>MU004230.1:656362-1364357 GCA_010405405.1 Microthyrium microscopicum
GCTATTTAGCTTTATTAACTCTATTTAAGTATTCTCTAATTACTATAACCTTTAGACGTTTATAATAATAAAACGTCTCTCTTAATAATAAGCTAGATAAGCTAAGTTCCTTTCCTAGTTTTACTTTAAGATAAAATACTACCTAGGTATAGCTAATAGAAAAATAGATATTCTTATTTATTAGTTATAAGATATTTTATAAAGTAATAATAACCTTTACGTCTCTTAATAAGTCTAACCTTTACTATTTCTATACTAATTTAATATAAAATATATAGTAAAGCTAGCTATATTACTTATTAAACTTATCTACTTCTTAATATTATACTTAGCTACTATTACTTAGGATAAGTTAGATATTTCTAATCCTATAAGTAAGCTACTTAATTCTATAAGAGAGTCTCTTAGTAATAATAAGACGCTTAAAAGTAAGCTACTTAATTCCTTAGAAGATAATCTATCTTTAGATTTTAATAGTAACTAGTTCTTATAGAATATTATAAATATAGTAAAGTATAATAAAATAATAATTATTATTTACTACGCTAAGACTAACTACTAGCTCTTTTTACCCTTTAATACTTTAGAATAAAAGTAGATTAAGCTTAGAGACTATATAATAGCTATTAATAAAATAATTCTCTACTATAACTAGATCTTTATTCCTTAAGGTAAGCTTTAGCATTACACTATATAGAGTATATATAGCTATAAAGCTATAAGCTATAGTAGAGTAGTAATAACTTACTATTACTTATAAGAAGATTACTAGTAGCTTAAGATATTATAGGACGTTAAAAACTTTATTAAAAGCTATAAATGTATATTTACTAAACCTATTTACTAAAAAAAGTAAAGCTTTCTACGTTAATTCTTTCTCTTTAAGCGTATTTAGTTAGATATTTTTATTAACTTTATTATCTTATTACCTTACTATTTATATTAAGGTATAATCTACTAATATATTATAATAGTTATTAACTAATATATATAGACTTAACGTTTTATTCTACTACTAAACTTATCTATAGACTTAATAGTACTAGCTTTTATTAACTACGTATAGAAGCTTATTAGCTAGCTATTAATAATTCTTTTAGACTATAGTAGCTAATTTACCTTTATATTCTAAAAGTACTTATATAAATATATAGATACTATACTTTATTTTAGTATAGCCTTTTACCCTAAAACTAATAATATAATAGAAATCTTAGTTACTATACTTAAGCAATTTCTATATATATTTATTAACTAGAATTAAGATAACTAGGTAGCTCTTCTACTTTTTATAAAATTTATAGTTAATTCTACTATAAATACTACTATAGGAGTTATATCTTTTAAAGCTTAAAATAGATTTAACTCTTAATTAAATCTTAAGTCCTTATATTACCTCCTAAAACCTATAAACGCCTCTATAGCTACTAATAAGGAAGCTATTAATATAGATATAATATAAATAGGTTATACTAAGATATATAATTACTTAATAGAGCAATTAATCTAGGTATAAGCTTAGTAGGTAGAATATACTAACTACTATTACTATATAGCCCTAGACCTAGTACTAGGTAACTAAGTTTACTTAGATATATAGAACTACTCTACTTTATATTCTTTAAAGACTCTAGATGATAAGAATATAAGCTTCTTTTATATAATTAAGAAGATTAATACTATTACTTATAAACTTAATCTCTCTTTTTCTATAAAGATATATAATATTTTCTACGCTTAGGTCTTCTACTATATTATAGATAACGCTAAGCTACTTAAGTATACTAATCTATTACTAGTAGTTATTAAAGAAACTATAAATAATAATAAATAGTCTATTAATACTATTATTAATAGCTACTTTACTAATTAATATAAGAAGCTATAATATAAGATTAAGTATACTAGTTATAATAAAGCTAAATAGTATAATTAGATAGCTACTAAGAACGCGTTAGAGCTTATTACTAAGTTTTACGCTTAGTACCTTAGTAAGCTAGGCTTATACTCTACTTAGATACTACTAATACTAGAGCTTATTAGTAATAGTATTAATTATAACTCTAATAGTATTCCTACTAATTAGGGGAAGTAAATAATTATACTACTAATTTCTCTATATTAATAGAATTACTAACTACTAGACTACTAGAACTTAAGAACTAGAGTATTCTAAGGATATCTTAGAGTTTATTAATACTTTTTAATAGTTGCCTTAGTAGACTAAAGGTTAAGATGCTTTAAACGACTAGTATAGTTAGTATTATACTATAGAAGGATTAAAATATTACTTATTACTAAAAGTTTATTAGACTAGACTAGACTAGACTAGACTAGATTAGACTAGACTAGATTAGAATAGAAGGAATTAGGAAAGTAGTTATAATTAGTAATCTATAGCCTAAAGAGCTATACTAAAGGGGGGGGTTATATAATAATTCCTCTTTATAAGCTTTATAGTAGTATTATAAAAGAGATCTTATTATAAGATTACGTACTAGACTTAAGGAGGTTAGCGCGCCTAAGGATCTACTAAGCAAACTTACTTCCCTTATAGATTTGTAGCTCTTCTAGATCTTCTTCTCTCTCTCTCCTATTTATAGATTCTAGAATATAATCTAATTATCTACTCGCTTAAGTTCCGTAGCTCGTTACATAGATTATCTACTAGGCATATGTTTTAATTATAATAATATTCTTATTAATGCTAATATCTATAAGACTCTATATAAATAAAATTATTACTTATTCTTTGTATAATTAAAGACGTGTATTAGTAGGCGTTTAATCTTCTTATAAAGTAGCTCCTTAAAGGTAATTATTAAACGTCCTAGGATTTATTACGTAAGCTGCTATATATTAACGTTAGCTTTTCTAACTACTGCGTTTCTATACGTTTATTATATCTAGCATAGTTATATTGCAAAAATAAATTAATAATATTAAAGGGTAAAAGAATAGAAATAGAATAAGCTAAAGAACGTTAAAAACTATAAAGTCCTTAGTATTTAAGCCTCTAAGCTAGCGTCTTACTAAGCTGTTAGGCATCCCCTAATGGGGATGTCTAGTCTTAGGCATGGGTATGCCTAACTGCAGCTATCAAAATAAAGTTTATTGGCCCTAGCTTAGGGAAGTAAATTAATTTAGTATAGATTAATTAATTTCGTATTAAAATTAATTAAATTAATATTAATATGACTTTACTATATTAATTTAATATTAACATAGGGTCTATATTAATTAAGTTAATTTAATTATACTAAGTATTAATTAAGAAATATTAAATTAATTAATCTATTTTTAGTTATATATTTTTTTCTAGTAAAGTTATATACTTTCCTACTCTATTTTTTACGTAGAATTTAAATCTGCTCTTAGAATTTTTATAGCTACTATAGCTCTTAAGATATAAATATATTTAAAAAATATATAATAATTATTATTACTAAAACTAAAATATTTCACTAGTTATTCTAGTTATAAAAATAAAAATAGTATATCTAGATTCTTTATATTTTCTAGATACTAAATATATATAAAAACTTATATAAAACCTAAATATACTATTAGTTATTAGCTTTAGGTAGAAAGTTAGTAAAGTTTATATACTTCTTAATTCTTTTAATTACTTAAAAATAAAATATATAGCTACTATCCTAATTATAGCTAGAATATAATAAAAGTATATATTAAAATACTTATTATAAATCTAGGAATACGAATATAGTAATAGTTTAGCTTAATATTATATATTTATTACGTAATTAAATTATTAAGAATTTCTAAATTGATTTTTTTCTTTATTATTAAGTTAAACTAAGATTTAGTAAGTATATATTATAAAAAATACTAAGTAATATCTTCTACTATTATAGTTATATAAATATATTAATTTTAGAACTTATATTACCTTAAATAAAACTATATATACTAAAAGATATAATTTTTCTTTATATTTTTCTTTTTTTCTTTTTAATATATTTTAATAGTTAGAGTTACTATACTAAAACTAATAGAAGATCTAAAACGAGCTTAATTAGACGAACAAAATAATATAATTTTTATAGCTTAAATACTATATTCCTATTTTTAGTAATATTAAATTAATTATTAATATTAATTAATATTAACGTTAATTAATTTAATATTAATACGGTATAGGCATTAATTAATTAATTTTAGTATGAGCCTCCATTAATTAATATTATTATGGCGTTAATTAATTAAATTAAATTAATTCACAACCCTGCCCCAGCTCAATTAAATTTCATCCAAACTGAGAGTTGAAAGCCACAAAACCAACACATCAGCGGCGGCGTCTCCTGTCCATCTAATCTAGCAACGTTGCGATTTCTCCACTCTCCAACACCACACCATCATTTCTCCAACCTCCATCAGACCCCGCGATCTTAAATGTGTCACCTGTGATCCCTCGAAAAGCCGGTCTCTCCAACTCCCCTGGCAGCCATGGTCTTGACGCTGGACGACAACCGGATATTGTTATAACGAAGGGTCGAAGATGGCCACTGATCACTTCTTCCTCCCTCGAGACGTCCAGTCATGGACCGATATACCTACCGCACTGCTTCGTGCCGAACTAGCCAGGAGAAATGAGACACCACCGCGACCCATCTGCGGGTCCAAGAATCGTGGGGCCTACAACTTGTCAATACACGTTGTAGCTCTGTTTGTCATTCTCATATTGAGTGTCGCAGGTTCGTGTGTTCTACTTCTGCCGCTGAGAAACACTGCTAACATCGTCAAGCATGCGCATTTCCTATAGCCGCGAAACGATTTCCTCATTTTCCAGTCCCTCACCTTTTCCTATTCCTTTCTCGGCATTTTGGAACTGGCGTCCTCATTGCCACAGCCTTTGTACATCTATTTCCGACTGCATACATATCATTAACAGACCCATGTTTGCCTCCGTTTTGGAATAAGAAATACCCGGCCATGCCGGGTCTCATTGCGATGACATCTGTGTTCCTGGTAGTGGGCATTGAGATGTTCTTCGCTATGCGCGGAGCAAAACATAGCCATGGTTCTGGTTTCGAGTCACTAGGAATGGAAGATGACGATGCGACTTCTCATACACACCACGAAGGCCACAAGCCTGGCAATACACATAACTCGGAATCGCGGAGAAGTTTCAGCTTCAGGCGGAAACCACCGGACATATTCCTTCCCACCACGTCTTCAACTGATAACCTCATGGCCGGCAGATCTCCTTCGATTGGTCATCCCTCGCCTCTACCACCCTCTATTTTATTTTCCGCCGATGATCCCAGCCGAACGAGCATCGAATCTACACATTCAGTCGATGGACTAGAGCTTGAAGAGCTCAACAGCACACAAGAATCCGGTCTGCTCAATGGTAACACTAAGCGGAGCTTAGGTTCGAGCTCCGAAAACTCGTCGGAAGAGACGGCGATTCAAAATGGACCAGATCGCAAGGCGCTGTTGCAATGTCTTTTGTTAGAAGCTGGTATACTGTTCCACAGCATTTTCATTGGAATGGCACTTTCCGTAACACCAGCTCCAGCATTCTACGTCCTATTACTGGCCATATCTTTCCATCAAACCTTCGAAGGATTAGCACTAGGATCCCGCATCAGCGCGCTCGCATTTCCTGCGTATTCACCGCAGCCTTGGCTTATGGCTCTCGCATATGGAATGACGACTCCCATAGGTCAAGCCATTGGTCTGGCAATACATGGGATGTATGATCCGGCTAGCGAAACTGGTCTTCTAAGTGTTGGAATTATGAACGCCATCTCTAGTGGGCTTCTACTCTTTGCTGGAATGGTTGAGCTTCTAGCTGCCGACTTCCTTAGTGAAGAAAGTTTTCAAACTCTGAAAGGTCGCCGAAGATATCAAGCCTGCGCATCAGTTGTAGGAGGCGCATTGTTAATGGCATTGGTTGGAGCATGGGCATAGATCGATAACGGATCATTCTGCATTGGATGGAGTTCTTATTATGCTGAGCTGAACATTTTTGTTCCTCATTCAATACACACATTTCTACCCTACCAAACTTCTGTACTGTCTGTTATTACCTTGACATACAAAAATGGTCGCATTATCCTAGATGGATGGGTAAAACAGTTATTAAGCACTAGTGCAGCGTTAGTGCTGTTTGCTAGGAAAGGCTGGGTCGTTAGACGCTCGCTTGGCGGCACGAACGACGAATGTAAACGACGTCAGTTACTGTCCCATTAATGCTCCTCCACCTCAGCCTACACCAACCTGCGACCCTACTCCTCTTTGCTCTCCTCCCTATTGACAATAATACAAATCTATTCCCGCTAAGCTCTCATAAGAATAATGTGGGAAGAAGACGAAGACAACAACCCCTACGCCTCATCGCCTGGAGCTAGTATGTGCCTCTATCAAGCAGTGTTGCCTGTTTCGGACTTTGAGCACCGAGCTTGCGACAGTACTGAACACGAAGAATAATGTACTGACTCTTCCAGTTGAATATACTCGACCATTCACCCCAGAGTCTAATCACTCGTCGCCCCGGAGAGACTCAGCCGAATTCGTTCCAAGACCCCACGACCTAAGTGATGTAGAATACGATGATGAGCGCCCCCATCATATTACGCCGAAGAAGGGCGCATATGAAGGTCGCGTTGAGCAGCTTTTGTATGAGAGCCCGGACTCTATCAAGATAACATACGCGGGCAAGAACTCGGAGAGTGGAGGGAGCTATATCGTCTACACCATACAAACGGGAGTGCGTGCAATCGATCCAGAACGTTCTCTGGAACTGACACTTACATTGTATAGGAAATCCAAGTTCGAAGGCGATACTCGGAATTCGCATCTTTGCGAGCCACCCTGGTTAACATGCACCCAACACTTGTTATCCCGCCCATCCCAGAGAAACACACCATGGCAGACTACGCAGCAAAACCGACAAAGGCGAAAGAAGATATCGGCATAATTGACCTTCGGAAACGCATGCTGGCAGTATTCCTCAATAGATGTCGGCGGATGCCCGAGGTTCTGGACGACGGTGTTTGGTGGAGATTTCTAGACCCAAACGTCAGCTGGGTATATATAACTGCAGCAGTATTTGTAGCTACGGTCGCTAACATGATCTTCAGAACGAAGTCCTCAATACGCCGCCAGTCTCAAATATACCTAAGAATGTACTAAAGGCGCCTCCACTAAACACCACAAACCCGACGACAGCCCACTCATACCTGCCCGTTCCATCCTCCTCTGCAAAATTGAAATCATCTCTTAGCTCCACATCTTCTGCAACACCAACGTCGCCTAGCAATTACAATTCATCTTCTCAACCTACAGGTGATACAATACCTCCCTCTCATTTTAATAGATTTCCGCCTTCTACCGAACAGCTTTCAGAAGAAGAGCTAGACCCTTATTTCATCAATTTCGAGGCGTCGTCCAAAGAGCTAGAAAATCTACTCCAAGGTAGCATGGAAAAGTCTAATCGTAGAATGCTCAGCCACTATTCCTCGCTTGCTGAAGATCTGATGGAACTTGGTGCCAGATATAACGCCTTTTCATTATCTGAGCAGTCTCCAACCTTGGCAACCGCGATTGAAAAGATTGGACAAGCTGCAGATACTACCTACATGGTCACGGGGGATTTTTCGACGCAGCTTAGCGCAACCTTCGCCGAACCAATGCGAGAAAGTGCACAATTTGCTGGAGTCGTCCGGAGTGTTCTTCGATACCGGGTATTGAAACGCGTACAAGAAGAAATGGCCAAGGATGATCTAGAGAGGAAACGCGCTCTGCTGGCAAATCTCAAGGATCAAGAGGAACAATCAGCGCGAATGAGTGCAACACTGAATAACTACACTGGACCAACGACTCCTAGGCGGTCAAATTCTGGTGGTTCAAGACCAAGTCCGGATCGCCGGAGGGATGACGACGTAGCCTCAATTGACTCCGATTTTCCTCCAACAATGGGCGATGCATCACCACCATCCGCCAATCAAGGCCAGGCTGAGGCTCCAGCATCAAATCACAAGAAGTCTACCAGTGGTGGTTTCATCTCTAATAAGATATTTGGACGCCTAAGTCATGCGTTCCAAGGCGTTGTGGACTCGGATCCAGTTAAGACCAGACAAGATCTAATCGGAAAGACGTCGGAACAAGTAAAGCAGGTGAGCTTTGATCGTTAACGTTTCTTCCAGTCGTGATGCTAATATAAAGCAGCTTGAACAAGCAATCGTGGTATCGCATGACGACGTTAAAGATGCCAGTGCTGGTGTGCTGAAAGATTTGAAACGATTCCAGGGCGAGAAGGAAGAGGATCTCAAGCGATACATGGTAACACTTAATCACCTTCTAGCATCTTTCTTACTAATGCGTGTTAGCTTGCTTTTGCTAAATGCCATATTGAATGGGCAAAGCGGAATATGGAAGGTTGGGTTGATGCCAAGAAGGAAGTCGAGCATATTCACATTGAGGATATCCGGGAGTTTGACCACCAAGGCAATGCCCTTTAATACGCATTCTATGTATCGTAATCGAAATATGAACATAACACGATAAACATGGAGCACAATCTGCGTTCGCAGTCGGACATTTCTTGATTTTGAGTAGCGCCGGCCGATTTCAGCTTGTGTAAGGCGGGTAGCAGCTGATGGCCCTTTCGGGACTGCTCTTTTGGTATGTCTCCCTCAAATCGTTGAAATAGCCGCTGACTGGTTTAGAGAAGGCCTGTAGAAACTTTCTTTGACCTGGATTCGCGCACTTGTTGAGGTGGACTTTGAAGAAAACACGTAGATTCTCATTGAAATTGCAACAGAAAGATTACCTACTCGCAACCAATCCATATTTCAGGAGATTATACCATTGGCTCCATTATCTTCAGCTCTTACACTTCAAAGTTCATATTGGGCATCTCGCGCTTTGGTTCAATGCTTAACTCATCATGGAACTTTATCGAATACGATGGGCGACATAGATTCCGATATGCATTGCACTTGACTCTCTAGCACCTCCAGCTCCGGGTAGTGACTGCCAAAGCCGTCCGTAGCTACCCAGCTAGGCAGTCGCACCTACTTGTCGTGGCTAGCATGATTGCCATTGCTTAGAACTTCGAATTTTCGCTATTCCTTCACACAAACCTCGTTCTTCCAGAAGATCTCCTGGTAAATCCACCACCACAGCGCCTGACGATGGCAATAGGAAAACTCAATTACACAAATCGAGGGTCTGAGGGGCCGAAACTCGGTCTCATCGTGGCCAAAGACCTGCGCAAGAAGGCTGCCAAAATCCATGCGCAAGGGAAGGATGACGTCGCACATCGCCAGTCATCGCCCATCGAACTCTGCCTTACCGGTAAAAACCTTACGGATGAAGGCCTACAACACGTAATCGACGGCCTCGCTGATGCTCTGAGCCTACATTGGTCTGATGATATACCTTGCTTTGTCCTTGAGGAACTCAATCTCTGCGACAATGGCCTCACAACGCGGTCTCTACGAGCATTGGCACCAATCATTCAATACGCAGCGGAAGATATCAAAGACCTCGACCTATCTCGAAACAAGATATGCGTTCAAAGCAAAGAAGAAGCGGAGGACTGGCGTATATTTCTTCAGGCGTTCCGGAAAGCATGCTCTCCACGGAGGCTAGTTTTCAGCGAAAACGACCTGTCTGGGCCGTCAGCATTCGAAATTCTCTCTCAGACATATGCAACTCACTCTCCCAACGGCTCTAACGAACCACAAGGGCTACGATCGATTCCCTACCTCGTCTTTTCAAATGTCAAACTGGACGACATGGGAGTGCTTTGGCTATCATACTTCCTTGAACTCCATCCTCTGCCCAAGATGTGAGTATTCACAATTGCGCTGGGCGCTCTGACACTTGGCTGCCATACCTAGTGCTCAATAAGCTTAAACGGAACTAACATCTTTCAGGCTCGCGTCTCCACTAAGACCTGGTCCAATGGCAAACACAATCGCATCCTACGAAGTCGAAACCGGCTGTCATGGCATCATCTATTCACCAAATGAGCAGGTCTCAATATTCGGGCGGCGACTCCTAGCAGCGGCAGAGACTGCTCGGCGAAAACTCACTCAAGAAGTACCTGACGAATTCTCCGAAAACACTCGCCCTTACCGAAAGCTTTCCGCAACATCGATCTCTGATCTCGACAGTCTCCGCCGCAAACTCCAACGTGCCAGCATGGACAATGGCTTTCATCGGGTAGAACTCTGGCACACCGCAGTCCGTGTTGCTGCTGTCTCGAGAGCGCTGCTGTGCAATCGTGAGGAAGAAGCCACATTCGGACTGGACAAAACATTGTGGTATCAGATTATTGGCTTCGCTGAGAATCCCAATGGGGCTCTAGATCCTATGAAGTTTGCAAAGGCATTCCAGTTCGGCACGGAGCGCGATACGTTGGCGGAGTTTCGCGACATCCAGGGCAAATCAGAATCGCATCAGATATGGCATTTGTTGGACGCGACGGACTGCCTTTCCTACGACATGGTGGAGTTGGAAATGGTAGATCCACAGTCCGAGCATGCAGCCGCGGTTGAACTTGCGACTTCAGAGATATTCGGTCGACTATCATTAGGCCAGTAGTCAGGAGGTAATACAAAAGTGTCGTATACAATAGAATGTGATGGTCATTAAGTTTGATGTGTAAATTGATCTGGTTCTATCGAGTACAATGTTCGGCATCATTTTAAGTACGTAAAGCAGTATTAATCAAGGTACCTTTCGAGCTATAATTGAGTATGTGAAACCGTAACTACCAAGGCTACTGTATATTGCAAGTGATAAGCAAACCCAATCGCATGTGCGATAACGCCATCCGCTGATGCAAAATATACAAATGCAACATCATTCCTTCCTTCCTCATCACTGAGTTATGATCATATTCCTTATTCTTCATCACTGCTCTCATCATCCAGCATACCAGGTGGAGCCACTAAATCAAAGCTAGTATATAGCCCATCCACCCACTTCTTGCTGGTAGGTAGAAAATATGGCTCAAACGCATAATGCGCATCAAGCTTCAATGCTGCCTCACCACCAGACTTCATCGACAATGCGGACTGCCGTGCGACCGAGCCGTGCTGAATAACACGCGCCAACCGCACACGCTTGTTAGTTTCGAGCTTGGAATACAGGTACAAGAAATTGAGTGCTTTGGTAACCTGCGCAAACATGTCGACAATCAGCGGCGCGCAGACCTTGAGTGGGTTGATAGCACTGTTGATGTTGACGTCAAACGTCGCCTTGATGCCTGGTAGCCAATGACGCTCCTCGTCGTCCGCAGCATCGTCGTCACTGTCATCGGCTAGCAGGTCGCGCCAGCGGAAGCAGAATAGGTACATGACTGCTTGGAAGAGGAAGTAGTAGAGGCCGTATTTGTCGGGGTCTGGACCTGTGGCGGTACGCTCGTGGCGTTTGCGGATAGTGTCGAGTTCGTGCATGAGGCGAGCAAAAATGGATCGGACTTGGTCTCGGTCGATTTTGGAACCGCGCGCGGCGAAGCTGGCGAGATAGGAGATGGCAGTGGATTGTGTGATGCGTGCTTCATCGCTGTTGAAGGTAATCTTCAGGAGCGCATCTGTGAAGGCTGTGTAAAAGTCTGGGTTTAGTTGACCAAATCGGAAGAGGAGAAATTGACAATGGCGAGAGTTTTTGATCTTGACGTAGGATGTTGCAAATGTCGAAACCATAAGCTCGGTTGTATCGATTCTCGCAGTTGCAGCGTTCTTACCATCGGCGTTGAAAACATCCTCGTAGTGCTGAAAAAGAAGGCTTAAAACAGCATCAACTTTTAGCATGGACTGTTTCATTGCATCCAATGCCTTTTTAGACTTCTGTTCCGGATCATCCACCAGTTCATCATCGTTGTCATCATCATCGACAACCTCCTCCTCTATCTCAGGCAGATCTCCGAGGAGTCTAGCCATGTCTACTTTGAGTTGTTCGCTTAGGAGTTCAGCGTATTCGTCGCCCAAGGCGTCGAGCACAGCCCCAAGTTGAGCATCAATGATGATGATCTTTTCCATTGTTAACCTCAATACCTCGGGCTGCAATTTTGGCATATGCTCTCCCAATAACAGGATATTTTTGACAAACTCGACGTATCCTTTGGTTTCGGAGGCGTGAAACGGAAAAACGTCTCGAATAGTGCTCTCCAAGACAGATTCAGCCGCAGGTAAATATCGGATTAGTCCTTTGATTGAATTGAAGGTCCTCCGTATGATATCCTTGGCGCTGGTTCCAAAATGGGTCGAGTCGGTTGCTGTAAGTTTTGTTAGTGCTTTGATCTCTGAAAAACAATAGCGGTTTGCTGACTTCTGAAAAATTGGCAGACTAGAAATCGCATAACTGCAGACAGGTATGTACTGTGTCCGCTGAGAATTGCGGCTAGAAAGCGCTGAAAGTCCACCCAGATCTGCTCTTCCCGCTCTAACCAGCGACATGCCAGGCAGGCCTTCAACAAACCTCGACAATCCTTCCCCATATAATATGCCTGGTCTGTGACTGCTTTGAGGTATCGTCGAAGGGCGGTGTAGGACAGGGCTTCATCTTGGTCTGGTGCAGCTGCAAGAACTCCCTTCAGTCGATCGTATAAGCCATCATCTTTTCGCTTATGCCGCTCGATAGCTAGGCGGACTTCTTCTTGCACCAAGGACCCGGGCTTTTCTGGTTTTTCGATTGCTGCGATGGCTGGCTTTACATCTTGAGTTTTGGCGGTTGCGCTAAAGGAAACTTTTTGTCGCTTTTGTTGGGCATCTGGTGTAGTTGGAGGTGAAATTTCGCTTAGGGAACGCTTCAGCTTTCGGGCTGGGGCAGGTTCAGATACGGTCTCTATGATTGCAGATGCCATACTGATATCTTTGAGGAGGCATCGGACGTTCACAAAACTAAATTGAGGAGATTGTTTTGGGCCAGAAGGAGATGTGCGGCGAGATGAAAGTTCAGGCGGGGTTGGCGAAAGTTCAAAGATCCAAAGTCTGAAGTTTTGGTAGTGGCGCACGGACCAAGACCTATTCAACGCCAAAAAAAAGTGGATCCTTACCAGCTTCCTTCATATCAGTCGCAGACTCACGAACGTTCTCCATCATGTCCGATCCATTGGTTTCCAGACCGGCTAATAGAGACCAAGCGAGTGACAGGTTCTTCTCTGCATATGACCAGCTCATCCACGACACTATCAATTATCATCATGTCCCTGCAGTGTCCGTTGCTGTCATCGATGGCGATTCAACCTGGCTCAAGGTGCGTGTCGTTTATTGATACTATATGCTAGTATTGTTCACAATTGGACGGCCTTACTGAAAATGGTCCTAGGCGTATGGCATGGCCCAAGTCGCGGATGAACTGGTGCAAGCAGAAAAAGTCAATACCGAGACACTTTTCAACGCTGGAAGTATGACAAAGGTCTTCATCTCAGCAGCTATCTCACTACTAGTTGACGATGACTCCTTTCCTGAGGTACAGTGGTCCACGCCTGTTTCTCAGCTACTTCGTGATGATTTTGTTCTTTCTGACAGCCACGCTACACAAGTCGTCACCATCGAGGATATTCTCTCTCATAGAAGTGGCTTAGCTGAGTATGTTCCCATTGATGGGATGATTCGGTAAACTTAACAGATTGTCTAGTCAAGATGATGCTTTCATGGGCGTCCATGCCAAAAAGCCCGATACGCTCAAATCAGTGACTCGTAAACTACGATATCTTCCATTGGCCGTTCCACCGCGGACAAAGTTCTTGTATTGCAACGCTATGTACGCCGTAGCTACATATCTAATTGAGACACTCACCAACATGCCAATCCGAGACTTCTTACGCCAGCGAATCTGGACACCCCTTGGCATGAAAAACACTTATTTTGGTCTCGACGATGTCATTGAGCATCAACTTCTTAATAAAGTTGCCAAAGGCTATGGATGGGATAACGATAAGTCATCCTGTTTTGAGGTTGACCACCCAAGACAACCTGAAGCTGCTGGTGCAGGCGAGATGATAACTACCACAGGTGATTATGCGCTGTTTCTTCGTTGCATGTTACAACGCACAGGTCCAATATCGGCTGCTGGCCATGAAGAGCTCGTCAAACCACGCATGATCACTGATCAAGATCCTAATCCTTTTTGGAGCCATCAGCTGTATTCGATGGGTCTAGAAATCGAAAATTACCATGGAGAACAAGTGATTGGACACACTGGCAGCACCACTGGTTTTGCATGTCAGATGGTTTTCCTCCCTCGCAAAAACTGGGGATTCGTGATCATGGGCAACACACACGTAGATGTTATGGGCAAGACCAAAATCCGTTGGACGTTGATCGATGATTTGTTGGAAGTGCCAGCAAGCAAACGCTTCGACTGGAATGCATATGCCGCCCGACTAGAGAAAGAGCTAGAGGCTGCTACGATCGAGGATCTCTATCCCAATCTTCCAGATTCCCGTCTCCCATTGACAGTACCCCTGACGGACTATACAGGTTCATATTGGCATGCTGGCTACGAGGAGCTGGTAATATCTCCTTTTCCTTCCTGAGTCTCTCAGGCGTCAATGGTTATTACTTACTAATACAAATATACAGACTGTCGACCTCGAAAGTGGCAGGCTTGAAGTTGATGCATCCGATAGATGTTGGCGATTCAAACTACTTCTAGAACACATTTCTGGACAGTATTTCGTTGCCAAAAAGGTAGATATAGATACGCGCGAAGAAGACTTGCTGAAAGCAGAATTTCGAATCGACTCGAGTGGATCAGTTGGACAACTCGGAATTGCCTTTGTGGCTGACTCTAAGGACGAAATTATATGGTTCGACAAGATAGATTCGTAGAAGACTGAAGGTTAGTCAAGTCGAGATTTGTAGCCAATGGTCGTTCGTGCCAGGTACTGTCGACTCTCAACCCGCCCACTTTTATACCATCACTATACCATACAACTAGCCTATCGACTGATGCGCCTGTCATGGTATTTGAAAATAATTGAAAAAAAGCAAGTATGGCCCATCAGATCGCTATAGGACTTCAACAAGGGACTCGAAGGCCCTGAATTTGCATAAGCACGACCAGCATGGGATTTCCATGTTCCAGCTTTCAACCCCTTCATCCTATCTTCTCAGCATGGCTTTCAGTTCTTCAAGATTCAGAACCTGTAACACTTCGCTTCAAACAGTCTCGTATCAGTGTATAATTCATGAAGCGCCGACAAGGCTTCGTACTTTCTCCTCACCGGCTAACATTTTTCATGACATGATTTGATGTATAGGGCTCACTATCAATATCGAAATGTCAAAAATGTATTAAAGGCTGCATGCCAAATTGAATATCCTGGCGTGCCTGGCTATAGTGATCCTATTATTAACGAAGCAAACTCTGAGAACTCCTATTTGTCCCAGCTTTGACAGATTGAGCACAGCAAGCCTGCAGCGTTCTGGCCTCCACCACACGGGGTTTCATTTATAAGTGACCAGACTCAATCACCTCGACCTAGTTCTCTCTGCGAGAATTTATAGAGATGGCAACGTCTGTGCAGTCGAGCAAGGACAGCGAGGGGAGATCCTACAAGATCACATATATTACTCCCCAGCTACAAGTCACAACATCTATTTGAGCAGCCTAATCATGCTATCATATCTCTTGAATTTCTTTAGCTCCCAGACATGTGATTGGGCGAATCGCAATGAATGCTTGCAGAGATAGAAGAAGTAAGGAGCATGTTTTCCCTTCATTTCTGATATTTTGGTTCCTCGTCTCGCGCCTACTCCTCGCCAACGCAGAGACAACACCCATTGTTATCAAGGTAAGGTTAGCAGGATAATAGTGTCCTATTCTCTAGCTAACATCGTAGGGCTCTCGCTTCTTCTATCAAAATGGCACACAATTCTTCATTCGCGGCATCTCCTATTCGAACGACGCGCGATCTGCACCTGGGAGTACAGTCGTGATTGACACCATATCCGATGAGCTCAGCTGTACGCGAGATATACCATACTTACAAGGGCTTGGTGTCAATATGCTCAGTGTTCGAGATGTTGACGTCAATGTGGATCATACAAGCTGTATGAATCAGCTTGCTGCAGCTGGCATATATGTCATGTTCAAGGTGGATGGACAAACGGCGCAATCGAAAGTGCGAAATGGATCAGTCATAACACCATTTGATTCCTCGATGATTGAGCATAACCAGGCGGTTGTAGATGTGTATCAGAAATACTCCAATACTCTGGGTTACTACTTCTCTGGGGAGAGGAATAGGATGGACGAGACACCGCTTTATAAGGCGTGGCTGATACACTTGAAAGAATATATCAAGAAAAAGGGCTATCGAAGTATACCAGTAGGATTTTACCGTCGGGTAAGCATCATGCCCCTAAGCACTGCATAGTGAACTCAATAATGTAGGGGACTTATTTTGGCCAAGACGACCAAGCACAATATCTGAACTGTGGTCCGCATGACGAGTCCATTGACTTCTTGGGTGTCGACTTTGAGATGGACTCTTGGGCGATTCAACACTGCGTCGACAATATCACTTTAGCTCTATACGATCTTCCAGCACGATATTCGAATTACTCGATCCCTTCTTTCGTTGTGTACGGATGCGCTCAGAATCGGAATCATACTTTTTCAGAAGTGGAGACTATCTACGGAGATAGTGGATCAAAAATTATGTCTGGAGGAGTGGTAAAAGAATGGATGGACGACCGAAGTACGGGAGACAATTTGGGTATGTTGTCAAGCTCGAAGATGCAAATACTCGTAGCTGACTTTCCACAGGGCTCGTGGACATTGTGAAAGGTACGAATATCAGCGTTCGTCCAAGTTATAACGCTCTACATTCCCAATTCCTCGCCGTACATCCATCTTCAAAGTTGCCTACAGTGGATCTTTACAAGCCTACAAATACCGCACCGTCGACTTGTCCGACTTTACACTGGGAAGTCGAATCTAAAAACCCCAGTGGGCTTGTTGTCTACAAGGGAGGGTCATCGACGACAAAACTTACCACAAGTTCCTAATCGACGGCTGTGCTCTTGCATGATGGAGACTTTAGATTGTATGTTTAACAGCACTGATCTATGGGACTATAGCACTTTCAAGAAATATTGCAAAAACCCATACGACGACAATCTCTGCAAAGCAGTTGACAACAACTATACAACGGGCGTTTATGGGACATACGATGGATGCACGGCGCAGGAACAATCATCTTGGATATTGAGTCAGCTATACATCTCCAAAGGCCGAGATCCAGCCAGTTGTACCTCTGCCGGGGGTATTATGAAGACGCCAGTCGCAGCAAGTTCAAGGCAAGCCGACTGCCAGTCGTATCTCAAACAAGCTGGGCCCGATTCAGTTGGCAAGATTACGGCCACGCCGGCTCCGGTGCAAGAGCAGCGACCAGCTAATGGAGATGAGCTGAAACCGGCAACCAAAGCGGGAATAGGCGTCGGCATATCAATATTTGCTTTGATTTGTATTGCTGTCGGATTTGTGCTTTACAGACGACGGCAAAACTCAACAGGATCAGAAGAAGAAGACCTTGGTTTCGAAAAAGCTGAACTGGATGGTTCGGAGGTTGGCGCTGCAAAGACACAGCCTCAGAGTGACATTCCTCCTGACAGCGCGGAATTGGACTCTGGAGAAAGACACGAGATGGCGACAGATGTTCCCCATGAACTGGAGACTCCCGTCACAGGAAGTGAAACAACTGCAATACCACACGAGATAGACAGTCGTGAGATTGCGGAGCTGGAGGGTAGTCTCGCGGGCCATGAAATGAAGCAAGAGACGGTCGAAAAGCTCGTTAACAGAGGTTACATGGGTCCTCTCAGCCCTGTGATAGAGTGATTAATGAATGATACCCACAATTGCATGACTATAAGCTGGAATAAAACTACTTGAAGTTTGTCAATAGGTCAAAGAAATGCCATCGAATGAACAATCCAAACGTCGTGGTTCATAAACTTTTATGTTTCTCATCTGATGCCTCATTATTTTCGTGTCGGCATAAAATATAATAAAGCCGTCGTTAGCATACAGTTAGAGTCGAATGACTAACCCAAGCTCATCGCTGCGTAGCTTTGATCGTCTAAACATTGAAATCTCTTAGTTCGTGTATCCCTGGAGACACTTCAAGACCGGAATAAAAGCTTGAACCGGAATTGAATCTGGTGGTAGGCTGGATCCGAAACCGCAATTTCCTCCCCATCAGAGACAAGATCCGTGAGCTTCTTGTCTAGATTCGGACGAGTCTGCTCTTCCAAGCTGGGTGGAGCTTGATAGTATAGAGACTTGGCTTCAGTCCGAATCGTAGGCTTTTTGAGTTGTCTTCTAACAAATTAGCTTTCGACTATATAGCGATACCAAGATACATACGCTTCTGGGCGCTCAGCCAAGTTCTCGATCAGCTCTCTCAAAGTGATATTTGAGTTGACTTCAATCTTCTTGGCCAAGTTACCGCAAACCGGGCAGTCGTCCTTCTTCAGATGCTCGAATGTGTAGGTATATATTCCTTCGTCACCACTGTACATCATGTAATTGTTGGAACCAGGCATTCCAAGACCGGGATTTGTTGAACTGGCGAGTTTGAGTGCTTCGTTGCAGCTGCTCGCAGCTATGATGGCGTTGGTGGAGGCGATCGCTGGAATGATGTTTTTGACTACACCTTGGGTCATGGAATAGGTGACGCCTTGGATATTGAACTCCTGTGCGCGAGCTAGCGCCTTTTGGAAGAGCCATGTAATATGCTCTGGGTCGTCCGTATCGAGCGTAATGTCTGTATCTCATAAGAATCATTCCCAATTTCAAAACTTTGGCTTACCTTTGCGCTCTTCCTCCCATGCAATGATATGTGCCCATTCGATACAATGTTGAGGCTGGCGAGGAATTGTAGCAAGTGTACACAGAGGCACTGCCTCTCGTGGGGCGTGCATATCCAGCTGGCATTCAATACACGATGTCATAGTCGGCAGGATGACTTTAGATTGTCCTTTGAAGCCTTCTTTACGTTAGCAAGCCTGTAGCAAATGTTGATAGGCTTCTAACCTTCTGTACCACCATCGATCAATGGCTTTAGGCTGTCTGGATTGTCGCCGTCAACCATTCCGACGAGCATGGCGTTGATCCATCTCCGAGCTTCAACGCTGTCGAGACCACAGATGACAAGGCCAAATTGCATGTAATAATCCTCATCTTTGTCTTGGATTTTGCCACAGTAAGGGGTTATTTTGACACCCTTGACTCTCTTTTCAACGAATTCAGCAGCCACTTCTGCTTTGTGTCGACCAACATCCGCTTGACGGAACAGGAACTGGCGGTTGAGATTGGAAACATCGATCGTATCTTGGTAATGGTTAGAAGGATTTGTATCGTTTCAGACACAACCCACCCATATCGATGACATGTATGTCCTTGAATCCCGAGAGAGCCAAGTTTTTGAGCAGCTCGCATCCTAATCCTCCTGCGCCACTTTTCAACTTAGTTTGTCTCTCTTATGCCTGGGTAGACATGTCTGGAACCTACATGACTCTTGGCATAGTTAGTATCTGGTGTGATAGTTATGAGATGGGTCACAAGCTTACAAGATCTTCATTGAAGATATGCGCTGTATAATTTCATCTCCGAGTGTGGCCTCATCATCGGTGAAGGGGCCTGGCGTTGTGAGAAAGCGATTTAGATATTGCCTGCATGTTTTTAGTTCACTATGGCAACCGTAAGGTGGGCTGTCGAAGAGGGTATGTTACCATCTGTTGACATCGCTTTCTATGCCATTTGACACAGCTCCAACTGCCATCTTGATTTTGATCTCAAGTTGGAAAGATGTGTTTGTGTGAAGTTGTCATGCTCCAGAGGACCAAAACGTTGATGAAGGCAGACAGCCAAACAGCTTGACAACATGGGGGCGAACAGGGATAGGTGCTTCGGGTAGCCTATCTCAATGAGGTAAAGCGCTCTCTGCCACGCTGCAGCCTCGTGGTAAAAATGTAAGGAGCTGCAGGTGTGCTGGCTGGCCGCTGGCCACAATTTACAACCTCACCTTTTCTGATGACCATACTTCTCCATCACCAGTCATAAGCTTGCAATCCCACCTTTACATTTGGCCGCACCAGCTTATCTTAATGGTTTGAATCAGGCCGTCTATCAAGGATTCAGCGGGCTTCCCTGTTATGATGAACAGTCCAGAGGATGTCATCCAGGCCTTCAAGAATGAGCCAGATCTGAAGACCCTCAAGTCGGCTCTGAGATACCTCCGCACTTGGAAGCTATCATTTCCGTCGCCTCTATCAACACAAATCTTGGTCTTGTTCATCAATGATGTTCTACCAAACTATTGGGCACAGCTATCGAACGATTCTTCCGAGCAAGAGTCCATAGATTCGATTCAACAACTGCTTCGTAATGTCCCAGCGATTGGTGCTATAATTACTCGGCTCAAAGCCCTTGGCTCAACTGGTCAACCGACTGCTGGCAAGCAAAGCTTCCTTCAGACTCGAACCACATGTGCCGTTCAAATGTTGGAACTAGCACTTGATGGTGACCATGTCATAGCAACCATATGGGAGGATATGCAGACGTTTGACTTAAAAGCATTGCAAAAAGATATGCTATGGTCCCAGTTTATTTCAATCGTGGCTTCGGGAAAAATTGTCTCTACAGTGTCTGAAGCTGAAGTAAATCTCAATCAGCTTGGTGGCTCGAAGAGTCAGAGCTGGCTGGGCTCAGGCAGAGATTATTCTCTTTGGATTGCCAGGAATATCTCCAATCTAGTATGTCAACTTTGTGCGATTGGTAACTCAGCCAGAATACTGCGCTACAGCTTTCATGCTTCAGCCATTCAACCAAAGAGAAAAGCGTCCTTTTGCAACATCTGAGAACATAAAGCTAACCTGTCTAGGTCTCAAGTCCTAAAGCTGCGGCGCCCTTACTTTCCAAATCATTCAGTCTTGGTTATACGGAGCCACTCCTAAACCAGCTTATGTCAACTATTTCTGTGCCTGCCTTGAGAGAGAATCTTCATCTCATGCGCTCCTTTGAGCAAAGAACTCTATTTACCAATCTCACTCGAATCATATCTGCTGAGATTTCTCCGATGACCAACTCGAATGCAGATGGGGCCTCCGAGAAACAAATCGCTGAATGGGCGGCTTTCATGCGTGACTTGATAGCCGAGAATGAAGTGCTCAGTGATCATCTCATGGACCTCCTTACCAAACCGGAAACTAGCACTCTTTCATCCACTACCGCTTTTCTGCGGGCTGGTCTTGCTGCTTTATCGTCCGATCGCATTCGAGTGGATATGATGCTAGAACGGTCATTTGACAAATTCTCCGACAACATCTTCACAAAGCACGCTCCTATCCTCCATCAAGAATCCATTGTCCAACTACTCTTGCTCATATCAGGACATGTTCACCGTAACCAACCCGCCAAGCTCTCAACATTCGCACGATCAGGCAAATACATGAACGCTGTTTCAAATCATATAGCCAGTACCTCGGCGCGTGTCAAATGGCTTGGGATGCTAGTAGCCATGGCAATATCCGGGTTGACCGATAAAGAAGACCTCAAAATGAAGTTTAGCGATGATTTACTAGACACCAAGGAGGCCAAGTGGTACTTTTCTCTTTTGAAGCTAGAACTAGTTCCTTCGGCAAAGTTCAAGACTCAGACACTGTTCAAGTCGACATCTCAACCTCAGCCAGAGAAACTCACGACGACACTTACATTGAGACCTAAACCCACTGCCAAACAAAGCCCTTCCAAAGCCAAGCCAAAGAGACCCAAGGCTGTTCCCCCATCATCCGCAAGAATCATCGAGATATTAAGCGACGAAGAAGATGAGGATGATCTGGTGCCCTACGCTAAGCCGGACTCGGATCCAGAAGATGAAGAAGAAGATCCAACACTGGTCGATCGAAACAAGCCCAAGCCGCCTGTGTACGTCCTCCCGGTTTGCTGCATTTTAGGATATCTTACTAATGTTGATGAAGGTATATTCGGGACCTCCTTGTTGGACTACGCGAAACCGAAAACTACAATAAGCACTATGTTGCTATATCTTCCGCTCCCTCCCTTATACGACAAAAGGCCACATTCGGTAAAGAAGTCAAGGACCATATCCAAGAGTTGGCGAGTATTCTCATGAATCTAAACGATACTTTTGAGCTAGAAAAATTCCTTGAGTGGAGGCAGGAAGCGCTAATCGCATTGATTATTGCTGATCCTACAGCTGTCGCACAATACTATGCACAATGTGCTGTTCTTGGCGACTTCTCTGTCCAACAGCGAACTGCTATTCTGGCGGCCATGGGATTAGGGGCCCGAGAGCTAGCTGGCATGAAAGATCAGGAAAGAAGTGAAATCAGCTTTCCATCCAAGAAGCTACCAGCCCACCTCCATCAAATCTATTCTGACGAGAACACACCCTTGAAAAGCATATCAAGTCGTGTGCAGCAAAGCATTGTTGAGCCGATGGCTCTCAATGCCGCTGATCAACTATCTGGCCCCAACGTTCTAAAAGTGCGTACATTTTCCTCGCGCATGGAGAAAGAGAAGACTAGAAAACGACCGGCAGCGAATGAACTCGCCAAGATTGTTGGTGAAGCCTTCTTCTTTCCCCTCACGGGCCGTTGGTGGATTCAAATGCAGTCATCTGGACAACAATCTGCAATTGCTTCGTCTCACCTTTTACCCGTTTACCTACGCACCCTCGCGCTCATCATGCATGCTGCTGGACCATGGGCGCTCGCTTTGCCACAGATGACATCCGAGTTTTGGGCAATCCTGTTATCGTTACGGTCTATTGCCCTGGCGGAGAAGCAGTACGCTGTTCTGGAGGCCCTGTTGTTCTCCCTCCTTATCATCTTCGAGGTCAACGAGAATAAAGAACAGCTGGCCAGAGACCAATCGAACGCATTGCTAGAGTCACAGGAATGGGCTCGACAAGTTCTCAACGAAGTTGGACATGGAGATGAGGAAGGCGAGAAAGTTCGTGGCTTAGCTGCTAGTGTGATTATGCACAGTCAGGAAGTTGTCGAGAAATGGCAACGTTTGATGGTTGGCGACTTGATCAATTATTGACAGTGCTGCTGCCAGCTCTGTGCCAATATCTATGCTCCGGCTTATCTATCGAATGATTGTAATTTACGAATGGTTCATGACATTCCAGCGTCATCTATTCGATTGTGTACGATTCGCTATTCAAAGTTAGTTCGATCCCGCCTTACTTTGTGCATGCACTCACTAGAAGGTTTCTGAGCAGCACTATTATAGTGACCTTTCCTATAGCCGGTACGTAAATGGAGGCTTTTTCTTTCACCTCTGGAGTAAAGTTCTACGTATATCAATTAGTACACAGTATGTTTCGTCATTCTGGCTGATTCCGTACCTTTTCACTCGAGAAATTGATGCAAACTGCCCCATTTCGAAGTAGCTTCACTGGTACCTTGTACTTGTCGCCCGGCACGCCACTGATAACGACATCACTCAAGGGAAGACAATGCTCGATGGTCCAGCCACCCTTCTCGTCCACAGTGTGCCTTCGCTTTCTAAGCCCTTCACCACGATGGAACTGCTCCACATTGTCAATGTCAACGGAGTACACATTGGCACCATCATTGGCTAGCAACGCAGCAAGTGGCCGTCCGACGACTTCTGAGCGGTTGATGATGGTGACAGTGTGGCCGTGAAGTCTGTTTCCATATGGCAGGATCGGGTTGTAAACATGAAGATACTCAAGGATCTTGATAACGGCGAGAGGTGTGCATGGTAAGATGCTTTTCCTCTGCTTTGCATCGTCGAGGAAGCGGATATTTTGGTACATGTTGAAAATGTACTTGTGACTGAGGCCTTCGACGTCTTTTCCAATGTCAACTATTTGTTGGAGATATTGATCTTGGCGATTGCCATGAATCGGGTAGTAGACGATAATGCCATCTACCTTGTCGTCGGTGTTCGCGCTCATGATACCTTCTTCAATGTCATCCTTTGTGACTTCACGAAGTTCAAAGTCAAAGCCACTAGACAGACTTAGCCAAAAAATTTGAATTATATTTCAATATACCTTACTTGTCTCTACATGTCTTGCCGGTCCAATCAGCATATACTCGGGAAGCGGCATCATCTGTCGCGAGGAAGCCAACCAGCAAAGGTGCTCTTTCCAGCTTCTTAACTCCTTCTTGCACTTCGTTCTGCAGTGATTTGGCAATATTACCAGCAAGAATCACTTTGCAGTGGGAAGGCTCTGGAGCACTGGCCATGGTAAATTTAGAAGTGGCTTTTCTCAGCCTTGCGTCAGGGGAAGTTGGTGCCGAATGCGGGATGCCCAATTCTCGCGAACAGACTGAATTTGAGGCTTGTCGGTAATAGAAAACGCGAGTGATGATTTGGCTCGTTGAAATGTTAGCACAAGGAGAATTATTATACAGTCAGTCTGCTGGATAGAAAATTTGGGAACTTTGGACAACTGCCGTCCAAATTTGTAGCAATTAAAAATGCGCCAATCCACTTTCGGACTAGCGCAGCTCACGCAACTCTTCGCCTTCAAGTCTTCTGATACCTAATCTCATCCTGGTGGCCCTCGCATACATCTACATGCACAAAAATGGCAGATATCGCCAGGTATCTGTACGCGAGAGACAATAGCAATCCCAAAGAAGCCTTCTTAGTTGCCCAACAAGCTGCCAAACGTGAGCTCAACTAACCGTCTAACCACTAACAAGATTCAAATATTTACTATTCTCTATAGGTATCGAAAACAAGGAGCTTAAACTTGTCGACCTAATAGCAGGGCTTGGTGAATATCTCAACCATGAGAGTGCCATCACACGGGACCGGAGTATGTCTTTCTTTGATTCTGAAGTAACTGCTTTGCTTATGATATCTTAGCGATGGCCTTCCTGGCGGACGTTCTAGGAGAGATTCCGAACGGAATTTTACCAAGACAACATAGTGCGTTACTATTCGGAAAGACCTTCTTGTAACTCAAATTGTCTAACATGAAGTCAGGAGTTCTCCTGCTCGACTTCGTTATCTCCAGGATAGAGGACCGCGAGGTTGGCATTGGGAGTTGTGCCAAAGCACTATTGGCTCTTGAAAACCGCGGACAATGGGACTCTGCACGAGCGGCTCAGGTTATGACATCGTATGTCTTTCTCATCTCTGCCTAGGCTTAGCACTAAGTATTGTAGATTATTGGAAAACACCTACCCACTAAATGAGGCTGGATCCCAGGAACAGAGATATCAAGTTCTTGTCTTGATAGATCTACTCATGGCTAAATACCGCGATGGTGAGACTGGAAAGCTCTATATCGGCACATCTAACTATTCACAGCAATGCTCACCTTGCATCAAGGAAGCCGAGACTTTCTTCCAAGATTTATTGCTTACTTCGATGGAGAGAAGGATCCACGAAATTTGATGATAGTATTCGCCGTTCTTGCGGTTATCAGTACGGAGTGGGACATTTCTGTCTGCGTGCAGGTAAAGTCCACATCAAACCGTTGATCAATATATCCTAATGCCGCGATTAGCAAGTCTTTGATGCAGCATTCAACTACTTTCCAATCACTTTCCGCCCACCTCAAGATGATCGGTACAAGATTACGGCTCAAGATCTCAAAGATAGACTACGGGCATGTATTTCTGCCAACTCTGGCTTCGCCCCATATGCATATCCTGCCCTCTTAGATAAGCTCGATTCGACTGCGGTCAATACTAAGGTACGCAAAACAGCATCTTTAACTGTATCGACACTAATTGCTCCAGCGAGACGTATTACAAGCCATACATGACACGATTATAAGCTATGGACCACGCACTGTAGCTCTGTATTCTATCACGCTATGGGATGCAGTCAAGTATGAAATATTACAAGTGCAAGAAGACGACCTGGCTGTTGAGTCGCTACGTGTTCTTGCAGGCATTAGCATGGCACTAGACAAAGGCTCGAGAGATGGTCTTGTTGCCTATTTGAAACCAGTCATAAAAGAATCCAACGAGCATCTCGAGGATGCTCCCACCAAACAGTCCGACGCGGCATGCCGGATACTTTACAGCATCGCCTCATCTACTGCAGACTCATGCAACATCATCATAGCAGGAGTTTTGCCTCACTTATTCCAGCTTTATCAGGCCACGGAGGACGTTCCCAAGAAGAGAAGTCTGGTTCAAGTGCTTGCAAAACTGATTGAAGCGACCTGTGTTGTGTTTGGAGATTGGCAAAGGGCTCCTCCTCTCAATGAAGATGATACCCCTACTGTCTCTATCGTGTATGGTCGAGCTGCAAACAGCTCTTTGAAAGAGTTCTCTAATCAAGCCTTCGAATTACTTACTAGAGCTCTGGTCGGGGCGCCAGTAAGAACTGTCTCTTTCCGGTTATCGCTGCTGGATACTACTCTACAGTTGAGCAAAGCTCGAGAAATTCTAAACGATTCACAGATCTCCAGCCTCATCCGCCTACTCAACGACATAATACTAGTCGAAGAATCGTATGGAAAAGATGAGATCAAGGTTAAAGCAACAGACGCATTGGTCGAAATTGCAAAGCAAAAACCGCAGTTGGTCATTGACCATTCATTCCCAGCATTTCTTTCAAAATTGCCGGATACCGACATCAACTACACTGAGCGATATGTACCTGTTCTTGAAGCTTTTTCCAAATTCGGCGTAGAGGGTAACATCTTCAACACTGTTGTATTACGCTTGAAGAACAAACTCAACGCTGCAGTACACCAAGGGGCATCAGCGAGCTACATCCAGGCTATATTATCAGCCTTGATTTACGTCTTTACTCATACAGATACCTCTCTATGTGGAACGGATGAAACATGTCCTTTCTACTTAGATGTAGTTCAACCTCTTCTCACCACAACCGTCCAGCAAACACCAGCCGATGCACAAGCCGATCTTACGCTGGGCTTGATCGGTCGCCTCTGCAATGAGATTCTTCGACATCAATCCGCCAAATTCCAACAAAAGTCTCTAGTAGATCATGTTCTCAATCAGCCACCAGTCATCGCCACTTATTTGCTGGCAGCATGTCGGAGAGAGGTCTCTTTCCAAATCGACATTCCGACGAAAATCAGATCCCTGATAACGCCCAATGGTAGCACTGCTTCCGAATTGCAACAGATCAGTCTATGGGTCAACAAATTCTTCCCCTCCGCTGAGTTGAAAACGAAACTTAAACCGATCCTAGATGAGATTCTTGGCTCGAAATCCGATCAGAAACTCAGCCAATCTGACATTCGCGTGGCATTTGCATTATTGAATGCTCTCATTTTTCGCAACGCACCTCTTCTTGGCGCCATATTCCCAATTCTTCTTACCGCATTGGCAGACCCTGACACTGGTGATTCAGTTGCCCATGGGTTTTCAGCACTGCTTCAACCAAGCCAGATTTTGACCAAGGAAAATCACTGTGTTTTATCAGTGCTCTACAAGCAGAAGACATTCGCCATTTTGGTACCTGACATTGCGACCCAGGTACGAACTACCAATCCCGAATTGAAAAGAAACTATCTCGTAGCACTATCGGGAATTCTGCGTTGGCTGCCATTTGCCGTAATAGAGCCTGAGGTCTCTACACTCATTCCCTTACTTCTTCAGACTCTGGACCTCAAAGGCGAAGAAGATATTCGTGCTGGAGCGGTTGATGAACTTACATCCATTCTCGAGAATAATGACGGGCTCAATGAACATGCTAGCAGTGTGATCTCTCGGCTCCTGAGCTGCACTGGTGCTGGAAACCCTCCAACGTTAAGGGCCAAGGCTTTGAGATGCTTGTTACTCGTCACAGAGCATCTGAAATTGGAGAACATCCTGCCATACCGCAAGTCTGTTATCAAGAGCCTCACAGCAGCACTTGATGACCGAAAGCGAAGTGTTAGATCGGAAGCAGTCAAGTGTAGAAGAAAATGGATAGAGCTCGACCAGGTCGGGGACGAGGATGATTAGATATTCGACTTGGGTATAGCGAGATTGTGTTATACTACACATAAGTATACAATGACCACCAAGAGCTCCTGAAGATGCTAAATAGTACAAACCCCACGTAATATCTCAAAGATCTCATCTCATTCCTCTCAAGAAATTGTCCTCCTTTATTTTTGCCCTCCGTTCTGCGCGCAGGGCCATTGTGATTTGTTTTAATTCACCTTGATATGCCGCTATCGACTCATCTGAGCCATCTGACACAGGCAGATCAATCGACTGTTGATGTATTGGGATTTCGACTGCCGTGGCAACCTTATCCTGTCCCCTTTTCGACTTTTTCGACTTTTTGTTTACTACAGCACATTAGCATTATCCTATACAGATGCAACTTTTCTCCACATACGCTTCGCCTCCGCCTTGCTCCCCTTCGCAGGCGCTCCCTTGATCTCGTCCAGCACACCCCATAGCCAGTCCGGATACTCATGGTCCTCCATCGCCACCGGATCTTGCTTGTCTTTGTAGATGTTTATTCCCTTCAGCACCGTGCCCGCTGGTATGCTGGACACCACACTCGGCCCTGGCGTCTTCTTCTCGGCTACTACTGGTGCCGGGCCTGCGCGCGCACTCGGGGACATGGCAGCGGGTATGGTGAAGGGTTCGGCTGCATCACTTCGTGCAGGTATCGAGGAGAAGGCGGCGCGCATTGATGGCAGCGCTCGCCCTGAGCCGTTGCGGGCGAGGGTGAATAGACAGCGGGGACAGATCATGGCGGGGTCGTCATATGAGATATATGGTATGTGGTGACTGGGGATTGGATGGGTGTTTGTAGATTGCTAGGGTGATATTGGCTATTTGAGATGTTGTGTATGAGGTACGGTAGGGTCGAATCAATGGAAGTCATCTCGAAGTTTTTTGGACAGGGGTCTGGATGATGTTAGTAAGCCAGGAGTAAGCGAATCTTGCATGAGGTCTGGCCTGTCTGGCTAGCCTCTTTCGAGATAGTCGAGATCGTTAGCTTGGTTAGCATCTTTGATCCAACTTCAACTCCATGCGCTCAAATATCATGTCTGTGATCATAACAGGAATCTTGATTTAATTAATCAGCCGCCTTCCAGGTTTGGACTCCTGGCGGCGCTGTTAGATCCCTCACGGGACTCCCACGAGTCCTTCACAGCTTACGATCAAGCTCGGACAAGTCATTACATTTCGACCGGCCGATCTGCGTCCAGGACTCCAGGGACATGCCTCGATCTCGTAACTCCTCGGTACCTACAGAACGTGGTATCCTCTAGCGATTGACATATTGAGGGTGCATCGCTGAGTACCATCCGTCTTGTGATGTCTGCTCTTCGCGGCCTATTCTGGAGAATCTGTATCCTGATCGAGCCGATCTCGTAAGAACCTGGCCATTTGTGTCTCTTTTTCGACATGATCTTATAGCAATACCCCCCGAATGCTTCCATTCTCCATGCCTGGTAGCCATGTCGACTGTATAGGCTCATAATACCCCTTCTCTAGTTTATCTATTGTTATCTAAGTTTGTTCCTAGCTTGTCGCACCTTTCTCTTCCCATTCATCGGGCTGCGACACACTGCTTACCCCACATATAGTATCACAGGTATCGTGGGCCATGACTCTCGTCGCGAACATGGCTCACAACAGTGATGGCAGCCAGTGCGAGAGCCATGTTGATTGGTGCTTTCATGCCGACCACCTTCTAGAGCTGGCATCATAGGAGCACAGGCCCTGGTAGAGGATTCTAAATCGCTGGTTCCTACTAGGGCTCTACTGTATATTGCAGACGTTCCTCTGGCCCTTCAGCCATCACCCTCGAGCCCCGGGAGATAGCAATTTATCTATTGCTGAATACAGTGCTCGCCGTGCCGCTTTCTTTCTCGTCGGTTTTGAGATCCCTCTACGCTGCTTCGTCCGCTGCCCTGTTGACAACTTGTTCATCACTGCATGTACTCCGCTTTTGATCTCTTAACCAACACTACGCCACCCACATCACACCCTCTGGTTCGCCATCCATCGCCTAATACTGTCGTTGATGTCATGTCGACGTACAGGCTCTCCAACGCTCATCTTATATAACCTACAATCGTCGAGATGTCGGATTCTGGGTCGTCGGCTGCATCAAAACCTTCCGGAAGCTCGGGAAACACTGGAGGAAATGCAATTGTAGACACTTCGAGCGCCTTACCACCACCCAAGTCGACAGTACCAGTTCAAGTCAGCTCCGCTGCTCCAGCTCCAGCATCAACGCCTGCACCAGAACCTTCATCAGCCCCTGCGCCAAGTTCCGTGGCAGAACAACCACCACCTCCTCCACCTCCACCTCCACCTCCACCACAAACGACACAGGCAGCGCCACCACCAAAATCATCACCGCCAAAACCATCAACTATCATTCCACCAATAGCGATATCTCCTAGTGCATCATCACGGACCCGTGATGCCCCGTCTGTAGTATCTTCACAGACTCCCATCCAAGTTTCTCTTCAGTCACAACCAAGCGAACAACCGCAGCAAACACCGATTCAATCTGAAGTGACAGTGACCAGCATAACTTCCTCAACTCGAGGAGCCAAGAGTTCGTCGTCAGCAGCATCAAAATCAACGGGAGCAGTTCCTCCCCCAGCGAGTGGTGGATCTCCCTTTGATCCAAAGGCTACACAATCTGACGATGGAAAGCCTCACAAATCTTCTGGGTCTAAGGTAGCAGGGGTAATTGGAGGCCTCTCTGCTGCAATTCTCGTGGGTTTGATCATTTTTTTTGTGTGGAAATGGAAGACCAAAGGAAGATATCGCTTCAATAAGCGTAATTCGTTTGATCCTTATGGTAATGGTATTGATGCCAACCGTGGTGGATTACTGGTCTCTTCTGTACCTCCGGGAGATAAGCCAACCACCTGTAAGTTACAGGCAATTTTTGGCACTGAAATGAACGCTAATTTTCGTGTAGACTCTGATGACAACTCACCAACGCGGTATCAACAACCAGCTAATGATCTAAACCGGGAGCCAAAGCTTCCGGTATTAGGGGATAGTCCACCTCAGAATAGAGCCTTCCTAGATCTATCACCGCCACCTACTGCAAGGACAGGTCCTCCAGGCCCAGGAAATTATACTGATCGCAGAGATCATTTCCCTGTTCCAGAAATGGCCTTGGCTGGTGCTGCAATGATGAGACCATCACCATCCCAACGGCAGCCTCCTGTACTTTACGATCGACGAAGGTTGCCTCTTCCTCCATCAATGCGTCGCAATCGTTCCCCTCCAAACCGCACTTATAATGCTGGTGCAGTTGAACTACAAGCAACTCCAAGCCCTTCAAGTTCACCCCCGGGCCCAGGAATTAGTCCTTCATTGGATCCCTTCAATAGACCCTCAACGAGTCTGGGATTCAATCAGCCAAAGATAGGTCACCCGCGAAGCAACACCATAAGTAGTCAAATGCCAACTCAGCCGCCAGATACTGCGCAGTTTGACTGGAATTCACGAGTACGAAGAAGTATGTCGTTGAGCAATATTAATCCATCACCATTCCGAAATCCTCAAGATCCACTCTCCATGCATCCAGTCATTCAAGAAGTTCCTGCCGACGCCACGTCACCAATTCATCCATCGGGTCTAGCTCCGAGACGCTCGTCTTTTTCATCGCCACTAAGACCTTCCATGATTTCCCGGGCATCCAGTAACGGTTTCTGGGACGACGGGGTTGAAAAACCACGACAGCTTTTCGTGAGAAATCCTAGTCCTCCTCCTGCGGTTCCTGCTGTTCCTGCGGCTCCTGCAGAGAAGAATCGCAAGCAGTTGGGTGAGATGGTGCGACGAATTGGCAGTGTTCGCCAGGGTGAACAGCACCACAAGCCCGAATTTGCAGCGAAGAACTTTTAAAGATCCAGAAAACGCAACAAAAACATAGAAAAGGGAAGGAAACCTCCCAATTTGAATTACAAATCATAGCACTATACCCTCGCTTTACTCTACTCTGCCAAAGCATGGCGGAGAGTACAGCGTTTTCAAAGGTCTCCAGCATTGTGCAATGGAGATGCAAGCGAGACACTGGAAATTGCAGGTCTCTTTTTATCGCATTGATCAGCAAGTCCTTAGGCATTTGCATTGTTTGCCTGCTTTTCTTTTTGCAGTTAACATGTACAAATAGCTGTTCATAACTCGCAAGACGTCCACGATTTTCATTTTGATTGGGATGCACAGAATCGGCGCCAAGCGTAGAAGAGAATGTTGGCATTCTTGGGATATTTTGAAGCGGCATGTATCTAGATAAGTGCATCTTGGAACAATTGAACTGCCCTCATCGACCAAACTTATGATGCTTCAGTTACGTGTTACCTTGAATGTGCCAAGTTGGAGGGAGTAACTTGCCCTGACTTTCAACGACGAGGACTGTCCAAATTTCGCTTCGCTTCCCCACCAAATTTCAACAATCGATTTGAAATCTCGAATGACATTGGTGGGTTCTTATCTTCATTATGTGAAAGCTGACATGTCATGGTCTCATAGCTGCGAATATCCGAACTCACCACCAAACTTTGATCATCCTGCAATGAACCATAAGCGCCAAAAGCAAAGGCACCACCCAGTGCTCCAAGAGTGATGAAGTCACAAACAACTACCTTATTAGAGAGAAACAATTATGCGTTCTATCCTTGCAACAGGCTACGAGCGAAAAAGTCAACAGCGTTTCGCTGACCAACCAACAAGCTCACCAAGAGCTTCCGTTTCAGAACACTTTCGGATCCTCACGAACACCAAAGTTCTAGGCCATATCATTTGGTCTTAATGCCTCCAAATCTGCCGAGCCATCTTTAAGGCTTCTTGCCACGTTAGTAGGAAGCTGCAGCTTTGAGACACGCGACCGGCACAAACGCCAAAGCCACTTCCTGCTCTCCAAGTCCCTGTTTAACCGGCGAGACGGGGACCTGGGGTCGAGAACAATGGTATTGCGTGGCTATTGGGTAAACATGGAGTTTCTCACAGCTGTACAAAATGAATTGGTCTCCACTAGCACCGTTGCGAAAAGGGTAGCGCGGGCTGCTCCTTTTTCCCTGGTACATTTCTTCGACGCTTCATTTGCTCCCCTGTAAGGCTGGTCCTTGTGTTCTATCACGATGCATCCCTTTTCAATTCTTGCGACATGCTCGCTTTTGGTGGCCAATGTTTTGGCTCATCACGTATTGCACGAGAAGAGAGGGTTGTCGCCAGCTGATTGGGAAATGAAGAAGAATGTGGACTTATCAAGTGTGATTCCGCTCAAGATTGCTTTGAAGCAAAAGGATCTACATCTGGGCGAGAAGTTCTTGTATGATGTCTCGCATCCAAGGAGTCGGAATTATGGAAAACATTGGACAGCAAAGGAAGTGGCAGAGAAGTTCGCTCCCAGGTATATTGATCCCCCATAAGATCTCTTCATATGCCACAGCATGTGAAGATTTAATATCATATGCACATGCTGATACTATCGCAGTCAAGCATCTGTAAAGGCTGTCAAAGACTGGCTCCACGGCTCAGGAATAAACCCGATGAGGATAAAACAGGCGCAAAGTCTAGGCTGGCTACATGTCAACACTACAGTCAGAGAAGCTCAAACTCTACTCAAGACAGAGTACTTCGTCTATGAGCATACAGTGACTGGAATCCCGCATATTGCCTGCAATGAATATCACGTACCAATCGAAGTATCAGCACATGTCGACTTTATCACACCCACAGTTCATTTTGATACTCCCATGAATATCAAGCACCGGAGATCTGTGCGACCACCACCAGCTCCACCAGCCAAGAAACGAGACCGTCAGATTAGGAGACGAAATGTTCGAACTTTGGCTGATGCTCAAGCTGTGGTAGACACTGATGGAGAAGTCCCAATGCAGCGAGCGGGTGTTACCAAAGAGCTTGGTACTTCCCTTGGATCTCTTCCTAAGCAAGGTGCCATTCTGGCAGATAATGCTGATGTTGGCGGAAGACTGGACCGATGTGATCAGGCAATCACCCCTGCTTGTCTGAGAGCATTATATGGCTACAACGAGTCCATGGCGGGCGGTAATGCCAAAAACAGCTATGGGTAAGTTATATAATCTTTTTTCGCGTGCTGATGGGAGCTGATAGACAGTAGCATCGTCGAGTACTCACCACAATCATATAACCAACAGGATCTTGACAAGTACTTCAGCAATTTCTCGCGACCTGCCATGGGATCTCAGCCCGTCCTCAGACCAATTGACGGTGGAGTAGTTCTCCCAGCTAACCGAAGCTTCAACATCAACGGAGAATCCAATCTGGACTTGGAATATGCCATGGCCATCGTTGCACCCATGAAAGTCAATCTGTACCAAGTTGGTGATGATGTCCAAGGTGCTTCATTCAACAACTTCCTCGATGCTCTTGATTCCAGTTACTGCAAATTCGAGGGCGGCGACGACCCAACTCAAGATGCCGTCTACCCGACTCCGCTCGAGGGATATATCGGACCTGCACAATGCGGCGGTTTTGCAGCCTCGAAAGTTATCTCTACATCATATGGATACAACGAGGCGGACTTGACACCTGCATACGCAGACAGACAATGTGCCGAGTATCTTAAGCTGGCTCTACAAGGAGTGACAATCCTTTACTCCTCCGGCGATTTCGGTGTTGCCGGCAATATGGGACGTTGCATCGACCCCAAGACTGGAAACTTCACCCGGACAAATGCAACAGATGGTGTCTTCAATCCAAGCTTCCCCAGCGGTTGCCCGTGGGTAACATCAGTAGGCGCAACGGAAGTGCCCCCCGCGACCAACGTCGTCCAAGCTTTGGCAAGCAATACTCAGCCTGAAGTTGCCTGCGAGACAGTCATTCGCTCCGGCGGTGGATTCAGCAACATGTTTGAAATGCCAGAATATCAAAAAGTAGCCGTCAAAGGCTGGTTTTCAGACCATCCACCAGTCTACGGCGCTAGCTTGTTCAATAATACGCAGAAGACAAGGGGTTTTCCTGATATTGCTGTAAATGGTGCAAACTATGTCATTACAGTTGGCGGTAACTTCTCACTCATCTATGGAACGAGCGCCAGTGCGCCAGCATTGGGTGGTATACTCACCTTGATCAACGAGCAAAGGCTGAATGCTGGAAAAAACACAATTGGTTTCATCAATCCAGTCCTATACGAGAATCCACAGTAAGTTGCGCTCCGATCTGACCGTGGATTTCGCTGACATATCTTTCTAGAATGATGAAGGATGTCGTAAAAGGTCAAAATCGAGGCTGTGGTACTACAGGATTTGATGCAACCACAGGCTGGTAAGTCTAGTGACTTATATATCAATGTCAGTTCACTAACAGTACCTAGGGACCCGTTGACTGGACTTGGGACGCCCATATTCCCCAAAATGCTCGAAGTATTTATGGGATTGCCTTGAGACAAGTTTTACGGCAAAAGAGAGAATTTCTACACTGCTGATCTAAGTGACAACTTTACTTCGATCTTGTTGATACCACTATCTTTAATTTTCTACAGGGAAGAATTGTCGAAGCCTCATGGCCCCAAAAGCTCGTATGTTTGCGAGCTGGGCCCACTTCGCTTTCAAAAGCATTCTTTAGATATACATCTAGATCCGACAAAGTTTCGGACATATCAGATACCCCAACATATTCATTACATAGTTTCAATCAATATCTCTGATTCTACGGAGTACTTGCTCTCTACATGCCTGGAAAAGACTAGTGATAAGGCTGACCATAAGGCTGCGGCACGTGCGCAACCCCTGTGTGCCACCAATTAAATAACGCGCGCGACACGCGCCTCCATCAACACTCAATTCTGATCTCGCATTTCAGAGCACACAATGGCGACTCCACTTCCAAATCTAATTCACGATCCTCCTAGCTTGCCGTCCTCACCTCACCACAAGAAAACTAAAGTCATTGACCCCGTCGCCCTCGCACTTGGTAAGTTGTCGGCTACAAGACAAAGGACATTCAACTGATACTTGAACAGCTGAATCAAGTGGTCGCGAAACACCCACTCCTATAGCCATGGCCTCAAACACACTCCAGAACAGCACCAACTCACTTGGTCCACTACAAGTGCAGCTCCTCTCAGCCAAAGGTCGCGCGCCAACCCGAGGAAGCGCATACGCGGCTGGCTACGACATTTACAGCTCAACAGACATCGTGGTGCCTGGGCGGGGCAAGGCTGTGGTTGACACGGATATGTCAATTGCAGTACCGGAAGGAACATGTATTTTTTGATTACATTAGGAAAGTTGCAAGAGCTCGAGCTGACGTTGGAATAGATGGTCGCATTGCTCCTCGTTCTGGCTTAGCCGCCAAACATAGCATTGATACACTGGCCGGTGTCATTGATGCAGACTACCGTGGTCCCGTCAAGGTGCTGTTAGCGAACTTATCGGATGTCGACTTTGAGATCAAGGAAGGAGACCGCATTGCTCAGCTTATCATTGAGCGCATATACACGCCCGACGTCGCGGTGGTGGAAAAGCTGCCAGATACCGTCCGTGGCGCCGGAGGGTTTGGTAGCACCGGTGGGTTTGGTGCGAAGATTACCGCACCCACTACCGAAGGAGCTCCAACTGCGTAATACGCTGGGGCATTGGCTTCACTGCACGAATGTCATGATCACTGGATGTCCTTTCTGATTGTAATGGACGATGTTGGAAGGCGGTCTAGGAAAGTATGACTAGAATTAAAAGGATGCTAATGGTATAGTGAGCTCGTCCCATAAGTAAAAACCAATCCAAGGATTCATTATATAATGGCAGCTTGCGACTCGGACTACCCTGTAGAAATGTGCTTCACTTCTTAGCAAAACGTGGCCCCTGAGTACTTGCCCCGTGGGTTATACCACCGACAGCTATGTATAGACAACCATTACGCATCGCCTATCTGCGTCACCGCTGCCATAATTGCAATGCCAACTACGCAAGTCAGTAAGTCACCACCCATCTCTGAAGCAAAACTTACCACCGGCCGCCGTAACAGAATACGAAGCAATAGTCCAAGCAGTCTGCGCGACCGCAATCCTATCCGAAAACTCTGCTCCAGGAGCCGTATTCACATAAGTATAGGCCACTCCCACCACCACACTCACCGCAATACACAAACCGCCATATATCATAAACTTCTGCGCACTCCACTTCAACCGCAAACTCAGCCCATACCTCCCCTCCTCTGGTCTCAAACTCCCGCCATTCAAACACCGCTGCGTCCACCTCATCCAGCGATCATTATAATCCGGCTCCCCGCTCTGAAACTCACGCCATAGCTCCGCGAGCGTTCGCTGTGTGCGTGCGTCGATCGCGACAATGCTGTGGAAGTCGCCGCCAGCTGAGCACGCGTAGATGCCAAAGCCGGCGACGCGCTTGAGACTGAGGATACGGCGGGGGTAGCCGCGCAGTCGGTGGGTGGCGGCACGTATGTGTGTGAAGAGGGATTCAGGGCGCCGGATTGACATGAGTGTTTCGTGGTGGACTAGCTGGGCCGAGGAGTCGATTACGCCGAGAACGATGTAGGGAAGGGCTCGGGCGGAGTTGGTGGAGGTTTGAGTGTCGATACGGGGAGAGTTTGGTGGTGGTGGTGTATGGGAGTCTAGGTCCATCATACGTCTGGATGGTGGTCTTGATTGTCTAGAGGACGGACCTGGGTCGCCATCGGGGAAGGGGTTATGAGCAACGTCGTTTTGGTGGTTCCCACTGCGACTTTGGATAGAATGTCGGCCAAGAGAGAGTCTGGAGAAGCTGTGCGAATCGTTATCTATATCGTAGGTTTCGCCATTGCCGGAGCGGGCACAGTGGCCTTGACAGCCAGCATGCTCTTCGTCAGCCCGTGGACCGTCGGTATTGATGCGATTTCTAACTCGGCCAAGGATACCGCTTCGTCGTCTTCGGTGGACGTGTGGCGGTGGTTCGAGATGGAGGATGGTTGTGGTGGAAGAATCACTTGAATACTCTCCTGGTCGGCCAAATGATACAACGTCGTCCTCGCTGCGTGTGCTCCCTGAAGAATTCGTATACGTATCGCGTCGTTGAATGGGTCGCACGGTTACTACGCTTTCAGAGCTGCCGTTGAGGGAAGAACCTGGTTCATGATCTGTATATTGGGTGCCATTGCCTTCAATGTGGTTAGTTAGGTGGCCTCCATGGCCGTTTCTTGATTGAAATGTATGAAGAGGTATTTCGTCTTCCATGATGCAACGCTACGACTGGAACTAGCCAAAAGCCAAGACCTAATGGCTTTATACCAATTGCAAGAACAATTCGGTCTAGCTAGCCGATCTAGATATACGTGTCTTAAGAGCTCGGCATCTGACAAACGGTCTAGCTGTATGTTGACCTGGCAAACGATATCTTATATAGATCTGAGTAAATCACTGAAGTCTTGGTGTGACCTTCAAACATGGTAGAGTTGAATGATAAGTCAATTGCTCATAAACAACCGGAAGATGATACTGAACCGCTAATTAACCTTTACACCTTGCAAAGTCGCAGCCATGGCCAATTGGTTTCTAGTCTGGAGGAAGACCGATCCTGGGCCTGAAGAGAAGATGTTAGCAAAGCTGTCTTGAGTCCGATCTCTGAACATACCCGTAAACTTGCAAACCAGGCCTTCGCCAGCAGCAACATTGGACAAAATGCCACCACTAGCAACTCTCTCAATGACATACTGACAGTTCCACGCCACCAAGTGACCATTATCAATGATATACTGCTCCTTTTCTCCGAGCTATCACCCATCATTAGTATTCCAATCACCCGACGAAGTCATCAAACACTTACATCTTTCCGAATAATCGCCCCAAAACTAGAAATGAACAAAATCCCCGTCCCACTAACCCGATAATTAAACAGTCCCTCCCCCGAAAACATCGCCTTACTAATACTCTGCGCCTTCAAATCCTTCTGCACGCGATCCGTCGCCGCCAAAAACGAATCTTTGCCAACGTTCCACACCTCCGACCCGCTCAGCCTTATACTCGACACATCACCCAGCATCGCCGGCGCCAACAACAACTCACCCGGCCCTGTGAATGTCGACATGGACATGTGTGAGCCAGTAATGAACTTCTTCATGCTGAACTTGATTTCACCCTTGAGCGTGATGGTTGGGCTCATGGCGACCATGGAGCCGGGCTTGGCGTGTAGAGGGCACCCGATGGCGAGTTGCACGGTGAGCACGCTGTTGGTGTCGCGGTGGCTGATGCGGTAGGCGCCGCCGTTGAAGGAGCCGACGTCGTCGACGTGGGCTTGCGAGGTGAAGTGGGCGGCGGAGGGCGCGCCGCCGGGCATGTTGGAGGCGACATTGGCGTTGAAGGAATCCGGAGGAGCTGCTGCTGCGACTGGAGCGGGGTTAGGAGTGGTGGATTGCGGTGGTGGTTGGGCAATGGTTTGCTGGGGTGGTGGTGCGAAGTGTTGTTGTGGCGGTGGATATTGGTTGTCCTTGGCTGGTGGTGGTGGCGAGTATTGGGTTGCGGGTGCTTGGGAGGGTGGAGGTGGATAGTGTGCTTGAGCTGGAGAGTATGTTAGAGATGCTACATCCATTTTAAAGCGATTTACAAACCGGCTTGTCCATCTGGAGGAGCTGGAATCTGTCAGGCTATATCATCAACGTTGATGGGAGGGGTACTTACGAGGATAGAAGTTCTGTGATGGAGGAGGAGGATAGTTTGGAGCAGACATGATTACGATCGAAAGCTTTAGATATTCACGAAGATAAAGATCAAGAACCAAAGAGTATAGAATCTTGAATGAGCAGCGCCAGATCGGTTTTCGAAGCTCTATGAGGACCGTATCACTGATTTCTGCACAGCCTCGCGATGAGCTCTTTGCCAACGATATTCACGCTTGGCGATTCAGACTCGAACAATATCACGACAGTTTGTGGTCGGAGGAAGTAAGATAGGAAAGAAGGACACAGGTTTTACTTAAACGAAGATATTTAACAAGTGTCAGACCAAGAGCATGACATGTGGTGGGTCATCTTCAAGCCAAAATGTGCCTCTCTTAATCATGATTGGCTGGCATGGGCTTGACGTCAAAAGTTGGGCGGTTATAAAGTGCCCAATGCTATTTTTGGACACTTTGTCATGAGGCACGACTGTAAAACCTTAGGCGGGTTAATATAATAGATAGGAACAGTTCTGAAGTGATATCAATAGTCTGATTAGTCTTTACTCATCATCAATTTCTATTCAGTACACGCATTGCTCATGCCCCATAAAACCATGCCTAGCAATCACTAGTTTCGGGCTCCTTACACATTCAACTTCATGTCCAAGATGCTTATGGAAATTACCAAAACAATTGCTATGAAGAGGAACTCCATTCTGTTTCTTGCGTACATGTCAATGACTCACAACAAAAAGTCCTTATATACTCGGAACATTCCAGCAAGACAACATGATATTTGCTAGGGTATCCATTGGGCAAAGACCACAAAGAGTGTGTCTAAAGAGATCCGTACAAGCAACAAGCAGTTTAAGTCTGCATACGCTTTCGTTTGCCAATTTGAGCCGAGAAACCAGTCTTGATGGCTGGCACAGTTCGTGTACTGCCACAGCTTTGGCAAGTGAGGTACCACAACCGGTTGTCTCCCTTTTGAAGAGTTGTGTTGAGACCGCGACATGTCTTGCAGGAGACATAATCTTGGATGTAGCGTCGGAGGACGTTTTCAATCTGTTTCGACTGGAAGCGACCTTTGATGACCAATCGTCTCGAACCATCAACCGACCCGTTCGTACCCAACTCAGCGAACAGGAATTGCGTAATATGCTCGTCACTTCGCTTTAGTCGCTTGGCAATATCGGGAATATTGGCGAATATGGTTTTCTTGTTGCCTTCACGCAAACACTGTGGTGGAGGAATCTTGTAATTCTTTCCACTGGCTCCAGCAAGATCCGGATGACGATCATGTAGTAGGGTGAAGAAGCGGCCTAGGAGATTCTTGTAGAGGATAGGTTCCGTGTTGTCGTGCTCAAATATTCCAGTGCCTTCCATCATATCACCCTCCTGTGTGGCCTCCTTCTTCTCTGAACCTTCGGATGCTTCGCCAGTCTCTCCAGCCTCTGCGAGTGCAGCTTCGAAATCATCTGCCTTTGGCTTCTTCTTCTTCTTTTTCTTGGTGAGTGCGGATAGGTCTAGATCGTCACCTTCGGCAGTGGGTGTATCGGCATCGGCATCTTCCTTGGGTTTGGAGACCTTCTTTTTCTTCTTCTTCGCTAGGTCTTTGAATAAATCCTGTCCTCTGTTAGTACCTGCGAAGTGAGTGGGAATGGCGGAAGAACATACTGTGACCTCTTCAACACCGGCGTCATCACCCGTCGCAGAGTGGTTTTCGGCGGTATTCTTGTCGCCAGTATCGGCAGTTTCGCTCACAGTTCCATCTTGAGCAACAACAGTAGCGCCCTCGCTGAAAGCGACACTCTTGCGCTTCTTATCGGTAGAAACGTCAGCCATGTTGTAAATTATGTGGAAGGTTGTTGGTGAGTTAAAGAGATGACTGTGTGAGTAGAGGGGCAATGAGTCAAATAGTGATGGATTTAGGACCTGCATCACTAATACCAGCAGGTCCAACCGTGGTTAAAGGGTGGCGCGATTGCCCCACAAGACCAACCGAGATTTAGCCGTAGCCAATCAATGCCGCCAAAATCAAACCTCCATCTTCAAATCAATCGCGATGGCTAGAAGCACCTGGAACTGGACTGCTGAGCAATTCCAAAATTGTCGCTGAACACAACATCCTCAGCGCTCTCAGCGCTCGAGTACACCATGACGTCCACCGAAGAGAGCTCCTTCGTCCTTCCCAGCAATCCTTCCGATTCATACAACGCATCCGACAATGACGAGATGGACTCGCTACCCAGCAGTTCCGATACCGAGAGCACCATATCTGGCGACGAAGACAATTCCGACGCAGAGAAGGAATGGCATGAAAGTTTACAACAAATCGAACTGCTGTTAACCATCATGGTGGTCCCATATATTGGAAAATACTTTGGCCGGAAAGCTGCCTATTGGGGTAGGTATCTTCGTTCGAGATTGCGTTGAACCTTAGACTGACAGCGCATAGGATGGGGCAAGTTCATGGAGTGGAAGTTTCCGGTTGAAGTTACGATTGCAGATCCTGGTGCCTTCAAAGCTGCTGGAATCGTTGGAGCGGCATCAGCGTTATAGTCAATGATCCTGGCAACAAGCAATGTCCCAAATCAAACAATACCAGCAATGAAAGACGAGCAAAAAGCCGTTCTTCAAGCACACATTCACATCCCTTGCGGTCTGCATCCGGGATGCAATAAGTGGTCTACCAAAAAGACGCCAATCGTAGAGGCAGGAGAACTCGAAGATATAGAAGAAACACATAAATGTATAACAACAATGTCAAAATGAATGTCATTATATCATGGCCATATCAGACAGATAAAACCTCATTAATGTTCCCTGCTTCATTGATGCCAAGAAACTATATTTACAATCATAATATGCAATGGTCAACATCGATTATATCGACGACACTTTCATACCCATTCCAACCGTTGCGCTTACTTTAGCCCAACCACGATCAAAAGCTCGCTTGATCCGCTCACGCATTTCCCTCCGCCCAAACATCAGCGCAAACGCTAATATAAAGAGAAGTGTACGGAGAAGCGCCATAGGATTGGAGGATAGACTTTGAGTTGTGTTGAGGATGAGCGATTGCAAGTTCGACAAGATTAATCCAATACGGGCATATAAAGTCTGAGGTGAAGGGCGGCGAGATATGTCCTTCTTTGCTGGTCGCGGTTTCGATGCAGTGCCTCCGGATATTGTCCGATTGTGTGATGACCGTGGTTGTTGATATGTATCCTTGGGTTGTGCTTCCAGTTGTCGTTTACGTAGTTCTTCTCGTTTCCGACTTTCTTCTTCTGCCCGTTTGGCATGGGCTTTTGCTTCGTCTTCTTCCTCGTGCCTTTGACGCTCGAGTTGTTCTTGCTGGGCGCGTTGTATTTGCTTCTCTCTTTTGGCGGTTTCCTCACGTTCCTCCTTCAAACCGTGGAGCGCATGCAGGAACGCTTCTTTCTTCTCGTCATCTAGTAATTCGCTCATCATGATGAATTCTTTTGCATATTCCCATTCGCCATTGCGTGGTAAAACATGAAGAGTGTATAGTTCCAATATTTTCAAGCTAGTTTGAAGATCGCGAGGGGTATTCGTTCCAGGCGTGCTCGATGTCCGTCGAAGTCTGGGAGGTGACGAGAGATGTGATGTTATGTCGAAAGATGGTCGTGCCACAGCCGATAAGTAAGCTTCTAGCTTTTCTTGATTTATCCGTTGAGACTGCATGTGCGTGAGAAGCAATGTCGCCCTAGAATGGTCAGTATAAACAATGGTAAATTGGTGGTACCGCTCACAGGCTAACCACCACATCCGCGTCCACGCTACCCTCAACTCCCCCGTAGCCGTCTCGTACAACATCATCCCATACAGCTCCGTCACGAGCTTTGGAGACCAACGCTTTCCATTTGGTGGTACCAAAAGCATGTTTTCCCTCTTCTGGGCCAAGGTCTACAACTTGATGCAGAAAGGTCAGCCAGAAGCTCCAGATCTTTATCCGAGTGGTCTTGGAAGCATAGGCAACGGGTGCAACAGCTGCTTGCTGCGCAATATGATCGGCTCCATTTCCATTTTGTGACGGTCCCGAGTCTGACGGCTGAACAGTGATAATTGGCTCAATCGTTGAAAGAGCCTCGGGAAACCGGCGCGTCAAAAACAAATTGGCCGCTTGCCGATATGTCTTTGCGACCTGCGAAGACTGGTGTCTCGAAGATGATAAGGAATGTATTGAGTCGTGGAGGGAAGTGGAGAGCGGGTGATCTTCTGTTTGAGTTATGGTAGGCATGGCTGGTTGTTGAGATGCCATGTTGGAATCGCCGTTGGTAGTCATGCTGCGTATGACGACCAGCAAGCTCTACTAGGCATGACCGAGCCCAAATACGTAGCTGTAGCTGTCGACAGGTGGTACAAAGTTTGGCGGTGTGGAATGTCGCGGCGTTGTGATGGTGAGGATAACGGTGGCAGGAAAAGAGTGAACCGCGTCTGATTGTCGTTGCCGCGCTTACCTCGGCTGGCGCCAATCAAATGTAATGCACATGCAGGGCAAGAGCTTCCATCTGCAAACATACAGGTAAACATTGAATATTGCCGATGGCACGTGGAGATTTTGATATTGTATTCTGATTTTTATAGAAATAGAATAACCCAATCTTGGAGTGTATGGTGATCCTTTGTCCTCAGGTTGCCTTGCAGAAAGCTTCTACTTAAACACCAAAATCACATCAAATTTCTATTCCAGCAAACATGAACTCTCGACTTCTGATTTGTTAGCAGACTTGGGCAAATTTTCATTTTCCTTGCTGAGCAGGTCAATATCAAAAATCGGCTTTCTAGGGTCGTGGCAAGCATATCAAAAATGCAACTGCGAAGGTAAAGTTCAATGATAGACTTTCAACTGACAAGGCTGAGAGAAGCAATGACTGTTCATGCAGGCTTTGGCTAGGTACAGAGTGATATCTGGATGTCTATACCAGCAGCATGTCTTCATGAGGAGCCTTTCATCATTCAATCAAACTACGTTAGTCCAAGACCAGCGTCGAAATTTTGGCAGAAGTCGTTTTTATTATGATGTACCAAAATCCAAATCCATTAGATATTCGGAGACGCCTCCGGCCGACCCCTCTTCTTAAAACATCATATTTCAGGTTCAATACAACGGCTTGTCCCTGCAATAAATAGCAGAGATTATGGACAAGCCCGGATGTGGCTGTTTCAGTGAGTCCAACGCCAGTATTTGTGAAGAGATGCAAGCTATATCGAGCCCACAGGATTTGTCTGAGTTACGGATACTGATGCTTATGTTGTTGGTGTTATAGTTGGAATTCTTCTTTCACACATCTCTTCAGCGAGAACTCTTCCTGCTTCAAACAAGTCTCTAAATTTTCGGCAATAAGTTGCCGCATTCGAGCAGTTTGAAGTTCCATGGTGAAAGCACCCATATTCGGAGTCTGGCTGATGTTTTCTCACGTAGGACTGTTTGCGCCTTGTTATCGTATCTGACTTCAGAATGATGATGGTGGCTTGTCTATTTGTGGGGAGTAGGGTTCCGAGATGACGTGACCACGCATTTCCCATGGTTTGCACAGTTGTCTGTACACCGCTGTGGCGTGGTTGAACAAGCTCTAAAAAACACTCAGCTGGATTGCGTTTGCTTGAGGCTCTGTTGAAAGCTCGGGGATATGGTTCACCAACGCTTTATACAGACCATTGGTTGACAGCATTGACAGAAACATCCACAGAAACATCCACGCTGAAGGGTCAGCTCGATCAGAACAAGTGATACATTTCTTCGTGCGCTGTAGCTATAGTCCCGTTTGTGTTTGTATAGTCATTAAAGGTTTCGTCCAATAATAGGAGGTTCATGTCCTGTAGATTGAGTAGTGATTTGAAGAGTATTGGGGACGCACCAATCAAATGTCGTAGCAGGACGGTTCTCCAATGGAACAGCCTACAGACGAAATCAGACAGGTATAGACTTTTCAGAAGGTTCAGAGATGACTTCATGTGTTTTCTTCTTTAACAGAAGCATTGGACGGCGATTGGATGGAAGTAAATATGAAGCGGTAATGGTCCAATTTTGTTTGGTGTTTGATATCGATGGAGGGCATTGATCTGTACCAGGTTTATTTTGCGATTGGACCCTGCGCATCCTTTTAGCAATCCCGGAACGCTGTCTACGCTAACATGGCTTGGTCGGAGTCGGACAATTCCAGGTTGTTAGATACCTTATATCTTGGGTCGATGGGTGGTAAAGGCTGCCAAACGTTTACTTTTCGCGATCGATGTCGACAGTGTCAATCAAGCCAAATCCAAGCCAAACTGGAGAAAAGAACTCCTGAAGACGAACAAGGCTAGATATGGTCGTGCATGTTCAACCTGCAACACATGGGCAGCAGCGCGGTTGATCAAGAACGACCTGACTGGCTGGCGTTGTCGGATTTGGCGTTGGACCAGACTAAATAGAGTTTAGACTTGCGCAGGACAGACGCAGGTCAAGAGAGAGGTGTTGGTGCACTGTGCAGACTTGGAGGAGAAGACATTTTGAACGCCACAGAAAAGTTGGCTTCTTTTGAGACGTCTTGGCAGCTTCGTTGGATTTGCTCCACCGTCGTCGCCTCCATCGTTTTGATCTTTTGATCGCGCGCTTGCTCCTCTCGTGACTCCATTATTCTAGTCGCGTTGGAGCGTTGGAGCGTTGGAGGCACAAATTCAAATACGCTAATTTCCTGATCAGGCTGTTCATCTAAAAGACACTGCGCACAATCGCCAAAATTGTACCTGCATGTCCGTTGCAGTAGCATCGCCTTGTCCGTCTCATTTGGACCTGTAATGAGTTGACATGGAGCTCACCATCCCAACCTTGTAGACGAAATTAAAGGCAAAAACCCAACTTGATCTTTAACTCTTCAGGCGTCGACTTTTACCACCAACACTCAGTAGTCCTTGGTCGCGACCTGCATGTGTGGCTCCCTCCCGTTCTCCCACAAAGTCTGAGCTCCCTGCTTTCGCTGCACTGTGAGTCGTGATTTTTGTGGCCAGCGTGTGAGCGCCCACTCTGTCAAACGCGATTCCGCACTGTCAAATCCCCCAGACTCTTCATCTCCATCCTTTCCATTTCTCTGCAACAATCTCCCAACTCCAACTCCATCTCCCACTACTCCAACCCCAGGTCTCGTCGTGTCTTGATGACCGATTTTGCTAGGGCTTTGAACTGTTGACCGTCATCGCCACCTGGATTATCAAACTCTCTTTCAGTCTACAATCAGTTCCAAGTTCCAACCAACGAGCCCAACAAGCCAAACGGCCTTATTTCTATTTTCTCTCAATCGCGCAGTCGTCCCGTCTGTCTGGCCAACGTCCAACTGCACCAATCCCTTTTAAGTCGCCACCCATTGGCCCTTTGTTCCTGCGCCCCAACACTACCTAAGCCTAAGCCTCCTATTCACTTCTGCAACACCAACTTGACCAACTTGGCCGCATTCCAACCCATTTCTACTTCTAAAATCAACCGGAACAACCTCCAACAGCTTACTACGCGCCCTCAGCTCTTTTCTTCCCTATGCGCTTTGCTACGCCGCCAGCGTGCGTCGTTTTCGCGGGCCCAACTTCTTACACAGATAGCATTTACAACACCTTCTCACCTACATAATCTGCTTCCTGCGCTATAATTCTCCGCATAACAGTTTCTGTTGATTGTTCTCATCACTGTTTAGAACACTACGGTTGTTTCGCTCTACAATGGCAAACCGGCCCAAATATCTCGACTTGTCGTCTGCGACTACCCCGGATCCCCTGTCACGACCACTCTTTACTCCACATGGCGCTCTTGCCTCACCTGTACACACAAATGACGTTCCGCCTGCCTTGTCTCCTCTGGATGCATTCGCAATGCAGGGTCGATTGCTTCAAAAACGATTTGAAGAACAAAGTCAAGCGGGACGCCGGCTCAGTAGACTACCACCAAACACAATCACTAGTGAATTTGGCCGAGCTCGACCAGGCTACTTCCGTTCCATTACCACGGGCACTCATGGCATAGTGTCCCCTACAAGAATAAACCGTGATGAAACACCAATAGGAAGTGCTACGGAGATTATGCATGCATCTGGTCCGCGGCCAAAGTCCCACTACCCGCAAATGGTCCAGACAGATAGCATCATCGGTGGATTTGGAGCCGCTTCGTCATATCAAAACTCTCTACATCAAGTACCAGAATTCGACCAGGAACATTTTGGATCTCTGGATTTTTGGTCAATGCCACGCTCAGCATCTCCTGATGAATTGGATCTTACACCACAGCCTTTTCAAGACAATATCAAGTCATCACACAGTGCTCTCAGCATCAGTCCACCTCTTCCTCCAGCCTCAATGCCTTCTAGTCTATCACCACCAAAATTCATGATTGGACCTTCACTATTGTCCCCTGCCGCATCCGCCTCACGTTCTGTCGGCGCTTCTCCCAGCATAAGACCGGTGTTCAACGATCCAGCAGACGACTTTTCCCAATTGTCCTTGGAACCTAGATCTGCAACACCCTCGCTCGAAAAGTCAACCATCCCATATCAATCTGGTTTCCCATTTGCCAGATCTCCGTCCAGTGCATCCGATTTTTCCTTCTCAAGTAACGCCCATCGTCCATCATTCAACTTCTCCCGCCCAATGAGTCGTCAAAGCGGACCGTCTCTGGAACTAAGGAGGCCCAGCGAAACTGCATATCTACCTATTCAAGGCGCAAAGCGCTCACCAAGACCTCTGGATCTTGCATTTCGGCAAGATTCTACCGAAGCACCACTTACCCCTTTTACCAACGATGCACCTCAAACACCTATCAGCTTATCCAGTGACGAGATGTTCCTTGGCCCAGACATGGGCTCAGATCTAACGCCTACGTCTTTTGTGTACAAAAAGTATGCGCTTGGTCCAAAAACCAAGAGAGAATCCAAGCGAGTTTCTGTAGGACTCGAAGAATTCATGAATCGACAGTTCAACTGGGATGGCCCATTGAATGACTCACAGCTCAATTTACAGCTCAATGCGCCATTCGTTCTTCCTCAATCACCTCCTTCTCCAACTCTCACAAGTTCTCCTCCAGAAAGCAGACATCGTCAGTTTTTATCGCGAGCTCATGATTCACCCCGGCCATCTGGAGAGCGTGGTCGTAAAAAGCTACAAAAGTCTAGGCCAGTAACGCCAGCAACTATTGGAACTAATTCCAGTGGAGCGACCATCAGACAACCCAACTCAATTCCGCGACAAGCTCCAGCCGCCGAGCAATCTTCAGAGTATCACCTAGAAGTCGGTATCGAGCGCCATGAAGCAGGCGCGTTGCAAGAGGCCACTTATCACTTTCGTCTGGCGGCCAATGCTGGCCATCCAACAGCCATGCTTCTTTACGCGTTGGCTTGTCGTCATGGTTGGGGAATAAAACCCAATCTTGCTGAAGGTGTCTACTGGCTACAGCAAGCTGTTAATTCCGCTCAACTCGAAGTTGCTGAAGATGAGGATATAATAAGACATGGCGGACGATCAGATGTTACGGAGAGAAAGACGCACAAAGCGCAATTTGCACTCAGTGTATATGAACTAGGCGTGTCATACATGAACGGCTGGGGTGTCCCTCAAGACAAATCTTTGGCATTACGATGCTTCGAAATTGGAGGAACGTGGGGTGATCCAGATGCACTCGTCGAGGCTGGTCTCTGCTACAAAGAGGGAATCGGTTGCAAACGAGACATGAACAAGTCTGCAAAATTCTACCGCATGGCGGAGGCAAAGGGTGTCGTTGTTTCTGGCAACAGTTGGTATGTCAACAAGCATTCCGTCAAATCCGCTCAATTTGCTAACAATAACAGGATTCACAAGGACAAATACCTCGCTGAGATGAACGACGATCTTGAACGCCTTGGCAGACCAAGCAGAAAGAACACAGATGAGAGTCGAAAACGCGAGAAATCGAGAACTCGAGCCTTCTTTACCCGCAAGTCTAACGCCTCATAATTTCTGATGACATCTCCTTCCTACCTTCAACCATATCTCCTATCCACCACCTTTCACGAAAAGTTCACGACCAACATACATAATACCACCGTCCCTCGTCGAGCTGGCGAGCAATTCTTACCGCCCATCTTCAAATATTTCATTTCTACCAGCATGTGTTTACACATATTTTCTTTCTTACACCGGCCAAGAAGCCGTACCTTGATACCCACTTGTATAATTCTACTTCTTTGTAATATTTTACCCCCTCATCAAATCATGCTGCATGAACCCCCCATTGATCCCAAAGCGGTCACACACTTTTTCATTTGTTAACTTATAATGTACATGCTATTATCTGCACAGCTGGCGTTTGCAGCATTTGCTTTGGAAAAAGGGGGAAAGTCCAACCAAGCTTGGATCTTGTTTTTTTGTTTATCAAAACTGGAATAGGATAAACGGGGGATTGATTTCTCAGTCGTTTTCGACCTGGCGTAATGCGAGGGCATTATACTGTAGTAGCACAAGTGTACATCATTATATATACGACTGGACAAACATCCAGTCGTCGTCAGCCAAAGTCGTACCTTGGCTTTCCATACAAAAATATCCCTGGATGGGATAGCAGAAATACTTGCTCCAAATTTCAAAAACTATATCAACAACTTCCTCTACATTTCGTGTCTTTCTGTGTGATTGATACCTTGGCGGCATACATGGCTGAAGCTGTACACCTTTGTTGGCAGTTCACATGCTTTTCAGAATAGGTTGATGTGTTGCGGCGATCGTGCCTGTGCTATCCTGTCCATTTTTCCCCAGATGCGCTACCTGGGCTGGGTAATATATATTGCTTGCTTTCGTTCCGGATTGCGTCAGCTGGCGGGATCCTGGGGTCGAATTGTTGCTGGGTTGTGGGGGCATGGATGGGTGTGGTAATATCATCTATCGTGGATGTAAGAACCTGGATAGGTTTTCTTGATCTCGCTTTTGATCTGACAATTAGGTTATGAGTGGGGAAATGATGGGTTCAAGCATCTTTTGGAAAGTTGAGCTTTGAGTTTGATGCTTGTGTGGAGAAATGCAGCAAAGTATTTCTAGATGCGTAGTAGGTAACGAGTGGGAATCTGATTCGATGGTTGCAACACCAAAAGGCTAATGTGGATATTCATATAGTATAGGTATCGTAATTGATAACTGATGGCTCGTAAAAAGTGGTGGTTATTTTCTTTGCCCTCTTATCGACGGCAAAAAGTCGCCCATTCTGAAAGCAATGAGATTGCATAAAAAGTTCAAATTGAGTGATGTACATCTTCTGTATTACAGGACTATCGTTTCATAGAGTTACTCGCGCTTCAAGCCTGCGACAATGTAACAGTATCTCCACCTCGCTTGTTAAAATCTCTAGCCCGTTCTCTCGCTTCTCGAAAGCGGTTTGACGATCATTCCCGCGACTACAAAGGGGCCAAACGCATGTCAGATATCTACGTTCCCTCCAAAAGAACCATTATCAGAGGGTAGTTCACAGAGCTGGCTCAAAACGGCAGGTAGATGTCGGTATCCCATGAAGAACAGTCCAAAAAAGCCACAACGTATGAAATCCAGCTGGCTGCTGGCGCACGGAACGATCCGAGGGCTAACCTCACCCACGTGAGTATTCCCATCTTCTATGCAGAAAAGCGGCTCAATCTGAAGCACATATCATGCACAAGGTTTGCCATTGAGTCGCGACACCGATCGCAAGGTGACAGTACTAAAACGATCTTCCCTAGCCTGGTATATTATCCCATGCTTCTTTGCAGTGATATATCAGTATGTAGCATTGTCAAAAGCGCCACAAGCACGGTGGTAGAAAGCCTATTCCGGGGCATACTCCACGCGTGTGTTGGTGATCAGCTGGAGGTCTGTGGGCAGTGTGTGGTGTTCTAGAAGCATGAGAAGAGAAAACCCATGACGGGTGGAAGTTGGCATGGCATTTTATATATGAGGTCAATCTATTGGGGATACACTAGACTTGAGTGACTGACTCGTCTTTCCCCGCGATGGAGGGGAGATGGGGAAGTTTAATATATACCCTTGGTGGTACGCTTTGAGGTTTTCCGGAGTGTGGTTTGGTGTGCGCGGCTGGTCGGATATGGCTCCGGTCAACAGTTGCTGGATATGGGAGGTATTTGGGCTCATCGGGATTTGGAAGCTCAGGATAATGGTATTTGCTTTGTTGTAGAAATAAGAGAGGGTAGTAAGCTACAGTGGGTTGGTTATACGAGAATTTGCCTCTATCTTATTACTGTGGCTATTCGTGGAGGACGATAATTCCCGGCTTATGGATACACACTGAACGGACAACGACGCTCGAGAGTTGATAGCAGATAATTTTGGATACTTTCCAGTCATACACGTCTACGTACCTGGTAGGCAGACATATCAAAAATATCAGTCACGTTCCTCTAGAGATATTTCACACCACCACTTGAAAAACCAAATGTGCGAGTTCAGTGGCAAATTTCTTGCTTTTCATGATGGCTTTCATGCAAAAGAGGTGATAATTTCATGGTCAAGATAAGAGATGATTACACAATATTTGTGCCTTGTCCCATTTTGGCTGATGAAGATCCGTATTCGTTTCCAAGAGTTTGGCTAATGGAAAAAGACAATATCTGTCTTCGTTTTAAGCACGACTTGGACTTTTGTCCCCCAAGCTAAGCACCAAATTGGAAATATTTAGAAAAGGAGAAGATGAGATGACCTTACGTTTCTTAGGGGCTGACCTCTTAGATATGCCAACCGGAGAATTAAAACAGTGTTCAAACGGTCGGACGAGTGCGTGTGCAGCCATGTATTGATAGTGGATCTGAAAGTCAGAAGCAGCAGGTTGTATGCTCACGATGATTAGCTAGATGGTGATATTTGACGTGCCGGACTAGTCCATTGATCAGCCTTACAGGCCATTTTGGACTTTGAGATTTGTTGCTTTTGTGCTGTTTAGACGCCCCTAATCACACCTAAAGCTGCGGGACAGGCCGACCAATTGTCTCCTAGAGCAACGATTTTGACGCTTTCCTAACGTCAATTGGCCTGAGCTGCTCCGCCACAAGCATGTCCGCCAAACCTGTCGACTGAATTTCCAACCTCTGAGAAGAAGGCACTGCATTTTCGCATGCTTCCAGGCTGAACCATGATGCCAAACGGCCTTGTCCGTTCTCGCCGCGGTGCCTGTTGTGCTTGTGTCTGGCTCCCACGCTCCGTCCATTGACGTGGTGTTTTTCGCGGTGCCTGAAGGGGCTGCTCGTCCAACCTCCCCGCCACCCACTCATCGTCTGTCTTTCCATGAGAGGCCTATTTCCACGTCCACTACAGTGGACTTTTCCCCGCTGGTCGGGCTCGAACCAAGCGCTCGCTGCCAGTAGAGTGGCTTTGTCGTGTGCAACAGACGCGTTGGCTGCACGGCTTTTGCTGTGCTTCGCCCATCGCCGAATGCAATTCGTCCACCGGTCAACTAACCCACTTTGTGTTTTTTCCCAAATCTCGCGAATACCTACAGAACCGACTTTGGCATCTTCTTGATTGCGGCGAATCCCTATACTTGGTGATCATCTACGCCAATGATCTGTCAACTGTCATGGCCGTGCCCTTTCGGACCGCAGTATCAAGCCAATCTATTCGAGCAATGCATTTGCCCACGAAGCCTGCGAGATGTCGCTAAGATCCCGCCTTCAAGTTCAATATCAATTTACTCTCTATTGCCCCAGATGCCCAGTTGTCTAGCCTTGCTCCCTGGTCTTTCATGGCTCCACTCTGGTGACCCATCACTTTACCCGTCTGAGCTTCGTCCGTCTCCCATTGTACTGAACTGTTGATTCCCACCCTCTAATACTCCAGTCTATCCCTGGGGTCTTGACTTTGCTCCTTGCTGCTTCTCATTCGGACCTGGTCTTGCTGGTTATTTTTGCCTTTTACTCAGTTGTGTCTCTCCTTTATATCCAACTGTATTCGCATTTACGACCCTCCCTGCTGTTACTCGCACGCACTACATGCCCACGAGACTCTGATATATATTAACCCAAAACGAAGCCCTTACTTGTCAACCACCCCGCGAAGAACGGATAAGCCTTGGGAACGCTGCTCGGATCGAGACTCTATTTTCCTGGAAATCGATTGTACAAACCAACAACATCCCACGACTTGGTCGTGCCGTTCCACACAACCACCACACAATCTCCAATTCATTCTCCTTGCATTAGGCGTCCAAATCCCGACCCCATGTTCTTCACTAGGTAATCCATACTATTCGAAAACGTCGAGTCGAGACTGTCTTCGTCGACATGTCGAACGATCCAAATAATCCCCTCGTGCGCGGGCTTTGTCCCGCGCCTTTCTTGGATATGGCACAATATCCGAATGTAGGAGGAAGTAAGTTGGCATCTACTTTACATAATTGCGAAAGAAATAAGTGCTAACTATCTGCTTTTACAGACGTTCAAGGTCGAATGTGCTCAGATGTAGGAGGCGGCTTAACCTGCTGTCTGCCCTGTCCTGCGACTGACTGGATCTATCCTCAAAGTACGATTTACACGTTTCGATCCACTGATATGTTCTAACGTGGACCTAGGTTTCAATATGTGGTACAGGATATCCCAGATAATAAGTGCTGTTGGGATGGCCATTTCAATGTTTCTCTTGATATCATGGGCTGTTCTACCAGCCGAGAAAAGTCGCCGACACTATTTGAGTGTCTGCTTGGTGATTGGAATCCTTCTAGAATGCGTAAGTGAAATGGAGCTACTCAATCATTCTCGCTAACTGTAACAGCTTGCCTTTGTTATCCCGTTAGGCTCGAAACCAAACCAGTGTTACAACGCAATTACGCCGCATGATATGAGATCAGACATTGCTTGCGCCTTTTCGGGCGCATCAGTTGTCCTTGGGGGGCTGGTGACAACAATTTGGAGTAAGTCTTCTTTTTGTGTGACTTGGGATTCTATTCTAACCAGGATCAGTTTGCTTCCGATCCCTTTCGATGCACTTGCAGATTTGCTGGGACATTGTGCCAGACAAAAAGTTCTTCTTCACTTCCCTAGGAGTTGGATGGGGGTTCGCCTTACTCTTTTCTATCCTTACACTTGCTCTGACTGGCGTCTCATATCGGTTTGGAGACACATGCCACGTGAACTCTACCCGATCCATGGGAGAATTCTGGATCCCGCTTCTGGTCATTGCGGGTATCACGGCATTGCTGCAATTCGGAACGTATGTTTTTCTCCATGCACCGTGTTAACTCCAATACTGACTACGAGTAGATTACTGTATTGCTTCAAGGTCTATCTGGCTAATGCTTGGACCGAGAGCAATGCTCCACCAACCCAAAATAGCGATTTGCCATCTTACTCATCCAGCCACCGCACTCACCAAGCACGAATTATGTATCAGAGATTAAAGAAGGTTCTCTGGTTACAATGGCGCAGCATGACCATTGTTGTATTTCTTTTGGTCGATATTGTGTTCTTTGCGGTTGTCTGGATTCAACTCGACTACTCCGTGAATGATATCAGCCAGCATAAAACTACGACAATCGTTCCATTCCTGGCTTGCATATTGGTAAATCCATCAATAGATGCACGCTCGAAATGTTTCGAGCTAGGACAACGAGCACTAGTAGGGGAGAAGACGAGTATTGCTGTTCTCTTGCTTCTCTCGGTATGTGACTTTCAACCCCATTTTCAGATGAGACACTAACTTCTAATAGCTCACTGGAATACAAACCGGTCTACTCATGATCCGCTCCTCCCTCCTCTCCGCATGGGTCGACTTCTTCCGCAGTCGATTCAGCCGAAAGCGCGAGTTTGTCTCGCTAGACGCAAAGCGTTTTTCCAACGATCCACGAACAATTCAAATGATGGAAATGCACAACACACCTAATCGCGTTGCATCCGCCAATACCGCCCTATCAGGCACAGACACCATATCGTCCAAAGAACCCGGCGAAGGCAGCCCGTACTTTGCACAGTCACATTTCGAACGAAATTACAAACAACCGCGGATGTCATTCTCAACTCCGCGGCCTCTCTCTAGCCATGCAACCCGTGGCTGGGACGGTAACGATACACAAAGCATTGGCAAATCCAGCCTTGCAAAGAACTCGATCGATCATCACGAAAATCGGATATGAAATTTTCAGATTTATTTTTGCTTTCTATACCCCCAGAAGTTGAGCTTTGGAATTTTATTCATTTTACTTCTTGGTACATATTCTGCTTTATAGCCGGATGTTGTGCTTTCAAGCGTTCGTCGCACAGCGCGAAACACTACGTTCGTTTATAGCCGTTGTGCTCTTCCGCCCAACGCGCTACGATGAATACTTTCCACCCAGCATATAGGAGGTCCTTACATTCAGCTGGAATGATCAGAACATGATGCCTCTTCCAGGGATTGGAGAGGACCCTCAGGGTAACCAGACTCCGAGGACTGGGAGTTGGAACCTCACGCGACCGTGGCAAGGATAGGCCTGGGTTGGAGATCCACTCTAGGCACGACACCAGGATGTGAGCGGCAACAGCCCCGTTTACGGTTTGCCCCAGTGCGCCTCAAAGTCCAGGAACATGGGCGAGAACAAGCAATTTTGTCTGTGATATTGGACGACTACTGCTTATGAAGCGAAACGATTCGTGGGAGAGACTTCGTTTGGACGAGTCTGAGATACGCATCATTTCTAGCATTTTGCTAGAGCTCAAATATCCTACTTGTAGATAGTGTTTATATTTCCGCCAGGAAGACATAATATATACATCACCTTTACGCATTGTTTGTGTGTTCTCGTTATCGATTGAGTGCAAAATGATGTCTTGCCATCGGCGCTAGGGGCATTTTCAGGGGCTAAAAATAAGAAGGATATCGCGGCATGCTTCCCGTTGAAAATAGTGGATATACAATATCAAAAATCATCCAATCATAACTGCGAGAATAACATATGCTCATCACTAGGTTTTTGGAGCAGGTGTCCTTTCAACCAATGGGCAGATTGAGCGGCGCATTGTAATTGTTTGGAGGCCAATGTTGGATGCCACACCTTTCTTTGATGATCATGTATATCTTTGGCTAAGTTTAACATCACACATTTAAGATATTCACTTCCGCACAAAGGGAGATTTCCATAGAGATAAGACCTAAGCTAGGTATCTGCAAGTTCTGAGAATTCTTTGGCGTCCTAGGGTGCCCACTACTTCTGACGAAAGGTTTAGAATGTCTCTGGATCGTGACTTCGTGATATTTCGATAGTAGGAAGTTCAATACTCCATCATCTGAAGGGGTTTGCTCAGTTCAAATAGTCGATTTCAGAATAGATTGGTAGGGTATATAAATTATGAGCTAGCATCGCTACCATATGCTTTCTTTCTCTCTTCCACGTAACATTGCTTGTCAGACTTAGTATACAGCATATTTGCTCTTGCCAGTCATAACGTTAACAAATTCCTTTGCAACGAGACGATCTGTTTGTTCGGAAGGATGGAGAGCATCACCCCACAGATAAGAGTCTGAGCTCATTCCCTTTCCACTTAGTAGGTTGGTAAGGCTGAATGTCGGAACACCTGTCACATTAGGAGGCTCGGTGCCGTTCAAGTAATCCTTTGGGCTGCTGATGATGTCCTCGAACTAAAGTTGGCGGTATGTTAGCTTCTGTTTTCGTGAACATGAAGTTGCTCTAGCTCATACCAATTTGTGGACGTTGTAAACGACCATGTCAGCTCCCGGGTATCTCTTAGTAACCACGTCTTTCTGAGTCTTGGCTAAGAATGCATCATTCGCCGTCTTGACTTCGCCTCCAACCTTTGTATTGGCGGCCTTCAATTGTGTGGGATCAGATGGTTTGGTTGGATAGAACTGATCAGCTCCTTGTCCCTTGGGCAGAGTGTACAGAGGAGTTTTATCAAGTGGTACGTTATTGATAAGAATGAATTTGCGACCACCGGCAGCATAAAGCTTGTCAAAAGCACTATAGACACACTCGACGTAATCGAGGACTGTCTTTCCGGGGGCTTGCTCGTCTGTGAGATATCCTCCTGCTCCTAGATCATTTGTGCCGATCCAGATGGTGTAAACAGTTGAGGCTGGGTCGATGTCGTTCAAGAAGTCTTTGCCGTCCTTCTTGAAAGCCTTGTCGGCCATAAAGCCAGGGATCTCATCTTCTTGTACTCCAGCCATCTTTGGTCCGTTGGGAATTGGAGCCTTGCGTGGAACGAGCACCGAGGAACAGCTGGCACCGCTCATAGCGTAGTTGTGGCTGTTCGTTCCAGAGTATTGCTTGACATAATCGGGCCAAGACTTCTTGCCTAATTTAGCAAACGGGCTTGTCTAAATCATTGTTAGGTTTGCTTAGAAAATGCATAGTCAGAAGAGGTCTCCTTACTGATTCGTCCCATCCAGGAGGAACTGGAGAACCACTCATGAAATACACGCCTCTTCCACCATCCGTGTAACTGTCACCAAAATAAACCACGGTCTTGGGCTTTAATGATGCCCAAGGATTATCGGCCTTGGGATCAGCATTGTTTCTTGCACTTGGGAGTCCATAGGCGATAGACGCCGAGCCTAGAAGAGCCAAAACTGAAGTAAACGATGGCATGATGTCCAAAGAGTGTAGTTACTTTTCAAAATCTTGGACACTCTCGGGCAATAACGAATATTTATTCTTGGCCACTTTCTTAGATTTAATTAACGAGCCACATGTCAACCCTCTTCCAGTACTAGGATTGGGACACGTCCACGCAATATCTAATCTATTGGAGAGCCTCATCTTTCCGGACATCCCGTTTTGCCTACCGGATTTACCGTGTTCCAGGGTTTTTTGTACAGTAATTACTTCACTACTGCAATGATAAACTGGAGGAATCAATACTGTAAACATCAGAGGCAAAACATTGCATACCCTACACAGGTACGTACCTCCGTGGAAGAAGCTCAGTTCAAACAAAGAAAATGATGTAAGTGATCACCAGGATCTTTTATTGTTTCGATACAAAGGAGTAGAGTAGTACCAATGAAGCCAAGCTTGAGAATTTTAAAGTAGATAGTTCGGCAAAGTTGTGACAAGCGACTTCATAGTTCTCAGCGAGTGAAGACCATTGCTCGCAGTCTCACAAACGAACCATATCAAAACTTGAGCAGTTGTTGGTAGTTTTGCATTTCAGTTTTGTTCTCAATATTAGAGGCTCCAAGCAGAAGTCACAGTGACTTTCACCATCTTGTCTCCATCGTAGCCAACCCGTTCCATCCATTGCTTCAAGCTTCTTGTTCTCTGAGGGTGTATTTTGTCCAATAGTTTATAATCGCGTTTGAGGACTCCAACGTTTCCTCCAGACCGCTGGTAAAGATGCCACCAATTGGAGAAGTTCTGGTATACTGTCAATAATGACTGATCGTTGGGAGCAGCTGAGGAGGAGCCGATCAAATGCGTAGCACTTTCGCCTCCTGGAGTTAGACCAAGCTCTGTGAACCATTCGTCAATAGTGATATTCGTCGCTTTTGCGGGTTTCCCGGTGACCTCTGTGAAAGTCGAAGCGAGCTGTGGAAGCGTCACATGCTCGACGGAGAGTTTGATATTGAGACCAGATGATTCCTTGGGATTCTCGACGATCCAGCGTACGTAGTATGGAATATCATCAAGAGGAGTATAGGGGATCGCACCGTCTCCAAGTGGGAGTCTGAATTCATATTCGCCATTTTCCTGTTTCTTGGGCGCTTGAAGATTCAGTAGTTGTTCGATGTATGGACTGGTTGTTAGAATGGACCACCTCATAGGAGACTGTGGCAAAGCGGACATCCATTGCTCAACGTGACCTTTGCCATAGTAGTGACCGGTGCGAAGAGAGTCGTCATATCGTGTCTCAAGGAAATAGTTGTCCAAGGAAGACCAAATGTAATGCTTGACTCCACTTTGAACTGCGAGTTCGAAGATGCGAATACCCCAGAAGATTTCGTTCTTGATGCCCAAGGCCCAGCTGTTGAGGTTTACAAAGGCATAGTCAACGCCATTGAAAGCTTTGCGAAGCGCTTCCTCGTCGTCTGTTGCGCCAGTGTACAAGGTCACATTCTGCATGGTGGCCAGTTTCTTCGAATTGTCGGATTCCAAGTTTCGAGTTAGAACACGCACATCGAATCCATGCTCAGCAAGTTCTATTGTAGAGATTAGTTATGATATGGTATGATAGTTTTAGTTGTCAAAACCTTTCACAATAGGCATCCCTTGGCCACCCGTGCCACCTATGATGAGGATAGAAGGAGACATCTTGAATTTAATATCCTCAAAGTAGTAAATATGTAACTTAATGAAATGCCAGTATGATTATTGTGCTGATGATAGAGAAAATGATCAGAAAATTTCTCATGCTAAGAGGTTGGTCTTAAGTACTTCAAACTGCCTCGATTAGTGATCTGTGATGCGGGTGTACGTTTAGCATTGTATGACAAGTGTATCAGTGATCTAAGAAATTTGATCACTCTGACCTAGGGAACTGGAGCTTCGTCATCGCTTGAAGATCAAAAATTCTATCTGGGAATACAACATATACCAGTTTATGGACTGCAAAGAAAATATTCGCACAAAGCTCAACTGTAGATCAGATCGCAAGTGAACTCTCAAAGAATGAACATTCTGTATATAATCAAAACATAAACGGGTATCGGTTACTTACCATGCTTCATTATTCGTTAGTTGTGCTACATAGCTTAGTTGTCAGACTAATGTGTGATGGGAATGAAATCTCGGGTATGTTCAAACTTGCCATATCATGACACGACTTGCAGTCGTTGCAAGTCACCTACCTTTGTCAAGTGCAATCATTCACATTTTCTTGGTCCTCGAGAAGCTTTTCCTCGAAAGTAGACTATGGCATCCGCATTATCAAACTCTCGATCAAATCTCTTGAGGCGCATTCGGTGCGTAGCTTTCAAAGGTATGTCATGAACTCCGATGAAGTAGCCAAACATCCACTTTTTGTGTTCGAGTCGTTCTTCATCACTAAGTGCAATCCTGGCTAGCTCCTTAGATGGATCATCAGGGCGTATGGTGTAGGCTTCTATATCAAAAGCGTGTGCGAAATGTGTAGTATAAGCTGTGCTGACTTGGCACGAAGAATCCTGCACAGCAAGTTCCTTCGCAGCCAAATAGCTATTCCAATATCTGCCAGGATCTGATTTAGTGTAGTCAGCTCTGTTGTTGGCGTAAAATGCGTACAAGCTATCAAGTTGAGACTCAGTCAAGAGAAGATAGTCCATATAGGTTTTGGGAAAATCAGGATGTGGTGCGCCGCCTTCTGTGCACCGAAACTCAGCATCAAATGTCTGATTCCTAATATGAGTAGGCGACATGCCGTTCAAAGACAAGAAAGGCTGGAGTGGAGCTTGCAAATCCTTAATTCTGATTTTGAGCGGCAATAGACGCGGCGTTGGCTTCTTCCGCCATACATTCCCAAAATGGCCTTCGTTGAGCAACGACATTTTGAACAGAATCTGTGATATGTCCTGACGATTATAGGCAACTGTCAAGTCACTTGTATCCAGTTGTGTAAGATCACATTCAGGAGACATGATAGTACTGTTCAATCCCAATTTTGCAAACCTTTCTGATAGACTTTGCGGTTTGTTCATATACAGGCGGCTCCTAGGCTTTTTGATGATGCGCTCTTTTCGGGTTCGAGAAGTATTTCGGTCATTCGAGCTGTCTGAAAGGTCGGACCTGCGACGCTTGTTAAGGCTAGGGGGAGCCATAGCTCACTCGAGGAGACATGTAGATAACACAAATAAGCCAGCGGATATGAGAAGTGTATGTATAAAGAATGCCATACTATAAGCGCTCAATGCACGGAGACCAACAAAGCAAGTAATCCGCGTGTTGAACAAAGAACTTAGCCCAAGAATGGCTTTCTTGACACCAGGCCTTTATTATCAACAAAGCCCAACAGAACACAATAGTGCTGTGGCTTTATACTTCCAACATGGAACAATACATTGATTGGCCAAGGTGTAAACTGCACAATCTAATCGTCTTCTGTGGATTCGCCAAGGTTAGAAAGCTTCAGTTGAAGGTCTCTCATCAATGTGGCTTTCTTGTCCTTTAGCCGCTGTTGCAAGATCTTGTTGGATTGTGCGGCAATCTGCTTGTCGAGGCCGGCAATCTCAGCCTGGATATCGTCCGCCTCTTCACGAAGTTGGGCCCTCTCCTCTTGTGCAGCACGCTGTTCCTCATCCATCTCTTCATCATCTTCATCGGACTCGTCGTCTGCTGAATCATCGTCAGGAGACGTGTGCGCTGGTACTCCTTCACCATCAGGCGTCTCCGTTGTTGGTTGCAAAGTGTCTGGACTGGCTTGAATATCCCCACCAGCGAGAATAGGCTCTTCGTCCTCATTTCCATCTCCCAGGGCGGCCATCATCATCTGAGTCAGGTCGTCTTCTTCCATATTATCGTCATCCTCCCCTTCAGCATCCATTTCTATGGAATTCTGAACCATGCCAATGTCCTCTTGAAGCTCCTCTGATTCATCGCGGACATTGGGCTCCAGCATTTCCGTCGTTGTCTCTAATGCTTCTCGATCTAAGCGAAGTAACCGGTCGACTTCTTCTTCTACGGCTTCGATGGTGCGATTGCTGACGCGCTTTCTGAAGCGGCGTTTCCGGACGTGATGAAGGGGTGGAGTAAGCCCGTGAGGGTATTGCCAATTGCTACTGCTCACCCCATCTGGTGGGCCAGCGTTCTTAGCTTCATCAACGGTCTGAACTTGCTTGGTTACGATAAGCATTTGGTGAACGTCGGCAACCTTAAAGAAATTCTTTCGATCCCAGCTCTTATGACCTTCTACAATGCATGGCAAATCCACCAGTATGGCGGCATATTGTCGTCCACGAATCGTCACCATAGCGTGCCGGCCGTCCTTGTCGAAAAAACGCAGCTGTACATCCCCAGTAGTGGTTCCGAGCGTACGTTCTGCAATGGCCTTTCGAAGATAGTCACAGTCGTCTCCCGGCACCATGCGAATGATAAACTGGTGTTCAACCGCAGGATCCACCTCCACATCATCTGCCTCACTATCATAACCTTGGCCGGGTAGTCGACTTGGAGGCACGCCTAGTCCTCCTTTACTCTTCAAGCGTAGCGTTTGAGCTTTTGTTCGCAGCTTGAGCAATGGAGTTTTCGCGCCGCTGGGTTTGTTCGGCGCAATGTCTGTTTTTATGCCTCCTAGTTTGAGTGAAAGCTTTGGGATAGGCTTGGGCTTCTTCCCGCTACTAGCTTCCGTGTCCGCAGGATCATCTTTACGGGGACGCTTTTTAGTAGACTTTGATGCAGTGGCTGAGGCGCCAGGTTCGATCGCGTCCCCTGACTCCTCCGCTTTCGGCTTCTTATTATATTTTCGCTTCTGTTTAGTCTCTGTAGCTGTTGTACTAGAGGAAGGAAGGGGAGTGGATGTCTTCGGTGTGTTAAGCTTTAGCTTAAGTCTCGGAACACCAGACGTTGGTGTAGGCGCATCGGTCATTTTGAAGCCGCTGATGGCATGTAAACTTTTCGGGATATTAGTATCAACTTGGGACACTCCGATGCGCGATTCGGATGAAGGATGAAGGGTTGGCTGGTTTTTGTAGATGTTGAAGAGCTGATCTGGTAAAAGTTGAGTAGGCAGCTTCACTTGGTGAGGCTCAAGCGCTAGTATTAGAGGTGAGATATAAACGCGCGCTTATCCCGAAACTGACGCGCTTATCCCGGCCATAGCTACAGCTTAGTGACAGAGTCAGTCTTCAATCATATGTCCGCCATGATGGACATAGATATAATGAGATTTTGAGCAACGTCTCCTCTTTGTGAAGTTTTTAGCCTACTTGAATCACAGTGATCGCGTGGCAACTGGATTGCTTGCAAGGACTGATGTAACACTGGAGAATTCGACGTCGACACAAAACCTTCCGCTATGTCGACTTCCACGATTGTACGGCGGGCTCTTTTATACGTTCCTGGATCATCCAAGAAATTTCTGCAGAAGTCTCGGAGCATAGTTGCAGATTGTGTCGCCTATGACTTGGAGGACTCTGTCACACTAGACAAGAAGCCAGAAGCACGATCCAATCTACGGGAACTGTTCGCACAAGCAAGATCTCCGTCAATTCGAGAACAAGCTGTGCGCATAAACTCCGTTGACAGCGGGCTTGCGCTTGATGATCTGACCGAAGTGGTAAGATAGTCTTGAGCACACTGCCATACCTTATCACGACCACAAGCGCTCACCTCTCTGTAACAGCTCAAATCTCCGAATGTCGATGCCATTGTCATCCCCAAGGTCAACTCAGCATCAGACCTACACTTTGTTACGGATGTTGTTCGGCACACTCTAGCAGAACGACACTCTTCCACTGAATTTTCATCATCTCAGCAGCCTATCCGCTTGATAGCTCTCATCGAGTCGGCTAAAGCAATTGTAAACTTATCTGATATATGTCGCGCATCGCCATATCTATCGGGTTTAATATTTGCCGCCGAAGACTTTGCTCTCGACTTGTCTTTGACCCGGACACCGTCACTGTCTGAATTTTTATATGCTCGTTCAGCTATTACAACAGCTGCTCGAGCCCATGAGCTTCCTTCTACAATCGATCTAGTGTGCACATCTTACAAAGGAGAGGAAGGTCAGAAACGATTGGAAGAAGAATGTATTGGTGGGAAGGGTCTTGGTTTTAATGGCAAGCAATGCATACATCCCACTCAAGTGGAAATTTGCGAGAAGCTTTTCTCGCCGAGCGAGGACGAGGTGGAATGGGCTACGCGAGTAGTAGTTGCTGATGAGAAAGCAAACAAACAAGGTCGGGGAGCTTGGACTTTAGATGGACAGATGATTGACGTTCCGGTCGTTGGTAAAGCCAAGGCCATCGTAAAGAAAGCAGAGATATGTGGCATAGATACCAAAGCTATACGCGAAAAATGGGCTCATCAAGAACCCGAATAGAATCATCTACTTGTACAGAGTGAGAGTTTGACCCCTGTCTATTCAAATTCTGAATATGAAGTCTACCGTACTATGTAAAAGAAAGTGCTAACTTTAGAAAAAATTCTTGTGTAGACACATAATCGACCCTAAGAAATAGTTGACTGGGCCAAATTTGTTATTTCTTTTTATAAGCACCATTCAGGCTAGTATAACTTTTTGAGTGATCGTAGCAATATATTGCACCATATAAAGTGTGGATTTGTCAAGCATCGAGGGGCAGCCGCAGTCGCTTCTATATAGAGTGTGTGACGAAGTAACTTTACCACAACAGCCGACAACGCTCGCAAATCATCAAGATACCCCATTGGAAGTGTCACTCCGTGGATTGAATGTCCAGTTCTGTTCAAACAAGAACTCAGATCATTTCAAACTACTTCAACATGGGTGGAGGTCCAACAAACGAGAAGATTTTATGCCTTCTACCAGGGCCAGAACCAATAGAGATCATTGAAAGAATAAGAGCAAGGTATCCCAAAGCGGAGGTAACATATGTATCAAGAGCATTTGGGACAAATAACAGTGATTTGTCCCGTAAGTTGACCACCACATTCAAGCAAACCACTGCGCGAGGGTGATATTATGAATGAATTAAGCCTGTTCTAACTTGGGTATAGCCGATCTCTTCAAAGACAAAACGATCTTGTTTACGACCGCAGTGTTACCATCCGAGCCAAGTGCAGCACCACATCTCAAATATGTACATCTGTTCTCCGCTGGAGTGGATCGCATCTTGAAGCACCCACTATTTTTAGAAAGCAATATTCCCTTCTCTAATTGTTCAGGTGTCCATGGCCCACAGATATCTGAATGGGTCATTATGACTCTATTGATTCATGGACACAAATACTTGCCCATGTACGATGCCCAAAAAGAGCGTAAATGGTCCCGTAACTTCTCCAATGGAACACGGGATCTTGTAGGTCAGAGAATCGGCATTTTGGGTTACGGCGCAATTGGGAGGCAAGGTCAGTCTAACATCTCTCTGGCTATACCAACTTGAATAAGGCATGGCGAGCATGTGGCAGACTGGAATTCGTACTAAGACTGATCAATAGTGGCTCATATCACAAAGGCTATGGGAATGGAAGTCCTCGCGTACACTGCGACTCCAAAAGACACCCCTGAGAGCCGTGCCGATCATGGCTACTTTGTCCCAGGCATTGGCGACCCAGATGGAAGCATCCCATCCGAATGGTTCAGCGGTCTCGATAAGCCGAGCCTACACAAGTTTCTTAGCCAGAACCTTGATGTACTGATTGTCTCTGTGCCACTAACGTACGTTCATCGACGAAGAAATCGCTAGTGAAATGAACTGACGTTGTACAGTCCGGACACTCATCACTTCCTGTCATCTGCGGAATTTGATATTCTTGGAAAAAATCCACCATTAATTTCCAACATTGCTCGAGGCCCCATCATCGACCAGCCAGCTTTGATCAAGGCACTGGAAGACGGTCGTGTGGGATCTGCTGCTCTCGATGTCACAGATCCCGAGCCATTGCCTGCGGACGACCCGCTTTGGGTAGCTCCAAACACAATCATTACTCCCCATATCAGGTATGTAAGAAAAACAGCGAGTTGACCATGACTGACTTGTCTTGCAGTGGTGCTAGCACTGCGTATATTGAGCGGGCTTTCCAGGTATTTGAGCGCAATCTGGAGAATATAGAAAAGGGGCAGCCTTTGATCAATATCATCAGTCGTAAGAAGGGCTACTAGGCACGTACTGAACGTTTTGTACGTATGGATTTGAAACTAGATCTTGATATCTGATTTGTGTTCACCTTGTAGCCAAGAAACTCAATTAATCTACTGCAATGTCAGCCAGAATCCATGGTTGATGAAGTGTACCAACCTCTCAGCATAGTCAGAACAATTGTGAGATTACGACGCAATTGAAAGTGGAAATGTGTGCTTGGTAGATGACATGGCACATGAGAAATTACGCAGTTCATGAGATATTCAAGTGTTAATTTATCAATGTAGTGGGAATAATAACAGGAGGTTGATTAACCAAACCTTTCAAGTCCAGAAACGCCTTCGCTTAATATAAAATCGAGTCACAGCAGCTACTGTGCTGCACTCAGATCTCGAACCTTTGAATAAAACCCTTTGGCGTAAGCGTCAATCTCAGTCTTGGTAGGCATTTCTCGATTAGTATCCGAGCACCTGTCCACCACCCTCGAGATGATTTGTGCGAGTAGTGCTTCACTGATTCGCAAAGTTGGATATGATTCTGGGCTAGCCCATTCGTCGTTGGCGGAGAGCAGTTCCTCCGCATCAGGTCGTTTCTTAGGATCACGATTGAGACAGCTTTTCATGGTTCGTAGCAACTCTGGTGGCACCCGGCGAGTTCCGTCTGACATGAACTCGGGAAAATGTATGTGCTCATTGGGATTAATAATGGCGAGAACTTTGCGGCCGGTGGGTTGAATTTTGCCAAAGGGAGTGTCGCCATACACCATTTGGTAGAGAATGACTCCTAGACTCCATATGTCGCTAGGCGTACCAATGGACATGCTGCTCCCTATCCCGAAAAGGCCTTTTTGTAATAAACTGGGATCTCTGGTGACACTGCCGTCCTGTAGAGATTCCGGAGACATATAATTCGGTGTACCAACGTGGTTATTGCGGTGAATATGAACAGTTTCATCGGTATCAATTGCAGAAGCAATGCCGAAATCTATGATTTTAAGCCGTCCATTGACGACTAGAAAATTTTGTGGTTTGAGATCGGTATGGACGATGTTTTCTTTGTGTATCATCCGTACACAATCAAGCATTTCGGTCCACCAGTACCGTATGAATGGGAATGATGGTTTTGGCATGCTATCAGGGAACGGTTCGCCGGGATTTGATTCTGCTTTAAGGGAGCATGATTTCAAAACCCCAAGCATGTCTCCTTCGCCAAGTTCCATGACCTAAGGTAATTAGCATTTGCTCTCTTCCCTAGATCACCAAAAACTTACCACGTAGAGTAGATTTCTTTGATCATCATACCCATGATCAAATATCTCAATCACCCTTTTGTTCCCTTTCAGCTTTCGAAGTAAAGTAATTTCGCCCTTACAACCCGCAATAGAAGAAGCATCTTGTCCTTCAAGCTTGACGCGTTTGAGAGCAAAAACTTTTCCGTTTTCTGCCTGTACGCGCCAGACCTCTGCGCTGCCACCGCGTCCAACTCGCTCGACAGGCAAGTACTTCTTATTCGAAACGATAAATGGTGGGCGTCTTGGGTGTTTCACCCGAGCAGCGGAGTGTCCAGCAACCTTAGTTGCTGCATCCAAGGCGGACATTTTTGGCGGAGGAGCAGGTGGTGCAGGCCTCAATGGAGTGTTACCCGATATAGGCTGCAAAGGTTGATATGGCCGTCGCCCAGATTCCGGATGGTGTGGTGGACTTTTTGACTTGCCGGCGGATGAGAGAATCCGCTTCTCCTCCTCTTGCCGATACTCATTTTCATTCTCATCCTGTTGTGCTGGTTGGGAGTCTAACTGATGTTCTATACGGTGTTCCTGTTCTTGTTCTGGCTCTCCGGGAGAGGTGCGCTTTCCACGTCGTAGTGGTGCACCTTGAAGGCCAGAGCTTCGGATGGCACGTGGTGGGGGAGCTGGTGTTATGTCCGCAGGAGATGGTCTAGTTCTGCGCGCAAGTCGATACTTGGATGTTGCGGTATTTCTGGGTGATTCAATGGCTGTAGTCGACGTGGGGCGCGGCGCTGTTTCTTGTAAAACAGACAGACCAAAGGCACTGAGTTGAGGCGGAGGCTGGAAATCGTCATCGTCGGATGCTAATGGACGCATATTGTTGAAAGTTTATGTGAGACTAATCGCGAAGCAATGTTGTATCCGGAGGGCGGCGCGAGTTGGGAAAAGAAAAGAGGTGAGCGTCCAAGTTGGAGATCAATGGAGGAGACTGGAGTCTTGATGTTGCAAGGATCCAGCGAAGTTCGTGAACGGCAGGCGCGTGGCCAATGCACGCGTTGGTCTCCATAGCAACCACGACTCCTATTCTTTGGTTCACATTACCAAAAGCCCAGGTGCGTCCAAGAAATGCTTGAGATATTTGCAAAGCTTTGGATTAAAGCAAGAGAGAAGTAAAGATGCATTTTGTGCATCTGAAAATGATCAGCATCGCAGATCTAGTTGTGGACTAGAATTCAGGATGTCAACATCAGAGTCGCCTTGGACTGGTGAGCGTTGCCTTTAGTAGGCAGGTAACTTACCATTCCATCAAAATCATGAAGCAAATGCTCACATAAGACTTGCTGAAAAGTATCAAGTTCGGCGCGATATCACTAGCAATCTGCAGAGTCAATTTAGGTTGACATTATTCCGCTCTTGCCATTTTGGGCCACGACACATTTTGATTTGTAGGACTCAGGAGACTATTCTACTCTATTTTACGACAATACCAACAACCTCGTGCAGGCTCCTGAAAATTCTGGAGCCACTATCAAATCTGACTACTGAGCATATTTGATTCCATAGCGAATTATAGATACTACATCGAATCCAATATAAGTAGAAATTGATGGAGGAATCTTTGCTCTACGACTGACATATTTCCACGGCGACAATGTGTAATACCAACAAAATCTGTAGCTTATTAGGCATCTCCTTGACTGGCTTTTCCTTTAACACGATGTTTGACGGCTTCAATTGTACTTGATGACGCTTCATGACTGTTACTTACTGCTGAATAACACATTGAATCGGAAAGAATCAACACACAAAAGGATGGGCGCCTATTGTCTGCATCTTCATCAAGTTTTGTTTCACAAAGCCTACTTTTTTGTAGTTTATGCACATGAAGGTCATCATAGTTTCCATTCTTAAACGATATCTCTCGATATCGATCTTAGGAACACAGCCGGGAAGCCAACGCAAAAGGTGATCAACTGCTGCTGACATATTCTGATTTGATAACTCCGCCCAATGCAACAAGCATGCCAAACGCCCATTTTGAAATCATATCAGAAGCACTGCATTGACAGTTCCGTCATTTTCGGGATTGTCTGGACGAGTTAGCCCTGGTTCCTAGAGAGAATAGTATAAGTTAAGAGCTTACTTGTTACTTGTGCCCAACGACCCCAAACCACCTTTCCGCCTGTAGTCACCAAGCCGAGTTCGCTGACATTGACTTCGATAACCGTACCTAAAGGTTTGTCAGCAGTGTAGTGATATGCTAGACATCAAATTGTTGGGAGCGGAGATATTCATAAAACAGACACTGCCAGTCGTCATGGGAGTTTCAACAACATATCGAGCAATACCGGCAATGAAGCTTGGAAGATGGGAATGCTTACCTCTGGTCAATACACCCAATTGGGTATACAACGGGTTTTGTGGGTTCTTCTTCACACTGATGATCGGCTTCGAACAGTTAGTATAACATCAGAGAGAAGACATTGACCACATCAAACGGAAGTTAGCGATCTGCTAAAATGCCACTTGCTGACAATTTGCCATAGTGACGACTCCACAGAGCATTTCGTGTCTAGGGTGAAAGGTCTACTGAGGAAGGTACTAACCAATTGAACTGTTACACCAAGCTCCTTGTGGGTGACATTGGCTTCTGGGTGCTTTGTTAGCCATACACTCTTCAAAATCAGATATGAGAACGTACTCTTGTAACGGAGACCCATAGGGCGGATGAATCGCTCGTCTAGCGTAAGGTTAGTAAAGACTCCGAAACAATAAGCAATCACACAAACATTTCACCGGCCGTCTCGTGAAATCCGGTCCCACAAATGTCGGCTTCGTCACCATCCGCTTCCACGCCTTCTTCTTCGTTTTTTGACCAGTCTTGAGGACCTTGAACACCTCCTCCTCCGCAATACCTCGCACCTTTGGCAATGGCACACTAAACTTGGCCGCCTTCTCTTGTCGCTTCTGCTTGATCTGGGAGCTCAACGCCTTGGCACTGGTCGCATTGCTCCGATCCAAGAGATATTCTGGCTGTGGTACGGTCGACGGCTCGGATGGCGCGGTTGACTTGACATTGCGCTCTTCATGTGCCTTGATCTTCTTTTTCATTTGAATCTTCTCCTTGCGGCGCGACTCAGCATACAGCTTGGCCCGCAGACCGCGGTAGTTTTGCGCATGTTTGCTGCTGTTGTGGGCCTCGCGAGCTATGCGCTTGCGTTTACGTTCGTCGTGGTCGAGGCGCTTTCCATGCAATTTTGCATGGCGCTCCATGTACTCGTTCTGAGGCATCTTGGTGGGGTGGCGATGGTTTTGGCTAAGTGATGGTGAAGTTGGTGGTGCAGGGGGTTTCCTCAAGGTTCTGAGGCAGTCGTATAATGAGAACTAAACTCGTAGTCTCTTCTTTCGGGTTGTTGGCTCACAGTAATCGATTTACTGGAGGATGGGTAGTGGTGAGGTTGGGGATGGGAATAATTTCATTCGAAATCTTGGCATTGAAATTTGGGTCAAAAGGGTCCCTCCGCAGTTTAACCAACCAATTAGGACATAGTAACGCAAATCGCGCCTCTCAAAAGTTTTGGACGAGAGCGAAGACATTCACCAGACCGTCCCAATCATCCGCTCAGGGGAGCTCGGTGTCCAATTGACCACAATGTTTTCTCGAACGATACGCAAATCTCTCATAGGGACAAGATGGGCACCCGTCAAAACCTCAACGCAATCTCAACGACAAGCAGCAGCAGCTCTCGCGACTCAATCCACACCTCCTGCATCCGAGACCAACCCAAAGCCATTCATTAAAGCTACGACAAGACCGGGCAGCAGTCCATCACATCCTCGCGACATTGCGAAAGCGAAACCGCAAGATCGAGCCCAGATATTACCATCCTACGAGGACCTGCGAACCCAAACCTTTGAGCCACGAGCTCCAGCGGAACCAACAACATCGACGGATGCTGTAATCGATTCTTCTGTAAAACAACTGCTTCCCCACCTCCGATCGCAACCGCCTTTCTTTACCACCATTCACATACATGGGCGACCTTACCTAGTAACTGTTGGCGATGTGATTCGACTACCATTTCTCATGCCCGGCGTGGAGCAGGGAGACCTGCTTAGATTGAATCGAGCATCATTAATCGGCTCAAGGGACTACACACTGAAGGCCGGCGCGACAAAGAAGGGCGAGACGCCGAAATATCTAGATGAGAGGCTGTTTACTTGCAGGGCTCGAGTGACAGGGGAAACACAAGAGCCGTTGCGCATCAAGGAGAAGACCAAAAGACGGAGAAGACACGTTAAGCACACAAAGAGCAGGCATAAGTATACTGTATTAACAGTTACTGAATTAGAGATTGCTGATGCTGAGAGCATTGCGGATCTCAAAGAGTTGCCTTTGCCTTCTACATTAGACCCTGCTACGAGGCTCCAGAGTTTGCAGGCATAGATAACCTAATTCTACCTTTTATCCTCTTAGTTCCTATCTTTGAGTTGCCTATGGTTTATGATACAAACCTGACCATGATATTTAGATACTTCGTGATTTGGGCGGTTGAGGAAGACTCTGGAGCCTCTGCTGCTTGTCCGTCTAAGGCTATGAATAGCGCTGAACTGAACTGAGTGATCTCAATGGACCATTTGAGCTGTAATCTCCGGGTATCGTTCTTGGATCAATGAAGCCACTGCTTCGACTCTCTCCGCCAGACTCTCAATATTCTCGTCTCGTTTGGCCTGTTCTCGTCCAACAATGGCATCAACATGCCCAAGCTTCTTTTCTCCACTTCCCTCGCCTTCGAAGAATATGAGACCTTCAATCTGATCGATATAACCCGAGAGACGGCCTTGCTCTATCATCTGCGATGCGTAGATTTCAGCCTTGTCCTCATCGGTGTTTAAGAGTTTTGCAAGTTGTTTTGTGTAGATGTTGCGATAGAGTCGAGAAGCAGCTAGAAGATTGTGTTCCAGGACTGCTTTGTCCAGCACCGTCGAGCCATCGGATGTGCGAGCGAGCTGATGAGGTTGCAACTTCTGAGAGAATGCTTTAACTTCTTCCGGCGACAAGAGACGATTGAAGAAGATCTTTTCCATTATGCCATACTCCTCAACCAGTTTAGAGCGTTCGTCCTTGTAAATCTTGGCCAGTGCTGCAGCACGCTGAGGCCCGGCAGGCGCAAGAACCGCGCAGATGATCGACTGGCTTAGTGCTTGAAGGCGGTCATCCTCTTGGATGGCAGTCTCAAGACTGGTATCGTAGTATTTGGCGCTAGCTTCCAGGAAGCTTCGTTGAGAATCTAGGATGCGGGCCTGGCTAAGAAGAAAATGCAGTCGCGTATCACGATCTGTGACATCTAGAAGCACACCTTTGATACGGTTAATATAGGCGACAGCATTCTCCGGCTCATTTTCCTCCAGATAGCATCGAACGATTCGTAGCCAATGGGCAGCCTTGTCGTTGGCGGAATAGGATTGCTGAGCAGAATCCAGGTTAATGGTCTGTAGCACCTTTGCAGCACCACTAAAGTCTTCTTGTTCAATGAGGGCATCGGCCACTATTCGCTTGATACGCAAATCCTGCTCTTCGAAGCTTGCCACTCGTGGGGCAATCAAATCCAGAATGTGCTGGCCAGCCTCCGCTTTGGCATCGTTGGATTTGCATTGTGCGAAGCCGTCAACGAATGAAGTGAGAATAGGTCGTGATTGGAGTATGCTGAGCGCGTCGCCCAGAATAGATTCTGCGTATATCTTGAGGTTGGAGGTGAGGGCGGCATCGTCGGTAGGTGGTGAGGATAGTATCTGGTCTTGGAGCTTTCGATAACCGTCTAGTTTGGAGGGCGTGGAGGCGCTTCCGATTTGAGTGATAGCATTACGCACGTCGCCGGGTGTGAGTGCCATTGTAAAGAACTGAAAGGCGATGAGGATTCTTCAAGATTGCAAGCTGTAAATTATAATATAAATGGAGGCCTTGCTCTTGGACGACGAAAGATCAAAGCTGGTGGGGAGCGGAGCTTGACGGCGCTAGCAGGGGTCTGCATGGGAGGCATGTATAAAATCTTATCTAATCGCCGATATACGATCTATGGAATGCGCGATCTCCGCATTCAAACAGTGACAACCAACTTGAGTTACGTGCCAACCTTGACAGCTTCAACAACTACACCCCAATCCTCAACCGCCTTTCACTTTTCAGGACTGTTTGCTAGTTCACATGCTTGCTACAGTTGTCTTCGTAATCCTTTGACCACTCCCATATATACTCTATCTACACCTTACACCATCGCATTCTCCACTGCAGTCTACAAGTCGTCATGTCGCAAAACGGGGTCAAGCATGAGGAAGACATCAAAGTGAAAACCGAGACCGAGTTCGACGACGAATTCGTGGATGATGACGACGATACGGGCGAGCTCGCGTTTCCCAAACCCACCGAGGCAGATCTGAAATACTGGCTAGTGCGTGTACCGCGAGACCTTTGGAGTGGATTGGAGGGGTTGGAAAAATATACAATGGATGAGCCTATACCATTGGGTGAGCTATGGGTTTGGCCGCAAGGGAACAAGAAGGATAAGGTATGCACAGCTTTGCTATGCTGCTCAATGCGCAAGTCAACTGACTAAAGTACAGATGCGTTTGAACATTGACCACAAAACCCCTGGCTTCAGTATGATTCCCAAGGAATATGACATGGAAATGCTAGAGACCTCAGGCGGTCCATCTGGTCCAAAGAATACCTTTATCTTTTCGGAAAAGCAGTCGGGAGATCGACCTGGCAGGCCGCACAAAGCACCCGTTAAGGGAGAGGATGCTTTGCATAAGACAGAAGGCGGTCGTATAGAGAAACCACAGCCACGGGCTAGAACAATTCCCAGTATGTCTATCTCCCTTTAGCATGTCCCGGATCTTGGTCCTAACCGATCTCCAGAGCATACAGCCTTTGTCGCGAAGCCAAACGCTGAAGTTATCTGCAATCCGTGCGAGAACGATGAATACCGCAGAATAGAAGACGAAAAGGCTAGAATAATCAAAGCACAACAACAAGATCTCCAGGTTGAGGATATCAAAGAAGACGATCGATTCAATGCTAACGTCTCCGTTGCCTTTGGTAAAGCACAGAAGACGAAAGCACCAGAATTCAAATCTCAGCGCATCGAAGAGGCTCAGTTGCTGGATATGCTCTCTCGAAAGTTTGCGCAGTTCAAATATTGGCCGCTCAAAGCACTCAAGGAAGAAACTCGGCAACCAGAGGCTTATCTTCGTGAGGTTCTCAGCAAGATTGCCGTTCTGGTCAAGACTGGCCAAGCAGCCAACACTTGGACCCTCAAATCATCTGCGGCACTGGCTGTTAACTACAATGACGAAGATCTCGATCAACTGGAGGAGGACAGCAAGAATGCTATACAAGCAGACATTGCGCCTGATGCCCTGTCAGACGATGAGGACGATGATGATGATATGGAAGATGTGGTTTGAAACATTTTGTGATTTCTCTTTCCATTTCTTGACACGATACCCTCACGGGGCTGCATTGCCTGGCGTTTTGGAACATACTGATAGCGCTCAAGTATAGCTTGTTTTCGATTAGGGAAATAATAGATTCACGATATTGAAGCTTCAATCGACGACGTGACTCGATGATAAGTAACGCAACCAATAACAACTATAGTCCACAGATCTAGCACCGGGAAGACCGAGCTGCTAATTCGATATAGACACAAGTTCCCGTCTTGGTTAGAGATTAAAACTGGATATCATCCAGCCATCAAGTGTAGACTTCAATCTATGAATGTACTCAAATCGATGATTCATCGCGATCTCTTCAATCAAATCCAATGGTCCCAGCAACGCGCCAAAGTCCTTCTCAAAACCTCGGTATACAAAGTACAAAACACAACCTCCAGCCAGGGCATGGCTGCCAAACCTTCTAGAAGACACCAATAGCATTCCAGAAACGCCTCTTAACAGCAGCCGTTATTCTCCGAACGCAATATCTGTCAATTGTCACTTGTCAAACTGTCAATGCTGAACTCATCCTTCGGACAAAGTTTGACACTGGAGAAGGCGCCAGTCGGCAGTCAGACCGGTCGCGACGCGTGCGCTCTCGTTGCACCGGATTGGTTGCGTGTCTCATAGGATGTTCCTGGTGGTGGTTTCTCGCCGCGCGTGGCGAGGTAATATACTTTCTGCGCGCAGTCTGCTGAGAGAGCTTAGCAGAAGGCAGAGCTTTGACGAAGTCCCACGAGTCGCTGCTTTTGTGAATTGTAAACAAACCGGTTGGGAAGCTTCTCCGAGCATTCACTCAATCGATCGACGATTTCAAGCGCAGCGAATGCAAGGTTTCCATGCATCGTGTGTTCACATGGGAATTCGAATTGTTACTTTCCTTAAGCATGCGAATCGCGGCCTACCTTTGCTGGAGTGGAGCTTTCCGTGAAGCGTAAAGGGCTCTAATGTTGGGCAGCATAGCACGCGTCCTATACCCTCTTGCACTCAATCCCAGAATAGAATAGATGCTGAAGAAACACAAAGTCGCACGACATTCTTCACAGCGCTTACAGCCTCGCTCTTTCCTTTAGTGTTACCTTTGGGCACCCAATTGCTCTCGCATGTTCGAGTCGTCACACCGCCTTGCCAAATATCATCAGTCGCGGGGGCATCCAGTGGTTCGCCTCGCAAAAACATTATGCTGCGAACTGCCCTGGAAAACCAAACTACCCGGCAATCAACTGCGATATTACGAACCGCTAGCCTTGCACAAAACGTCGTCCTCATTTGTAAGGGGCCAATGTGTTCTGTCAACTGCGGCTGCAGATAGGAAACTGCAGATATGCTGCAAAAGCTCGGTGCAACATGGAGAACGGTACCGGGACACTGGTCTCGCACTTGCTGCCTAAAACGATATCGCGGGAAATAGGTTGGTGGGTAAGGTAGCCAGTTTTGTTGTTTTATGGTGTTTTCTTTGGGGTGTGGTTCGTGTGTTTTGCGTTGTTCTGCTTGACCGGTTCGTTCAAGGCGGTTTTTTTGTGGGTGCTTGGGAGTGGGTCGCGTGTTTCGAGCTGGACAGATGTGTGTCACGGCAATGCTGCAAAACGATGGGGTTCTATGGCACTGGGGTTCAGAAGATGCAGTGGAGGAGGACAGATGACGAACGTGAAGCACGGCATATTCAATGGCATTATATTTCGAGGCGAAGATTGAGCAGTTATCTGGAAAATCTAGAAAGCTAAAATACATTTCCTAACATCGGCTTCATGGCCGATCTTGCCCGATTTTCTATTGCAAGCTTCCTGCGGATCGAGTACCTTTTCAGATCATCAGCAGCGATAGAAAGCAAGATACAGAGGGATAGGACTAGCACAAAAAGCACGAGAACATGGAAGATGCTTGATGAGATTAGTCTAGGAATCCCTTCTTTCCTCATCGCATCTTCAAGTTTTCTCTCTCTTGAAGCTCTTGACGGGGCTTTTCCATCGTCCATGTCCATACGCCAGCAAGTTGGGCACTTTTGAACCCAACGAGAGTACCGCGAGCTTGGAAACACTTATTCACACAGTCTGGAGCAGTTTATTTTGGCCAAGCGGGGGTCCAGGATCCACGGCTCTGCCTTCCCTGCTCGGCTCGTGGCACAAGCGGGCGGCCCATACCTTATATTGCCCTTTGCTGGCATTTTCCTGGTCGCGTTGAGCAGGGGGGCCATGATCCTCCACACAGCATCCATGGTGAAGTTGGTAGCTTGAGACCAGGTTTCGCGTATGACACGGCCGGCTGCTAATTGACGACCATCTTCTCGCGTCTTCGTGACTTTGTTGTGATGACATGCCATTAGAGACATCACGATGCATGGCGGAGGGAGTTATTCACAGTCCGTGATGTTATACTGTCGAGTCGAGGTCGGGTTAAAGCTTGAGGACTGGCGATTGGCGTGCGCCTCGCAAAAAGCCTCTCCCGCAGCCAATCGCCATGTGGCTTGAACGGGGCCGAGATCCATTCTGGTGGGGGGAACAGATGAGGGGACAAGTATATCCATTGGCCACGAGGTCTCTATTCTGAACGGATGTCGCAGAACCAAAGGTTCTTCGCAACGAGCAGCGCCGGTTGCGACCAAGAGGCGCGTTTCTGAGGCTGAGGTACCGGTACTTTTGGACGCCAAACCAAGGTATTCCTCCATCAGATACTGAAACACTCTCGTTGCCGAGCCGCTTCCTGCTGACCCAACCGGATGTCATTCCTCGCTAGACTTGATGCCATTCGGTGAAATTCGTCTAATCAGAATTGCAGAAAATCGAGCCCGATAGCAATACCGTAAATGTTGAACGGACGAAACTGAGACCATTCCTCCTGGAGACTGCGTTCATGGCAACAATAATGGATACCATCAAGCGGTTTGGAAGCTGGGGCGCGAGTTGAGCTACCTCTAGCACGCTGCTCTATCTCTTCCACCGTCATTGCCATGCCGACATCTGCCTACGGACGCTATGCCCGTGACGGCTATCTCACAGCGGACCGGACAGGACTGCTTGCGCAGTTTCCCGTGCGGAAGCACTAAATTAGAAGTGTTTTTCTGGCAGGCGAGCAGCGGGCTGATGTGATATTTGCTCGTAGTGAGCAGTTGATCCAACCCCACTACTGTAGTACTTGACCCCAAGAAATGCCTATTTCGGTAGTGTGATTAGACTGCAGCTTTTGCAGCGTGCGCCGGGAAGAAAGGCAATCATTTCTTGATACAAAGATAGTGTGGACAGAAAATCGCGTTGCTCATGTTCGGAAGAACCAACCGTGGAGCCTAACTCACGCGAATGCTATGGAGCGGGACGGGCCAGCGGCCTGGAGCAGAAGCGGTACCAGAACGTTAGTTGGCATTGGCTAACTTCATATTTTTGTATTGCTACCCTCAGTACAAAGTTCAAGCTGATATCGGGTGAAAAGAACAATGGATTGAAGGAACCATGCCGCAATAGACGGTAGTGGGCCTCACTATTGTCAGATAGCATCTGTAAGACCTAGAACCAGTCAGCAGAGCCACACGGCTTTGACGAATCCGCAGTCCACGATATGAACATGTCGTCTGTTCCAGCGGCCTGGAACTGAGCTCGCCGACAGCGGAGACGTTTTACGATAATATTGAACGTTTAAAGAGATCAGCAATTCAGCATGGCGTACTCCACCTCTCAGGGGCAGGTTTTGAGTGTTGATCAAAGTCAGCAAGTCAAAGTTCGCGATCCGTAAACTATGGCTTCTCGCAAGTTTTGCGCGAGCAACATTCCCAAGGCTAAACTAGAGCGTGGATAAAGCAGAGTTGACGAACGAACGTTTTGGGGGCAGACTTGGTGTGATGGAAGTGCAGCGGTCTACTGCATGTTCGAGAGTAGACGGATGAGTGATTGGACCAGAATGATAGAAAAATGCTCCCACGGCTCGGGGACCTTGGCAGAGCTTCCAATTCTGACAGACTTAGTGGACCCGCTATCCCACTACCCACACGTCCTGGTCAAAGTACAGACTGGGAAGCCTGCGCGAGCCCACATCTGACGAAGTTGTTGTTGATGGGTGGGTGTGGGTTCACCCAGCGTGGACTGGGCTCACGGCCGCAAAAGAGGCTTTGTATGAAGATATCAAGCCCAAAAAAGGGATTGGAAAAACACAGATGGAGTTGGAGATTGAAGGCTTTTCTGGAAACGTTGGTGGCCAGCTTTGGTAGGCAAGTATTGGCTTGGACCTTGGTGAGCAAGGCGGTGAATGGAGAGAGAAGTTTTCAGTTGGTTTTTGAAGGTTTAGATTGAATGAAAATGTTGATACCTAACCTAACTCACATCTCAACCAGCTTGCCAGCCTTACCAAGTTCTCCATACCATCCCCAAATAAATCCCAAGTCCCAATACGGTGCAGGCCCAGTGCTGTTGCTGCTCTAAACTCAACCTTGCGGATTAAATCCATCCCAGAGTCCCACCCCTCCCATTATTACATGTCTAGTCTCCGGTACACTGGTATTGTATGCCAATAAACTATAGGCTCAGCTCCGCCTGTGTCTCCTCTTTTTGAACTCGCCTGATCCCACGTTTCTCACTCTTTTAACTCGGCCTTTTCTTCTATCATACACTTACTCAAAACTTCCTGCTTTCACCACCTTCCTACTCTCCAACTTCCAACTTGGCCTATCCCACCCCATATCAAGGATTCCCTTCCCACACTCAGAGATCCTCCCTGCCGCCAGTCTAAGCTTCTGCTTCTCCCAGCACCCTATCCCTACCTTGAGGAATTAATTGCTACAGCCTGCCTTATTACTCGGCCGAGGCTTCCGTAAAGGACTCTTCCTTGCTCTGGACTATCCGGCCTGTTGTGTCTCCGCTCCGCCGTCAGTGCCCGCCTCTCTTGCCAGTGTGCCAGTGTGCCAGTGTGCCAGTGCAGTCGCCAGTCGGTAGAGTTTGTTTGGACCTTGGATCTTGCATCTGTCTGGTCTTTGACCTTGGAATTTGGTTTTTGCTGCCCCACACCGCCATCTCGCCCGTGCCGCCTATAAGGCTCAACCAGGCCCCCTTCCAGTCAATATGACTTACAGCACTAACCATTTCGACCCTTCCCACCACCCTGCCGACCTGGAATCCAAGGCTGATCCCCACGTCTTCGACGATTTCGAGATTGAACACACCATGCTTTCAGCAAGCTCCATGGAGCGCAAGGACTCGTACGCAACCACATCCTCAGCGTTCTTTTCACCACAATCAACAACATGGGATGATCAATTTCCGATGCCTGCGTCTGCTGCTTCTAGCGCTCATCCAGACCGTCATCTCAGCATGTCAAGTCAAATGGGAGAGCCAACGATAGGAAGCAATAACCCATTTCTCCAACATCACAACGCTCACCATGCCTTTACCTGGTATGATCGAGGCGCAGAGTCAAAAACACCAATTCAAGCTGTCACCTACGACGCTTTCGGCACCGATTTTGACACGACTTCCACTGCAGCCTTTCAGCCACCCGTGTCTGCACCCTCGCCTTTTGGTGGCGTCCCCATGCTCAACAACGTGCAACCCGCAGCCATCATGCCGCCAACCGGCCGAGCACCACTTACGGCCTCACCTCCTCCTCAATCAAGCAAGGATTGGATGGCCTTGGCTGAACAAGACATGGACGGTGGCCGGCTGCCGAAGCGTATCCGTCAAAACTCACCGCCTCCACGATCTCTCACTCCTGGCTTTGCCCGTCGAGATGGTGTCCGGAAAAAGAATGCTCGCTTCGACATTCCTGAAGGACGAAATCTGGCCAACATCGATCGTTTGATACAGATGGCCCAAACAGAAGAGGACGTCAAGGAACTCAAACAACAAAAGCGACTACTCAGGAACAGACAGGCCGCGTATGCTTCCCTCTGGATGATTTGGTTCTATCGCACCGGATTATCTTATTTGGTTCTTCCCTTCCATGCCTTACTAACTTGTGAATAGACTTGATTCCCGCCAGCGAAAGAAAAAGCATACCGAAGAGCTCGAGAAAGAGCAAAAGGGGTGGCACGAGCACCGCACAGATTTGGAAAGCAAAACCTATGCGCTCGAAGAGGAACTTGCTGCAATGAGGCTGCATGCTGAAGAGCTCAGTGCTCAGGTCCATGCTTTGACCCATGAAAAAGAGAGCATGGTTGAACACCATACCCTGGAGACTGGTGAATTGCGCAAGAGGATCTCGATTCTCACGGAACAACTTGAAAGCAGCCCAATCAGCTCAGCCTCCCAACCATCCACAGAGTTCAATGACTTTTCCGCCATCATGGACTCACTCGACGTGGATGACTGGTATGATGCTGACATTGTTGAGATGCCTTTGGACGACGAGATGGATATATCTCCATCAAAAGCACCATTACCATCTGCCAATACTACCACCCTGGTTGTTGGCAAACCAAGAAAAGATACAAAACTGGAGGATATGCAACCAATGGCCTCTGGTGGACTTCTCCTTATGCTCTTGCTTTATGGAGCTATTGTCGCTAGCAAGGGTACTGGGTCTGCGGCGCCTCCGATGCCTGGAATGTCCGATGAGATGCGCGCTGAAGCAACCCTAATCGCCGATAACCTTTTGAAAGACAACAATATGCCATCCTCATCAATGAACATGGTTCAGGCCAGCTCTGCGGGGGTAGGCCCAACTCCATCCATGCCCGCTTGGATTCAACCAGACACTCCCTCGAAGAAGGCCAACTCGCTCAGCTTCAATATCGTACATTCTCGAAATCAACCAGCATCTGGTATGGATGCTTTGGCATCCAAGATGCTTGTCCCGTCCAAAGCAGCTGAAGTTGAGAACGCCTTTGGTCTCACTGCCTCCCAATACAATTCCCTAACAGAACACGCTCCTCGACGCACGTTTTTAGAGGAAGACGACTCGCCACCACCAGATTCACGCCGCAAGACCGTTGCTGAGGCTCTACGCCAACGCCGACAAGAAGCTCAGAGCGGCTCCGTTGCAGATGTGTACACTCGTAGCCTACTCTGGGAGAGAATCCCAGACCATGTCCTACAAGACTTTCGACGCATGGTAGACGATACACGCGAAGCCGAAAAAAATGGAGACCACGATATTATGACATGACCTTTATCTTATCCACGACGCTTTCGACACTCGAACTTGATGAATGAGATTTTACGAAATTTGCCTCACGCTAATGGATGTTAATGTTCATGACGATCAACACGAGAGCCCGATGTTTTTTCAGATTCACGACTTTTTGCATTTATTAGGGAGGATTCTTAACTGTTCAACTTATATTCACGATAGCGCTTATTTTTGGAGCAGAGATTATTTGACTGCATTGCATGGCTGGAAGTTGCATAACTATATGGATGGATGGAAAGGCTTGGGGCAACACGACGCTCAATTGCAAGGAAATGGTGCGCTTCTAAACAGGATGCATATAGAAGTCGCAAGGGTTCTGGAAATGGAAGGGCTTTTTCGTTTGTCAGAGACGCCGCCCACGATCACCTTTCTGTACTTGATCTCTTCACGACCGCAACGATAGGCTCGATTCACGAATACAAAAAAGACTGCAACAACAAGAAACGACATCACGAATGGCTCTACCTCACTTCTACGCCTTCAAGAACACGAAGCTCCACTATCGACCCGACGCTTTGTTCCGTTTCACACATTTGTTTCCTTGCTGTATTTCGAACCCATCGACACGCCCGCGGCAACTTTTCAACCACTCACGCTCCCTACATTGGTGCCACCGGCTTTTCCTATGTTATTGGGCGGAGAGAGATACTTGCTTGGTTAGCGGTTTTGCCTCCTTGTCTAACCTTCTGACTTTCTGGGCCGCAAAACTTTTCTGAGCGACTATTTTGTGTTTTCTTGAGCCTCTTTTTTATCAGGTAGTAGCGCTACCTCTCAAGTTCATCGATAGGAAGAGCTCCCAAACTGAACATATACTCAATTCATAGTAGTTACATATTACACAACAAATGATCAATTAACCTTCATTTCTCCCCACAATCATTGAAGTCATGATGAAGAAAAAAAAGTTGCTACCCAATGAACCGTGATGCAAGTGAAACCCTCTCCCTCGCTCAGCCTCTCGACAAATCGGGACCTGTTCCTGAACAACCGAACACCGTAACCTCATCGCCCTGTGCATGAATACGCATCACATATTATTCACAGAAACCGTCGCCCTACATCGCTGTGCCCAAGAACACACAAAAGCAGTGCGAACCTATCTTGCCTTGTCTCTTCGCCTCTCCACTAAGTAAGCAACGAAAGTAACCCACCCATGCCATCAACGAGTCCCCAAACGGCCCGAATAGTAGACTTAGTCACCACCACCACCCTCGATCCGACGGATGCATCGTTCCAGCATCACGTTCAGCCAGATCATGCATGCACCGTCCAGACTTTCTTGCTCCCTAGCACGCCATCCACATTCTTCAGCCTGCAGACCACCGTCGTTCAGCGCCGACAAGTTGACCACCGATGCCAGCGCAGTCCCACACCCATCCATCATGAATGTCTTCGCTGTAAAGAAACGGTGCAAGAAACGTGCCAGGGCAAGCAAGTTAAAGCCCCGGTTCTTGTTGCGCGGGGGCCAACTCATTACACTTTACGTGGACCGCCGTACTTGTCTTTCCAGATCCTGTATTAAGGGTTCTGCTGTTAGTTATTTGTGCCTATTGGCTAGAGTAGGAGGCAGGAAAAACGGCTGCTTGAATATGCAGTTCAAGGGGCAGCAGGGCGTGGGATGAAGAGAGGGGGAGGGGAAAAGCATTGGAACTGCTGATGTTGTGGACGAGGCTGATGGTGACTGAAGGTACCAATACTTTGGCGTTTGTGCTTTCTCCGCGCAGGCTGCAGTACGCAAATCAATAGCACGGTTTCTTGCGGAATGAAATATCACGCTGCCTTTTCTGCTACACTGAGACACTGGCCTTCGCCGGGCCCCGCGCGGCAGCGTATAAGATAGTCTGGAGCGAGCGGGCCGGGGCTGGTGGCGGCGGCGGCTCGAAGTGAAGTGACTTTTGACAGCTTTGAGATGGGCAAGGGCATAGAGCAAGAACCAGTTCGTGCTGGGGGAGTACTGATCACGGCCCCTTGAGCAGTCGGCCGTTTGGGCAAAGCAACGGTGCCAGTTGGAGCACGCGACGATGGCCAGACGGGGTGATGTCTTCAAGCCAGCGAAGAGCCGCCACGTGTATACCCTAGGGGGTGAAAGGGACGGGAGGGGCTGGGGGTGGTGCACAAATGGTGCTCAGCTGCCTTGGTTCGCAGAAATAGACTGGAGAGCCTGTCTTTGACTGAATAATAGTAGGCTTTGCAGCAGTTGATGGGCGGAAACAAGGGAGAATGCGAATGGCTCGATCTTGTGCAGCATAAATGGGTTGTTGAGAGCCAACGAAGTTTGGCTTGGCGTTGTCTCTTGAGACCGGCCAATCCGACCATCCGCTCGGCTCTGGTATGCCAAAAACGGATATATAAATGCAGGAGGATATGAATTGGCGGACTGCGAGATCTAGTATCGCTGGATATGTTTCTCGTTTGAATCCCGCTATTGTGGATGGCGTGGGTCGTGAGTGCGTCTTGAGTGCGTCTTGAGTGCGTCGGGTATATCTTTTTGCATTTGGGCAGAGCCGGAGTATTGGGTGAAGAAAAGGGGTAATTTGAACGATAGCGAGATGATAGAGCAGTGTGAAAATTCTACATACCATGCATTGCCGACTGTGGGAGCGCCTTTTTCCTCCGCAAGTCGAAGATATTGGGCAGCTTTGAACTGTAAGGCCGGATGCGTCAGTGAGTACTCTAGAGAAGTGTGGAGTGCAGATGGTCAACGCCAGACATATTGCTCGACGTGGAAAAAGGAATCACTGCATTGGTGTACATCCCACGCTCTTTCTGAGTCTTGTCCATGGTGTTGAGTTTTCAGGCCGATGTAGGGTCAGGCTCAATTCTATTCCCACACAATGCACATCAAACAATTGAGAATAGAGTAGGGGAACAAGAAGAAAAAAAATGCTCACCTTGTCTTTCTTACATCCAAATCCTTCAACTAAACACCATGCAATTTCATTCATCGCGTCTGTGTCTCCCATGTTGGCTGCAGTCTCATAGTACTGTTTTGCTGCTGCAGGATCCTTCTTGATGCCCCAACCATTGCGGAAACAATTCGCTAACTCAAATATAGCAATTGTGAGCTCGCCTTTTGCAGCACCTCCCTTTTTTAGGCCAGCTGCAAGAGCATGCGTCTCGATATCAGCGCTATTGGAGGCTGCCATGGAAAGATATCTGATGCCCTGCTCTTCATTTTTTGCACATCCCCAGCCATGCCTGGCAATGATGTTTAGTGAATATACTACAATGGAGCAAATCAATGGCATTCATACCTTAACGCTAAGCCGTAGAGAACTTGACTGAGGGCATTGTTTGCGCCGTCAGGATTTGCAAGCTTGCTGAACAGTTCTGTCGACCGAGCAAGATCTATCATCCGTCAGACAATGTTGAATGTTTGGAAATCCTCCTCCTACTTACCACCTTCCTCGTGTAATCTAATGGCCTCTTGAAGATCACCCTGAAAAACATTAACAACTTAGAGGACAGCTCAACCCAACAGGACATACATCGCTAGGTGCATCTGAAACCCCGTGATATGGTTGAGCAGGACTATTGCTCCTCGATATACTATTGGCTTTGGCTAGTAATGTGGCTCTTTTCTCCCATTCGGGTTGTACATCATCTCCTGCCGTCGGAGTTATAGGCACGTCTGGGAGGTTCTGAGGTATGTTTACAGAGCTAGAACTTGCAGACCGCGAGCCTTTCAGATGTAGTCTTTCTCCAAGCGATCGTGGCTCTGCATTATTCGTATTCGTGATCGACGTCGCACGCTTGCGTTGAAATAGGCTATGACTTCGTGATCGGGTTTTGGGGCTCGCAGGCGCGTCGCCTGGGAACGCAGGAAGTTCGATCTCCTCCTGGGCATTGGTGGTGGTACGGATGAAGGTAAATTGTGGCGTCTCGCTCGATAAGATGGTAGGTTTATCTTGTTCGCCATCGCGATTCTTGTGAAGAAGCCTCCGTATGGACATGGTTCAATGGGAGTTCGAGATCGTCGTGGTGGGGTGACGTCGGGCAACTCCCACGCCGCACTACTTGATCAAGCTGAAGTTGAGATTTTGCAGAGCTCAGCCTTTTAGCGAAGGTTGCCGTAGGTATTTGCTGATAAAACTCAATCGAGGAAGCTGTGAGAATTGAAGTTGATCTTATATCTGCGACTTGATGGCCAAGATGCCAATCGCGTCCAACGGCTGCTCAGCCTCGTTTGGCGTTATACATTGACACTCTACTGCTCTTTCCAACGACCTGCTGCGGTCCATTGTCATCTCATCTCATCTCATCTCATCATTATCGTTGAATCCGAGTCCAGAAGTCTGACTTGCAGGAAATATCGATGTCTCACTGGGAATTGTGAATATTTGGGAGCGCGACGGAAATGAAGGCCCAACCTCCTAAAGCGCCACCAGCTTCCCTGCTTCGATGGAGAAGCCAAAAAGTCATCACCCAACAGCTTTGAATAACACAGATCTCCAATCATCTTTAATCATCTTCAATCATCGTAGAAAGAGCTTGGAATAGAGTCTGAAAGAAAACGGGTGTCGCTCGTTGACAGCTTGTAGAAAATTATGAGACTTCTCAACAAACGCACCCTCGAATTGAAGGAGTTTATAGGTAAAGAGATACCTGAATATGCTATTCTATCTCATACCTGGGGTGCCGAAGAGGTGACTTTTCAAGACATATTCGCCATTGATCATGAATCCGAGCAGTTTACCAGCATCAAACAAAAGGCAGGCTGGAAGAAGATCGAATTCATGCAGCGGGTGACAGCCACCAGCTATGTCGAGTATTTTTGGATAGACACTTGTGCTATCGACAAATCTTCGTCATCGGAGTTATCTGAGGCCATCAATAGCATGTTTCGATGGTATCGGAATGCTGAGATCTGTTATGTGTACCTCAGTGATATTCTCTCCTCGGACGGTGATATAACGCCATCCACCAACTTCGTTGAATCTCGATGGTTTACTCGTGGATGGACTTTGCAAGAGCTCATCGCCCCGGCGAGACTTGACTTTTACACATCGGATGAGCATCATATTGGCACAAAGAAATCACTTCGTGGTCAAATCTCTAGGGTCACTGGCATTGATGAATCAGTACTGATTGGCGTGACTGATTTGTCAGAGCTCAGTATCGCAAGAAGAATGTCCTGGGCTGCGGATAGAGAAACAACACGAATAGAAGACATGGCTTATTGTTTGATCGGTATTTTCGCTATCAACATACCACTCTTATACGGTGAAGGAGCTAGAGCCTTTAGAAGACTACAGGAAGAGATCATGCGAGAGACATATGATCAGTCGATCTTAGCCTGGGAGTTTGATCAACCAGGGCCAGCGGATCTTGCAGTCGGCGTACTGGCTCCTAAACCGTCGTATTTTCGCAAGTCTGGCAATATCGTTCGCCAACCAGACGAATTGAACACATACACGATGACATCGAAGGGCCTTCATATCGAAGTCCCCGTTTTGCGTTTGCCAGACAGTAGACTCGCGGCCATCTTGAGCTGCGGACACGAGTACTCTGATGAAAACGAATTCACTGCCGCCATTCCTACATCGCTCGCCATTCCAATCGTGCTCACTGCCAAAGGCGATGGCACATATGGCCGGGAAGCAGGCAGTCATCTTGTCGTCATACCTGACTTTCAAGTGCCCAATGCCGACAAGCATACCATCTACCTCTCGAAACTTAATGATCCCTGGCATATGGACCCTGTCCAAGAACGATTTCAATCATCCAAATCATTCAACGTCATCCGCTTCAATTTCGCACAGTCTATAACTGAGTACACGCCGCATCGCTTCGTGCAGGCGCAGAAGCCACTCACGCCCCTGACTACGTTTCGAACTGCCATGCTCAATAGTACTTTGCTCGAGCAATTCACGACGCGCGGCATGCGTTTTGCTGTTCATGGACCTGACTTTTTGGCTGCACTTCACTTTACGCACATCATCCGTGCGTGTCCTGGTTTCGTAGTTGTTCTCGAGTCAAAGCGTTCGCTGCGGCTATGGGACGTTGCTGTCTATGAGTGTGGAAGGGAGGAAAATTTGGAGACCCTTTTGGAAAGAAATACGGGGCGTCATCGAATGCTCTCGACGACCTTGCCTAACCACCGGGTGGGAGGAAGCTCTGCCATTCTGTCATATAGGGGCCGAGTTGGTGATCGGACTCATATAACTGCGGAGCTGGAACTGCAAAGACCAACCAGTGTGCTGTACTTGAAGATGACATCTCCCGTCGAGCGAGAGGAACAATCTGGACCATTTGAAATGGCGGTATGATATGTATCGATGCTAGTCATAAGCATTGGACTCCCTCTGCGCATGCTCACGGGCAGTTCCAAATCTGGTTCACTCACTCTGGCCCTGCACTACCTCAGGAAGATTGAACTTGTGTTCGTGCTCGGCTCTTGAATAAATGGAAACAGAAGCGAGAATAGTTCAGTCATAAATGGTCTCGCACCTGTTTGAATTGATCTACTCTACAGTGACACTGTTACGCTCTGGGCCCCTGCATTCCAGTTTGAAGAACAAGGCAATATTGTCCTCACTGCTTCCACAATGGCTCAGCCATCTCCTCCTCTCCTTCGCTGAAATCCCACAAGTCGGGTCGTTCAAACACGGCACTTTTGGGCGGCACGACTTTACAGACAATCTGCCGTAGATAACTTTGCCAATGATCCCAGAATGTGACGAACCAAGGATTGGCCCCGTCATATAAAGAATGGTAGCATAGCTCTTCCGGCTTTTCTCCATATATATTCCTGTAGACGTCTTCAATATGAATCCAAATGCTCCTGCTAAACCGCATGCGAATGTGAATGCTGGACAGATAGTTGTCGTGAAAGGATCCAGTCACAGTATCTTGAAGCCATGGGTGACGCTCAAATTCCGGACTATCTCTTATTGAAAGTCTGCTGCTAGCGATGTAGTAGGAGAATTCGTATAGGTAGTATAGTTGACGCAGAGGCATCGACTGAAGGCGATTCTTGATCTCGACATTGTTCAGTTGCAATAAGCTCCATAGCTGGTAATAGACTCTGAAGAACCTTATCCGCTCGCATTTCGTAAGCTGTGGTGGGTGCATGCTTCTAGTCGCGATCTTCCGGAATGTTCCATCTGCATTTCTACTTCTTCTACTGGTAGCCACTCCAGGCTCCATATAAGTTACACATTCGTGACCATAATCAACTGTTTGTCATTTTTAGAGACCTAGCTTTAGTTGCATGTCAGACCACTTACCCTTGCATAGTGAAACAACTGCTTTTTCAAACACTGTTGTCGCCAGTTCGATAATGCGATTGTTCCTAAGGATTGACAGAACCTCCTCTGCAGATATTCTGGCAGCAATTATTTGATGGCGTTTCCTGTCAGAGAGATATCGACGTGCATGTTCCTCGCACGTCACCTTTGGAAAGATGCCTGCGGAATAGATGTGGCCAGCATTTTCGTGCCAGACGTATCGTAGCTTGGTGCAGGTCGATGCAACAATAGTGACTTCCTCGAGTGATGAGAGTTGACAGAATATGCTGACCAGAAGTTCGGCCGCGAGAGAGCATATGTGGCTTCTGCTTCGAGGTGACTCGTTCATGGTAGATGGTTCGAAGAGGTGGAAGTTCTTTGGAATATGCCTGCTCTTTTTAGGAGTGAAGTTGGGTCGAGATGGACCTGTTTTGATTACGTCGCCTCTGAGCTGTATATATCTTATGAGAGCTGTTGAAGGGTGGTTGGCCCATTCGAGTCTCCCTGCATTCGGCAAGTTGTTGTTATATCCATCAATCAGTGAGCGAAGAAGCAAATGTCGGCTCCTGCTACCTTGTCGCCGATTTCAAAAGGCCTACCAGACCTTCAATTACTCCACTTTTGGCCAACAGCCGTAGATTCTTTCATAAACCGAGTTAACCAAATTGGGTCTCACAACTTTAACATTCCCAAATCTGGCTACTAGAAATATAAACGTTTCAATATGATATTCCAGTCATGCTATATCTCAAAGTAGTGTTTCACGACGCTTGTATTCGGCTTGGCTAGGTTTGTTTTGTTACTTGGGTTTGGGTTTGTGAATTCAGGCACGATAGAGGTCCTACCTTGTATAAATGCAGCGCATGGATACCTGAACTATGACAGTAGTGATATTTCTCCGATGATGTTCAGCGTTTTCAAATCAATGTCTACTGTTCTCTTCGCTGATTGCGAAGAAGGCTTACGCTGACAATATTCTATGGACACTGTATTCGTACTTCGCAATATCATTAGGTAACCAAGTAATTATGGCGAATGATATTGTATCTTAGTTGCAAATTGGGGTTCTCAGAAATCGGGTCTGGAGATTGCGGTTCTCTATCAGAATCAAACGTAAGCTACCTATCGTTCACCAACTAACTCCCTTGTCAGCGACTCAATGGAGCCAACAAGCGCCAGAAATGATGGATGCCTATGGAAGTCGTCAGGGCCGCGGTTGGGATCCACCTACCAACACAACATGGCTGAGGTCAAGATAGGTTGAAGTCGTTCTTCTAGCTCCCTTAATGCTACACCGACTAGTGATCAGCAAGATTCCAATGCTATGCCTTGACATAAAGCCGCACAAGAGATATTGATTGGCTCATTTCTGATCCCAAAATGAGGCTGAAAACCAAGCAGCTGGGTTAACCGTGTAGTCGAAACTTGAGGATGAGTTGGTGGCACACTTCTCGGTTGTATAAATACTCTGTCACAAGTCACAACTAATGTTGGATACAAGTTAAGTGTTTCAAATCATCTTCTGATTGTCGTACGCTACAGCGGCAATCGTATTGCTTTCCATTTCTCTGAACATTACTACCATGAAGTTCCTTCTGGACTACACTCTACTTTGTTTCCTTGTAACTTGTATCTCTTCAAGTCCCCTAGAGCGCCGTGCGGATGATGACTGCGACGTCACTGCAAACGAGAATGCTTTATTGGATGGACCTACAAGTGATATTGAAGCGGGCATTGGGGTTGAATTTGAGTCAGGGAGCGTGATGCTCGAACCAGTTAGTATGTTTCATCAATCTCAATCTTTCTCACAAAGTATACCATATGTGAGGTTGGCTCGGGCAGAAACGTATCGCCTAATATTTCTGGGAGCAACACTTTCTCTAAGCTAATGTTCTGTGTACGTAGATTGTCCGGCCTTCGACGCCCGTACACAAATGTGCGTTGAGCTGAAAGGCAAAATCATAGACCATGGCCAAGGAGTTAGTGATCAAGGCTCAGGGTCGACCTGGGAACTGACCGGAGATACCACATTCGAAGCCTGTCTCTCTGCAGAATACATTCTCAATGGAAAGGTGCTTAAACTTGGAAAGGACATGGTGGTCACTGCGGCGAAAGAAGCAGCTGCCGACTTTGTGAGTGCCTTATATCTCTATCAATGTGTATATTGGATTTGCGTTTCAACATTCTTTCGGATTGCCACACTGATAAGCGAAATCTCCTGGTTGAGAATGGATACTTGAAAGATGGACATGTCCTCCCTGCAGATGGTTGCATTCCGACCCATCGAAAGATAAAACGAGTGTCCGATATGCCTCAAAGCTTGTTCTCGACACAAACCTCTCATGGTCCATGAAACTGACTTATGTTAGCTATCCTGGAAACCTTCGGTAAACTCACCGCCAACCATCAAAGTCGAGGGTAGTGACTGTGACTGGAAGATTACAGCCCCTGACGACCCTGACAATGCTCCCAACATCAAGTGGTCGCCTCAGATAACTGCGCCATTACCTCTTGAAGCTATTCAGGCGATATTTCAAAAGGCCAACAGCAAACAATCATCCAATCTCCTCAGTAAAAATTCCCCAAATAAAGGGATGGCATACGTTACGAAAGACTTCTTCCAAGCCAAACCTGGGGGTATTTCTCCAGACACCGTTACAAATGATGTATTGGGCTTTTTTTCTTTACTTTTATCCTACGCCAAAGTTGCAGGAAGGATAAAGGATTTTGAAATAACAAGCCCCAAACAAGCATTGAACATCATGCCAAGAAGCGATTTTTCGACTCTTTATCAACAAGTCAAATCTTCCCTTCTGTCCAAAGATCTGTACTCTATTGTCGGGATCTTAGCATGCTACACCTATGACATAGACACGCAAAGTGTCAAGTAAGTTCATTTTATCCAGCAGGCTCATTCTTGATGGCTAAAAGTGGTGTAGTATTGACGCAGCCTATTGTAGTGGCGATTTGAGCAGTCCTCAATCAAACCAGCAGTTTGACAAGATTATATTCTATTCTTCTGAGCCCCCAAATCCCAATCGCAACACCCTGGAGTTCACAATCAAAGACTGGCTGGACAGCATTGTAGATGATGCTGTGGCGACGGATCTGTTGACCACATTCGATGCTACGTACTACGACAATTCGATAGGGTTTCTTGCAAATGCGATCGAGAACGTCATTGGGACGGCTCGAGCTGTTCCTTTGTTCGAGTTTCGATATTTACCTGGAATCAAGACCACAGAGTTCAGCACTACAGTCGACGAGGTGGAGAAGGAGCTTGTAGGCTATCATACTGCATTCCAGAAGTCTCCTAGCATACAAAAGAGAGGTTTATCGTGGTACAATGCTGCTTCATGGCTGAAGAGACGTCAAAATGCAAACACTGCTTGCAATGCAACAATCAACCCTGAAGAGCCCGCTCAGATATCCAATTCGGCAGGACTGAGCTCATCCATAATCTCTGAAAGCCCGTTAACAACTGGGACCGGCGAAAGTACCACAACACAATCCTCAGAGGCGAGCTCAGGTGTGGTCTTTTCGACATTGGAGCCTGAAATATCATCCAAGTCCCCTGGAAATTCAAATAATGTCATCGCCACATCGACGATTATTCCTGGCGCAGAAACCATCAGTCCTGCAGTTGAATCTCTTCCACAGACGACTCAGCAAGCATCTCTCGTCACTACTTCCATCCAAGCCGTGGCTGGCACCACAGCTCTAACAAAATCTGGCTCAGCTGCTGCTTCCAAGCTACTACGGCGAGATACAACCGCTGCTCCAACTACAACCAACTCGACCTCACCAAGTGCGACTTCAACGCCAATCTGCAGTCTGCAAAACCAAGACCCCGACGAAGGGGTTTACACTCAACATTGCATTTGCGGCACTGTTACTGCGCCACTTATCTTCATCCCAACAGCTAATGTAACCGCCGCAACTCAAAGTTGTGATTACACTACCATGCCCACCCCAAAACCTACATACGCCGAGCCAAATACTGTACCATACCCATACACTATAACTAAAGCACAGGGAGAAGTCGTTGAGTGTCAAAGTTTGGGAACAAGTACTGGCCCTGGCTTCATAACCTCGCTCTGTCTAGGTACTACTGCAATAATCTCTACGGCAACGCCAATCATAACGCAAAAGCTCGCAGTGCAGGTTGGTCAGGATCCAGTATACGTGGGAACTTTGAGCTCTACAGCAGTATACACCTCAGTTTCCAGTATTCTGGAGAGCCTATGCCCTTCTCTTACCGGCTCATCAACTGGAGCCTGTGCAACTCCAACTGGAAAGATCGATACCGAGTACATCGACACGACAGATTGGGATCCCGCAAGCCTAGAGATCCGAGTTGAGACAAGCTATTACAAAACATCAGCTGAGCGTGAGGCCATGATACAATCTGCTGCTGCATCGTTCGCTGCAGGCCTCAAGACGGCTGGAAACTGCCAATCGGTCAACTACAAACATGACTGCTTCATCGGATTCTGCTCGAAACGCACAAATGTTGACAATGTCTGCTCTTCAACGTCTTTTACTGGAGTTCAGTCATTCGATGGCATGCAAGAGGGGCCATCTGGGTATATGGATGTCGAATTCGCTCTCGACGTACACGCCTCAAAGTTTGATTGTGCAGGAACCCTTGGCACCATTGATGCCGCTATGGAGATAATTACTCCACTGCTTGGTCCACTTGCTCCTGTTGGCGAGATTATTGATGCTATTCTGGGAGTGGCTGAGGTCGCTTGCCAGATCAAGGAAGGATGAAGGGCAAGTGCAGAGCTCAACAGGATATCAATTTCAGGGGCTACATTGGAGCATCTGAAATGTGGCGGGGGATAAGCGTGTCAGTTGAGACTGAAGTCAACAGGGCGCATGATGTTTGAGAAGATAGACCATGTATACAGGTATTGGTTTTATTGAGCAGCATGGGAGAAGGTGCCCACGCTTTTAGAGACCTGGCTGCTATCGGGAATGTAAGGCTAGATTTGTTTGTAATGAGTTAGTATATATCATGGAGCATTAATGAAGAGGACACTGAACAGTCTTGGAAATAGAGTTATTTGTATCTTCTTTCATTCTTCATTATACTTTCTAGACCAAAGTACATAATTCTGAAAACAGGGGTATCCTAAGCTAAAGGCAATGAGCACCTACAATGTACACCTTGAAATCAATGCATAAGTCTCATATCCAGAAGTCATCTCCATGACCTAGTCACCTAAGCGTGACGGTATTTCAACTTGTGCTCAATTAGCAAATCGCTGTTCATAGTGGCCTTCTGGATCATCGTCAAGCGACATGAAATTATCCTGTTGACTAAACGTTGATTGAGCCTTTGATATGACAGCCGCCTTTGAGCTGGCCTTGAGGGCAGCATCAAGACCATCCAAGACCGATCCACCAACAGCGGGTGCTGTGGTATCTGCCTGCTGCTTGGCGGCTCGCTGCCGAAGCTGCCCAGCACGATCGATATGTGGAAGACGACATTTGCTTCCATTGGGGCAGGAGCCCGTGGCGGCATAGTCGGGGCACTCAAACACATGCCGATCTTTACAATCGGCGCCCATTTCACAGTAACCTAAGGTAGCAAAGTCCACACAGATGGGTGCATCGGGTCTAACTGTCATGTGAGTATAGCGACATGTAGCATTCGTGCAATTGTCCGAAAGGAAATATGTGCACAAAGGAACGCGGTGGGGGGATGGTTCGTGGGAAAGATCACAATATGGGCCTTTGGAGCAGAGTCCTTTGACCAATTGTTCCTTGCACATTGCAACCTTGGCCGGATCGTGGACAAAATGGCAGTGTTGTCCTTTACGACATTGACCTACGTATAAGTTAGTTTGTAAACCGGGAACGACGATATATTCAAGTCCAATCCACGGATGGTATAGGGGATAAAAAGAATACCAGTCAAGCAAAAGTTCCGACAAAGGACTTTTTTCGGGCTATAGCCTGCGTTAGAATCCATAGATTTGATAGAACACCAGAATACTGACGCGGGTTGCGGAGGTGATGGTTTTCGAGGTGCTAAAGTTCCTAAATGTAAGACAGCAGGATCCAATATTCCAGGACGAATTCGCGTACTGGAAGGACTATATGGTGGAGTCGTGCCTGTTTGTAATGAGATTGACTGATGTATTTTGACTGAGGCCAGGCACTGACCATTAATCGCTCCATTTCCCTTGGCGGCTTGATTTGTGTACACGGTTTTGTTGATGAGTTGCATCTTACTAGCATCATGTTTCGATATCCATTCCTGGCGATCTTGTTGCACCTCGAGTCCGCTTTGTGTATCATCAGAATCGATGTTGGTCTCGGTTGGTTCTCGTATTATTAATTGTCGATTGCGATAGGTGGGAGGACCATAGCGAGGGTAGACTCTACCACCACGGACGCCGCGTCCTCGTGCTGGGTATGGTGCTTGCGTGAACGGATGCGATGTGCGATACTGCCCCCGACCACGACCAGCAAATTGTTGTGCTTGTCGTGCTGCGATGGCGTCTAGCGAGATTCGGTTAGCCAGAATCGTTGCGTAACAGCTATGTAGTGACGTACTTTCGAGGGCGCGCACTTTACGAGCCATTTCAGCGGTAGACTCCGGGTCTGCCATGGTGCTTGTCACAAGTTTCCTGTATGATTAGAGGTCAAGTCCGGCTTCTAGTGCTACGAAAGATTTTGGTGTGTAAGGGGAAATGAGAAAGAAGGATATAAGGATGAACAGAGGGAGGCCTAAAGTTCACGTATAGTTGTCGATGGAAGACGGAGGATAAAGTAACGGCGCGTTGTATGCGGCGGGTGAGAGATGGATGTTGGTGGCGATGGTTTGATTTCACGTTTGGCAGAGGTTAAGGGTGTAGGCCACGCTAGGCAGGGCCATGGACTTTAGCGCCTATCGTCGATGACTAAGCCATCAGCGTTACCTCGCAGTTCAATGTTCCTGAGCGCTCAAGCTTCAATAGATATGTATCATTCGCAGGACAGATGATACCAATATAGCAAGCAGTGGAGCGCCAGTAGCTTCCGAATAAAGAAATGTAAGCTACCAACTGCTTCTAACCCTCATTGCTTCTGACAACATCAGGGTTGTCTTCTCTCTCCTCGTCGTGAATAAGGCCGGCGGCCTTGTCTTCAATCGCGAATTCCATACCGGCTTAGCCACGTTGTCCTCCAACGACCTCCTCATCCTAGCCGGCACTTTCCACGGTGTCCACGCGATCACAAGACAGCTTGCTCCGGCTCCTGTACAGCCTCCCAATACACCACAGAACTTTCCAGTCAGAGCATCGGGCCTGGAGGTCCTGGAATCCTCACATTTTCGGCTCAACTGCTTCCAAACGATTACCGGGACGAAGTTCCTTCTCATCACAGAGCCAGCACAACCGAACGTCGAGATCATAATAAGAAGGGTTTACGAACTCTATGCCGACTTTGTTATGAAGAACCCCTTTTACACCGTGGAGATGCCGATTCGATGTCAGAAGTTTGACGCGGCGCTGGACCATTTCATCAAATCACGTCCTTGAATGGCTTATGGGTTACGAGAACAAGATGATTATGATTAGAGGAAGATTCGCACTTAGAATGCTCAAGAAATAGAGTGTCGGACCAAAAAGCATTTGAGTTGGGTTGAGGATTGATTGATCTCATTCCTTTTCAGCAGCGGCACCCAGCCAGCAGTCTGCTTCTTCATCATGAACTATCGAATGGACCGCGGATGATTCTGGAAAAGATGCAACTCGGGATATATCTTTTGTCTTCGAAGACAGCCTTGTTGCATGCTCATATGGTCCCAAATGTACCACTTCATACCAATACACTTCATGTCCAACAATGTATGCATAGCGTGGGTGGTCATGTCGATTTGGCATTAGATATAGCGGAGCCGGCGTTGAATATAACGTGAAATCAAGGCATTTCCAACATTCATCCTTGCTTCGCTTTCGCTTGATTCTGCGCATGTTCTGTCTCTCGTTAGTCATAGATCGGGTTCCAACCCCTAATGCTCCATACCTCGTCTCGTCGCATCCTCCAACAGCGCCGTATCCACCGCCGCCGCCGGCAAATGTACGTAGCGCACCACGCTACCTCTTATAAACACATTCTTAACCGAGCTCTATACAATCACACCATTAGCCTCATTCCAGCAATCCCCACATACGACGTACCAAGTGTGGGTATTTGATTTCGTCCACCACTGTGATATCTTCGAGCTTAATGTTAAGGAACTGGTCCACGCTCTTTAGTGTTCCTTTTATGGAGACGTCGTTTTTGAGTTCGATGGTGACTTCATGGTCGACGAGAGTCTTGAAGAAGCTGGCGCGCAGTTAGTTAGACAATTCGACAATTGCTTTTGGATGGTGGTAGTACCTAAAGAACAGCATCTTCGGTATTAGCTCGCGCGGGTATGTGGGAAAGTGTCGGGCGAGATGTCGTAGTTGATGAATTGATGGAGATCTGGGATGCTTGATGGTCTAGTGCGAGGTTTTTCCGATGGCAGGTGCTGCATCCCTGTTCAGCCTTGCGCCAAGACAAGGCTGAGCTGCCCCTGCGTTCACCTTGAAACTTAGCCAGCGCTTAAGCATAATGCATGCACAGAGTGATGTGAATAAGTAGAGTTTATGTTAAGAGTTCGGAATGCAGAAATTCGTACAACTTGGTTTAATTAGAAGGGTATCTTGGCTAATAGAAAAACAATCTACTAGGACTCAACTGATGAGTTATTTACACTACTTGCTCCACCACCACCTGCCAGACATGTCACGTAGACAAATGAAATTATATAAATCCAAAGAAGTGAAAACGCTGCAATGATCGTGAGCATGCAAATGACCGTGTTTCCCAATCTATGTTTGAATCCTTAGTAAGGCTTGCGAGCCCATCCGCTCAAGCACCGCCAGCTAGCGCCGGTGCGAGCTCCTTCTTCCAAAGCTCCAACGACGCCGTCGAGCAGCTTGTTGTCTTCTTTGCCAGACTCCTTGTGCAGCTTGAGCATCCATCGCTCCCATGCCCAGCTGCCGACCATGCCGGTGATATGGCTGGCGTCGGCAGTAGTGCCTTCACGCGAGGCCGAGTGCTGGCTCATAGGCAAGATCAGCCATGCTCGGCGGATCTGGCCAAAGCCAGCCTTGCGGAGACGACGGAGCCACTCCTTGGTGGGTGTGGGGTCGTAGCCGCGGCTGCGGAGGCTGACGGAGAACTCAACGCTGAGAGCGGAACCACGTGGTCCACTGTTCATCAGGTCGGCGTCGAGGAGTGAGTACTCGATGTATCCACCGGGGCGGAGAACACGCATACATTCGCGCAGGCACAAGTCGTACTGGTCGGTGCGCTTGCCAGTTGGCTTGTCGAGCTTGAGGAGCGAGTAGACGTTGCGGGCAGAGATGCAGTCAAAGTGGTTGTTGGGGAAGGGTAGGGTCCAGAGATTGGGGACGATAGTCTGCTTGTGATTCTTGGGAGTAGCAATGCTTTCATCAATGGGATAATCGGCTGTGCAGACTGTATGGACGAGAGAGCTGGGGTACTCAAGAGCGACTTGCCATGACCAGTCGCAAGATGAGAGACCACCGAGGTCGAGAATGCGGGCATCCTTCTTGTGTTGGAAGACCTTGGCGGTTGGGCTGGTTAGGAGAGTTCCACCGTTGAGATACTTGGTAGCTTCAACGTTCCATGAAACAGGCTCAAGTTGTTGGAGGGCGCCTTGCTCGCGGACGGCATTGGCGATCTTAATCTTTTCAGAGTCATCCTCTTTGACACGCTCAAAGGGAGTAACCTCAAGGGCAGTGACAGGTGTCTTGCCAACGGTGTACTTTCCCTCGAGTTGATTGACGTGACTAGTGAAGAGGCACTTGCGATCAAGGCGGAGTTTTTCTGTTCGAGTTTTGCGATGAACAAAGGCATCAGAAGGCTGCTTGTTGGATTGGATATGCTGAAATCCACGGAGAAGGAGAGTGTCCTTGGATGCAGCATCTGCAGACTCAGCTTCAGCCTCAGCCTCGCTGTACTCGGATTGATCTTGTGTTTCATCGTACGTTTCTTCCTCCTCTTCTTCTTCCTCGGAAATGTCTTCAACTTCAGAGCCAGATCCTTGACCATTGAGCCAGAGAGCAGTACGATCGAGATTGATGGTGCTGACTTCACGTAGCTTCTTTTCATACTTGGCAGTATATGCAGGTCGCTCTTCAGGGAAAGCAGGTGAGGCAAGTGCTTGAAGCCCAGGTGTCCCGCAGCTCCATTGAGCAGGGACTCGACGAGCAGTGAGTGGGCCAGTAGGTGGGCCATTAGTCGCAAAAAAGTCCGATTCAGAGTCAGCTACTTGGATACGGAAATGTGGGGTTGGTAGCGGTGGTGGGATGTTTCGTGAAGAGTCGAAAGGCACACCATAAAAGTTTTCAGCGACTGATGTTGCTGGCACGGTGTCTTCTTCCTGTTGGGGTAGCCAAGCGTTACGAGCGTTTGGTTCCAGAGTTGAAAAGAAGCCGCCAGGGGATGGGATAGAGATGGCAGAAAGTTCGCCAGATTCCAGGTCGTCCAAGTCAACCGTTATTTCTGTTTTCAAGAAGTCTAACGATCGACCAGTTTCCACCATTTCGGAAGCTTGCAGAAGGGTTCCAGCATCAGGATCGTTTTCATGTTCAGAGAGGCAATCCAAAGTCATCAATGAAGCGGGATGAAGCTGGACTGGGGCGCCCCATTCTTTGTTTTCATCGCCATTGTCGAGATCTGGAGTAGATGGGCAACTGAAACTGGCTACATCTTCAGAAGTATAGCTTTCGTCAAGAGACGGAGCATTACTTGTGGAAGAGTGTATTGAAGAACGCTTGTTGAGAAGTGATAGCTGGGCTTGTGGTACGGTGATATGGGGAGATAGAAGAGATGGGTTAAATGGCTGAGGTTCACCAGCCTTCTGTAGCTTGTAGACCGAAGGCCAGGCACCTGGAGATGGGATATCCAAAGCCACGGATCTCCGCCTGTCCTTGGTATTGATTGGGGAGAGAGGAGAGAGGGAGATCATCATAGGAATATCCTCTGCCTCTGCCTCGGACTCGTTATCAGATACATCATACAGGTCGTCAAATTCAGGCCGTGGGGCTTTGGTGAAATCACTTTGTCGAGGAGTAGCGAAATCATTCTGGTAGTGAGTTGGTGGCATTGGGAACTCCTGTGGCTCGTCTTCTATAAATGTGTTGCGGTTGACAGATAGGCTAGCCCGAGCCTGCGGGTTGTACGTCGTTGACGGAAGAGGCTGATATGTCTTTGCCTCTAAAGGTTGATATGTCTTTGCCTGTAAGGGTTGATATGTCGTTGCCTGTAGAGGTTGATATGTCGTTGCCGGAAGAGGTTGATATGTTGTTGCTGGGAGAGGCTCATAAGCCTTTGACGAAAGAGTGGCCATTTCGATGTATTAGTTGCTGATAGGAATATTAAAAGTGATAACTTTGGAAAGACTGCTAACTGATCAACAGCTATTTGGGATATATCTAGACGATAAAGATTGAAACGATTTCGATCAACGAAATCTCGCTGTACAGCACAAACTAGCAGAAAGAAAGGAATTGAAGGACTATCAAAAAGAGCCTCCTGTGTGGTAGGCGCCAGCTTAAGAAGGACATCTACAGCGCTTCGGTGGCGCATCTCGACGACCAGCCGACGTGGACATGGACCAAGTTTTGGCATGATCGATGCAGTTCCGTCGGGTCACGAAAGCCATTCCGTTCGCAGACAATCTTCACAGCGGTCGACGTTCGATTGGTCTTCGCGGCCTTCTTTCTCGCCGTACTTGGTGCAAGAAGCGCTGGTTGGCTGCAGAGTTGGAAGTACGCGCTGGTGGTGCGCCACAACTATTTGACAGGCATCCAATCATTCTTCAAGGCTCTTCAAGGGTGGATACTTTGGACCCATTTGCCAAGTGATTTGTGCTTGCATTTTGCTTGACTCGACCAATTCAGGGTCTTTTTGCTGAACTTTGGAGACGCTTTGTTCTGCAAATTTCACCTCTTTGACTCACAATCAGGGCTAAAGCTGGCAATATGGCGTTCAATAGAAGCAAATATCTGCGAATGTGGCAATTATCCTTCACATTTTGTGGAAAGTCGGATATCGAAGGATTCTGCGGCTTGCCAATGAACAGAGGCATCTGACCATACAGATGGAGGTGATTTTAACCTCATCCCTTCGCTTCTCAGCGCTAATAGGAGACCATCTTGGGCCGTAGCCACTTCGTTCCCTTTTAGGCTAGATTGCGCCTAATAGGAATGAATTGTACCTCTCTCTTTAATCCCCCCTAATATATATCTTATAGTAGCCCTTAATAAAAAAATATATATCTTAAAGTTACTATTATATACTGCTATTTCTAAAATTTTAGTTTTAATTAGATATAAATTAGTAGAGATAACTTATAGTAATAAACTTTAAGATTTTAAAATCTAAATAGCTCCTTAAGCTCTAATTTTTATATTTTTAAATCTTTAATATAAATCTTAGCGCTTATTATAAAAGAAACTAGCTTTACGTTTAGTATTATAACTTAGCTTATAGATAGGCCCTTACTACCTAAAATAGCTTATTCTACTCTTTATAACTAAACGAATACTATTATCTCTATTCTAAAAGAAAATAATAAAGAAATATAAACTACCTAAGTACTTAAAAATTTAGTAATTTACGCTCCCTTATTTAATAATATTAATTTATAAGTACTTTATACTACTAAGAAGGATTAAAAGAATATTATTATAGGGCGCAAATAGGTAATATTTACTCTACTACTCTATAAAGACTACTATAAGATATACGTTCTTTATAAGCCTTTTAAAATTACTAATCTCTTTATATATTTTACTAAAATATACTTTATTAATACTAGAAACTATCTTATTAATATTAGATCGCTTCTAAAAGATTATGCTTTATAAGATTTTAAAAAACTATTTTAGCGCTTTAATATACTACTAATCTTTTTTAATAAGCTCTAGAAAGATATAGACTTTAAGATAATTATAACTAATACTAATTTATATATTTAAGAATAACTACGTAATAATCCTATTTATTATACTTTAATTAAACCTATTTTAGCGCCTAAAATCTAAATATTCATTATACTATTAATTTATATAGGGGCTAAGCGCTTAGTAGATATTAATAGCATCTAGAAATTTAATAGCCTAAAATCTTGATATAGTATCTATATATTTATAAGCAAAACTTACTAGTAGTTTATTAAAAAATATATTTACTTAAGTCCTTTAGATTATAATAATTTAGATCTAACCTCTACATAAAAAAAAGAAGTAGTTTTTATAAAGGTAGAGCCTTTATTTTTAACTCTCTATACTTACTTTAAGGAAGCTATATACTTTACTAATTATATTACTATTAATAAGATAATAATATAATTTAAGGGTAGATCTATAGCTATAATATAGCTAAAGAATAAACTAATTAATTATAAGTATAAAATACTAGGAATTACCTTTTAGGAATATCTTTAAAACTTTCTCTATACTATACCTAGTAGATTCTTAGTAACTAATAAGATATAAAATATTCCTACTTATAAGTATTCTTAAATATTTAAAAGCATAGATCCTAATTAGTATAAACTATTAAATTTAAGCTTATATATAGTTCTTTAGATAGTGCTTACTTTATTATTTAAAGAGCAAAAATAGTATATTTTTATAAATAACTTCTTTAGTAATATATACCTATTTAAAATCCTATAAAATTATAATATTAGCGCTATAAGAACTACGCGTCCTACCTCTATAGAGTATCCTTTATAATATATAGATTTAAAGAAGATAGGAAATATATAGAATTAGAATAGAATTAAAGCTCTAATAGTTTATAGAATACTTAATATTATCTAGTATAATTAAGTACTTATTTAATTCTAAATGACCTATTTTAATACTAAAGAAACTAAAATTACTATACGCTATAAGCTTTACGCTAGTACTAAGAAAGATAAAGATTAGATTTATTATATTTAGGATAATAAAGGTATTAAGAAGCTCTTATAGCTTACTATTACGATTCTATATAATTTATATATAGGTGTAATTAATTAGGCTAACTAGTAGCGCTTTTACTATACTTACTATTAAACTAGTAAGTAATTTTTATATTTTTTAATTTATAAGAACAATTTTATTATTTTAACTTTAATTACTTTAAAACCTATACTATTTAATTTATCTTATTAAGATCTATCTCCTTATATAAGTTTTAGGTATTAAAAACTAGTTGCTAATTTTCTATTAGCTAATTAATATTATTATTATAAACGCGTAGATTTTAGCTTTATAGATAATTTAGGTAGAGTACCCTAAAATTACTTAGAATAAGTATAACTATAATTACTATTTATACTTTAATATCTTTTATAATTATCTAATATAGTGTTTATACTTAAAAGTATTCTATTAAATACATAAAGTCTAGGAGATTATGTTAACCTTTAATTTATATAAAGATCTTATATTACTACTAGTAAGATAAATAATTAGCTTTAAATGCCTATATAGTAGTAAATTGCTACCTATAGTATAATTCTCTCTAGAACTCTACGTAATAATATATTTACTTTATAAAAGGCGCTAATATTACTAATACTATAGTTAGAAGAAGCTTATAGGTATAATATCTAATAAAGCTATAAGAATATACTTTTAATATTCTAGATATAGAGATAGTTTACCTCTTTGCCTATAGTATTTCTATAAATATTATTAAGATTATAAGTGTTAAAATATCTAATATTTAAGGTTAACTACTAACGATTTTAGTAGGAATAAGCTTAGATCCTAAAATATAGATTCTAAAGTAAGAACTTAGGGTAAGATCTATACGTAGTAGTAGAATAAGAGCCCTTAGTTTGTCTTTATAAATACTAAAATAACTATATCTAAAAGTAATTACTTAGGCGTTTATAGAGTAGGAATTTAAGAAGTACTTTATGTTAAATAGGACCTAGCAGAGCCCTAGCGGCTAAGCCCTAGCTAATCTAGATCTACTAAAAAGGCATAATTCATTTCCTATTTAGGCCTTAGCGCGTAGCTACAACCGCCGAGAAGGTTTACTGAGAAGCGAAGGGATGGCCGCATGGGCGGCCAAGAATGGCCGTGTTGACGTGCAAGCCAGGCACAGCGAACCCAACAGGTCACGGCATCTCCAAGTCTGGCGCAGCAAAAATGAAATCTGCAATCATGGTAGGTTGGTGGGCTGTTTTGGCCAGCCGACTTTCACGACCCGGAAAGATTGGGTCGCTGAGTGTCCCTGGGATCAAAGACGCACGTAAAGAGCTCAACATTTGAGGCTGTCTTGCCTGCTTTGGCTAAATCCTTCGAGAATGGCTCGCGATGAGTGGTGCATTTGGTGTGTCTTTGTGTCTGTGTGCTTGCATTCAACTTGCGTCAAACCTCGCATGATGAATTCAGCCTTGGACTTGATGATTCGCTGAGAAATGTATGCAAAAAACATAGATTTCTATGATTGGGATTTTGCGCAGTATGAGTCTCATGGTGAAAATTACTGTTTGGGCAATTTGGAAAAGTAAGAAGTGATCGCGTTGTGAAGCTTGAGGTTGACGGTCTGGGTTGAGTTGGCCTGACCTGCGACCTTTCCACTCATGACGACCGCCGCAAACGACAAATGATCACCAATGTTTGCCAAACGACCTGTTTGACGGCCACCATGCAACTACTCCTTCTCATTTGTACATAATTACTACATCTCATCTTCTTTCTATCACACATCCCAACCACCATGTAAATCATGGCTTGGAATTCCAATGATCGCATCCTCTGGCTGGGTCTTGGTAAGCCCGCCTCAGCAGCACCAACAGCTGGCGTGACCCAATATTGACCCCGATATAGCCATTGCCGGAATCACCATCAGCTATAGTGCATACCGAGCCGTTGAAGCCTTTGACCAGGCAAGCGAGACGACAGTCCCCATACGGAATCAGTGCACAGTCTCACAAGAAACCGAAAATGGTACTTGCGGCACAGCTCTCCAACCACCTTTATCAAAAAAACTAACAACGTGCAGAAATTGACGCCGACTCCCTCGCAACATTAAGCAAGCACCCAAGCTTGCATATACGCGAAGCGTATGTTCCCCAATCACAGTTTTAGTGCATAAATTTGAACGACTGATACTTCTATTTTCAAGCAGTGCCATCAAAATCCTCGTTACCCGCGTCGTCCACTCCAACCTTCACGCCTCCATACATGCCGATGCACAAAGTTCTGATGAAAAATTGAGTTCGCGGGCCAAAGCGGCCATCAAGTTAGTGGAAAAGTTCTCGCATGGATTTGCAGAGCCGCCCCGCAGACGAACGCGTCCTACGGTGCCCGTTGCGGATGTCGTTGCTGCTGCGGATCAGGTTACCGTTGGTAGCAATGACACATGGCTTGTAGACGGGCCAGATGGAAGCCATACAGCCGTTGGGGATGACGATAATGGAGAATCGGGCTGGGCGGGGCGGTATGTTGGAGATGGGACGCTTGATGTAGACTTGGAAGACGCGGCGAGGCCTAGACAGCGTAGCGGTAGTCCCGAGGAACAGGCACGACGAAGGAGGCGAAGAGAAGCAATAGTTCTACATGAAGGCGATAGGCCGCTTACTCAGGAGGACATCATTCAGAGGAGAAGAACGGAGAATGAGTGAGCTTTTAGCATTACACCCATGGCGTTTGCCTATTGCATAAGATACCCACCACGCGTGAAGTTTGGAATAGCATAGCATATTAGCTAGTCAAATTTCAATCATTGATAATATGTTCAAATTATTTGACTGTAGCTGATATGTCCCAAAGTATTATCAGCTATATACAAAAAATCGTGATTGCTAAGAACGCCTATGCTAAACGGTAGAGTGTTAATTCATTCAAGCTGGCCTCCCATATTGTGTATGTTCATTTGGATGGCTTTGTAGCAGCCATCAATGCTTTCAGTCCCTTCTCCATAGCCTCTCTGCCCTCGAAGGTCTGCCACACCTCATGAGGCGCCTTATTCACCACAGTCCAGTCCACCAAGTTCCTGGAAATGGTAGAAAGATCCTGTTGCTTTTTCTCCCAATCACGATCAGTCTTCGCCTCAATGCCAGATGTAACGACGACAACTGGTGTCTTCTTATCCAAAATGGCTCTAGCGGAGCCGATATCGTTCTTGGTCAACGAATCGGCGACCAGATTCTCTTGTAGTCGGGCCTTGATCAGCTTGCCACCTTGGTAAGCTGAAACACCATACACACGATCCTCCCGAGTCCTTCCATTGAAAAGAGCACCTGGAATGCGATATAATCCGAGTGGCGAGATGATTCCATGAGCCCATAGAAGGAATCCACGACGCGGTGCGCCAACCCGGTGAAGCAAGTCTTCGTGAAGAGGGTCGACGAGCAGCAGGCCTAGGACTTCATGCATATGTATGCTTGCGAAAATTCGAGATACTATGCTACCATAGCCTGCAGAGACCAAGACCCAGGGTCCTTCTTCTCCAGCGCGAGCAAGTGTCTCGGAAAGAATCCTTGCAGACATTCCGGCTGAATGCGGCGATGGTGCGTTATCTGACCAAGCATAGCCAGGTCGATCCCAGTAGCAGTAGCGATGAATGGTCTTGTTGTTAAGAGTGCTGTACAGCCACGGCTCAAATGCAGCCTCGGAAGGATTCTCGCCGGATTCAAGTAAGATAGTTGGTACGCGTTTGCCGTCCTTATGGGTAACGTTTCCAACGCAGGCTAGATGGACTGAGAATTTGCCTCCATCCACACGATAACGTTCGCCGCTCATCTCCAGTGAGGCATCTCGAGCACGTATGATCAATGTGCCGGTCATGAGGACTGCGATCACTACAAACACTGATAGGATTATAGTTCCAAAGAGAACTTCGAGCCATTGTTTGAGAGTGCGTCGTGTCTCTTCACGACCAGTCAGTCGTTCCTCCTCTTCCTTCTTTGCTGAAGCAACCACATTGTCGGTGCCAATACACCACAGAGCGACGACACATGTCCAGACTACGGATGCGATACCAACGGGACCTTCCTCTTGACGGACCTTGGTAACGGATACGATTATTATCACATCAACAAGTAAGATGAATGATACAACGCCTAGCAGACTTCGCATAGCCTTGCTTGGTTCAGCGAAGAACAACAATGCTACCAGAAGGTTTCCTCCAGTCAATGTGACGAAGGCAAAGTCGAAGAAACCAGATCCACGGGTATGAAGGCCAGGGGGTGATACGAAGATTGATACCAGGAGTAACACCCACCACACAAAGTTAAGTAGGAAGAAGAAGAGAGTCAAGTATCGTAGAACCCGGACGGTCCAGAGGTTGTACGGAGATACCTATATATTGTTAGCATGAATCACAGCTCAAAGGTGAAGACTTCATCTTACAGCTGGGTCGTCGGGATCAAGGTATCCATCTCTATTTGGTGGGGGCCTATGCTCGTGAAGAAGAGAAGTTCTCTCATCAGCCTCTCGATCGTGCGAAGATTGGCCGTCTCGCTCAACATCTTGAATGTCCTTGTTGGACGAGTTTCCGAGGGTTACCATGATTGCTGCAAGGGAGAATGTAGTCTCGGCCGGGCGAAGTTTTGGCAGCGATAGGCTATGTATAAGAGGAAGACCAGCGAGGACAATCAATGGACCCGGGATGTGGGTACGATCTGGTGATCCTGTCTGATCGCCAGGTTTGCTGCTGTTTTTGGCGTGACGTCATGGATCTGGATCGCGGTTATCCCTGCTTAGCGCCCGTCCAAGCGCGCCCCGCTAGTTCGTGGTTGGCTCCTGCCACGATTGAGATATACAGTAGTAAACATCAGAAGTGTATCACGACTTTATCGCTGCACATATGTCATTAGTCTATTGAATTCTTTCTGGAGACTCTCAATTCAGCACGCGCCAGCCTTGAAGAGATACTTATTGCACATGAGTCCCAAAGCTCTCGCATCCGCGCAGATGACAGACAACAGATGAAGCCATGTGTCACCATGATAGTTGTTTTGGCCAGCAAACCTTTCATTTGAGGTGCTGTGTGCGGCTTGACAATGTCTTCGTAGCAGGTCTCACAGACGCTGAAGTCTTTGAGCAATCTGCCATCCTTCCCTTTGATACAATCCCAGGGTCGCGTAATCACGTCGTTCTCTGTTTTGAAGCCAGATAACACGTTCCCATCTGGGCAGGACCCATCGGCATGGTGCATGGAGAGAATTTTTGACATCGATCTTGCGCCAGCTTGTGCCTCATATGAGTTGACGGCGTAGAGCCACGCTACTCTCATCCAGAATCTCGTCCCATCACAAGCAAATCCATTGGCTTATGGGTAGCTATTGGGTGGCGCGGAGACAAACGCATATTGAGGATATGGCGCGATGGTGACATTGAATCATTGCTGGCAAAAACCGACATTATGATCGGTTGCGAGAACAATCCAGTCATTGAAGTCGGTGGTAAGCTCGGAATGTAGGCACTTTGACTCGAGGCACCTCGGGCGTCGCTGACCGGGTTGGGTATACAAGAGGCATAGTCGGTAGGAGAAGCCCACCTGCCTGAGTGCGCTGTCCGCGATATGCAAATGGTAAAATCTAAAACTAGTTCTAAAGTATTCGAGGGAGGAGTTGAGGGTGCGAAGGAAGGTCCGAAATCGTACGAAAGGCATAGCACTCCAACTGATATATGATATTACCAGCAGCACAGCTGGATTCAGGCGCCATCCACCAATAATGTCTCATACCTTGGGTCTCATGTATCAAGATGCATCGTCGCCCACCTCCGCACCGGCGGGCTGAGATCTAAGGCTCAAATGGCGCGATAGATAGCATCTGGGCGGCTGCTCTTCACTTTTGTTGAATTTGTTCAAACCGCGGCTGACGCAAGATGGGGTCTGGCAAGAGTCCGGACTGCGATTTGTGCCGTGACACGATTCCGACGCCCATCAGCCAAGTTCATGTCGTGGATGTTGAATTGACCACAGTCCATGGATCTGGTGATGGGAAGGCTCCGATCGCGGGGCATCAGCTTGGTGGGATGTGAGCCATAACTTTTTTTCTGACCCTAACAAGGCGCAGAGCCTCACTTTCTAGCAAACACACTCAATGGCTTCACATACTGCTTCTCAGAAGTATCTTAGTACCCGAGGGGGTTCCTACGGTGTAAGCGCTTCCGTTGTTCACTTCTGCAGTCTGCTAATCATCCACAGCTCAGCTTCGAAGATGCTGTCCTGAAGGGACTGGCGAACGACAGCGGACTGTTTATTCCAGAGGACATTCCCTCATTACCGCAGAATTGGGAGAAGGAATGGCTCAATTTCTCGTTCGAAGAATTAGCATTTCAGGTCTTCAGCTTATATATTGCGCCGAGCGAAATTCCTCCCGCCGCCCTCAAAGAGATCATACACAAGTCATACTCAACGTTCAGGGAACCGGATGTAGCTCCTACAGTGTCACTAGATAGTGAGAAAAAGATATACTTATTGGAACTCTTTCATGGGCCGACGTTCGCTTTCAAAGACGTGGCGCTTCAATTCTTGGGGAATTTGTTCGAGTTCTTCCTCGTCAGGTTGGTCTTCTCTTGGATTAGATCCTCTGATTCTGACCGAGTAGGCGCAATGAAGGCAAAACTGGTAAAGACCGCGAGCATTTGACTGTGGTCGGAGCAACGAGCGGTGATACTGGTTCGGCCGCCATATACGGTCTTCGAGGAAAGAAGGATGTCTCAGTGTTCATTATGTACCCTACTGGAAAGGTAAGTCCAGTACAGGAAGCGCAGATGACTACGGTAACGGATGAAAATGGTGAGCAATCTTCAATTCGTATAATGAATGATCATCTGTATAGCTAACTGTACGAATAGTTCATTGCTTCAGCGTGGATGGCACATTTGATGACTGCCAGGTATGTAAGCTAATCCCCTATTGAGAACAGACTGTTCACAAATTGGATTAGGACTTTGTGAAGGCTCTCTTCGCCGACCCAGAGACAAATAAGACCCAGAAGCTTGCTGCTGTTAATTCTATAAATTGGGTAAATACTACAGTCACCTCAACAGCAATGTAATCTGATCATTACAGGCCCGAATCCTAGCTCAGATCACCTACTACTTTGCGTCCTACTTTTCACTCGTCCGTTCTGGTACTTTCAAGCCAGAATCTGACAAAATACGGTTTGTCGTACCCACAGGCAACTTTGGAGATATCCTAGCCGGATATTTTGCTAAAAGAATGGGACTTCCTATTTCCAAACTCGTAATTGCTACCAACGAAAATGACATCCTTCACCGTTTCTGGCAAACTGGCGCCTACGAGAAGCATCCTGTTCATGGTGCCGCTGCAGAGGGTGGTCTGAAGGAAGACGGAGTCAAGGCTCATGAGGAAGGAGTGAAAGAGACGCTTGCACCAGCCATGGATATCCTAGTGAGCAGCAATTTCGAAAGACTACTTTGGTTTCTTGCGTACGATATCTATGGCTCCAGTGCGTCAGATCTGAAAGAGAAGAGACAGGTCGCAGGCTCGAAGGTCAAAGAGTGGCAAACTGATCTCAAGACGAGCGGAGGTTTCAGCGTAGAGAAGAAGCTCTTAGATGCGGCGAAAGCTGATTTTGAGTCAGAAAGAGTATCTGATAAAGAAACTCTCCTAACTATCCGCGATGTCTATGGTTGGTCCAACACTCCAGGTGGAAATTACATTCTCGATCCTCATTCTGCCATCGCCGTAAACGCGGCACTACGATCAGCCAAAGTCGCCCCAGGCGAATACAATGTAGCACTTTCAACAGCGCATCCAGCGAAATTCAGCCATGCCGTAGAAATGGCACTGGTGGATGAGAAGGAATTCCAATTCAAGGATGTCTTACCTTCAGAGTTTGTTGGCCTCGAGGACCTTCCACGTAGACTCATACACGTGAAGAAGAGCGGCGGACTGGATGGCGTAAGAAAGCTCATCATTGACGAGGTTGAAAAGGAATTGAAGAGTGGAGCGCGTTCATAATGTGACCGCATACAAAAGTTATTGGCCTTCAAATTCATTTTAGGATAGATCTAGACTTCATTCCAAACCTCAATTCATCACTGCTTCACAACCACTTTAGAGTGTCACTGCTTTGTTGTAGCTGACGGAAGCTACGTCAAGAAAGATATCACCACTTCTCTGGTATAGTCTAATAGAAGTTATAGGTTCACGGGACCTTTCTTTGCATATCCCACCTGAGCCACATCTATATCATACTTCAAGACATGTATTGTATAGCAGTGTTGCTCAACACTGTAGCAACTAAAACACTGCAAATTTGTCGCCCCGATTCTAAAGCTTCAAGCTTTCAAACGCACGCTACATAAACAACACGACCTGAGCATTATATATGCAAATGACATCAAATACAGGTGCAGAGTCTTGACCACCGACATACTGATACTCCTGGCAAATCCCGCCGATTATAGCTCGCAACAACACCATTTTAAGGCAAATCGCCGTACCCCCCGACCTGCGAATTTAAATTCTCTCGCTCTGGTAAAAATTGCACGATGCCAGTCGAGGAGAAAAAGCAGCGATCCCCCAATGTCGCTGAACAGTGGCCGCTCCCGCCCATGCCCACAGAAGCTGATCACAGACCTCTAATGTTCACTGTAGTAGTCTACGCACCAAGCGACAGAATGCAGGAAATGAATTGGGCATTTCACGTCCACGATCAGCAAATTGAGCATCACTCACTGCATGGGCTCGCAGCTCGGATCGGGTCGTTCGAAGACTTGGGGTCACGCGGTGACCCAGCCTTGTCTCGTCGATACCGAACATCAGTGTATGTTGGAGTTACAGATAGGCAGAATTATGGGTTATTACAGGAAGCTTTGTATGAAGTTCAGTGCTGCTTTAGAACGGGACATCGCTCGTGGAACGACCGGCAGTATGTTGTGCAGCTTATGATGTTATTAGGGGAGAAGGGTATCTTGGAAACAGACGATGAGGATTATCAAAGAGCGATGGCGTTGCTATTAAGTCGAATCTAATGTTTGCAGATGGGAGTATGTGGTTGTTATTTACTAGGATATACTATGTTCGGTCGTCATTTATGCAAAGCTTTGCGCAGAAGTCTGGAAATACCAGAGTGCGAAGTATTTTGGAATTGAGATTTATATTGGTTATACCTGATCAATCATAACTTCTATGAAAAGTGATTTGGCTCTGCTGCGCTAAAAGTGTCTAATACATAAGCCCGACCTTTGGTATTGAACTATTAGACTTTCTGAGTTATCTCGCCAGCATTCAAGACTCTCTTCCATGTTGACCACCCCACAAAACCAAGACCGCTCATTATTCGATACGCTGACTGCTCTGCTTGATGAAAGCCCTGGAATATCATCTCATGCAACAAAAGAAGAGCCAGTGAAGGTTGATTATCTTTCGTATACGTCGGAATTTCAGCGGAGTAGCCATAAGTTTTAGTGTTCTCTGCGAACGGAAGTCAAATGAATAGTGTTTGATCGCTCGCCCTTAGCAAGGTTGAGCATTTCTCTCTCTCCCAAGATAACAGGTCGACAGACAAAGGTGACATATTTGATAAGGAATATAAAGATCGAAGCACTGACTTGGAGGGGTAACTGTTCTGTTGACTAGGAACTGTTCTAGTACCTTCAATTTACAAAAGACTTTCTTCTACACTACCAAGACTAACATCAGCCTAGCACGAGATAGACGTGCTGGCCTCTTGGTCTCTTTCAAGGATTGCCCTTGATCTTTATCATGGTCTTTACCTCCACTACTCTGGTCTGGCTACCGATCGGAATAGTCATATTCTATGTCAGCTACCAAAGACTTTTCCATCCATTGGCCAAATTCAAAGGTCCTTTTTTGGCCTCATTGACAGGATATTGGCGAGTCTATCACGAACTGAAAGGAGACCTTCCCCAAACCATATATCACTACCACCAAAGATACGGCCAGTTCGTTCGTGTTGCACCAAACGAGATCAGCACAATTTCCCCTGATTTTGTCGACGTTGTCTTGAAAGGGGGACCAAAATTTATCAAGTCTAGCTTTTATGATGGCTCAGGAGATGAAAAACCGAACATTTTCAATGTCAAAAATGAAGCTCTTCACAAGCTACGCCATCGGCAAATGGCTCCTGCATTTTCAGTAGTATCCTTAACGAAAATGGAATACATATTCGACAGGCATGCTTTCGTCATGATCAAGAAGCTGGATCAAATTGCCAAATCCGGAAGACCTGTTGATCTGACAGAAATATTCAAGTTCTTTGCTCATGATACTAACGGCGAGCTATCTTTTTCCAAGCAATATCATCTTCAAGAACAAGGAAAATTGAGTCTCTGGCCTCCAATGAACGTTTACATCATCATGGGAAATATTTGTGGTTATGTTCCAGGACTATTTGATCCTCTCCAAAAGCTTGGTCCCTTCGTTCCATACTTGCGCAAGTTCAACCGCTCCAGAGATTCTCTGGTGGAGGACGCGATGAAGAATGCGACTATCGAGTTTGAGAAACGCAGGGTCCATAACGTAGAAGCAACATTTGAAGATAAAAGCGAATCAAGAATCAACTTACTCACATCACTAGTCATGGCTCAGGACCCAGAATCCGGAGAAATGCTGGACCTCGCAGATATTGCCAAAGAAGCCATTTCTTTTGTCGTTGCAGGATCCCATTCGACATCGGCATCCATGAGTTTTCTGTTTGCGGCGCTGCTTCGATATCCAGAGATCCTCAAAAAGGTACAAGATGAAATTAAGGCATCGATGTCACTGCAAGACAACTCAGTGGATCTTGATGGAGAGTTTCTACCTTCTTGGGCAGGTCTACAAAGCAAACTACCCTATCTCAGCGCAGTGCTCAAAGAGTCCTTCAGACTGTACCCGACCGTGAACCAACCGTTGGCTCGAGTGATTCCCCCAAGCGGAGTCCAACTTGAGCAGACCGTTTTCTCTTCAGGCACAATAATCAGCGCTTCCGCCTATGTCGTAGGACGGAACCAAAAGATTTGGGGCGCAAATGCTACCGATTTCAAGCCTGATAGATGGCTGTCAGAAGATGCGCGAGGAAAAGACAAGTATTTGCTCCATTTTGGCCAGGGTCATCGCTCATGCATAGCGAAGAACCAAGCTCTCATAACTCTATGGAAGGGAACTGTGGCTATCCTCCAGCGATTTAAGCTCTCTCCTGTTGATCGTGAGGGAGAGCAGAGGGTGGTCGGGGAAATACAGCTGAATGCACAAGGCTTCGCTGAGCCAACAGAACCGCTTCTGGTAACAATTTCTGAGCAGAGCCGATGTATGAAGTGACCAAGAGGTGTTTTTTGTTCAGGAGACTCTAATGAGTCTGATGTATACTTTTCAATAATCAAAAAGCTCAAGGTCGTTTCTAAAACCTGCAGTGACATCTAAGCTACGAAAAGTACGATAACTTGTAGGCGAGTCTCAACTTCTCAGAGTTGCCACCGAAGTTCATACTTCTCGGTTGGAATTTATGTATACTCACAGGACAATTTGAGGCGATCGAAACTGTTAGTATCAAGAATTTTATTCCTAAAGTTTCTAAGACTGCATGCATGTGGGCAAAATCAATTGATATGTCAGATGTGTAAGAATTAGTTGCTGCCTTATATGCCTGAGGATCACAATGCATTCTTACATCACATGCATAAGCCGATGACCTGATATGTAATCGGGGTCTTCTCCGAAGGACAGTAATCTTTTTTCGGACATATGCGTTTAAGGCCTACAGAGAATTTGCAGCTCTGAAGCCTCTTGTTGACATGTCTGAATCGGTCATTCTGCCAGACGCTCCTGTAGTGCTTGTGCATAGAGGATGGAGTTCGAAGAACAATGGCACCGAGAGAACTACGATCAATGTCGGATCCAAGGCACTCAAGACGTTGCACAAGCCTTCAGGAAGGAAAGGAGTGTCGTCGATCATGGCTAGTAGTAAGCCGTCAACTACATTTGAGTTTGTTCACATGTATTCCCCTTCCACAAGTTCCACTCGAAAGACCGTAGGAAAATTGCCTGCTCGAGCAACCAAGAAGCGACCTCGAACAATTGAGAAAAAACCCCTTAAAAAGACCCAGGAGACAAAAGCTGTGGAAAAGGTTGTTGATGTCGAGATCGCGAACAGCACGTCTTTGGTGACAAAATCTGCCCAGAACTATGATCAATTGTCACACTTGAGTTATGTTTGTCCAGGATCTGCAACCATGTTTTATGGAGGCGGATTCCCTTTCAAGATGAATGCCCAACTACCTGCATTGATAAACGTTTGTAAGATAGCTTTTGTCCTAAACTTGATGAAAGGCTCATTAGTCGCACAGATCTAGGGGAAATGGGCACATACTTATACCCTATGGGCTCTCTTTACCAATACAACCTCCTCCGAGATGGGTGGTATCATCTCGCTCTGACAGACGAAATGTTCTTTACTGCAACTATATGGTCTGCAACAGACTTCCTCATGAATCGTGGACACTCAGCATACGAAAATCTCAAAGCAGCATTGGAGGCGTCTCTTCTTCAACAATTACGAGATCGAATCACATCTGAGGGTGAGGCATCGGATGCAACATTAGGCTCTGTGAGTTGTTTGGCAATGACAGGTGTAAGCTCTCAGCCCCTATTTGTAGTTCGGAACTAAAATCAGCATATAGAGCTGCAGAGGCGATCCAGAGTTCTGGTCTGGCCACATGAAAGGCATGGCGATACTAATGGCCTCAAGAGGCGGCCCGGCGTCTATCGACACTGCTACTCGGATCAAACTGTATCGGTAAGCTTGAGTCGTCCATTCAAACTCGGTAACTAACATAGCCTGAAAGAGCTGACACAGACGGAGCCGTTGAAGCTATCAGGCAGCCGTTTCTTCCGCCGTTGCCAAGATCTAGACTGTCGCTTTGCTTGGAACTCTTAGATATCGTGGAAACTAATGATGCCTTAACGGAGATCGTAGGAAGCTCTGGATTGATCGCGACACTGGCATGCATCATGCAGAAGATCCGGCAACTTTCAATTGCCTTGAACAACACTTTCGCTGGCCAGTCGTCACCAGTCGATCCGTATGCGGTAGAAGAGGATACTATGATCATGGAGCGAGAACTTCTTGGAATACTCATGCTGGAACCGACCATTGATGGACCCAACCAAGCTTGTATTCTCGGCTGCCTAATATATCTCAGGACTTTAACACGCCCACTAAATGTATGGAGAAAGCTCTTGAACCCGTTGGCGGGGAAACTGAAGGTCGCTATGGACGATGAACTTACTCGTACCGTCATGGACGACCGTCTAGTTCGGTGGTTATCTTTCCTTGGAGTAATGTGTTCTAGTGATAGGTCACTACGTGGTTGGTTCGTAAGAACCTTGAAAGAAGCGACTCTTGGAAGTTCTGGCTCCTTGCCTGACTGGAAACACATGACACAGGATCTGGAAGAGATATCTTGGGTCAAAAACATACACGAGGAGCCAGGCAAAGCACACTGGCTGGTTGAGATGAGCTTGGACGAGTGAGTATTGTTTCGTAAATTTACACAATACAATTTTCGACTAGATACAAGAGACTTTGTAACAAACTTCGACAACCGCGGAGCTTTTACTGATCACTCATAACTTCATGAGTCTGTCATCCCCTACACCGTCCAGGAATCGAGCAACATCGGTAGCTACCCACTCGGCATGTTGCCAGATGAAACCATGTCCGGCCACTGGATAGATTATGAGCTGGGATCCTGGGATCCTGGCATGAAGCTCCCAGCTCCTGGTCGTGGGAATGAGTCGATCATCATCTCCGTTCAAAACCAAAACTGGCATCTTCAATTCATGTAGGCGCTCAAACGAGTTCGTTGTGTTCGGTGTGATCCAATCTCCGAATGTTATGAACTGGTTCTCGGCTTTTTTGTGGTCTAAGAGTGTCAAAATCAAAGGTTCATCAATCACATTGCGTGTTTGGATCGAGTCCCAATACTTTTTTGCTGATTGGCGGCCAGCGTCTGTGTCATAGAAGAAGCTGAATGCAATGGCGCGGGCTGCTTCGTCGGCGGTCTTGACATCTGCAGCGAGCATCTCAATGTGCTCCTTAGGAGGTTGAACCCGCGGCCAAACAATTCCTTCTCCAGTCTCATCGGCTGGTGGCTGCGAGGCGGTGGTACCGGCAACGATCAATTTACGAACCAGCTGTGGTGCTGTCAGTGCCACCATCTGTACGGCAGCCCCTCCCATGGAGAACCCAAGCAAGTCGATTTTGTTGAGATGGAGAGCATCGCAAAGGGCGATGACATTGGCCGCCCAGCCTTGGAATGAGGTGGCCACTTCACCACTACTACGCCCAACTCCGGACTGGTCGAAGATGATGACCGGCCTGGTGGCTGCAAGGGCATTGATCAGGAGCGGATCCCAATAGTCCATGTTACCACGATAGTGGATGTGAAGAACAAGTGGAATGCCATCTTTGGTGCCGAGTTGTCGAAATGCAAAGCGAACGCCATTGGCAGCGTCCACGTATTGAGTTCTGGTGGCCTGTAGTGTTGTCATCTTGTTTGGTGGTTGATGATTGTTGGAAGTTTGATTGGATGTCTGCATGATATCTGAATCTTTAGATTGTATGTGAATGAATGGAAGAGACAAAAGTCAAGGAGTCCCATCTCCCTTTAAGTACACATTACGCGATAAGACCTTTAGTATCAATCCTAAATGAGAGCAGTGATGAAGGCTTTTGATCCATTCTAATCGAAACTGAGAGCGAGGGCGATTAGTGGGAATGAAGTCCTGTCAACATAATGATATCTCCACCAAATAGGCAAAGTCCGCCAAATGCAGACTCAAGCGACACGAGCGATGCCCTTCCCAATGGGGCAATATCTGCCCGTTATGGTTAGCGTTCTGGGCTTGATCAGTCATGAACAGCGTTAAGACGCTTGAGGTTCACTGTATTTAGCAGAGCTTATACAATCATAAAGCTTCTCTCCTCATTAGAGCAAAGATTTCCTTTTCAGAGCAAAGTCTTTTCATCCAAATCGGGTTCGAACAAATTGATTGCAAACAGGTTGTTATTCTCCGTTGATCACTATATCAGAGCAACTCAAAGTACACTCTGCTCGTGTTATAATCACGTCAGATCTTCCGTGCCAGGACTTTTCAAAGCCCTGGGCCTGCGAATGGCATGAACGAAGATAGATATCTCCTAGATGTCTTTCATGTTTAGATCTCTCTTCGCAATGGGACTTTGCTTGTTACAGTGCCAGGAGGTAGGCACAGTCAAAATTGAGACTCAAAATTCGGTCGCTTCTGATGTTCCTCTAGATAAGCATGCGGAAGTTCATGTTATGACATGAAAATTCTAGGAACAAATAAACGCGAGAAAAAGGCGAAAGAAGAAGATGTTGAAGTCTGTTGGTGGGGCTAAGGCGACCTCCATCCAAGTCAGCATCAAGATCCGGCTTGACCTCATCTCACTTCCCCAATGGACACATTGGCCTTCACTTTGAGCGTAAACGGGCATATCAGACCCGTCACGTTCAAATTCTCAACACCTGCCAATTCCCAATCTCCTATTCTCATAATAAAATCATGAGCAACGTAGCCAAAAGCTTCGCCAAAGCACGCCTGAACGTTCTCCCCGCAGACATACCCATCGAAGAAGCCGAAGACGATGGCGGCTCCTCCGCCTCAAGCATGTCATCTACCGGTACCATAATCGCTCCCACCGCACTCCAGCGCAAACCTCCGGCGCCCGTCTCATGGACCGACTTTTTCGACCAAGAACTTTACCTCGAAAGCAACCCCACTACCACCCCACAATGCCCACGTGCCAAATTCCATGTATACTTTGATCCTCCGCGTCGACCGGCGGACGCGTTGATTGTGTTGCATCATGGAGCGGGCTCAGCAGCAATGTCGTGGGCGCTTTGTGCGCGTGAGTTGCGAGGACATTTGCCGAATTGCGGGATACTAGCTGTGGAAGCACGCGAGCATGGGTCGGTGGTGTGGGATGAGGCAGGCGAGGTTGATGATCGGTTGCATATTGATATTTTATCAGAAGATTTGGTAACGATGCTGAACTTGCTGAAAGAAAAGGTCGGGTGGACAGAGTTGCCGCGGATATTGTTGATTGGACATAGTCTTGGAGGAGCGGTGGTGACACATACAGCCAAGATGGGTCTACTTGGAACCAAAGTCTTTGGCTTCGGCGTGTTGGATGTCGTGGAAGGGTCGGCAATGGAAGCACTCAAGCATATGCAGGCATACTTGGCGACTCGACCGGCGCGGTTCAAGTCGTTGGACTCGGCGGTGGAGTGGCATATTCGTTCCCGGACATTGCGGAATATCAAGTCGGCGAGAGCGTCCGTTCCGTCTCTTTTCATCCAGAATGAAGCTGGTGAATGGGTCTGGCGAACTGATCTTTCGAGAACAGAATCGTATTGGGAGAATTGGTTCAGTGGGATGAGCAACAAGTTTTTGACCGCTAGAGGAGCAAAGCTACTCATTCTCGCAGGAACCGATCGCTTGGACAAAGAGCTGATGATCGGTCAAATGCAAGGTATGTTCGATATTGACCTATGATGTAAATGGTGCTGATGCTACTAGGCAAATTCCAGCTGCATGTTGTTCCTGAAGCCGGTCATTTTGTCCAAGAAGATTCACCTCAGAAGACGGCGTTGATGATCGCAGAGTTCTTCAGACGCAACGACTCGTCCACGTTAGTTTTGCCGCCAAAAGTTTCGGACCTCCTGGCTCAAGGAAAGAAAGTCTGATAGTTAAACCATGATACCCCTGACACGAGCACATATAGACCATGTACCTTTAGAATAGCATATGATAGCATTGGAAAATTTAGCATTATGATCATGAATTGGGTATCATTTAAGAATCGTGAATCAGGAGTAAAAGTGCAGACAACATCAATCCTCAGAGGGTTCTGCTATCGCGTCTTCGGCCTTTTTGCTAGGTTTTCGCTTTCTCTTCCTCTTTGCTGCATCTTCAGTCGTTAGTTCCGATGCTTCTTGATCTTCCTCCCTATTTCGTGGAGGTGCTCGTTCCGTTCTCTGCTTCTTTGGTTTCTTGATGCTGAGAGGATTTGGTCCTTTGGGTCCCTTGGATTTCCGTTTCTTCTCCGAAGATTGTGTGTCCTGCTGGTCTACCGGTTGTGCTGCATTTTCCTCCTCGTTTTCAGCGTCTTCTCGATCACGCTTGCCTAAAACGGTTCGAGCATTGATCCGCATCTTCAACCCCTGGCGAGCCTTTTTCCGTTCCTCTTGAAGTCTAACATCACTGGTGGATTTAGCCATGGGCTCCATGATCATGACGCTGCGATTGATGTAGATGAGAGGCACCCCTGGTACGCCTCGCATATGAGATCGCACTTCGGGATCCTGGCTAGCCACCACATAATGATGTTTCTTCCCATCCACCACTTGGCTCAAACATTCGAGTGTAGAAAGGGGGTCTTCAAGTTCGTGATGGTTGCATAGACGGCGTTCGAAGGATTTGGCGAGGGCGATATTTTGTGCATCTTTTTCGGCGTAGAGATGGCGCATACAACACGTCGTGATCACTGCAGCAGAGTCAGCATTGCTTGAATTTCTGAGATTTGATTATACATACTTGGCTTGATTTCCGCGTGTAAAGTGCGACTAAGTCCACCAACTAGGTCCATATGAAAGCGCATCGAGTCTTTGACTAACTCGGCATCCACTAGCACCTGGTATGGTTGACGAAAGTTGAAAGTTAACTCATACTGGTGCATGAGCTTCCGATACTGTTTGGAGCGTTTACCGCGCATTCTGAAGGTGCGGTATTTCACAGACGAGGGGGAATGAGATAAGCTTGAAGGATCAAGATTGCTGTCACGAAACTTGGGAAAAAAAGTTATGCCTGGAAGTAAGAAAAAGAGCAGTCAGTATATCCGGGATAGCTCTGAGCTTAGTGGGGCGTCACTAATCCTTGCAGGGTTTAGTGCCTTTCTGTCTCTTCTCCCAACTAAATTTAGCCTAGCTGACACAGCTCTTCCCAGCCACTACACAAGCTTATAAAACGGTAGCAGCCAGCATCTTTAGTGCAAGCTATCTTCGCTGACTACCAAGAATTTTACACCCATGACTATACGGAGAGGGGTAACCTTTTGAAACCATTAACTTGTTCTTTCTGAGTACGCCCGTCGAGCTGGCGTGAGGCACTATGACCTGCAGTCATAGCCTTATAGCTGGGTAGAGAAGAGAAACTTGTTTCTTGCGAGTCGCTTTTGTCGGAACCTGCCTCAGATCTTCTTTTCAACTTGTCGATGGATCCAGAAGAAACAAGCACTCGATGGACCGGGAAGGATTCTCGTCCGACGACGCAGAAAGAGCTTTGGGGCTGGTATTCATGCGGTTTAGCTGCTGAGGTTTTTGCTGTTTGTGGAGTTGGTATTGATCCCTTATCGAATAACGCGTATCAAATTCAAAGCTAATGGTCTTGTAGGTTCATTTCTACCAGTGACATTAGAACAGCTTGCTCGGGAGAATGGAGTGCTGCTATCAGATAAAAAGACACCATGTGTTCAGTTCAACACTGCACTGCAAACACGAGGCCTCGCTCGACGCGATGACAATCAATGCGTTATCAGTGTTCTGGGCCATGAAGTAAACTCTTCTAGCTTTGCATTGTATTCCTTCTCTTTAGCCATCCTTGTACAAACACTAGTTCTGATCTCGATTGGAGCCATTGCAGATTATGGTATGTATTACTTAAGAGGTTGGAATCATGTTCTAACTAAGTCACAGGTGGCAACCGTAAGAAGCTCTTCCTTGCGTTCAATTATATGGGTGCAACAGCGAGTATGCTTTATATTCTAGTCTTTCCAGCAATATACCTCTTTGGTGTATTACTGACCATTATTGCCGTGGCTTCCCTAGGATCGGTCTTTGTATTACTAAACTCTTTTCTGCCTCTTTTAGTTGCAACACATCCCTCGATTAGCAACGATCATGATGGCTCAGATATTCCCCTGGATCCCCTGACATTCGATAACGACAATGAGGATGTGAACGATGATTCAGCATCCAATGGGCTACTACAGAATAGAATTGGATTCAACAAGTACAAAGAACCGGGCGCTGTATCACCAGCACTCCAACTCTCGAATCAGATATCTTCCAAGGGCGTCGGTATTGGCTATGCTGCAGCAGTATTTGTGCAAATCCTCAGTATTGGTATCATCCTCCTTTACAACAAGTTCAGTACAGCGGCAACAACTCAGACTTGGCCAATGCGTACTGTGTTATTCATAGTCGGTCTATGGTGGGCCTGCTTTACCTTTCCTACAGCATGGTGGCTCCATCGAAGACCTGGACCCCCATTACCAAGTCAAACAGTCTCTAGGAGTGGAATCCGGGGTGGCATTACTTACATTATTTTCGCCTGGTCCTCGCTCTGGCAAACCATGAAAATAGCAATGCAACTTCGACAGGTTGTTCTTTTTCTCATCGCCTGGTTCGTGCTTTCGGATGGTATTGCAACAATATCTGGAACAGCTATTCTCTTCGCTCGCACCGAGCTGGACCTCGGCACTGCTGGTGTAGCTGTCCTTTCTATCACTGCCACAGCTTCAGGCATTCTAGGAGCATTCTACTGGCCTAAGATTGGCAAGCGATATAACCTAAACTCAATATCTGTCGTGATAGCCTGTGTCATCATATACGAGATTGTACCACTCTACGGACTTGCGGGCTTTCTACCATTCCTTCAGAATTTAGGAGTTGGTGGCCTTCAACAATGGTGGGAGCTCTACCCGCTCGGTTTTATACTAGGATTTGTTATGGGAGGAATTTCGTCTTATTGTCGTTCCATCTATGGCGCACTCATTCCACCTGGTATGGAGGCTTCTTTTTATGCTCTGTATGCTGTCACGGACAAGGGAAGCTCAGTGATCGGCCCAGCTATTGTGGGGAGAATTATTGATGCGACTGGGTCTGTCAGAATGGGGTTCTGGTTCCTAGCTGTTGTAATGATATTACCAGCTCCGCTATTCTGGCTTGTTGACGTGGAGAAGGGGAGGATTGAAGGAATTGAAATGGCATCACGTAGAGGCAAGCGACGATTAGGATGACGAGTATGTATGTATGAATGAATTGATGGCATTTCCCATTCTCTTTTGAAGGAAACTGCATGTCCTCGTTATGATCGCCGGATGTCCATTATGGTCCCATTGCTTACCATTGCCGCAGCCTATTGGCTCTGCAAAAAAGTATCACCATTGCAAGAGTATGAAGACAATGGGATGGAGTTGGGATCGTTATAAACTAGTACTAAACGAGCAGACATATACCGCTGAGGTAAACAATACTGCTCCAAGTCTGAGCGGACAGTTTAATTACGACCTAGCTACGACTTGGCATGGTATAATTTTGGTAGTGGGTGCGGTGGTGGGGTCGAAATTGGTGCTTCAACCACAACTCGATCGTGAAATCTCCTGAATGACTTCGACTCATTAAACCCTATCAACTCCTATAAAATGTCTGCTCCACGTCAGGACCTGGCCAGTCTTCTGAAGCAGACCAATCTCAACGACCACAGCGAAATCTTGAAGGCCGCCAATGCATCGCTGAAGAAATCCAAGTCCGATATCACGGCCCACCACGCGCGCCTAATTGCCCTTTTACTCCTCGAGCGCTATGATGACGCCGCCAAGGTCGCACAAGATGATTCACCGAAGCTAAAGCAAAGCACCTGGGAATGGCTCTATGCTGGCTATCAAAAAGACGATCTTGACCATGCAACGTTAAAATCTCCACAAGACCAGCCCCGTGGTCTTCTTCACCTTCGCGCGCAAGCTGTATGTAAACATGCAGTACATGTTTCTTAAGTCAATAGCTAATCGATGTTTCTAGCTTTACAGAGCGGAAAAGTTTACAGAAGCTGCCGAGATTTACGACGAATTATCCAATGGCCCTGAAGCAGAAGCCGAAGAGTTCGACTTGAAAATAAATAAGGCTGCGGTGGAAGCACAGTTAGAATGGAGTTCTCCCGGAAATTCGACCCGAAAGCATTCGAGAGAAGATATGGACACTTTTGAAAGTGCTTTCAATGCCGCGTGTGGTTGTATCGCGCGGCGAGATTTCGTTCCGGCACAGATACTGTTGAAGAGAGCAGAGCGTCAGTGTTTATAGGGCTCAATTCAAGACACTTTGCTAATGAGCGCTCAGAATTATGCTCTAGCTCCGATGATCTTTCTGACGACATTAAAAAGACAGAGCTTCCCCCAATTCTCATTCAGCAAGCATATGTTCTCTCCACACTGGGAAAGCATGAAGAAGCCACTAAACTGTGCGAAAGTCTAGCTATCAACGAGTAAGTCTATGAAGATTCGTTACTCTACGATAAACTAACACTGAAACAGTATATCAGACTTACCGACTCGCCATCTAGCATACGTCAACTATCTCTCGTCCAAGGAAACTAACCCCTATCTCGCCCACCGGGGCTTTTATTCAACACCCGCTGCCTCGTCCAAAGATAGGCCTTTTCAATTCCAAAAGTCGATACTAGACTCCAATGCCGACACACTCAACTTCCAAACCCACAAAAGCTCAGCGATCACAGCTTCCTCCACCGATTCGCCGTCCACTATTCCTCAACTACTGCTCGCTGTCCAACTCGCCGTGATAGGGAAGAAATCAGCCCACGCAACCACCCTAATTGAGAACTTCATCAAATCCGATACCGTTCCTGAATCCACGCGCCGTTCTCCAGGTCTTATCGCCGTGCTCACCGCCCTTTACAACTCCCAATCTCGCAATTCGGAAGCTCGCTCAACCTTACTCTCCGCAGCCACCCATTCTGCTTCCAGCAGCACCCCCAACGCCTCCCTTCTACACGCCGCTGGCGCCGCCCTCCTCGCCACCGGCAACGACACTGATCTCCCTGCAGCTAAAAAGCTCTTTACCAAACTACTTGACCTCAATTCATCCGACAAGCGCGCCGCCGCCGGTCTCGTCGCCTGCGGATCTACCGACAAACACCTGTTGTCCGCGCTGACGCCCGCCTCACGTTTAATTTCGCAACTCGACGCCTCTGCCCTCGAAGATGCCGGCATCCCGCACACGAAACCACCCACAGCACCGACCAAGCGAGCCGCACCAGCTGGCCAGACGGGCGGACGAAAGCGCCGGCTGGCAAAGAGTCGCATGCCTAAGGATTATGTGGAGGGCAAGCAGATGGATCCAGAGCGCTGGCTGCCGCTGAAAGACCGCAACTCATGGCGGCCCAAGGGACGGAAGGGCAAGGCGAGACAGGCGGGCTTGACGCAGGGAGGACCAGTCGAGGAGAAGGAGACAGCTGCGCCGCGAGCGGGTGCGGAGGTAGCAAAGGCGCCGCCAATGAAGAAGAAGAAAGGGAAGAGTAAAAAGTAGAGATATCACAACTTTGTTCATGGCAACAGTTTGTGCAATACAAATGGCACCGTTGCATCAAATGTGCTGTCTACCATCTCCTACGCTCCATCATTACACAGTTTGTGTAAGGTCCTTTACTCTCCCTCATATACTCTGGCAGTTTGAAGTATCCTACAGTTCGTAAAGTGCGATGGGAGACATCCTACTTGATGCGAGCGCGCCTTGTATTTGCCATTTTTGACATATCACGAATATGACGATGAACCAAAAATCACTGCTAATCCATAGCATTACTATAATGTGACGCTTCGGCTATGAGCAGCCAAGGCTAATGGTACATAAAAGGCCATAAAGCCATTATAAATCTTTTGAATGTGTGCTTCTTGCACTACATTACCCAACTCATTAAGAATGTGTAAACAAATTTGCAAAAACTCCTAGCCAATGCCTTGTCCGATAACTTTCCATGCATGCAATGGTATCAACCGAAAGTGTAAATCGATCAGTAGCAAAAATCTTCCATCCGTGAAATATGCAAAATTGCTGCTCCTTTCTCAACATTAATACATGTCGTGTTGTGTCCTACACTGATACCTGTCATATTATGCCAACCTGTGGCAGGGGCCGCGACCTGTGGTGTGATGCCACTATTAGTGGATAGTGGTCTTTTTGGTGGTTTTTGTGATGGTGGTCTTCGTCATGCCTGACGGCTTTGAGGCCGTGACGACTGTGACCTTGGTCTTGGTAGTGGTCTTCTTGGCCTTCGCTGCGACTCGACTGGCCTTTTGGGCCTCCTTCCACTTGTCGTCCCACTCTTCCTCGACAGAACGCCAACCTTTCCAGATACCACCCTTTACGGGGGCCTTTTTCTCGGATTTGACCTTCTTGTTGCCTTGACTTGAGGGAGCGGGAGACTCACTGTCAAGTCCAGACTCATCGTCGGCTTTGCGCTTGTTGGAGCCCATCACTCGATTGATGAGACGGTGATCCATTATCCGAATCTCGCTATCATTATCGCCCTCACGTTGAGACTTGGGCCAGATGAATCCATAGAGTTTGCTATGGCGCTCACATCGTGGACATTCAATATGTGGCTCGTACGCGTTCTCTTGGATGAAATCCCCAGTGCAAGTAACACATTGGAGCTGCTTCGAATGAGGAGTTGCTAGCAAGGCCTTGGATGTGAGATAATCTCCAGGAACGCGTGCTCGGTGAGGCTGGTCGGCCTCCTGGATAGTGTGACGCTTGTTGCGCCGAGTTTGAGCCTTTACAGGTCGCGCGGACTCTCTCAAAGACTCGATGCTGCGACGAACTTGCTCCACAATCTCCGGATCATGTTCCATGTCCGAGAGAGACGACAAAGCATCTTCGTCTTCATCAAGTGTTACGGACGTGGTGACGGCTTGAGTCGTCTCCTCAACAATTTCAGTGGAGGGAACAATTGTCGCATCGCCGTCTTCGTGTGCATTCGGAGTCTCGTTGTCAGTGATCTCTGCGGCGAGAATGCTGTCCACTGTATTGAGCATGCTTTTCTGCACATGATCATGGTCGTCCGCGATTGAGCTCGCAGGGGTGGACTTGGGGGATAGGGGAGTTTGTATGGCCTGGAGTGGTCCCGAAGAGGCTGAGTCAGACTCATCAGATTTGTGGTCCAGAAAATCGGCGAGGCGCTGTAATTGCGACTTAGGCTTCGCGATGGTTCGAGGAAATTGAGTGACTTCAGGCTTATCAAGCAGGTCCAAGGCTTGTGCAACGCTTCCGAATTCAGACTCTTCTTCCTTGACCAGTTCGGATGATGCACCAGTGACAGTATTGAGCTCTGGTACGATACTTGCGCTCTTCGACGGCGTAAGTTTTAGACGTTTCTGCGGTACACTCATGCTTGATGAAATTGTGTGTTCAATTTTGCGCTTTGGAGAGGCGACCACGAATGCAGGAGTACTGCTTATACTACGATCAACAGAAGTCTTTCGACGCTTCGATGATTGTTCAGCACCAGGGGTAGCAGTGCCAGACGTACTCTTTCGCTGAGATTGGAATTTTTCAGAGGCTTTTGTAAGCTCGGCAGAAGAGGATTCTCGCGCGTTGGTTGTACCCTCAGGTGCCCAACCGTTGACCTGCTTCTTTTCGCAAGTTACGCAAAGACATTCGCAATTGTCCTCGCCAAAGTAGTCATCGCTGTACTTAACAGTGATCTCTTCACCAATTCTAATGGGGCGCTTGGCCACAACGTCCATTCTATGGCTGTCGTTCGAAACAAGCTCCGCATTGGCGTCACAATCGTGATTGGCGAACCGCGCAGGACCGAGGAAGAGAGACATTGTCTTTTTTCTATTAGAATGGACAATGCTGAAAGAGCGACGCTTCAAGTCCAGCTCTTTCTCCTCTTCAGGCGACAGGGTGACCATAGTACCGCATAGATATTTGATCCGCTCCTTGTTCGCAATATTCTTACGCGCAGTGACAGACGCTTCCTTCTCGCAGATGGTATAGCGGTTGGTGGTTGTGACCTCGAAGGGCGACTCGGGAAGGTATATGCGGACATATTTTTCGAGATGTCGCTGGAAATTGGTGAGGTCGAAGTTGGAGCGCAATCTGGAAGTATATTTCTTGAATGCCGGGAGGTTTTGCAATTGCTGCATGGTGGCTTTCACATCGCTTCGAATGACAATGTTCTCTTTCAAGATCTTGATGATATCGTTTTCTTTGAGTTGGCGTTCGGGCTTGTAGTAGCCATGGTTTTTCCGGATGGTGGTCCAGAAGAAGACCTAGCGCATGGTTAGTGTGATGCTCAAGGCAGGCGCAAAAGCAGAGATCAACTAACGTGATCCACCAGCGCGTCAGTTATAAAGTCGTCATTTTCCGCAAGCTGCTTGTACCGTAGAGTGGCTTTCTTGGACAAGGTATCTGGATTTGGTGCCATGCTTGCTCTTCGATCGAAGATGAGATTAAGCGGTTGCAGTGGAGGTGCGGGAAGTGGTTGGGGGACGAGGGAAAGGGATTGTTGTGAAGAATGAATTGTCGGTTGAAGATATCATAAGGAACCAAAGCTGAAGCTAGCGCGTGGAGGTCGAGGCAGCTACGAGTCCAATGGTCACTTCCAGAGTTAGAGGGGGGGTATCCAAGTTCAGCCTGTGTTTCTTCCTTTAATCGTGGTGGGAGAGGGCGAGTATCAACGCCATAACAACAGTTGGTGTGCAAGATCAAGAGGTGGACTCGCAGATTCGCAGACTCGCAAGTGAAGACAGAAGAGCGAGCGCAAGGTTGGGGAGTGCCAGATCAAATGCAGGGCTGTTACGCCCCGGTTCCCGCTATTCCTCTTTGGGATGTGTTGATGTCGGAAGCGGGCCGCACTGATCACTTCCAGCCCCCGACCAGTCTTCCCGAGGTTCCAGGGCCAAACCATTCACCTTCAAATGTTTTTGGTGTTGAGGTGACTGTCTGGCTCAGCCTTGTAACGGTGTCTAATTCCGGCAATCAGGTCGTCTTGTGAAATTGATATATAACTTTGCAAAGTTCGCAACCTTTTTCTGACGGCCATAAGATCACTTCTCCGATTGCAAGTACGGAGTAGAATTTGGAAGATCGCGTGCGGCTAAGGTGTGAATTTTCGCCTCAGACCACAATACCTGAAGTCCAAGGCGTACAGACTGCAGCCTTATTAATATCAAACCCACCAGTCGACAACGTCAGGTTCGACCAGTCATTCATCCAATATCAACTGTTTGTATCCGAGTGAATCTTCGCGAAATGGCCTCTATCACCCCGGAGATTGTTCAAAAGCCGCTATATGTTTTCCAACTGCCGGAGGAGCTCCTTCAAACTTTAGTCCGCAAGACAAACGGATCAGCAATCACTGAGGAGGCGGCACCATCCAAAGAGGTAGAATCTCAGCCGGAGCAATCGGAGATCGTCCAAGAATATGACAAAAAGGATGCAGCGCCTGCCAAAGCAACTTCATGCAATCTTTGTGGACTTTCTTTTCCCACTCTCCAGGAACAACGCAGTCATGTCAAGTCAGATCTCCACAATTACAACCTAAAGCAAAAGATAAAGGGATTCAAACCTGTGACTGAAGCAGAGTTTGACAAACTCATTGGCGAGCTTGACGAAAGCATATCCGGCTCAGAATCGTCTAGTTCTGAGAGTGAAGCAGATGACAAGGCCCAGGACAGCACTCTTACAGCATTATTGAGACGACAGGCCAAGATATCGAATCCAAATGATCAGCCGGAAGTTAAACAAGAAACTGTGGGTCAGCCGTTGATTTGGCTTGGATCTTCATCTCTACCACCAAATATCTCCTTGGGCGTGTACCGAGTACTATTCTCCAAAGATGAGCTGGACGATGTGGTGCCCTTAATTCAACAAAAACAATTCGCTCCAATAGTTCAGGGCCGCAAGTTCGGAACAAATGTCGCTCCAGCAAATTCAAATACTCCAACATATTTTCTTTGCATGATAGGGGGTGGTCATTTCGCCGCCATGGTCGTATCCCTGGCTCCCAAACTTGTCACCACACACAAAGGCGCCCACGATCGCCAGGCCGTTGTTTTGGCTCACAAAACATTCCATCGCTATACCACCCGTCGAAAGCAAGGTGGTGCTCAATCAACCAGCGATGCGGCAAAAGGCGCTGCCCACTCAGCAGGCTCCAGTCTCCGACGTGCCAACGAAGCAGCCCTGGCCACTGAGATTCGCGCACTCCTAGCCGAGTGGAAACAACTCATCAATGATTGTGAACTCGTATTCATCCGCGCCACAGGCAGTACGAACCGACGGACCCTCTTTGGTCCCTATGACGGCCAAGTCCTGCGCTCCAACGATCCACGCAACCGCGGCTTCCCCTTTACTACTCGACGAGCCACGCAATCAGAGCTAACACGCGCCTTTGTCGAGCTTACCCGAGTCAAAGTCAGTTATATCGACGAAAGTGCACTCAAACAAGTCGCAGCGCCAGCACCCGTCCCAGTCGACAAACCAGCTGCCCCTAAAAAGGTCAAACTATCCGCAGAAGAACAAGCAGCTCAACTACACACGACACAACTCGCAGCACTCATCAAACGCGCCAAAGTTCCAGCGCTCGTATCATACATCAGCACCAACAAGATCGATCTATCCACCTTCACATTCTCACCTGCCAACACACACACGCCTACGCCTTTACATCTGGCAGCCTCACTCAGTAGCGCGCCCGTAGTGACAGCTTTACTAACCCGCTGCAATGCCAATCCCACTACCATCAATGCAGAGTCCCATACCGCTATATCACTCACTCGTGACCGCGCCACCCGCGACGCATTCCGTCTAGCTCGCCATACACTCGGTGAATCCGCCTGCGACTGGACAGCAGCTGGCGTCGGATCAGCACTCACGCCCGCCGAAGCTCAGGCACGCGACGCAGAGGAGAAGAGCGCGGCAGATGCAGAAGCAGCCAAGGAGACGATACGACGCAAAGCAGAGACAGATCGATTACGAAAAGCAGATGTGGACAAAGAAGACGCAGATCGCGAGAAGCGTGTGGGCAAGGGGCAGGTGCTGGGAGAGATGAGTGGCGCGGAGAAGAGAGAGGTACAGGCGAGAGGCATGACGCCGGAGATGAGGATGAAGTTGGAACGGGAGAGACGGGCGAGGGCGGCTGAGGAGCGGTTTAGAAGAGCTGGTTGATTGAGTCACGTTATGAAATGAAGCACTATTGCACGACAGAAGATTGATTTGAGGGAAGAATGGTATTGATATTGATTGATGCTATGGATGAATATATGAATGGTAGGCTATGGATGATTGAAGCAATGGAGATGAATAAATCGATGGCGAAGAATGCGTAAAGATGAGGATGAATCCGTAAAAATGAGGTTGAATGCGTAAAGATGAGGATGATTGCGTAAAGATGAGGATGAATGCGTAAAGATGAGGATGAATCCGTAAAGATGAGGATGAATGCGTAAAGATGAGGATGAATGCGTAAAGATGAGGATGAATTCCGTAAAGCTGAGGATGAATGCGTAAAGATGAGGATGAATGAATCAATGAAGAAGAATAAATCAATGAGGATGAATGTGTAATGATGCGGTTGAATGAATCAATGGGGAAGAATGTGTAAAAATGCCAGTCCAGCGTCCAGTCCAAGTACCAGTTCCAGGATCCAGACCCAGTATCCAGGTCCAAAAGAGCAGTGCCACGAGCACTTTGGAGACACCACGAGGCCTCTGGCAGACACGAGCTGCGTCCCAAACGAAACCACCAATCCTCCAATCCAAACCTCATCACCCTTCTCGGCCATCGCAGCCATCGGAGTGGTCGTTGGGTGTCGAGTTCGGCATCGACCACCCAATTTGGGGTCAACCATTGAGCATTCGAACGTTAGCAGGCAACTTAGCAATCAGGAAAAGGGGAGGGGACTTACCAATCTTGGTGAATGAGCTTCACGGGCTGGGGATCACCGGGATCCAATCGAGGTACCTAAAAGCTAGAGAAGTTTTCACGTGAGCAAATGAACAAAAGCACTAAAAACCTACCGTGGGAGGCAAAGTCAGTACCATCCAGACCAGTCAGACCAAGGGGCCGGGACCAGAAGGGACCAGAGACCAGAAACGACACTGGCGATGCTGAAGTTGCCAACAAAAGGATACTGAGATAAGAGGATGAGAAAAGCACAACCGAACCAAACGAGTGTCCATGTTGATATCCTGTTTTTGGTGTGGATGCAGATATCCATCAGGAGGGGGCCACCCATCGCTGACTTCAATCCTCACCACGGTCCTGGAAATCTCGGCCTCCCAACCGAGAAGTTCCAGAGTTGAAAAAGTTTTGAACCATTTTTTTGGGGATATATGGATGCCTCGACTTATGCGAGGGGGGAATAAGGCGACTTGGGCCGGTAACGGATTAAAGGCGCGGAATAGGCCATGTCGTAAAGCGTTCCCTGGGTGTGACGGCCCAGGTGTAAGAAAGGGGAAAGTCGAGATGAAGAATGATTCGGTTTGTCGGACCGAATCAAGGGAGGGGAAAGGCGAGATCCGTGAACGTCGATGCGTCCACTTCCATCCACGGTAGAGCCAGGGAGGGCGGTCTGGGGAAGAGAAAGGGGAAGTCGAAGGTGGCTATGTGTACCGGACACAAAAGCCGAGAGCCAGGGATGAAGGCCTGGGTTGAGGAAGAGGGAAAGGCGAAGTCCAAGGATTTTCCACGCGTCCGCTTGAATCCAAGGGTGGGTCCGGAGGGTGTCGGTCCAGATGAGATGAAAAGGAGGGCGAAGTGGCTTCTGTATATCCATAGTGCCAGAACCAGGGGGTGTCGGCCTGGGTGAGAAGGGTGACTGGAAGAGAGGCGTGCCTACTGAGAGAAAAGCGACCGAAAGGCGCGAGCACTGAGTGCCCAGGCGCTTCGAACGGCGCTTCCAATCGAGGAACCAATGGATGAGACGAAGCTGGCAACACTCCCGTTGTCGGACTCCCCATAGCTCGATGCTGATGAGGCTGGGCGAGAGTGTTGGCCGACGAATCGTTCCATTGGCGTGAGGCCGCGAGTGTAGGTGCCATCGTCGAAGGGTTGACAGGCTTCGATGGCAGCGTCGATCCTCGCTTCCAGCTCGGAAGGGACATCTTCCAAGAAGGTAATCCGGATGGCAAGCAAGGAGTTCAGGTACTGGCGGCAGAAGGCTTCGTCGCCAAGGCGACGACCTTGCCAGAGTCCAGCTTCGCTCAAGGCTGCTTCCGCATCCGGGATGATCGACCCAAACTCGAAGAAGATCCAATCCAAGTAGACAGACTAGGCCTCTTGGAAGGTATCGTTGACAGGACGACGAGTTTCGGTGGGATTCGCAAATCCGACTTGGAATCTGGTGTGGAGTACCATGCCGGTAGCCCAAGTGCCTGAGATCCAGACCCTCAAAGGGAAATCACGCTCGTCCCAGGTGGCAGCGGAGCTTGGCTGCACAAGCAACCCAACCTCTTCAGATTGGAAGTGTCGCTCGTTGAGAAAGTCCACCTGGCGGGGAAGACGGAGAGAGCGGGGATCGAGAACCGGGAACTCGGAAGGAAGGCGATGATGAGATGCCACAGGGAGACGTGGTTCGCCATCAAGTTCGGGGCAGAGGTTGTGTTCCATGGCCGGCATGACATATGAGGGCTGAGATGGAGTGCGATAGTCGAGGTTCATTCGAGAAACATTTGAACCAAGACGACCGGAAGCATGTTGGGAGAACACAAGGCTTCTGGTAGAGGCGGCAGAGGCGGTAGAGGTGGCGGTGGACATGCGAGACTGATACTTGCTGGTGGCTGGCCGAGCAAGGCTTCTGCGCATGAGAGAGGAATGTCGTGCAGTGCTGGCCAATGACCTGGCACTTGATGCATACATCGAGGAAAATGATGAAGACATTGCAAGTTTGTATGTGACTGAAAACGGACTAGTGTGAAAATAGAATGTGGAATGGCTTGAAAACTTGTGAGGTTGAGGAGAAAGAGAAGAAGAAAACAGAAAATCAAAACAAACGGTCTGAAGAAAAGGGACGGTATCAAAAAAAAAGTCTGGGCGTTGAGCTACACCAATCGTGGCCTGATTGTCATCAGATTACCTTGATCAGGATCGTGAAAATGGCTGAGAAATAGGCTCTAGACTGAATCAGGCGATGCGTTGTATGATTGCATGTGATACTCTTGGCCAGATTGAAAGTTGTGAAAAGCCAAAGTGATGCAAATGTGCTGGTTATAGACTCTAAAGATTGCTTGAATCATTCTCGTCAACTTTATATTAGGTTTCAAGTCAAGTTATCAAGGCGACGTTGAGTGTTGGGGGCGAGAAGGCAGGCTGAAATCACCCATTTTGAAGCCTTGATTTGGTGTTTACATTGCCATTGTCAAACAACCACGTTGTGCGGCAAGAAGAAACTCGTTGTAAAGCTTCAGATAGCTCCATGCAATGTTCGAGTGATGAACACTTGATGGAAAGTACGATGTAGGTGTGTGTGGGTAGAACTGGTCGTTCTTACCATTCTTGACTGCACCATAGCGACACAGCACAAGACTGTTCCAACCCAAGAGTCATCTAGGGACGATTAGATGATGTCCAAGACTCCCTGAGGATTGTTTTTGGAGGCATGGCACATGCAATCGAGCAGAAACCGCATCACATCGCGAAATCGTCCCAATACATCGAGCCACCAAGCACGGCGTCCTGCTAGCTCCGCCTCAATTCCCATGCCAACTTTATCGGAATAATCTCTAGATTGATCGAGTCTTTTATCGCACTCCAAAAATGCTCGAATAGCGCTAGGGGTAAGCATTTGAGCAAACCTCCAGCTTTCACAGCCAACGAGCGAGCTCACACTGTCGAGTAGACCGATCCAGCCTTCATACCCAGTTCCCACGAACTTATAACTTGTTCGATATCATAGAGGGTCAAGGTTAGAGTATATACAGGGTCATTCGTGCTCGAATAGTAAGAAAATGACTCGAAAGCATCGCAGGCCATATATTCAGGGGTACCACAACCGCCTACGATAATTGATGTATGGAAAGGCTAACATTATACGTACTAGAATATACACGAAAGTAAGATGACCTTTGACCGGAATTCATATTGTCTCGAGGGAGGCATTAGCAGCTATAATATTGTCCCATCTCTCGCAAGGCTGGCGCAAGACAAACGACGAGTTGATTGGCTCATTGGCAGATTGATCAGCGAAATTTGGTTGAGTTTTGGCGCTAGGAGTCGCCTAAATAACCTTATTTCAACCTCCAGGCTTTGGCTCCGCTATTCAGCTCCCAGATCCAGGAAATTCACAACACTCCGTGCGAACGGAAACGAGAACAACATGAGTCGCTCCAACACTGCACAAGTTAGGGAAGTCCATTTACAGGCAAATTTCAGTGGGCAAAGTGCTCCCCGGAGCAGTATGCCAGGCATTTCCAGAGGCATGTTCTTCTAGAGCGATTTGGACCATAGTTTGCACAATCTCCAGGATATTATCTGCAAAACACAGCAATTGGGTTGAATGAGGCAGCCTGGAGATTGCACACATAGTAGGCATTGCGTATCTCAGCCTTCACAGACGCTCGGAATCAATACCCTACTCTGGGCAACCATTTCATGTGTGTCGATCTCAAACCCTTCGTAGCAAGGACTTCGGCGCTAAGCCCAATTGGGGTAGCAGCTCGTTGTTGCAAGGCTGCGCAGGTATCGACAGTATGCACCATGCGCCACAAGATTAACTCGCCATGCAGGAAGAGTACGAGAGCAATGAGGACCTTTAGGCGTATAAAAGGCTCGCGGAACGTCTTGGACTCCTCTTGCCAGTTCCATATCGCACTTTTACAATTTTCCCTCACACAACATAACCTACCATTATTTCAAAGCGTCCATCATACACAAAGAATTTCGCCTGTTTCTCTCTCTTCAGATCCTTTGAAGCCAAACCTAATGGGAGGTGCACTTAAAGGCTTGCTGAACTCAGGTGTGGGGTTGGTTGCTGAGGCTATCTCTCATCATAGCCAAAAGAGCGGATCTCTGACACCAAACGATAATCGTATGACACACCTACATCGTTGAACTTGTTGGTGCTAACTTGGATCAGGCAGCTCTAGAGCGATATATGTCGATGAGCCACCACCATATAGCCCTCTTTCGCATAGCATCGGCCGCAATACCTACAGCAACGAAAACTACGACGAGCAACGTTACCACATCCAAGAAGAACAGAATAGGCACTTTGATGAGCGGGAACGCCCACATCATTTTTCAGAGGAAGTGAAAGTGAACTTTTCTTATTCACCTGTTCGCCAGGCTCCAAGCTCATACGAAGGACTCTCCAGCCCTGTCATCATTCCCCAACGACGTCCAAACACACAAGATCGAGGCTTTGCAATAGCATATTCGCCTTGCCTTAACTCCTGTGGCATTGACCAAGCTACATTCCTTGACTTCATCTTTGCATTCAACAAGGCCAGCGAAACATCTCCAGTTCTAGATGTTGTCAACTTGGCCGCCTTTGCTTCTGGGTTTGCTCCTGGTATCGCACCCATGATCGTTTCCATGGCAGTTCCAGTAGCCACCAAGGTCGCCAAAAACGCCCAGACGAAAACGGGATCTGCGAATTATCTCAGGAGAGCCAATGCAGAAATCTTTGAGCCACGGGGTCTGGTGGCTTTTGTGGCCACTTTCAAGCCAGGTCAGACTTCTCCGGTCCTCAGCATGGACACTCAGACACACGATTTACAACACAACATCGCTTCTGGACTTGAACTACCTCCGTCGGCACCATTGGTTTTCTTCAACGAGAGTGCTGTTGTGTCGGATGAGTTGCAGAATCCATTCCAGAGAAGCACTCGTTTCGTTTCCGACTATATGGATAGAAGAAAGCAAGTGGAATATATGAATCAGCACCCAGAAATGAGCCACCTGGGACCAAGACCTCAGTTCAGAAGCCCGCATTCTGACCCAGACAACCAGTCTGGAGGCTTGATTCCCAGAGCTCGACCACAACGACGCAGTGATGACGATGAAGAGTGTTCCAGTGAAGACGACTACCGGTCGAAGAAACGATCTAGAAAGGACAAGAAAAAAGGTCGAAAACAAGATGGGTTGATCGGTGGCTTGCTGGGAGCTACTTCTGGGCAAAGAGGAAATCAGCGCCCAGGACTCATTGGTGGGCTCAGAGGAATGGCGTTTGGCGAGCAAGGTCTGGGAAACCCAAGCACTAGCCTTGTTGGTGGTATAAAAGGCAAAGCCCTGGGCAACGAGCGGCAGAATGGTGGCTTGATATCTGGTTTCAAAGGGAAATTGATGCAAGAAGAAAGCATGTTCCTCGTTATTGCGAAGAAGAACACCAGCGTCTCATCCGCAATAGAGCTTCCATGAGCAGTTGGAATTGATGATCAGCCCTTTTCTTATATTAATATATCCTTCGACACACCAACTACTATCGTGAATCTTATCAATTGTTACAATCTCAGCTAAAGCGGTCAACCAGTCGATAGCCATGGTGGTGTATTGATCATTGAGGATAAGGCATTTAGAACTCGGCCTGATACTGGCATGTGAAGCTAGACTGTATTAAGACTAGTGCTGAAAGTGTGGGACTAAAGACATATCCCTGCTAGCTGCTCCCGCCTTGAGCTTAACCCCACTAAACTCCACCACTTTGGCCTCAGAAACTCACCACCACATCCAGCGCTTCAACTTCTTACTATTTCCACCTTCAACCAACAACAAGACTATCAACCTGTTTCTTCCTCGGATAGCATGGCCGCCGACCTTGTGTATCCATCCACATCTGATACTAGCCCACACATCCTTCTACATCCTCTAGCTCTGATTGCCATTGACGACCATGTTTCCAGATCGGGCATTCGACGTACTGGACCAATTGTTGGAGCCCTTCTAGGCCGTAACAATGGCAAAGAAATCATTGCCGAGCAAACTTTTGAGTGCGGAAGTAAGAAGTTGAATGGAGGGCAGATTGACCAAAGCTGGTTCTCGCGAATGGTCAAACTACGTAAGTTTCTCGACCTTTAAACAGTACCAACGACAAGCTAATCTCTTCAGAATCCGAGATTCATCCTGCCCTTAGCCTCATCGGATGGTATACAGTTGGATCCGAACCACAGCCTTGGCATACCGGCATCCAAGCGCAACTAAAAGACTCTTTCGAATGCGACTCTCCCATCTTTCTCCTCTATCAGCCCCAAGTGTTCAAAGACAACGCTGTTAACGGTCGGTTACCTTTCTCCATGTACGAGGGTATCATAACACAGACACATGATGATGGTGACATGGACGTGGACTACAAGCAGGGATCTGTGCCACCAATGAAGTTCCGGTCCATCTCATACTCATTAGAGACCGCACCAGATGAGGCCATAGGTCTTGCAGATATCATGCAAGGTGCTAGCACAGCGATTGCCATTGCAGGAACAAGTTCTTCGTCAAAAGAGACGGATAAATCAAAAGGCAAAGCAAAGGAACAGCCTAAGGAGATCTTCACACCGGAAGAAGACGAGCGTAAGTGACTTAGCACACTATGAAACTCACGTTACTAATAGAAACAGTGTTATCCTCAATTAAGACCAAGTACAACGCCGTAAAGATGCTCCAGTCCAGATTGGACCTTATCACTGCTTACCTCAAAGCTCAACCCGCGTCATACCTGACCGACGCTTCCTTATCACCCGCAGATTCTACAAGCCCAATCGACCACGAAGTCATTCGATCAATCGCAGCTCTAGCCGCTGAGCTACAACTTACATCCCCCGCCAAGCTAGTAGAGCTAACCAAGGAGACACAACAGGCAAAGACGGATGGCAAAGTACTGCAGCTACTTGCACAACTGACGGAACACGCAAGCGATGTTAAGATGCTCGGACGGCGAGTTCACGTTGCGGAGCCTCGTCGACGCAAGGAAGCGGCAGGCCAACCCAGCATGCCGGGATTAGAAGGACTGAATGACTGGTCATAAGATGTAGAAATACTGATTCTGTTGAACTGTCTAGTCTCTATGCCCGCGCTCTGCCATCCAACAGGCGTTCTTTCTGCTAAAAATGCCAATTAGATAGATACCCAATGCAAGTAATTACTCATGTCACAAACTCCTCTCAAGTTGCTATTGAATGCTCAAGTTTCTCCGACCAAGCTCTGGTCGGCTTTCCTGCCAGCGTCTAATGATCCCTCCTCCTTCCAAGTCTCCACCAGCCCACTCTTGGGATCGTCTGGTCCATAACCACGACTTCGTCTCAACTTTTCCATCTCATCACGCAGTGTCTTGACCACGGCTATCCGTAACTCCTGCGCCTCCTGCCCATGCATCAACTCCTCCGTCATCTCCTCGCCCTCGCGACTCAATCCCGCACGTTCTCGCAGAGTCCGCCAGCGCTCACGAAATTGTGAAAATATACCCTCATCTACGCGCGCGCCGAATGTAATACTGACGGACTTGAATATGCGCGGTAACCACTTCGGCGATGGCCGGTCTAGGGCCATTATGTCCTTGATGCCTTCGAGGAAGATAGGAACGACGTCTGGACAAGGCTCCGTTTCGAGAATGAGTCGTGCCACGCCCCATTTGAAGTAGCGCAGACGGTGCTCGGGGTGTTGGTGGACGCGGCCTTCGGGGAAAACGTGGAGCCATGCGTGTCTGCGCGTGCCGTAGGCTGTTGGCGCGGTGTAGGAATCGCTGCCGGTTGTAGAGTAGCTGTATACGGGCAGGTTGTCAGCGAAGGGATCGGTGAGGGGTGTATGTTCGTCGGCAGGCGGTGGTGGGTTTGCGCTGGGCGTGGGTGTGGGCCAGTATGGATGTGGTGGTGTGGGTGTTAGGAAGGGACCGGCGTTGAGGAGACGGATTGCTTGGGTCATGGTGGGCTGGAAGGGGCCGCCGTGGGGTGAGAACATGAGGCGGTGGGTAGGTAGCACTTGGCCGGAGGTAAAGAAGCGCGATTGGAGACTATTGGGCCCGTTTACGAAGCAGATGTCTTCGCTGCCGAGGGACCATCGCATGGTGTTGGGGGAGCATAATATGCGTGCGGGAAGGGCGCCCCATATAAAAGGATCATCGACTCTAGATGGCAGTTAGAGAAAGTCGCATAATCTGGATAGTGAGGATTTATCATACACTGAGAGATGGTTCGAGTCTGGAGTCTTGTTAGTTTGAGGGTTCACTCGCAAGGCTTGGTAGCGCTAAGACTTACAGGTCAGTAGACCCTTCTTCCGTTTGCTCACATCTTTTCTTTCGTCGAGGAGTTTGACAAAGGCATCAAGTCCGTATATCCTCGTAGAATTCAGAAAGTTGAGTACAGATTTAGAGAAGAGGCCGATGGCGGCGATGGTCACACGCGACGCGGCGCGCCATTGCAGGCTGGGACGACTCAGGTCGTGGGTATCGTCACCAGGGTCCTTAGGGGGTTTGGGCATGTTTATAGGATGTAGGAATATAAGGAGGGATTAGAAATTATTGTAGGAGAATCGAGCGATAGACGCTGCTCAAGGGCAGAGACGCATTCTAGGAGGTGAAGAAAGGAAAAAGCAGAAATGAAGCGCATTTGTGTCTCGGCATATTCTTAGCTTGGTAGGCTCGAAGCTCGTGAACCTTCAGGGATTTTTCATCGCACCTTCCCAGACTGAGCTGATCTTCAACTCCTCCTCAAAGGCTCAAAGTCCAGCTTCGGCCCGTCTTTGACATCTTGTGATCTCATATTCTCCCGCCTAGCACGTGGCGCGGCGTGTGTCGCCGGAAAATTAATAACCTTCTCAGGCAATTCTCCACTTCGCTTCAACGACATCATACCGTACTTCTCCATCACCTGTTACTACAAGATGCCGCAATCACACAGCAAGTTCCATAGCTACTCCAACATTGGGCCCGTCATCTAACTATTCATACTAGGCAAACGCAATACCACTCTCGCCTTCTTCACCTCCTACGAGCGATCCCTCCTCAAGACAGCCTGGGGTACCCAGAAAGCCAAACTAAATCGCGACTCCTTCCTACCATTCGGAAGCTGTCAGCTATGCCTTCTACCTAGCCGCGATCCTGTCGCATGCTCCAATGGCGATTTATTCTGTCGCGAGTGCATAATTGCCAACTTGCTTGCTCAGCGTAAAGAAATCACTCGGCTAGAGAAAGATCTAGAACGGCGGGTTGAAGATGAGCAAGACCAGAAGTTGCTGCAGGAAGCCGAAGAGCAGGAGCGTGCTGTGCAAGATTTTGAGCGCGTACAGATGGGAGCAGAAAATCGTGGTCGAAAGCGTGCTGCAGAAGATGCAACAGCTGAAGAAGACCAACGTGCTACAAAAAAGAAGTTTGAACTCGTTGAGGAGGAGCTGTTGAAAGGAGTCAAAGATGAGAGAATACGGATGCGGACTGCAATTGATGCTGACAAGGTACATCACTATGCTCCAACCTGATACTCTCATGCTGACGATTAACAGAAAGCTGCTGCGAAACATAACCCATCCTTCTGGATCCCTTCTGCACTGCCCACATCCGAGACAGTTTCGACCAAAGACTCAAAGCCACCAAAATTACAACCGCTATGTCCATGCTCCTCGGAGGAGAAGCCGCACAATATATCCCTAAAGACACTTACCGCCATTAAGTTTCGTACAGAGAAAGATGAGAACACAAAGCAGGAAAAACAAACTTGTCCGTCATGTCGAAAAGCGCTTTCAAATTCAACGAAAGCTGTACTAGCAGTTCCTTGTGGCCATGTCTTATGTAAACCGTGCTGCGAAAAATTCATGAAACCAACATCAGCTCCAGATCCTCACAACCCAGACTTGGAGCATGGAATATTGCGCTGCTATGTATGTGATGAAGATCTCACGTCACCATCACAAATCAAGAATGGCGAGAAAGAAAAATCCAAGAAGAAGAGCAAGAAGGATAAGACAGGAGTGAAACCAGGATTGGTCGAACTCAATTCTGACGGGACAGGCTTCGCTGGCGGTGGGAAGAGTGAAGTCGAGCGCAAAGGTGTAGCCTTTCAATGCTGATGAGAAAACGATTTGTTGACTTCATGATACCCCTGCATCAGTAATTTGAATTTACCATAAGCTAGAGAAACAATGAATGCTTTGGTGTATAAAGGATTAGAAGAAACGAGCAAGCTGTTGGATATGCGATGGTTTGTCATATCATGAAGTTAACAATGAGACCGATCACAAGACCAACTCTTGCTATAACACTACTAGCTATTCTAATGAGCAATGGCTCAAGCCCCAGAATTTTAGCTCATTCTCGTATACTCATTGCCATCGGGAATACCTGATACGAGAGTTTCTGGGACTTTGAGGCTTCTTGCGTTGCAGTAAGGAATTTGCCGGCGCATTGCAGCATTTACTATCTCTACGAAGTTTTTGATCTGCTACTTCAGTGAGACATTTATAAGACGCTATGTACAATCAGACTATCACAAAAGAAAGTGATTGTTGCAAGCGGCTGACGCAAGTGGAGCGGTGTCAAACGCCTCGACCTCCTTTCACGATTGCAACAATTTCTCTTCAACTCAACCTCTTCATCATACTCTAACTCTTTGCCACCTCACGTTCCCCTCCTCAAACTACTTAAAAAGCCGTCAGCAGCATGAATCCAACTCAAAGACTCAACTCAAGTTTAGATCGCCTTTTATATTCAGGTTATTCTAGAAACGTCATATATCACCGTGTACCATCCATCCGGTCAGCCTTGATGTCACCATCGTGACCACAACTTAGGCCAGGTTCTCCATATTTTTCGCGCGCTATCTCTACCCGGATAACATCAAGTAGCTTTCCGTTCTTTGCAGATAACGCTTCCATCGTTGACCTCCACAATTTTGGAAAGAGCTCTCGCAAGAACAGAGCGCGAAAGGCGGGTACCAAGTCCAATACCAAGCAAGTGCAATCCGAATACCTTGGCCTCAACATTCTTCATTATATCAAACGACTCTTCTTACCTTCATCATTTGCTAGCAAAGGAAAAGTAATGGATGTCGACAAAATCTCTTTCAATGGCACCGTCCTTGATATTCTAGAGGACATCTCCAAAGCCGACTTTGTTGCTATCGATTTCGAGTTCTCTGGTGTCACTCGCAACAAACCAACTTCTCTTGGACGCAACAAACAGACCCTCCAAGAACGTTACGAGCAAGTCAAAATCGCTGCCGAGAAATTCCATATTCCACAGGCTGGTCTCACCTGTGCTTTTCGCCCTGATTCTCACGATGGCACCTGGCGTCTCCGGACCTACAATCTTCTCCTCTCGCCTATTCTAGACGAAGACTTGGACGTGGAGCGCGACTTTAGCTTCCAAAGCGGTGCCGTACAATTTCTCCAGCGTGTCGACTTTGCCTTGGAAACCTCACTATCTCATGGCATCCCTTACCTCTCTAGGCCAGAGCAAATCCAGGCCCACACCCAAGCCGCCATACGTGCCGACACCTCTAGCATCGCCGACATCCAGCTTGATGCTACTGACGTTGAAGCTCTCGCTTTTGTCCAACGCGTACGTGACGCTGCTGTAATCTTCAATAAGCGTAACCATACGCCGGGCGCTCAACTCGTCATAGACAGCCGAGCATTCGGCACGGATGACAGTACCACTACTGAGCTCAAACATGAGCTTACTGGCTTTGACAAGCGTCTCATACATCAATTGGTGCGCGCCGAGTTCACAGCGCTCAGGTCTTTCAGCAGATCGACGTCCATCATTGTGGAGCGCAGCGATGCAGCACGTGAGAAGAAGAAACGTGATGAGCGTTCTCGCCGAGCCGCATCGAGGATCACAGAGCATGTTGGTTTCCGATGGGTCGTCGAGGCACTCTTTCAAGGCGGAAGCATAAAAGATATGGATCTGCGCAGCACTGCCGTTAACAGGGAAGGTGCACCGCAAATATATGACTTCTATGATACGGTGGGCAGACACAAAAGAATCATGAAGAAACTGGAAGCAGGCCGACCCGTGCTGGTAGGCCACAATTTGTTCACCGATCTGATGTATCTATACGCCAGCTTCATCGGCACATTACCAGATACTGTCGAGGGGTTTGCTGCAGAGATGGGAGCCTCGTTTCCTCTTGTGGTGGATACAAAGTACATGGGAACTCACAACTGTGGCAGCATCAATCCAGCCAGCTCACTGGAACAATTGGACAAGTGGCTGTTGGACGAAATGCCCAAGCCAAAGATAGCACTGGATGAAGGATTCGAGAAGTACCTTACCCAGGCGAACTACCATGAGGCAGGTTTCGATTCCTATCTCACTGCACGAGTTATGATCAGGCTAGCGGCTCGCTTGAATGAGGGTCAGGTAGCGGCATTTGACGAGGACTTTTGGAAAGAGTATGGAAGCCAGCTTCGCATATTTGGGACGTTTGAGGGCGCAATGAAGATATAATCATGATCAATACATTTACTTCACCCTTTCTATTCGCCACTCCTCTGAATGAGAAGCCATCATTATAATAGCTGCCTGAAATGAACGTTGAAGATTTATTATATTATTATGGATGCTCATATGCAAGAAATAGTTCTTAAAGACCCTCTCAGCATACAACCTACTCCGTGGTTATACGCTAATGCACAGAATACGCTCCAAATGGGATATAATTAATGCTTTTATAAGCCAGAATCGTCCTTGACATAAATGGGCGAGTTATTATAATACGAATCCCATTGCGCGCATGTATTTGACCATGCGCTATTAGGTGCTGCCACTTTATCAGTGGCCTCTAGGAACTGAACACCCAGACCAGCAGCTGTAGGTGCATGTTAGCAAATTCCCAATTGACATGGTAGTGATGAACTTACAGATATGAGTGGCGATATGGCAATGCATCAGCCATGCACCGGGGTTGTCAGTAGGGAACGTGATTACTACCCAACCACTTGCTGGGAGGAAGGTCACGTCTCTTCGTGGGGGATTGTTGAAATTGAGGCTAGTGAGATTCGACTTGGTGTCAAATACACCGTCTCCACGGCCTAGGATCCAAAAGTCGTGGCCGTGGAGATGGAGTGGATGGGGAATTTGTACGGGTGAATCTGGAGCTTGTTGGATGATCCAATATGTCCACTAGTATTTATTAGTATGATGCGGTTTTCAGCGACGGGTTGGGACTTACAATGCCTTCGGTTGGAAGAGACAGAACGTTGTATGTTGTAGGATAATCTGTGCTCTTGTTGCCGATATATGCCAGTGTTGGCTGTTCCCAGTCAATGTTGATGGCGGTGAGGTTGACGGTCCAGGCGACGATGTTCTGGTTGTTGGTTCCTACACCGGGAATGGCTAGGTCCACGGGCATAGAGCTTACTTGGCTTGCGAAGTCCGCGCTGGGGATGGTGGAAGGCCACCATGGAACAAGAGTCGTTGGCTCAACGCAAGTAGTTTCGAAAGTCACACCTGTTGAGGTTGGGTTGGCTAGTGTAGTGCCTGCGTACGTGAATATGGACTTTCCGCTGTGGCTTACAGCAGTAGCACAATCAGTCGCTGGCTCGGCTCGGAACCAGAAATTGCCAGTGGTTTGATTGGCGGTAATGATCACATCATATCGCTGGCCAATAGCCATGAGCAATTGGCTGGTGAAGAATGGCTTGATTGGGACGAAATCGTTGGTGATCACTTGGAAAGGATGTCCGTCAAGAGAAACTCGAATGGCCGCCTCGACAGATGTATTGATGATCCGTAGACGGTGCTTTTTACCGGGAGTAAGTGTGACCTGGCCATATTTTCCTCCTCCTTGGGCATTCACGTTGGTGCCATTGATCAAGATGTTGTCACCAGGAGGCGGTCCTTGTCCAGTCTGAAGACTCGAATTGGATATAGAGAGAAACTGAAACATGGTTTTGTTGGACATCCAGTCAGTAACGGGATATGGTCCTAGATCGATATCGTAATTTGCGGTAGCTGGGCCATTGATTTGCATGGTGCCTACAACACCATCGCCGTATTGAACGGAGTAATGGCTATGGTACCAGGACGTGCCGTACTGGGTCGCTTTGAAGGTATAAGTTTTGGTTTGACCTGGCGCGAGCGGACATTCTGTAACACCAGGTACTCCATCTTCAGAATTGGAGCCAAGCTGACGGATTCCATGCCAATGGAAGCCTGTTCCGTTTGCTTGCATGCTGTTTTTAAGCGTTACTTGAATGGTATCGCCCCAGTCAGCCACGATCGTAGGACCAGGATATTGTCCATTGATGAGGAGGCATGTTCGACTGATTCCGTCAGGAGCACATGTGGTATTTGTTATTTCCATGTTGTAAGATCGTACTTTGCCGGTGTCTGGCCATTTCTAGTTCGAGTTAGATTGTTATGTCATGGTGAACCTGAGATGATCTTACCTCATCAAAATCTGTGCTAATACTAAAGCCATTGCCCCAACATGAACGAGTCAAGGGACCATTTGAGCATCCTCTGTCTGCGGTTTTCGAGGCGGAAGGTACAGGAGCAGCAGCCACTGAAGTTGCTACTTGTCGTTGTACGAGTGTTGATGGTGGTCCACCTGGGCCCCAGAGAATATGGTCTGCTGGTAATCTTTTAGCCAAGGCGGTTGATGCTACGAAGAGTGCAGAATAGAATAGTTGAGAAATATGCATCTTGGGTGGTATAGTTCCAGTCAGCGGAACAAGAGGATGAAGAAATCAAGTCAGAAATTACAATTAGAACGATTGTGGGAGAGAACGAAAGTTACCCAAGCATAGATATCCCAGAACGAGAGTCGGTTACCTAGTGAAGGATTTAGTTGATATCGAATCGTGAAGCAAAGATGCAGTCTACTAGTTATATCTCCTTACGCAAAAGAAGGTCAGAACATGTCCGCAGTTGCAAGTACGTAAAGCTTTTCCCCTTTTCGTGGTTCAAACATCGTTACTTCGTATCTGCAGGTTCGACACAACCTCCAAGACATACAAGACCAATACATAGTGTGGTGGTGCAGCTGTATATTTGTGGCTGTAACTTTGTGCAAGCAAGAAATTTCCGGATTTTCACGGTAGGATGGAGATCCAACTGTAGGGGTCTTACCACAAACCAGGCAAAAATACCAAGATCCGTGGCGTTATGTCGGAAACAGCAAGAGAAGCACTAGGTAATGCGGTCCGTCATTGAGTGATGAATGCCAGATGTCTAGATCGTGAGATGAAGTCCATAAGTCTAGGCAGGAGTACATTTTGTTTGAAGGATGTTCCATGCACGATACCCCAGAAGCCATGAGGCTGTTGCTTCACTGGGCAAGTGAATGCTTCTGATGCATAGAAAAGGTTTAGAATAAAGGTGAGAAACGGCCGGCGGGTGTACATACTTTCGTTTCTTAAAACAAAACACATTTGTTTGGAAACAATTGACCCTTCCGGAAATTGATAGGAAACCCGCGGTGGCCATGCATGTAACAGACACAACAGACACTTTCAACCTAGCTTTTGGTGGTAAAGCTTGATCCTGCACTGCCGTGCGCTGCGGATCTTACCGATCTCTAAATGTGCTTGGATATGTAAACGCTTGGCTTCGCCATACGGTCCAGTGTTTGCTGTGCGGGCTCTCTACCCATGTGATGATCCTACTGGATTGTCTTGACTGCTTGAAGGGACCATGGGGGGCGTGTCGCTCAAACTAATGAGCATAGTCAGTCCTCTGGAAAGTAACTTAAAAGTCTCTCGATATCGGAAGGCAAGTTTAAACGCATTTCGAACTCATAAGCTAGGTATAGAGGCGAACTGCAAGGTGCAAAACTCATAGTGGAGGTCGCGTGAAGTAAAACCTGAAGGTTTGGTGGAAACGCCACGATCACAGTCAGCACCGCTAAATCTATAAATGGGGTTGCGCAGCCAATGACATTGCCTCGCTAGCGCCTCATTGAACAGGGATCTAAAACGTGCCAGCTTTATCCCGACCTCAACCGGTCCAACCAACTCTGCAAACTGCGACTCCCGACTTCGTGTTCCTTTTAAAAAATCTCCGATTTGGTTGTACACTTCACTCCTTAGAACCACGGAGATTATACCTCCTATTTCACACTATCAGATCGACTTCTGCGCCCAGCTCTCAACAATAGAATGCCATCAGGACGTCTTGCGGCACCAAGACTAGAACCGATACCCATCTGCAGGGACACGGTACCTGCAGCAGTCAACGCGTTTCGTTCTTGTTTAGCCACAGCTTCAAACAATTCTGGCTTGTTTCAATCGATGTTGAAGCCTTAAGCCGCTGTTCACCAGAAAAAACGCCTTGGCTATACTTGTAACTCGGTATCAGATCAATCACTGTCCCTGTCCCTGTACTAAACTAATAGTTTGATAACGCGGAGCTGTCGCCTGTCAAAAGAATAGGTGGTGTAAGCAGAAACCCCATGTTCAGTTCCCCATGCTAGCGTTGCGTTGTAGGTATCGTGCGCTTACACGTAAGCCACAATATTCAACACTAATTCATTGAGCTATTCTCAATATCAGAATTCCTCGATGTAACGGTAGGCCAATACCACTTTACCCCCATTGTTATCAATGGGCTTCTTGGGCGTCAAGATTGACAGTAAGTGCAATCATGTTGATTCGTCTACTTGCAGGATCGAGGTATAGAGCACAGATTTTGAATCTGCGCCACACAAGATCTGGAGCATTAAGCTCTGCAGAATGAGAATCAAACAACCACTACAGCTGCACTTCAACACCTCCCTTGCATCTGGACAAGAATAGCTTTCAGTTTTATTCACCTTGTGGTAATAAGTCGCTTTAGCTTCGAGAGCTCCAATATTGCGTCAGATGTTTGTTCCCAAAATTAGTGCTTTATGCACCATCCCCTGGTTTTCTTTGATATAACTTTCTTCTTCGACAAGGGTAGATACCTACCTCGTTACTCAATCCACAGTGTTGGATCCTCCCCACTTACCGAGTCCGGATTTACGAACCCATGCCAATTATCGTGCTGCTCATCGAACTAATGTAGTTTGCACTCGTCTCACAGCCAACCAGGACTGCAGACATATACTCAACCCTATCAGTCACAGCCTCAGTTTCGGTTTACACAGTCACTACCAGCTAGATGCTCCAACTCATCGGGTGCCATTACCGACATCATGCTTCCTGCACAACATGCAGACCTGGGCAGCTAACGATGGAGACAATGCGTTCTTCCAGCCTGTGCAAGCCGCTCACTCCTAGTCTCATCGTCAGGCCTCCTTATGTTGTCACTTGGCTCCGGATCGTCAACTCAGCCTCCTGTTTCGACTGGTTCTTGTGGAAACATCTTGACATCTCCTTAGCTGGCTTGCGGAAATTAGCTAGGATACCTAGCACCAGTTTTCTACATACGGGTACTTTGACTGCTTGCTTATGCATGCGATGATGGGATAGCTTTTCTGATATATTAAGAGTCCCCTCACATACTCTAATCCGCACCACCTCTAGCATCAAGTCATTCGCTCGTCAAGTCCTTCGTTCACATCACAATACCCAAGTGTTTCATATCTTATAATGTTTCTATCACTACTAGGCCAAATAGGCCTTCTTGCCTTCGCTCAGCTCAGTACCGCTCAATCTTGCTCTTCCTTTGGTGTGGATTTCCAAGATGGCGAGAGCTACTTCCAAAACTCGTTATCAACAGACAATTTTACCTTCGTACAAGAATTTACAGGATGCTCTGCAGATAATTCTCAGAACATCCTCGTTGAGCCAAGCGGAGACCAAGTTCAATGCTCTGATACGCCATTACAACCTGACAGTACTCCAGAAATGTCGACCTGGTAAGTTCGAAGAGCTTGAGCTAAGATCTACTTTACATACTCACATCTTTACAGCCCAATAGAAAAGAAGGATCTCAAGTCTGGCGACTGGTCCATAATTATCATTTCCAACAATGGTGCCGCAGACCCCATTGCATATCAAAGAGACTTTGTTCTTTCGGTTGCTCCACAAGCCACAGTCACATTTACTCCAACGGTCATCTTAAATGTGACTTCGACACCTATTGTAAGATCCGGCATCTATCTGAGAGTATGAGTTGTGCTAATGTACGACAGCTCAACGTCACACAAACTACTACATACACTAATTTCACCACACTTGTTCCTGCCACAATCACAGTACCCTCGATCACAGTGACCCCGACAATTACAGTAACACCTACGCCAATTACTGTAACCAGCACCAAGGTTTTGCAAACGATCCACAAGACGGTACCGCAAGTCACCGTTTCCAAGGTCTTCAAAACTGTTACTCCTACCTGCACGGTCCCTCCTCACCAAGCAACACCAGACAAGAAGGCTCTCATCAAGCCTACTGTTGCGGGAGTCAGTTCTCAGGTCGTTGCATCCGCATTCGCAGCTGCCAGTTCCACTGCTCCCAAGATCAAGGGGCGTGCGATTGACATTAGGGATCTTGACGATATTCCGCGATTTATTGCAGAGCGAAGAAACCGCCTCGCCGCCCGCGGAGAAGTCGTAAGACGTGCTCCAGATCTACCTACCTCTACTCTCACAGACACAAACACCGCCAACTGGCCCACGGCTACGTCAACTGTGTTTGTGCCTACTTCGACTTTATCTATCATCGTCACCAATTCTATAACCAGCACAGTTACACCGACACCAGTCACTCTCATCAATGGACAGGCTACTGCGCCGGTCATAACCACTACGCTTCCAACCTCTACCCGCACTGTCAACAAGTATACCGTCTCCTGGGATATCCAGACCAAACTGTATACTTTCACGTATGTTGCACTACTTCTAATTTCAAGCCATTGCTAATTATGTCCCAGCCAAACCATCACCACCACTGTTTCCCCTGCAGCATCCGTCACTGCCTGCAGACAAATTGGTGGCTGGTTCAATCCTGGAACTGGTCCTTGGGGTCCAGCACCATGGCAACCAGCCTGGTGATTGCCCGAAAACTAATCTTTAATGTGTAAAACTATAGCCATAGCATGGGGCGTTTTTTGCTTCATCGACTGGATGCATTGGGCTGGAGGGATACTATAATATTTTCTTTTCAGCGTATGGTCTTGGAACTCTCGGTGTCATGTCTGAAGACTAGGTGTGATATTAGACATACATCGTAAGTCCAGGTATCGTTATAGCCACTTGATGTTCCGCCACGGTCCTCTATGTTCTAGATATTCTAGAGTAATACTCAATAATGCAAAATTATAATAATGAACTGGTATCCATTTTTATCATGTACTCTTAACCATCTGGAAGAGGTACATGCCGGTATTAATACGTCTACTCTTCGCTACTGGTGCTGGAAGGAGTCGAGGCGACAATCAGAATGACAAAATATCTACTACTGAGGCTTGTAGACACCAGACTCGGAAGCCAGACACAAGAATGGACCAACCGAGGCTCAGGGTTCAATTCTTTAGAGATCTGGATCGGATATGCTGCAGGTTGCTGTAGGGTTGCTTACAGAATTATTTTCTCGAGGATTAGTACTCCCCCGGAAGCAGTTCCGCCACCATGCGTGATATCTACGATCAAAAGTGAAATAAGAGTTGCTGTCATCCACACTCTCTGATCGGATTCAATCCTCATGAAAATTATCCACCCCGCTGCTCGGTCGAAATCTCAACTATCTCGCCCATCTCTCTCGTCCGATTGAGTTTTACAAAGCATCGGCCCGCGCCCCTCTTGTTTTTCATCCGCGGTTACCGGTAAGGGTCACAAGTTTACCATAACTATTCCGGTGTCGCCGCCAACAAAATTATCAGTCCTTCACCAGGGTGGCAGGGAGACTTGGACATTTCGTGTATTACAGCTACAACCCATCTTTAAAGTTTCCAACCCTACCAAAGGACGTCTCATATGCATCTTGCGAACATGTCGCCGGCACATCAAGAAATAAACGGCGCCAATGGGCATAGCAATGGCGGATTACAGTTCGACACAATTGAAGACAGCGTTAATGCCTTCGGTATGCGCCATCAAACTTTGCGATACAACACTCAAACTGACAAGATGTTCTCCAGCTCGCGGCGAGTTCGTGATTGTCCTCGATGATGCATCCCGCGAAAACGAAGGCGACCTCATCTGTGCCGCCGAAGACTGCACACCCGAAATGATGGGCTTCATGCTGCGCTACACCTCCGGCTACGTCTGCGTGCCCATGACTGACGAGCGCGCCGACCAACTCGAACTACCCCACATGGTGACGAAAAACCGCGATCCGCACCTTACCGCATACACCGTGACCGTCGATGGTCTCGGGCCCTCCACTACTACAGGCATTTCGGCGTTTGACCGATCCTGCACTGTGAATATGCTCGCGGATCCAACCGTGACGCCTTCCAAATTACGACGGCCAGGCCATGTGCTGCCGCTGCGCGCAAAGCCGGGCTTGACACGCGAACGACGTGGACATACAGAGGCGGCGGTTGAATTGTGCAGGCTAGCGGGCAAGCAGCAAGTGGGAGTGATTTGTGAGGTCGTTATACATGGAGAGCCTGTGCCAGGAAGAGCAGAGCTTAGTGGATCACGTATGGCTAGACGGGATGACTGCTTAGCGCTTGGCAAGCAGTTTGGAGTGAAGGTTTGCACGATCGAAGATATGACGAAGTATGTGGAAGAGCGCGAGGGCAAGCTGCAGAATCAGTAGACTGGCCCTCATGTTACGATAGACATGAGTCTGCCTCACGGCAAAGTGATGATTTTTGGGGCACATGGCGTTTGGGACGAATGTTGCTCTGTTGGACATGTTCAATGTTTATTGGCAGGTGTCACCAAAATTCGCATCTCGTGGGCGTTCGATCAATTAAATCGCGGGTACGAGGAGGCATTGGGCGCTGTACTCTGTACTAGTACGAAGTTCGCCATCACATAACATTTATACTTTATAGTTAACTAGTACCTTTATCATACCTCGGTGATTTTAGCTTTGGGATCGATCGTGGCATGAAATGGAGAAGCAAAATAAAGGAGGATGTCCACTTCTCGTAATATCAGCAGTAGACAATCGCAGCAGTAGACAATCGCGCTCCCATACTGTTTGAATTGCTGCTTTGACCTCAGAATACAGAGATGTTTGCTTGCTTATGATATTGATGAAGTCATTCACTCTACCACATGCAATCACTGAATGAAGAATAACATATAGCCGGCGCAGTCTCCAGACTCCAGAGCGACGTGAACGAGAAATTTACAGATCTTGCGATGCTATAATTGGGACAGAAAGACACTTGGCCTAAAGAGGTCGTAGGGCAGGTTAGTAGCTCCTGTTTGGGCATAGCAGAACCAGGGGAAACTGCCACCAACAGGACGCTATTGCTGAGCTGGGGCTAGACCTGTCACCTGTGAGAGCCCAAGAGCGTCCACATCTGGAGACTGTACCACCAACTCTTCGCGTAACCAACTCATGTTTCCAGCCGGCCAACTTGCCAGATCAACGTCGTACTACGCAGTCTGTCCTCCAGCATGACATGCAACATACATTCAACTCTTCTCCAACCTCCGTGTCTCCCTTCCTTTATCTAGCGGGCTTCATCCCCGCGCTCGTCGTCTCCTGAACTTCCGCCCGCCAGCATCCATCCCCCTGCTTTACATACAATTCCAGCAATGGCGACGGAAAACTCAAAACCCACCTTGTTGGGTATGCCACTTAGTCTGGTGTCTTTGGCAACAGTGTGTGATTTGGCTCTGGTATCATGTCCTTGGCTAACCTGGTGTAGCTCGCTGTACAAAATGCCGTTCTTATTCTTGTAGGTCAAAGGCAAGCTGAATCACTAATACTGAGCTAATAGTATATTTGATAGGTTATGCATTACTCGAGAATTATGCCCCCCGTAAATGGACAGCGATACTTTACTTCTACCGCCGTCTTCCTAAACGAAGTTCTTAAATTAATAATCGCCCTGGCCATCGCATTTCGCGACACATCGCGCAACCTTCAAGGCGCTCCCTTCTCTACCGTCTGTCGTACCCTCCAAAACCAAGCCTTTTCTAGTGACAGTTGGAAGCTGGCTATTCCCGCTGCCCTGTACACCTTCCAGAATTCGTTGCAATACATAGCAGTTAGCAACTTGGATGCTGCAACGTTTCAGGTCACCTATCAGTTGAAGATCCTCACCACCGCCATATTCAGTGTCACCATGCTTCGGAGGAAACTGGCTTTCAAACAATGGGTGGCCCTGGTTCTACTTATGGCCGGCGTAGCTATCGTCTCCGTCATGCCATCCATGGGAGGAGGAGGGGACTCAAAGAAACACCCTAAGCGAGATGGCATTCACGCCGATCATGGTGCTATGAGCAACAGTATAGGCCTCTTTGCCGTCATCACGGCTTGTGCAACATCTGGCTTAGCTGGCGTCTATTTCGAAAAAGTGCTCAAAAACAGTGCCAAGGTCACACTATGGGTCCGAAACGTACAATTATCATTCTACTCCCTATTTCCCGCTCTTTTCATTGGAGTCATTTTCAAGGATGGTCGGGCAATTCAGCAAGCAGGTTTTTTTGCTGGCTACAACAACGTTGTATGGGCAGCCATCACATGCCAGGCTGTTGGAGGCTTGCTTGTCGCTATGGTCGTCAACTACGCCGACAATATTGCCAAAAACTTTGCCACAAGCATCAGCATTATTCTGAGTTTCATTGCAAGCGTTTGGTTGTTTGATTTCGAGATTACCATTAATGTGAGTTTTCTATTTTACCGATTGACTGGTCACTACATATCCTAACACGGTTCAGTTTATCGTTGGCATGGGCTTTGTTCTCTACGCGACCTACCTGTATAGTGCTCCATCACGGCCGCCACAGACAGGAGAGCCTCAATCAGAATACAAATTGCCGAATTCCGAGGACGAAAAGGAAAGCGATCCTGCACTCTCGCAAAAGAGCTAGCGGTATCTTGGAATACCAATGTCACATTGTTCGCTCTTCTTGATCTTATGAGGAACTGGGAAAACGGTAGTGTTTGAGTTATAGGTCTTTGTAGCTGGCGTTTTGTGGGTGGTCAAGGAAACTGCATATCCTAGAGCGTTTTGTCTTTGAGGTGAAGCTGGCTGACGCCGCTTGTTTCGAACGATCTAATTATTGTAGCATACGGTACGCATTGCGACCATTATTTGACAGAAATGTCAAAGTAGAAATCAATTTCTACTCGCAACAACATTTGGAGCTACACAGTTTTGAAGGGCAACTGCGTGTTGACTTGGCAGATATACCTTTCTTCTGGATTTTTTGGACAACTTTTCCACAGAAGTCGTGAGCAGTTAGCTATTCTAGGATAGGTAGGTTCGTACATCAACGTGCCTTCCTCAGGCGGAACATTACCATCTCAACTCCAACGAGCCTTCCCAAACGGTTTAGTACCTGGATCCTTATCTTAACCTCATTGCTTCCCAACTTAGACCCATACTTCTTCTTTTCGGAAATGGAACTTTGATACAACCCAAAGCCATGGAGGACGATATCTTTGGTATGTTAGATAACCTTAATCGCACCACAGACAATGATTACCCAGATGTTACTGCATCGCCGCACTTTGGGAAGGCCCAGCATGGCAGCCATCACAGCTACGATCAATACGACGGCAGTCATGTTCTTGTGCCCTCTACAGCCCCGGTAGCACCAAGATCTATAGGTAAGTGCATTCTTTGTGAGTTTGATCTAGGCTTGACTAACTCTTTCTAGAGGACTACGCCTATCAACCAGAAGCAGCACATCATCCATCACTGACGCAACCTCAACGCCGAGATGGGAGACAAAGCCTTCAGAGCCAACCTGACCAGCCACTTGTCCAAGGCATCAGACTGGTTTCTACGCGGGAGCTGCCCGACAAGTTGCGAGCCATCTTCCCCTTTCCAAACTTCAATGCTGTGCAGTCCAAGTCTTTTTCGGCAGCTTGGGGATGCAACGACAACCTTGTACTGTCTTCACCTACTGGCAGCGGCAAGACAGCGATTCTTGAGCTTGCCATATGCCGTCTAATCAACAGCAAGCCCCGTGGAGACTACAAGATTGTGTATCAGGCACCAACTAAGTCCCTCTGCTCTGAGAGACATCGGGACTGGCAACGCAAATTTGAGCCCATGGGCCTTACTTGCACCGAAGTAACTGGTGATACGGAGCAATCGCAGCTGACGCAGGTCAGAGATGCCAGCATTATCATCACAACTCCTGAGAAATGGGATAGCATGACTCGTCGTTGGACAGATCATGCTAAACTCATGCGTATGGTCAAACTATTCCTTATCGATGAGGTCCATATGCTCAAGGATGACCGTGGTGCTACACTGGAAGCCGTCGTGTCGCGCATGAAGTCGATCGACGCTGACGTCCGGTTCCTTGCTCTGTCTGCCACTATCCCAAACGCCGAAGACATTGCTCTTTGGCTTGGAAAGAACTCTCACAAACAGGAACAACCAGCCATTCTCGAGCGCTTTGGTCAGGAATTCCGACCTGTCAGACTGCAAAAAGTCGTTTGTGGCTATCGTTCTACTACCACGAATATGTTTGCATTTGACAAAATGCTGGCGTCAAAGTATGTTATTATTTCGATATAAAGTTACCATTACTAATCATTCATTGTAGGCTTCAAGAAGTGATCCAAAAACACTCTCGCAAGAAGCCGATCATGGTATTCTGCAGTACTCGAAAGAACGCTGAAGCCACAGCAAAGCAACTTGCCCAGTGGTGGAAAAACACCAACTCTCCGCAGAGATTTTGGACCGGTCCACGATCTCCGATTCCAACTCGTGACAAATCTCTGCAAGGTATTCAAGTCTCCGTTGTTTGCGGCTTCATCTACTAACACTAAGCAGAATGCGTTCAGGCCGGCGTAGCTTTTCACCATGCTGGTCTTGATGTTTCCGATCGAACCAGCGTAGAGCAAAATTATCTTGCGGGAGAAATCAATGTCATCTGCTGCACTTCCACACTGGCAGTTGGGGTCAATCTTCCATGCCATTTTGTGATCATCAAGGGCACTACCACCTACACCGCAAACACCGCGAGAGAAATATCTGACTTGGAGGCATTGCAGATGCTTGGTCGAGCTGGAAGACCGCAGTTCGACACGAGTGCGATTGCTGTCATAATGACTCGCGAAGAGAAGCGACGACAATGGGAGAAGTTAGTATCTGGCGATGAGATCCTGGAGAGCTGGTAACTTTTGGCTTCTAGTTTGCGGAGTCGTCGCGGGCTAACGCATCTAGTTTACATTTGAACTTGACTGAGCATATGGTTGGTCATTACCTTCGGCTTACATTGAATCTACTAACAATAACAGAACGCTGAAGTTGTGCTTGGCACTATTACCAATCTGAAGACTGCAAAGCAATGGCTGAAAGGCACTTTTCTGTTTGTACGAATGCAGAAGAATCCAAAGCATTACCGCCTCGGAGAGCTGGAAACCGGGATGGACGCCGATGCCCTGCTTGCTCGAATCTGTACTGAGCATATCCAAGGGCTTCAAGAATATGACTGCGTTACTGAAACTGAGCCTTTCAAGTCAACTGCATATGGAGAAGCTATGGCACAGTACTACATTTTGTTTGAAACTATCAAGAAGTTTTTGAGTCTGCCAGCGAGAGCCAAGATCTCAGAGATTGTAGGACATCACCATGATACATTTGTGAGTCGATAGTAACCGGTGAATAGTTGTCCGCCATGTCTCAAGCAGATGAATTCAAGGACTTTCGATTTCGAGCAGGAGAAAAGCCACTATACAAAGAACTCAACAAGCTGCCTGGCATCCGCTTTCAGATACCACAAAATCTAGAAACTCCTCCACACAAGGTTTCCCTGATTATCCAGTCCGCTCTAGGTGGAGTGGATTTGCCCACAAAAGAAGAGGGTAATCATACAAATCAGTACCTTATGGAACGCTCAACCATTATGCAGCAAGTAAAACGTCTCGCGCGTTGCATTGCGGATTTGCAGATTCATCGTGGAGATGCTATAGCGCTACGAAATACTCTGATGGTATGCCGAAGTGTGTCAGCGCAAGGCTGGGATGATCGACCGGTACAAATGAAGCAAGTTGATCAAATCGGGATCGTCTCGGTTCGAAAATTGGTCGCGGCTGGTATCAAATCACTTGAGGAATTGGAGGAAGCTGAAGATCACAAAATCGAGTCGGCCTTGAGTCGAGCGCCACCTTTCGGGAAGAAAATCCACGACTTCGTCAAAGATTTACCCAAGCTTCGAATCTCACTGAAGCATGTCGGCCGCTATGTATGAAGATTGAACTTCTTGTCATGACATTGCTAACATCTTGAATAGCTCCCCAAATCCGACGCTGTTGTCATAAAGCTTGAAGCTGAGGTTGGGTTTTTGAATGACAAACCCGCTCTGTACTTCAGGAAGGAGATGGTGCATGTCATTGTCTTGATTGAATTGTCTGATGGTACTCTAGCATATTTCGAGAGACTGAGGTATGATAGCTATCTTGTGTTCGGCGATCACGCTTTGCTGACTAGCAACTACAGCGCCAAAAAACTCGGGACTAATCGAACCTTCCTGTTCGAAGTGCAATTGACAAGTGCAACTCAGTCAGTCCACGGACATGTAATGTGTGCAGATATTGGTAGGAAATCTTCCTTGTGGACGAAGAAATGTTCCTGCGCTAACATACCCCATTTAGCTGGGACTTTGAGGTCTGCAACATGCAAGCCAACAATTCCAGCTGCTGCATTTCCAAAACCTGTTCCACAAGTCGAAGTGTCCCAAAAACCTCAAAATGCCAGTACTGCGGGTGGTGAGCAAGTGCAAGAGCCAGCGGCCAAGCCTCGTAGCATATGGGACGTGCCAACCTCTTCGACAGCTGACGATGAATATGGCAATGCAGAGGATGATGCCGCACTGCTCAAAATTGCAGAGCGGCCAGACAGCAACACATTCGAAGATATCGACGATATCATGAGGGACACTACCACTCGCGCGGAAACACAAGCAAAGCCGACCAAAAGTCTGCTAAAGCACAAAACAAGCGACTCAGAGTTTGCTAAGCTGCCTAACGGGAAATATGCGTGTATTCATCTTTGCAAGGACAAGGCAAACTGTCGACACGTGTGTTGCCGCGAGGGGCTTGACAAGCCTACTAAAGCGATGATCAAGAAGGCCGAGTCAGCACGGAAGGACACTCCAATATCACTGCAAGTTACCAAGAAGCAAGATCCCAAGAATGATCTCAGTCGAAAGCTTTCCAAGGGAGCCAGTGGTCTAGCTCAACTGGATTTGACTTCTGAGCCCCGCGAGTCTATTCGTAAGCCAAGCAAGCCGCTGGCGAGACAAGCCCTGGATCAACTTCATGCAAAGGTACAGAAGGATCGAGCGGAACCTTTGGCAAACTTGCCAAAACCTCATCAACCGAACACACATCTATCATTTCTCAAAACAACCCCAAGAGACGAAGTAGATGATGAAATCGTCAGCACACAAGATGGTCTCGTTCCGCTTCCCAAATCAGCGCAAAAGGCGAAGCGCAGCACTGGTCACGTCTCCAAAGAGCATTCCGTTTTTGAGGACGATGAGGCTGAAAACCATGCCGAAGAGGAGCCGAAAGAGATATCACCCAAGAGACCTGAACCATTGAGCAGACCGGCTTTTAAGGAGAGTTCAGATCTTGGCTTCGACGAATTCGAAGAGTACGTCGATTGGGACAAGCTGGGCTCCGACCTTGCTATTGGTGACCTCCAGCAAGCTGCTAAAGTTTCTCTGGACACTCCTTCACAAACGATGAAGCGCGACAAGACGCCGCCTCGACCACGATCCAGAGACAGTCTCTTCGACTCGTCACCACCACGCGGCACGAAGCGACCGGCACCAGCGATAGACACGAGCCCAGGCCTTGTCCCCGCTTCGTCGGTCGGTGAATATGCGCCACCAAAGCTGCATACTCCGAAGCGAATTAAAATACAGCCTTATGGTGAAGAAATGGAGTGGCAAGCTGACAAGGAGAATCGCGTTCCAGAAAGCCCACCACAGTTTGACAGTGAGGCGGATCAGATGCAGCAAGCAGAGGAGTGGTTTCTGCGCGAGTATGGACATTGTGTGGAACTCATTGATTGATTTGAGTGCTTAAAACGTGGAAGTGTTAATTTGTGGTGTGATCCATGTGATATTGTCAGAGATACAGTATATATTGCTATTCGAGACGTGGCCAGAACCACCAAACGATGAACACTCCATGATGAGAATGTACGAGGAGTTAATAATGTCACATGGAAATCAAAGGAAAATAAGTGTCACAAAAGGACTGCACATAACAGTCGATTTGTCGATTTCATTCAGCTCGTATAACACCAGAGGTATAGAGACCTCATGCCCATTTTGATGAAAACGCCCGTAGACTCGAGCAAGCCGCAAAGACCAAGCACGCCAAACCCTTGCACCATTTAGCGGTAACGCCAGAGGGAGAGGGTGTTGTTGCGCTTCCAGGTCTTTCTCCGTCCACCACGGGTCTTGTTGTAACGATGACCCTTGTTGATACCACGAGACTTCTTTCCGGTGGCAGTAAGACCACGTGCTTCGCGGTGCTAGATAATTTGATGAGTATGTGTTTCCCGAGCAAATATAGGCACAACATACCTTGTGGACTGGGTTGACGATCCAGTTGATTCGGGGATCGCGGCGGATGGCCTTGTGTTGAGGATCAACGAGAATGATCTCATAGTACTTGAATGTGGAATCTTGGTTGACCCAGTACGAGTTGAGAACACGGAGATTGGCGCAACGGCGACCGACACGCTCTTCGGCGGTAGCACGGAGAGAACGTTGGTACTTGAGCTGGTTGATACCCTGGTTGGTAGGTTTGCCTAGATCACTCATCAGAAACTGTTCTTTTCTTTCCCACATTCCATTATAGAACCGTACCGTATGTGGCACCCTTTGGTGCGGGCCGCTTGCGACCACCACGTCTCACGCGGATGCGGTAGACGACATAGCCTTGCTTGGCCTTGTAACCGAGGCGGCGGGCCTTATCGGGACGAGAGGGGCGGGATGCGCGGTGGATAACGTGAAGTTGGCGATACTAGCAATTGGGCACTCTCAGCAAAGTTCAACGAGTGACACCAAGTTTGGTGGACAAGACAGACAGCTCCGCCGACTCCAGTTGTTTGCTCAACGAAGAGAACAAAGGAGTCGGCGTGGGTCTTGTATGGCTAGCGGATTGTACTCACTTCCCAGCAGCGGACGCGAAGCAGGAAGCGCAGGACGTCGGACTGCTTGCGCTTCTGGAGCTCTTCGACGTATTTGAGGGCACCCTAATGGATAGTCAGCGAAAGCCGGAAGTATAAATCGGTAGGACGGTAGCAAAAAGGTATCATTGTGATATTCGAGGAGATTCACGCACCATTTTGACGGATTTGGGTGGTTGATGGTCGTTGGAGATGGATGTAAAAGATTCAATGGGGTTGCGATGAACAATTTGGTGGTTGTGGGAAATTCTTGGTGGAGGCTTAGTCATGCAAACTGGCGCTAAATTTCTCCACCCCCATCTTTTCTTGAGAGCCCCATGGCTCCAAAATAACTACCACCATGAGCTAGACACGTAGATAATCTTCGCAGGACTGATTGAGAGCAATCGACAGTTTCGTCATGTCGTCTGTATCAGCTTCTCGTCTGCTGGAGTGGTTCAAAAAGAACGGCGGTTCCGTCCACGAAAATCTCGCTTTAACATTCAGCTCAGAATATGGCTATCTGTTTACGGCAGACAAGAGCTTGGAAAAAGAGGCTACGGCATGTGTTTGTCCCTTTTCATTAACGCTGTCTTATCTGAATTGTCTGCCTTCACCACCAACGGGGATTGAAAGTCATGCAGAGTCTAGCGTTTGTAGCAGCTTGATAGGAAAGCTGAAGCCTAACGCCGTTGGAACATTTCTCCTGGCCGAACAACGTACGAAAGGCGCAGAGAGCTTCTGGTTTCCGTACATCGATGCTCTACCTCGGGAAGAGGTATTGACTACTCCGTTGTGGTTTCATCCGGAGGACTTGGTCTGGCTCTGGGGAACAAATCTCTATTCAAAAACTGTGCCTTCCGAGCAGACTGCTGTAGAACTTCGGCGGGCGATGTACAAAGAAGCTTGGCAATCTGGAATAACTGTGTTACAAGAGAAAGGTGTGGATGCTACGAAATTTACTTGGTGAGTCTTATCAAATCTGTCGGAGCATTATAGACGGCATCCAAGGCAGGTGAATTTGCACACGTGTACATATTTTTAGGTTAGTCTGAAAACAGGCTGTTATTCAAAACCAGTTCCTTGAACGACAAGTACTGATTCTCTGCGCCCAGGGAACTATGTCTATGGGCCGCTACCATCTTTTCGTCGCGGAGCTTTACGTCTAACATTGCCACCCAAAATGCCGATGAATCTTTTCCTTTACTATACCCTGTCATTGATATATTCAATCATAGATTCGGCGAAAAGGTATTCTGGAATATGGAGAAAGGTACCTTTAGACTTGAGCTCCCGGAAGGAGCCCCAACAGGAGAACAAGTTTTCAACAACTACGCCCCCAAAGGAAATGAAGAATGTAAGCACAGGATCATACAGTACAGTTTTCGAGATATACGCTAACATAATACAGTGCTAATGGGCTATGGCTTCTGTATCGAAAACAATCCATGCGATCAACTGGTGCTACGACTAGCCAAGCCGCCAGGCGTGGTCCATCTGGGCCTCAAGTCTTCCATGCCTTCACACTTCAAATCCGAAACATGGAGCGTGGAAGAGTCCGGATTCTACGTTAGAGGACGCAACCACTATGCCGGTGCCTATGCAAACCAATCCGGCCTAGAGTGCCTCCGCGGCGTTCAACCCGAACTCGTAAGCGCTCTTAGAATCATGGTAGCCTTCTCCTTCGAATCCAGCTACACCGACCCAAAACACCAGCAAGCCGAGCTCTGGTGGGCCACTCTAGATGCTCTTTCGATGCGTCTCCAGCAAAAACGCGACGCCATCACCCAATGGGACGGCATGCTCCCGGCAACTCCACAGAACCGCCGCCAGGCATTCGCCAAAATATACCGCGATAGCCAACTCCGCATACTAAACGAAGTCATCGAAGAACTCGACACGGTACTGGGCCCATTAGACCGCGAAGAGACCACGATATTCGACGTGTTTCTTTAGCAAAAGTAGTAGCGTTAGCCTTTATATTAGCGTCAGCAGACATTACAGAATGTACAAAGCGTTCCCATCCGTTATATATAATACAGCCATAACACATCAAAATCCCTTGTATCCGTACCAAATCTAGATTCCCAAAGCTCGATTTCCGTAAGCGTATCGCAAAATTGATTAAGAGTGAACATAGCGCTTCACTACTCTACTCGTGCTGCTTCCGCCTTGCCTGCCTCACGCTCTGTGCCACCAGGCGTCCATCCACGGTCAAATTTCTTCATTACGATGCCAACGTCTTCGCCTTCGACGCTGTCGTCGCTGCCGAAAAACTCGGCGACTTCGGCGGGGTCGAGATTGTCGACTACATCGTCGTCGTCGTCATCTTCGTCTTCGTCTACTAGCCGCTCAACGTCTTCGATTGAATCAGGGGACTCGTCGAAAGTGCCGTGGGACGGATTGGATGCGGCGGCAGCTTCTTGCTCTAGACGGCGCTGGGCCATGCGAGCGGCAAACTTGCTGCGTGCACGAGTGGGTGGTTGCAGAGGCGGTGGTATGGGTGCTTCACCACTAGCAGTCTGGGAGGTGATTAGTTTGAGGTCGGTGGGAGCGGACAAGGGACGAGCCGAACATAGGACAGGAGGATAGGATAGCGAGAGGATAGAGAGGAATAGGAGGCAACATGGTTAGGAGGATGGTAGGAGAAGGCGGATCCAACACAAGGCAAAAGGCATGGAAAAGGACAAAGTGGGAACTTGTTCGATTCCGCTGCTCTATTGCTGTGTACAAGTACATGAATGCGATGCCAGATGGCACCGGTAGTCTGATGGACGGAATGATGAATATATGCAAACTCCCCAAGAAAAACAGGTCTCAACTCTGCGATATTCGTGTTCTGAATCGCCCATGAGTTGCATTGCAAGTTTCTTCCCCTATCATCCGCGTCCAAAACCGCCGTGGTTAAAAATGTGAGTAATACAACAATGAAGCGAAGAAAAAATATGGCTCTTCAGTTCTCCAGCGATTAGTATGGGCAGGGGAGGGAATCGAAGGGGGCAGGCCAGTGTCACTACAGATCGGACTCGTTAATGGAAAGTTCACCCACTTGATCATTCTCGTCAATGAAGCTTGGCGTCCTGCGTTCGCTTTCCTCTTCCATGTCTTCGTCTTCTTCATCACTACTGCCGTGACTGAAGCCACTGATAAGAGATCCTCCACTAAACAGATAGCCTTGGCCAGATCGATTGTTGTCGCTTTCAGTAGTGGCACTACCATTGTCGAGAGTGAGGGGTGCGGTGTTTGTGAGATTAGCCAGCGCACTAATGCTTCCAAAGCCACCCTGAGCAGCATTGACTGCATTTAACACTGCTTGTCGTGGACCGAGATTCGCATCTGGTCTTACACCACCAAGAATGGCATTGTCTCGTTCCCGGGTCTCGGCCAAGGTGTGCTCCACATAGTGGATCCATTCAGGCGAGCTGACCTTGTCAAGAACGAGCTGGGATAGCGACTCTGGAGAGATGCGTTCGGTGAACTTGACAACTTCCTCTGCTATGAGAGTCAAATGTCCCATGTAGCCTAGACGCATTTTGGACTCCTTCTGAGCCTTGTCGCTAGCTACTTGACCTTCCATGATCCGTTCGGTAATCCGTCCGGTGTCGAAGACGTCACAAGCGAGGCTTCTGTTATAGCCACGTTCCATTTGGCCATTGAACACTTGTTGTACAACATCATACACGACGTTATGAAGGAAGTTGTTCCAGGGAAAGCGGAAAAAGAAGTCCTGTTGTAATTAGCTCAGATCAAAGAATAGAGTCACAAACATACAAGAATTGTTGGGACCACACGATGCTCGACAAACATCATCTTCAAAAGATCCCCGACAACCGGCTTGCTATCAACATCAGGCTGATAAGGGAAGTCATTGGCCTCTTTCTCTTCATCGATTTGAGCTGGCTCGCTCTCTATTGACTCAGCTGGTTTCTCCTCAGATGGTTCTGCATCAGCTGCTCGTGGTTTTTTGGAGAATAACGGCGCTGGGGTGTCTTCTGGATGAGGAGACATCTTGGTGTCATCTTTGCCTAAGGATCTAAGTCAGCGACTTGCATCGGATAATGTATCACGTTCTATTACCTTTCTGACCCAATCGGAGAGGAGCAGGTACAGGTGGTGGAGGAGCATCGTGTAGTGGTGCATCTGGGGCAGATGGAGCATCTATCACGGTCATAGCCTCTAGCTGGGCGGATAAATCTGCTGCTGCATCGGCAGCTGACTGTTCAGCCGGCTCTTCCTGGGGTTCAGACTTTTCTGTATCTTTGCTATCCTTAGTTGTTGCCTTGCTATCAGAAGGCACCGTTATATCAGGAGTGTCTTTCTCATCAAAGTCATCTTTGACCTCGACAAGAGTCTCTGGTGCTGCGACATCTTCAAAGTCTTCTTCAGTACTGTTGGATACCTCGAGACGCTTGATCTCTTCAGGTGAGTCGCCAAATGATGGTGCTCGTGCGTGATGAAATCCTGAACTGTCTACACTAGTACCAAATTCATGGGTGGAAGACTCGTTGTAAGCCCCTAATTTGCCTTCGGCTTTGAGTTTGCATCGTTCGGCGTCTCTTGCCATCACTTCACTCTCGCTACCTGGTTGATTGAGTAAAATCATGTTCGAGCAATGAAGCAGTTCAGCCATAAGTTCGCAGGTCTTGAACCGATCGAAGCCTAGTGGCTCAATTTTCTGGCCAAAGGCAGTGTTGAGCTCCTTCTTTCCTGTGCCGACTGACTTTATCATAATCATGAATTTGGGGATGTGCTCGGCAAATTGTCGTAACAGGGTTCCAAGGTATATAGGATCTGATGATTTGGGGATTGGGCCAATTTGGTTGTCTAGATCATAATCGGAATTGTTCTTTCTTATCACTTCAATGATAATACCAACACCAACAGTCAAAGGATTTCCTCCGCGCAACATGTCTGTGATCAACATCTTTACACATTCTTCTGACACCAATTGTCTGGTCAACTCATTGGGTCCTATGACGTTACTGTCTTGGGCTGTCGCATTCGCGGAGATGGTAATAATGGCCTTTAGGAAGTCTCCTGCTGACGTTTGTGTTGCGGCATCCTTATCGGCGGAGAGATTTGCGAGTAGAAGTGGGATGAGATCTTGGGATTGGAGCCACTATAAAGACGATTAGCAAACAAAGATATCTTGGCTAAACTCATGACCAATCTCACATCTATAGTTCCATGACCGCCTTCGCTGCGCTCAAGACTGATTATCTTTAAGAGTAGGTCCATTATCACTGGACAGTCGACATGTCGTAGCATGTCCGCGACTACGCCGTCAACTGATTTGAAAAAGTCTAGCATCTCCTCTGTCTTTTTATCCAAAAGTGACTCGTTGACTTTGGTGAAGTAGCTTGCTTGGATGCCGTCGAGGGGAGCATCGCGTTTGATGTAGTGCCAAAAACGGCGCAAGCTTTCTCTGTTCTCCAGAAGGGCCTCTGCTATTGACCATACATCAGAGGATAGAACTTCACAGGCAACGTATGCGTATTTTAGTCGTTGTCGTTCTTCCTTGCTTTCATCCTCCGCGTCTTTCAGAGATTTGGATTGTGACCTCCGCTTGTTCTTGCCGAAGAGACTATTGAGTGGGTTTGAGCTTCCATTATCTTCCTCGTCTAGCTCTTCTTCGGCGTTTTCGGGGGATAATTCATCCTCGGGTAGTTTGGGTAGAATTACATATTGGAGAAGGCGGTCAAGGACAGTTTCCTCTCTGAGAAACTCGAGCAGTTTCGAGTTTTGCGATTTCAGCTCTTGAATCAGGTCAGCCTCCTCGAGAAGCTCTTCAACGGTGACATCGGGCTTCTCCAAGAGCGAGTCGATGGTTGATATGTTGGCATAACCGCCGAACCGCCAAAACATGGTTGCGACCTCGAGTCCAGCGCAGGTCGGTCAGCCGGAGGGTTTTGAAGGCAAGTTAGGGGCTCGATGATCACGCAGGCATGAAGCAGGATTGGTTGGTATCGCGATGGGATGATCAGCGAAGTGGTGAACTTCTCATTGGACCAAGGGGTAGAATTATTTGCCGTGTGAAGGTGGGAGCCGCGGAAGCGCTGGGTCAACAGCGAACAGTGAGGACGGTGTAGGATGTGGTTAGGGGAGGCCTGTGATGTGAGTAGATAGGCGATGCGGGATCGGGACTCGGCAGCAATGGGAGCTCTTCTGGGAAGATGAGAGAGAAGAGAGAATGGAAGAGAATTTATTGAGAGATGTTGGGCGCAAGTTGGTTGTAGATGCTTGTATGTAGACAGGATGGGTTGAAATGGCACTGGGCAGCTTGCCAGGTCAGTCTGCACTCTTTTCTCAGTTGGTCGCTCTTTCTGATCTGGCTCAGGTTGGGGCGCACCTGCCACTTGCCATGCGATAGGCCCCAGAAAGGGTAGCCACAGCCCACAGCTCACAGGCTGCACCTTCCCCTACCCAATTCTCCAGATCTGTCACGTGGCACTCCCCAACCACATGCCTCATCGACATCGAGGTTGTCATGCCTGAGCGCTTTGTGACAGCTATTACAGAACAAACTTCACGCCTTTCTTGCCAAACTCATCACCCTGTACCCTCTCATATTCCGATCCTGCCATAATAATCCGTTCTCTCACTCTCTCAAAGATTCGACTGTATACCTACTTCTTGCTTTCTACAGGCGTCTGAAGCTCACCAACTGAGCATCTCGGGCAGCACTTCACATTAAGCAAACATCATGAATCGACTTTTCGGGGCTAAAGATACGAAGGAGAAACCATCGCTGGACACTGCTTCTACCAAGGTATGACAAATGACATCTTGCAGCGCTTTGACAGCTAACACGTTCAAGCTAAGCGCACAGATCGCCAGACTCGATGGAGAAGTCGAAGTGGCCACGCGAGAACTTACTACCATCCTCCTAAAGCTCAAACAAAAAGGACCAAGGGCTCCACCATCTCTCAGAGCTCAAGCAAAAAAAGCATTGGAAAAGCAAAAGCGGAAACAGGCTATGCGAGACCAGCTAGATGACCAGTTGACCAACTTGCAGCAAGCTGGAATGTTGCAGGACAATCTCCGAAATACAGCGATAACCGTAGAGGCCATGAAAACGACTACTAAAGAGCTAAAGAAACAATATGGCAAGATCAACATTGATCAAATCGATAGGCTACAAGACGAGATGGCTGATCTCATAGAAATGGGCAACGAGATTCAGGATAGCATCAGCAGATCCTATGACGTCCCGGAAGATATTGACGAGGATGAGCTCGATGCTGAACTTGAGATGCTGGGAGAAGAGGTGGAGATGGACGCTTTGAATGATGCACAAGGCCTGCCAAGTTTCATGGCTGATGAGGCTAATCTACCTTCCTTCATTGATAATCCCCCGGAAACATCAAAAGTCAAGGAGGCCGCCGGCTAATGGGTTGCTCTTTGATGTCGCGCAGTCGTTTGCTTAAGAGCATATATGCTTACGTTTTGTTGTTACCAGCGCTTGAATACGCTACACAACCGTATTCGCAGTTACATCGTCGCTATTGTTTACGCCAGTCATCAGCTAACGCAAGCTCTATTTCTAATTTAGTTTTCATATGATGATTATCTGTTGATGTGGGAGCCCCCAACCTAGATCGTCCTTGCTCAAATCGCAATTCAAGCCTAGGAGAGATCCTGAACTCTTGGTGGCTCTCAGGGTCAAGAGGCCAACTCTTCTGAACGTGTTTTCGCTTCTCTCCATGGGGTACAAGAGTAAGCCAATAAATTCAGGCCCCATACGATCGTGGGACTTGACCGATAGGTCGTTATTTACTTTCCACTGGGCGTCATGGTGAAGCAATGGTAGGACGACAACTTTGGACCGGTATTCGTCTATCGTCATCCCTCCATCCTCTGTGAAAATGTCAAAGGTGATCGAAGCAACACTACCCGGATCGCTGAACAACAAATCCGATGAGATTTTTGGGAGCGGCCTTATCATTCCGATGACTTTGACCCAACCGGCGATGATTTCACCCGTGACATCTCTCGACCGCGGTAAAACCACAACTTCTATTATCCGCAGTAGAGGAACCGGATCGATGAGCCTTGGATAAATCACTCTTCCCTTGATATTGGCCCACGACTATGATGGAGCTATAATTCGATCAGCAACTCGCCATAGACAATGAAACACAGGCTTACCTAGATACGAATCATATTCTTCTGCTGGCTTCCTGTCAGGTTGTTGGTGATGTACTGGAACTCGCCACGCCAGCTCGTTGATCATATCTTCACGCCATAATCCCGCAACATAGTCGTCGTCCATAACAGTCTGAAACTCCTTGGCTAATCCAGATATGGCAACGAGCTTATCTCTTCCTTTGGTCAACTTACGGCAACTATAATCATTAACGATACTTCTCCAGATCTTGTACCCAGACTCGGGTTTAGCTTTGATGTCGTCCAACCATGACTTATTCTGAAGTTGGTAAGGATAGTACATCCCATCACCTGAAGTATCCGTAGTCTCGGTTCCAGCCGGAAAACCTATCGGAAACGATTCGCTCGCCTCCAACTCTTTACATTCCCAGAACAACTGGGCGCCGAAATGTATAGTTCGAGGACTCAACAATCTCTCTTGACACACCCAGCCTCTTCGGTTCAACGAAGCTTTGATGAGACCTTCGTGTCGTACGGATGTCTTGAAGCCTACATAGCGCTGCTGGTCCTGTTCTCGGGCAATATCGATTACAAAAGGTGAATTCGCAATAGGCTCGCGATGGCAGAAAAGACCTCCAGGTCCGTTAGAAGCTGCCGTAGCGGCGATGTTGTAAAGTGCTTGTTTATAAACCTTGCCCATCAAAGCGGCTTCTTTTGCCCAATCGATCTCACAGTCTTGCATGATGCAGAGCGAGTCAATCCAGAGGTATCGGAATCCAAGCTTTCGAGTAACGATGATAGACTCCTGGAACGTCTGCGAAAGGCTGCTCCAGTCAATTCGGTCTTTCAGATCGTTGAGGTTTTCTTTGAGAAGTCTTAAAGGTATCTTAGAGCCCCTAGAGCGTGGTCAACGACTGACCTGTGGTATTGAATGAGCTTACTCACCAAGAGTGACTCAGTGTCACATACTCAATTCGCTGCTGTCGATGCTCCAGCTCTCCTGAGATTACCAATCGAACACAAGGGGCATCGCTCGCGCCAACGTCAATGAGTCTGGTCGGCAAAGCACCAGAGCGCTCAAGGCCACACTTCTTATGCGTGTTTAGACATCTGGTGGTCCATTCTTTGACACATGCCCAAGCTCTGTCAGATGATGTGTTTGCAGACATAGGCTGAATCATATGTGGAAACGTAATTGCTAAATCACATCACGTTCAGCTTGGCAACTATCTCATTTGAAGCGATATATTGTACCTTTGACTGGAATGAGTGTCCAATCGCCACCCGCTAGATATATCTCACTAAACAACTGCGTACCAGAGTCGAATACCAAAGTCGTTGAGGTGCTTGATAGAAGGCGCCGGCGCAATTGTTCTCTTGTTAAGTTCTTAAGGTTGGGTGGTGTCTGGTAAGTATTTCGATGAACTGACCATAACGTCTCTAAATCGACAGTCGCCCATGTAATTTGGCAAAGTCTACATTGCTGGAGAACGGACCTTGCTAAGTCCACGATATTGTCGATCTCGAGGCGTTCACTCTTCTCGAACCACCAGTCATTTGGCTGCCAGAAGAAGTTTCGACACGTCGAGCATATGGTTGAAGCTGCTGTCTCATTTTCCGGGGATTCGTTGTTGTATGACTTGGTCGGACTCTGCAGGTATACTTGAGTCGATTCGTTCAAATTGAGCTCTACAGTTCCATGATCTAATTGTGTATACGCTGGTAGCATCTGGGAGTTCTTAGTACAAGACACACGCTGAAAATAACATATAGTTCAACCTCACCAAGTCTCCAACAACTCTGCTAGTAGCCACAGCACTCTATGGAGACCATAAGATGCTGTAACAAGATTCACATTTGGCTTGATAGTTGGTAAAAGTATCTTGTAGAAACGAATACTTACCGCTTTGGTGGATGTATTCCTGAAATTTACCCGATATAAATGTCGATATGTCCGTTGGAATGAAGCCAGTTCGCAGCCTTCTTAGAACATACATAACGAGCAAGATAACATACTCCAAGTATGCTATAACCCCTGATAGAGGCCGCATATTTCATTCGCTAACGTATCCTGCACAACGAAGCATGAGGCACAGTACTCAAGCCGCCAATCAATTACCTAGCCGCCAGGATGTGCATCGCCGCACTGTACACCTTAACAAAACAAATCCATGGAGAGGATATGCAACTGCCAGCAAGTCCTATCCAATAGACAAGCGACTCGTGGCGTTGAGGGTCTCTCATCGCGCAGTGAGAGTCGGCCGATGGACAAAATAGTAACGAACTCCCATCAGCTTCGCTTGCTCCCACAAACGCTCTTAAACAAAAGGTGCTATACAACTAAACTTATATCCGATAAAGTAAGCACCTTTGAACGCCCTGTATAGTAATTAAAACACTAGGTACCTAGGCATTGTGCCCGAAGCCGGAGTCTTGAAATCCTTCATAATACTCGTGGTGTTTTCCGGATATATCTCTTGTTCTACGAGCACTTTATCTAAATCCTTCCGGTTTGTCGAGAACAGCGATAATGGTCTTCTTCCAGTGGGAATATACTTGTGACGAAATTTGGGTGAACATACTACCCTTTCCATCTTGTTCCAGATCATTTCGATATTGTGTTTACTAATTGACCAGGCTAGAACTCTGCCACCGCTTCCTTCAATAGTTGTGCAACTCAATATCTTCCTGTCATTCCCTTGACCGTTGTTTGCATTATTTCTGTGCTGGCAGTAAAGAATGTAATCAGGCGAACTCATGAGGCAACATGCCCGCAGAAGAGGTCTGAACGGAGTCCCGAAGATGTTTTGAGGCTCTACCAATGGCTTACATATAGCTGGGTTTGGCCGCTTCTGAGAATTGGGCAAACAAGACAATTGCAGAAGAGCGATCTATGGGATCTACCATATGCTATCCAGACTCGCCACTTAGCCGAGTCAATCCAAAAAATCCATAGATCAACTACATTCAGAAGAATTCTGAAAGCAAATCTCTCGGATTGTTACATTCTGCTACCGGTTTATATTGGCGCTTTGGTTTGCGGTATGTATGATCGATATATTGGCCGTGGCTACTTTCTAATGCTGATATCAGAACTTGCTCCACCTGTTCTACTTCGACAGCTTCTTATAAGCATGGAAGAGCCTGATCGTGGAAATAGCATGCCTGTTTTGTACGCTGTTCTACTCTGCGCGAGTGCATTGGTTTATGCTCAGCTCGTAGTGCTGGAAATGTGTTTTGCATGGCGTTGTTATGAACGTGCTCATGGCCAGCTCACGATGCTGATATTTGAAAAGACATTGTCCAAGAAAATGATTATCAAGACTGAGGAATCGAGTTCAACAAACCAGCCGTCCCAGCTCCACGGAGGTCAAATTTACAGCTTAAACGCTCACGATGAAAAGAAGCAGGCGAAGGGATCTAAAATCAAAGGCTTACTCACCAAGAAGCTGCATTTATTGAGGGAGCTTTTTTGGACCTTTAGTCAACCAAATGCACAAGCGGCTGGTTCAGCCTCTGCTGGAAAAATTCTCAATCTCCTACGGTCTGATACACCTACGGTAGCAGCATCCTTTCGCAGAGGTCGAAGCCTGGTTAGAACACCATTCAAGCCAGTCATCTTAATTTGGTTAATCTGGAAACTGCTGGGTCCCTCATGCTTCCTCGGGCTTTTCATTGTTGCTGGAGCACAAATAAGTAACATGTTCCTGGCAAAGCTGTTGATTAAATGGAAACGCAACGAGAAGAAAGCCAAAGATCTACGAATACAGATTTGCTCGCAGTACTTAGATGTGATTCAGCATCTACGTTGGTACGCCTGGCAGGACACTTGGCTTGGAAAGGTTATGAAGATTCGTCAAGATGAACTTAACGTGCGACTCGTGAGATCCTGCCTCAGCCTCGTATCATCTTTTGTTGCGATCTGTGGTGGCCAACTCTTTCCGGTTGCTGCCTTCATCTCCTACACCTATCTTTCTGGACAGAAGTTGAGCGTCAGCTTAATTTTCCCTGCTTTACAGCTTTTTGGGCTTTTGAAAAGGTCACTAGAGAGTATTCCAGCTTGGATTAACAATCTATCGAATGCCTATATTGCAGTAGAAAGAATCGAAAGCTTCATGCAAGAGCCTGATCTGGAACGATTAGCCCCAATCGAGTCCGAGGTGACCGATCCGGCAACTTTGGCACTAGAGAATTGCGACTTTGCTTGGCCAGGGCAGACCAAGCCAGTATTGAAAGGAATCAATCTGGTTATTCCTTTTGGCTTGACGATCGTGTACGGGCATATCGGGGCCGGGAAATCCGCGCTACTCAAGGCTCTGGTTGGTGAAATGGATCAACTAAGTGGTCACTTTAATTCTGCTTATCTTCATCAACCCATTGGCTTCTGCTTTCAAAGTCCTTGGCTACAGAGCATGAGTATACGCGACAATATTCTCTTCGGGACACCACTCGATGAAGCGCGATATCAAACGGTAACAAACTCATGTGCACTATTGCCTGACTTTGAAACATTTCCAGATGGTGACTTATCGTTGATTGGAGAAAAGTAAGTTGTGATCTTCCCCAAGTGGGTCTGTAATTGACGTGAGAGCAGTGGCATTGGACTTTCTGGAGGACAACGAGCAAGAGTTTCCTTGGCAAGAGCACTGTACAGTCGCTCGAGAATACTACTCTTGGACGACCCAATTTCGGCTTTGGATTACAAGACAGCACGGAAGATAGTTGCAGTTTGCTTCTCTCCAACAAACGAACTTGCAAAAGGGCGAAAGATCGTATTGGTAACACATCGAATTGACTTAGTTGGGACTTTGGCAGAGCAATTTGTTGAAGTGAAAGACGGAGTGGTCGAGGTTCAAGGCCAAAGTCCGTTGGATTCTGACTTCGCCCTATCTAGTCAGCAATCTGGGATGAAAGATACAGAACTTCCCAATAAGGAGACTGATCATCGGATGAAGCCTACAGAGCAAAGTTCACCAAGAAAGTTCGTTGAAGACGAGAAGAGAAAAACTGAAGGTGTCGAACCGAAGGTTTTTCTGACCTTTGTATCCGCAGGTCAATTCTGGTGGATTTTCTTGTTAGTCATGCTTGCCATATCCAGAGCTTTTGCAATCGCTGAGCAATGGACGTACAAGGCTTGGGGCGAAGCTTATGATAAGGACATCGAAATTTCGCAGATCAAAAGGAACCAAGACCATCCAGTATGGCGTCGCTTCTCACCATCGAATGCGATCGTGTCCTTCCCTTCTCCAAACGAGGATCTTCGACCTTGGATGATTCTCCTTTTGGCGATCAGCATAACCAACTGCATCGCTTTCACAGTCTACAATCTAAGCCAATTTATCGCCATTTACGCGACTACCAAATTCTACTTTGCAAAGGCTTTGAAGCGTATCACCAATGCCACATTCAGGTTTTACGATACCACTCCATCCGGCAGATTGCTAAACAGGATAACATCTGATGTTGATGTACTTGATACCGCTCTCAATCACCTAGGTAGTACATTCTACTCCATTGGAATATTCGCTACCTCGACCGCAGTCATTGCGTCAATCTCTCCCCTCTCTTTCATATCTGCTTTCGCACTAATGGCTCTTTACTTCTTCATATTCCAGCTGTATCTTCCTGCAACTCGAGATCTCTGTCGTCTTGAAGCCGCTTCCCTGAGCCCATTCTACACAATATTCGGCGAACTATTGCAAAATCAAGGCGCTGGTTTGACAACTGTACGTGCTCTAAATGGCAGGGAAATGTTATATAATCGAATTATCTCCATTGTGGACACATATCGGACCTACGTTCACTTTGACCACGCCCTTCAGCTCTGGCTCATGTTGAGATACGACTGTATCTCCGCTATAACAGCATTTCTCCTCACTATTCTTGCGTTAACGACGAATCTTTCGTCAGGAATGACGGCATTCCTTCTCCTCAACTCCAATTTATTCGTCACCGCAACTCGTTCTCTTTGTACAAGCATGTCGCGTTTGCAGAAAGAGCTTGTGTCGGTCGAAAGGATTGCCGAACTGCTTGAAACTGAGCAAGAACCCAAGGGAAGTATGAAACCGCCAGCTTCATGGCCGAAATTTGGAAGTGAAATCAGATTGGACAAGGTCACGATTAAATATGCAGAGGACCTTGAACCAGTTTTGCACAATATTTCTCTGCGGATCCCGGCTGGATGGTATGTCTCGACCAACATACATATTGAAACAGTTTGGAACTAATGTCTCGGCTAGCATAACGGCCATCATTGGTCGAACAGGAAGCGGGAAATCTACCCTCGCCACGGCTTTGCTCAATATCGTGAAGCCTGAAACAGGTGGTGTGATTACAATCGACAATGTTTCTTTAGACGATATTGATGTTACAACCCTTCGACAGAGAGTAACTTATATCCCCCAGGACCCAGTACTTTTTGCTGGAACAATAAGGGGAAACCTTGACCCAATCAATGCTTATTCGGATGTCGAGTGCGAAGCCGTATTGGCACGCGTTGTTGCGTGTATTGGTCATTCCATAAACTGGACGATAGATTCGACAGTGGAATCTAGGGGCCATAACTTTTCTCAAGGTCAGAGACAGGCCATCAGGATAGCTCGTGCGATCCTTAGGCGGAGTGCGGTTGTGATTATGGACGAAGCCATGTCAAGTATCGACGAAGAGACGGCCTCGAAGCTACAGCAGGTAATCAGGGAGCAACTCAGTGGAGCTACGATCGTTATGATAGCCCATAGAATGAATGCTGAAGGGACATCAGGAGCAGATCATCAGATTTTGCTTGAAGGCGGTAGAGTCATTAACAGTTGAGTACAAAATCATCTTCAAGTGCTTAAGCCGGATCTCTCTATATCAGACTTGTTGTGATCGTAGAGAAAGCAGAAATGAAATTCAAGAGCAGTTTTTCAGGACAAACTCTGAGAACTATGGCACTGAGAGATGGCTCATGATGAAGTTCAATGCGAGTACTGATGTCTCTATGTTGTGGGAAACTTTGTGGTGGAAACCACTGGAGCGTTGTAAGGATATTCTGCAAGGTATTTAGTCATACATAAAATGTCATTATTCGATCATTGCTGCCCATCATCATTATCGTTATTATCGTCATCGTCGTCCTGGTCACCATCATCTTCATCCTTCAAATATCTCTTAACATCTTTCAGATCATGATGTCCACGATATTGGCCCATTTTCTGCGCCTTGGCCCTCTCAATTCTCTTCTTATGTCGCTCTTCAGACCTCTCACAGACTTCAGCGTGCTCATGCTTCGCCTCCCTATACTCTTTGATTTCATCGTACGCACTCTTGATCCAGATTGCTGCAATGCCTACATCCGCTGCAGTTCTCCACGTGGCGTTTTTCTTCTTCTTGTCCGCCTGACCTTCCGTGATCTCGCCTTCTGCTTCCTCCTTATGCCGTAGTTTCGTCTTCTCCATTGTTTCATGAGCTCCGTGGACAGCGTGGATGGTTGCGACGCCGGCGAGACCGATGGCGCCCCATTTCTTCCATTTGGCTTTCTTTTTAATCTTTTCGTCATCGTCAGTACAGCCAAGATCTGACGAAGAATCCGAGGAGGATGAATTGTTGCCGTTTTGTTGGCCACTTCGTTGGCCATTCTGTTTCGACTGTTGGCGCCGCTGGCCTTGATCTTGGTTGCCTTGCGCTTGTCTTCGAGAACGAGGAGGAACGGAGCCTTCGCTGTCATAATCATCTTCGCGATTTCTAGGGACACGCCTTCTTATTATTCGTCTTGGAGGCAATGGCTCGTCGTTGTATTGACCTTGGAGGTATGGCTGTTCTCTCCTTTGTGCGCGCCTGATCGGCGCTGGCCCTTCGCTATCGTAGTCATCTTGTTGAAATCGATCACCTCTTCGGACTCGTCTTCTGGTTGGCGGCGCTCTGCTGCGATAAGGTATCGGAAAGGAGTCTTGGTCTAATGAGCTTGTTCGGCGAATATATCCTGGTCGTGATAATGGTATCAGGGGAAGATCAGGGTCTTTAGGCTTCTCTAAAAATTCGAGAGGTAAATCTGTCGGTAGATCACTGGGCGCCGGTCCTAGAATTCGGTCACCAGGCTGAATATCGGACACTTTGACCTTAAGAAGTGTCGTAGTAGTGGGTCTCGAACTTCGCGACATTGGATTGGATCTTCAAAAGTAGTCTACAAAGGTACCAGTGAGGTTTTAATTGCTTGGCTGTCTTGGCTTTTCAAGAACAGCATTGAGCGTTGAGCAGATCGTTTGCTAAAGGGATGAAAGTGGGTCGATCGACATATGACGTCGGATACCCTAGTTTATCAGGCTGAGATAACAAAGTTGGAAGTGGATGTTTCACCGCCGGTTATGGCACTAAACCTGCAGGAGATTAAGCACAAAACATAAACCTCGTATAGAAAATAGGCTAGTTTATAGTACAATTTAACGTTATGTTTTGAAACAACTTCATTATACTCCTCATAGGAACACTATTTGTGCGAACTCTCCTCCGCCTCGCTGCGGTAGTTCGTACATGTAGTATTCATTCCTCACCACTATATTGGTGTTGCTCGTATTTTGCTTTAGTATAACAATTACTGGAGCTACTTGGGCAGTCTTTATGGCGACAGACGTAATAGGTTAGTAGCCTCATGCCGATGAGAGAACCTCGTCGTCACCAACACATTTGGTATCACAGTTACTAGCAAGAGCGTCACATCCAGGAAGTACGGGCAACTGCTCTTGGTCATCGAAATCATCTCCTGAACGAGAATGCTCCCAAAGGGCGATGAAGCCAGTGCCAGTCATTGCCAAAGTGCCATGTGACGTATCCAGACCAAGATGAGCTTCATATCTGAGATGCTCTGTTTTAGCATTGACAAGTCGATCGGCCCAAGGCGATGGCTGTATGTTAGAAAGTGCAGCTCTCAGCATCGCATCTGCTTTTTCCGCCTCTGTAGAGGACGAATCTTGCAACTTCCAAGCCAAGGTGATATTGTCAAGAGGAAAGCCGGTATACAGTCCTTCTAGTTCCCCAGAATTTTCGTGGAAGAGGAGAGCAATATCGGGCCTCATGCACAACAGGCGGAAAACGGGATGTTTAGGCGTCGTTGAGCCTCCAGAGATCGGTCCTTCATGGCGTGTTCTGAGTTTGTAACCTGTCGGCAGGTAACGGCGCAACGAATAGCTAATCAAAGGGCCGTAACGAATGTCGTGATACCAGTTCACTTCATTGTATAATAGGCTGATCTGATTTCTTTCATCTGGGTTGCAAGACAAATGATGTAGATCGGAACTGCTGAGTCTGAGGACCTTGGTCAATACAGAGGCCGCGCTGAATATTGACTGTTCATAAATGTCACTGAAATATTGCAATGCAGTCTCGAAAAGCCATTTTTTGTCCTTTTGATAGTCGATAGGAAAAGATAATCCATTGCGCACCAATCCCAGCAGGCCGTAAAGCCTGTCACGGTCATCTGCACATTTGGCCGATTGGAACTTGATACTGAGCTCCCAGAGAAATCGTTTGTCATTCAACGTTGTGTTGTCAAAATCTGTGAGCTTCATGGCGTGATGTGTCTTGAGAGTTGTATGCGCTTGAGCCAGCCTCAGTGCAGGACTTGCCGCAAGGGCCTCAATTGTCTTCTTCAGCTGCTGAATGCTGTCTTCACGATCGTGGTAGGCAATCTGTTCCAACTCGCAATATGCAAAGCAATACAAAATGTCGAAATTCAGCTCAACGTCTCTCAACCAGATCAGGGTGCGCTTGGCTAAAAGCACTTCTTGAACGATCCAAAGCCGCTCAAAGTATGGAGCTTGACATAAAAACAGCAGTTGCTTCCAAAAAAGAACATATTCCTTATCACCAATGGGCTGATCTAACCACGGCCATCCTCGCTTTTTGTGGTGCCAGTTTCTTGGATCTCTCAAAATCCTCTTATGCGGAAAATTCTGCAGCTGCTGGTAGGCGTAGGTCTCACGAGACCAGCGATCATCGAGCCATATGATGACTTGCTGCGCATGTAGATAAATTTGATCCATCATGCGCACTTGGCTGCTTTTCTCACTATCGTCTGACTGATTGATCGAAATGGCATCTATCCAGTAAGATTGAGAAACATCCTTTTTTCGAGCTGTGTCTAGGAATCTCCAGAGATTCTTTCGGACCAAGAACTGCTCACCATTGATCTCAATAGGATGATCCGCATTGGCAGTCCCCCAGGTGTATGACAGGGCATTGTATTCGGCATTGGTATTGCAATGACTGAGAGTGCATCTGATGCCGTCGTTATCTGCGCCCGGCAGGATTTTCAAAAGCCGGATGGGGTTACTCTCATCTTTGTTGATTGGAGTATATGTAAAGGTATCCTGTTGGCAGGGAGCTGCATTGGACGTCTCCTTCCTTCCAGATCGCGGTGCTCTTTTTGAAAGTTTGCTTTGGGGGACCTGAAATGGGCTGGAAGGTTCGTTCAAACTTCCACGAGCTGTATTATGACTCTCCATGTCGACCGAGTGCGTTCACTGGTCCGAGGATGGTATTCTAAAATGCAATGAGAGAGAGATACTGTACATAGCACATCGACAGTGAAGAGGTTAATGTCTCCAACGTTCGAGCTAGAATTATCTAGGAAGCATTACTCGCTTTCAGCCTGCTGCAAATCCGCCACTTAGAGGCAGACTAGAGATGTGGCGGTCACCCGAAAGAAAGTTCTGAATAGGTCCAGAGGCCAAGTTTTGGTGTTCTGCAAGAACTCACCATGGAAAGGTGCGCATTTGCTGGTTCACGCAGGTAGACGTTTGCAATCAGTCAAACCGTGAAAGGTGAAGTCCACCAGACTCGAGATGCGCTTTACCACATCCGGATACGGCATCGGAAATCCACAATCCGCGGCTCTGCGTCAAACGCCACAAAACTGGTCCCGATATCCCCGGGCGGATGGGGTCTGACCTAAACGCCATTTTGATGTTCACGTGCCGACGAATGTGGAAATACCGCAGATGAAAGCCAACGAATGAGCGAAACGAGATTCGAATGCGCCAACCTGAGAGGACAGATTTGAAGAGATCCAAGGCGAGAGGTTGGCGTGGGGTAGCAGATTTTACGATTAGATCAGAGAAAAATACCATTTTCTGAAGATGACAGATGTATATTCGAGGAATTGGTCCCGAAAGAAAACAATTCGGGTTGTCTGAAGTCGCGTAGACAAGGCTGAGAAAAAGCCACGGAGAAGCTAGAATTTCGCAAGTGGATAGAGTTCGATGGTTTTGGTAACCAATGAAACTGCCAAAACAGACACGATGGTTTCTCAAAAAATCGAGATTATATGCCATCGATTTTGAATTTTGTACTTTGCTGCAGTGGGCCATGTCGTGCCATCAGGGTTGAACGGCATGATTGTTCCTTGCTTCAACGTAGTGGCCTCGGTGAGCTCCCTGTGAATGCATAGGGCGGTGAACAGGTCGCGCAAAATGTAGTAGCACGATGAGGGGTTCTGATATCTAGAGCTTCCGGGCGATGGCAGGCGATGGCAAGCGATGGCAGTTGAGATGTATGTGTCCGTCCAGTGGACTGTTGTGGCCTGCAAGCGTGGGCACCAGTCTGGTAGCAGCATAAAGGTCACATTGCCAGGACGAGCCACTGATCAAGGGGAATCCAAGGTTCAATGCGCCCGGGACGAGAGCCGCGGTATGGAATTGGATACTGGGAGAAGTGTTATTAGTCACTGGGCGTCGTCAATGGATGTGCAATAAGGCGGTCAGATATTGCGTATCAGAATTGGCCTGGTGGTCGACAAATTTAGTTGTGGCTGTGGTTGTCTTGTGCCGTGCAAGAAGCTAGATACCGGAGTACCTACGACAGAGTGAAGTACATAGGGAGTAAGTAAGAACAGAGGGCACACCTTAATGATTGCAATGCTAGGCAGATCATTCTATGTGGACGGAGATGACCATGGTGGCATTGTGTTTAGCAGAAGGCGAATTGGCAATAACTGTCGCGAGAGTGGTAGTAACTTGATCTCGATAACTGTCAGCCGCGCCTAGTACTCAGTTTCAGTGCCTGACAGGGTCGCATTGAAATTTGGCAGTACCGAGTAGTACGAAGTAGTATCGTTGTATCAGCAGGCGCAAGCTATGGATCTTCGAAAATGTTATTACAGCGACGTTACAATCTGCGATCTGGAAATTAACTACTTGTGCATACTTTGGGTCTATTATTATACTGGCGCGCCTTCTAATAACCGGTTCGTTGTAACTATTTTGTAGTATTATATTTGCAGGACTAAAGAAACCATGTGCAGTGCTCTCACTGCTCTGGGAACAAGCTTGAGTGGGAAGGAAGGAAGGAAGGAAGGAACCACCACATGAGGCGCCTTCCGCATTTTAGCACAAGTAGCTTCCTTTTGTGACCCACGAATTACTGGCCAGACCCTGAACTGTGAACAACCCTTTCCAGTTTTCAACACGACTTAAAAGCCAACTGCCACGCGGCTACATTTCTCCTTCTTTTCTCTCTGAATCCTCTCACCAACTTCAATTCTCCCAATTGCTTCAATTGCTCCATCTATTCATCCACACACTTGCTCTTCATATCCCAAATACTCCAACCCCTATCTCGACATCACACTCTACACACACCAACATCATGAAGGGTACCTGCAGCTTATCCACCCAAAAGGACACCACGATGTTAACCGTTTCATAGCTCTTATTCTCGTCGGCGGCTTTGGCACGCGCCTGCGGCCTTTGGTACCAATGCCTTGCTCCAGTCTTGCGATTCCTTGTCTGACAGCATATAGACCCTCACCCTCCCAAAACCCCTAGTCGAGTTTGGAAACAAGCCCATGATAGAACACCAAATTGCTGCTCTCGCAGAAGCTGGTGTCACCGATATTGTTCTCGCCGTCAACTATCGCCCAGAGATTATGACAAAAGAACTGGAGAAGGTAAAGAATCTAGGCCCCCTTGAGCCCCTCCAAGGTCTGATTAAATTCGCAGTTTGAGGAACAATTCGGCGTAAACATTGAATTTTCCTTAGAGCCAGAACCACTTGGCACTGCCGGTCCTCTCAAACTCGCCGAGAAAACTCTGCGCAAAGACAATTCTCCCATCCTAGTCCTCAACAGCGACGTTATCTGCGATTATCCCTTCAAGAAGTTGATTGAGTTCCATAAATCACATGGCGGCGAGGGTACAATTATAGTTACAAAGGTCGAGGAACCCTCAAAATACGGTGTCGTGGTTCACAAAGCTGGCCACTCATCATGCATCGACCGATTCGTTGAGAAACCTGTTGAGTTCGTCGGCAACCGTATCAATGCCGGCATTTACATCCTCAATCCAAGCGTGATTGATCGCATTGAGCTGCGACCAACCAGCATTGAGACCGAGGTCTTCCCAGCCATGTGCAATGATGAGCAATTACACTCTTTCGATTTGGAAGGATACTGGATGGATGTCGGTCAACCCAAGGATTTCCTTTCAGGCACTTGTCTCTACCTGCAAAGCCTGAACAAGAAAAATCCCAAACTTCTCGTCCCATCAACAGAGCCATTTGTGTATGGAGGCAATGTCATGGTGCACCCAACCGCTAAGATTGGCAACAACTGCCGGATCGGCCCAAATGTTACTATCGGTCCCAATGTGGTGGTTGGTGATGGTGTGCGCATACAGCGCAGTGTCGTTCTCAAGGGTAGCAAGATCAAGGATCATGCTTGGGTGAAAAGCACCATTGTTGGCTGGAATAGCACCATCGGCCGCTGGGCTCGCCTAGAAAATGTCACAGTGCTTGGTGACGATGTTACCATTCGCGACGAAATCTACGTCAATGGCGGTTCCATTCTGCCACACAAGGAGATCAAGGCTAACATTGACTGTAAGTTCAAATTATCTAGAACAAGCCCCCAAAGAAAATCCCGTGCTAATGTACAATAGCTCCTTCCATCATCATGTAAATTCTCGCTCGCAGGCTTATGATCTAGAGTCTATCAAAGCTCTATCCTGCACGTCTGGCGTCTTGCAAACAACCCTGACGATCTCATAAATATTTAATATTGCGGTACTGAGCCATTAATACACCATTGCAGTTCTCGAAAAAGATCTCGAGGACGCACTCATCTCATCTCCAGCGTTTTTCCTGCTTCCAATCAACGAGCGGCTGAACCGTGACTATTACCTCCATTGCATTGTGCCTGGCGTTTCAAGGCTTGGAAAAGCGATCGAAGACGCATCGAGGGAATGACTGCTGGTAACTGCAACAGGCCCACGGAAAACACTTTGACAGTATGTCTTGCGATTTTTGGTGTGCCTGTTTCATGGGAATGCGGCATATAACAGCCAGATTAGAGCAATTGGAATCCATTTCAAGATTTTGACACTGGCACCTATATGATTGCAGTGTCACTCCTCATGTTCGATTAACGCACTGGAGTTTTCGATTATACCAACAGTATGTAAAACCATCTTTGAGCTCCGCTGTCATGATACTCAAACGTACAGTCATGGCAGCATATATAAGTTACCGAAAAGTGCTAGACAAAACCCCGATCCACCTGATGCGATCCTTCATATCGCTCACAGCATAGTCCAATCCATCAACCATTGCATTTCGGGTTTCCACAATTGACCTTGTGGGAGAAAGTATGGCTTCTTCCCCACATGTCGGTAGTGGTGACTGTCTCGGTCCAGCAGCTGCTCACGAACTTAGCAACAAAGGACGCGAATGAGAACGTGATCATATATACCTGTCAATCGGGGGGAAGACTATTCCTTCCATAATGGGAAAAATATTGAAAGCCTATGATGCGCCGTACAACTTTTCGCTTGTAAAGGGGATTTCTTTGTGATGTTAAGATGGTTGGTCGAACAGCATGGCATTGGGGGCATCGGGGGCAAAGGCATATCTTTATAGCCACGAGCCAGGTAATATAGGCACTTGTTTGGTGGAAAAGTGAAGCGAAAGATAAGGCGAGCTGGCTCAGGGATTACTCTCATGTATACCTGGTTTCTCGGCCAGAGCGCCAATATCTCTCGTATTCCTGCGGCCTGGGGATGCACAAGCGTGGTCCGCATAGGTTGTTGAGGGTCTGCGCGATATAGAAGCCATACAATAGTGTTCGTTCTACTTAGTACCTATCATAAAGAGCATAGATCGACCAGCCTCACCAAACTTACAACGGTTGACAAAGTTGACCGGTACATAACAGCCAGGGTTAGGATCATCACAAGGCATGAAGTTGGATCATGAAATACTGAAGATGTAAACGAGATGATAGGCATAGGTGGGTATCTTTTAGGTTCTCGTGCTAGAGTCAAAAGACGCGAGCGACTCGATGGTGCCTGCCATATCACCTTTGAGCGAAAGATGGGTAAGTTTGCAGCGTTTTCAATCGTCTCTTACACTGAACGTACTTAGTAGCAAGGGATGAACTCAACGAGATACAGATGCTGCACTCGATAAGAGCACGAATCTCATTCGATGAGTATGCAGGCTTCATATATCGCCCTAGAAATGCAACTTAAGATTCCCTCACCATACTCGTCGTGTTCCAATGCTTCAATGCGGGGAGCGAATAAATGCCAGCCGTTCGGTGTGCTCCCTGTAGGAGAACGTGGTCTTTTCTCCTGATTCACAGGAGCAGCTCACTATTTGAGTGAACGATACTCAAGACAAATAATAACCTCCAGTTCTATGAGAGAAAATAGGCGTACATATCAAAGCTCCTCAACCAAGAACGATTCGTGCTCACAGAAGTGCGTGGCCGGCAGGTTTGATCATACGACACGATCATCATGAGAAGGTTGTTTTCATCTAGGATCAATGGGCCCTGATATGCACATAAAGACTCGGACTTTCGGCTTGATTCCCTTGTTGAGCATGATGAGAAAGTCTACTCTACTTGATAGGTCGCTTCACTTGAGAAGGTAGAGTAGGCAGGGAGACTGTACTGGAGTCGCCATGCTCGCGGATCCTGCTTTTGGATTACCAAGCCATGCGACAGGCACTAAGTCACCAGTCCATTCATCAAGCTGATTCCGTGATATTCCATTTCCAGGGGGGCAGGGCGAAGTGTTGGTGGTAGTTAGTGTTTGGAGGTTGTTCAGTGGTTGTCAATATGAGCTAGCTTCATGAGGCTAGCCCAGTCTGGTGCCACATCGGAGCGGATTATCATCCCCCCGCCCACTCTGCTTCCACTTTGCAACCACCAGAAATTATCACCAGCTCGAAACTTTCCCTCAAGTCAACAATTCCATATCCCTCCCACCCGCCGGCCTTCGATAAACCGTTCGAAAAAATGGTAAGCCTTCTCCGATGATGGCTTAGTCGACGACATCCTTCATCTTCATGCTCGGTCAATTGGTGTCTACCACCAATCTACACTACAATGCCTCAATGCGTCTGATCCATGAAAGTGGTGTGCGCGAGGTAGCTTTGAGCAATGGCTTGAGTTGTAGTCTGTCACCATGCAGACTGCACTCTTTATAGAGTTGAAGTGGAGATGAGCGTTCGACGATGCTCCTGTTCCCCCTTCTCTCAATGATAGCCGTTTTGGAATTGGTTAGTAACTTGGTGTTATTATAGGCACCAAAGGGACGAAAGCCCGCTGCGGCGCCCTTCTCATCGGGCAAGTCTTCTTCTAAGAAGGCACCCAAGGTCTGTTATGATACTCCTGTCCTATCGCATCCTTCGTTGACAATATGCAGAATCCTCTCATCGAGAAGCGTCCTCGTAACTTCGGTATCGGCCAGGACATTCAACCAAAGCGCAACCTCTCCCGTATGGTGAGATGGCCCGCTTATGTCCGTCTTCAACGCCAGCGCAAGATTCTGCACATGTCAGTACTTTCTCGTTCCTCTTTTGTGCGCCCCTAACACGAATATGCAGGCGTCTCAAGGTTCCACCAGCACTCTCACAATTCCAACACGTCCTCGATCGCAACCAGGCTACTCAAACATTCAAGCTCTTGAACAAGTACCGCCCAGAGACCAAGGCCGAGAAGAAGGAGCGTCTCACCAAAGAGGCTACCGCTATCGCTGAGGGCAAGAAGCGTGAGGATGTTTCCAAGAAGCCATACACAGTCAAGTACGGCTTGAACCACGTCGTTGCACTCATCGAGGTATGAAACTTGTCAACGATTCTATGCTGTCTCTAATCTTTTGTGTCAGGCCAAGAAAGCAAACCTTGTTCTCATCGCCAACGATGTCGACCCTATCGAGCTTGTCGTCTTCATTCCAGCTCTCTGCCGCAAGATGGGTGTGCCATACGCCGTTGTCAAGGGCAAGGCTCGTCTCGGCACGGTTGTACACAAGAAGACTGCTGCCATTGTCGCTCTCACTGAGGTCAAGGCCGAGGACAAGTCGGAGCTTTCCAAGCTCGTCAGCGCAGTGAAGGAGGGCTATATCGAGAAGCACGAGAATGCTCGACGACAATGGGGTGGTGGAATCATGGGTGCCAAGGCTAATGCTCGTACCGAAAAGAAGCGAAAGGCGCTTGAGTCTGCTATCAAGATCTGATAGCATCATCATCAAAACCGGCGCTCGGCGAATGCTTTGACATCGCTCGTCTCAGATACCATTATACCAATGAACGAGTCAAAATTAACAATGTGAACTGTCCATGGTGTCATGAATTTCAACTTTACTTGATTCATTTGAAATCAACTAGCATAAAATTGCCACTAGTCCAACGTTTAAAATTCGAGGTGCCTGCCCCTCCACCCCTGCCAGCGAAGCTCAGTAGGAGCAAACCTATTCCAACTCCCCCACCACGAGCTCATTCTGTCCAGGTTCAAATTGTAAACAATCAAGCTTCTTACCAGAGTTCAACAACTCTAGGTTCACTAATTGATCATGTCAAAACCTCCGTTGACCATACTTACGGATGACGACGTTCGAACGTTATTGCATTCATTGACAAGAGAGGATATCATCAAATTGCACCAATCTCTGGCCAACTCGCTCCACTATTACTCATCTGGCGACACTGACGAGAACAACAATAATTGTTCGGCGAGCTTTCAACCTGGAAGGGTGACAATGAACCGAAAAGACAAATCTAGCACTCTGTTCATGCCTGGCTCAAGTAGTGATGGTATGGGCTTCAAGGTTGTAACACTGGCTGAATCAAAGAGAGATTCCCCTGGCCTACCGGTAGACGAAGAATCAACCAGGTCTTCCATCTCGTCCATGTCAATATCCCACTCAAATTCGACATCTTCACAGACTGCGTCTGACATTCCGTCATATCCGGCTTCAGCCCCAGACTCAACTCTGAGTGGATCCACAGCAGTATCAAACGTTACCACATCACCAGCTGGGTCTCTCACACTCTTGGATAGACAAGGTTCACCACGCGCCTTCATAAACGCCTCTGAAATCACTGCTTTCCGGACTGCTCTGGCCTCCACGCTGCTCTTCGCCAAGCGCCAAAATGTGCACGACGTGGTCATTTTTGGCGCTGGCAAACAGGCATATTGGCATGCTCGCCTGGCCTTGCTCCTACGTGGACCGGATATCCATCATCTCAATATCATCAACCGTTCTTTTGAATCCGGCGTTGAACTGTTTAAGAAGCTCTTCAAAACCGAATATCCGGTACCTGTATCACATCCCAAGACGGAAATGGTTACGCCCGCTCACACAGAGTATGCACGTCATTTGAAGAGTCTCCTACGAAGTGCGAGTGTAATTTTTTGTACTACGCCCAGCACAACTCCCCTGTTTCCTCACGATATTTTGACCAGCACTGAGGGTCGCCGCAAAGGACGGTACATCGCAGCTATCGGCTCGTTCAAACCGCATATGGTGGAGTTACACCCGGACATTATCAAACAGGCAGTGGCGCCACATCATGGTCATCACTTCCATAAACACGCCAAGCAAGGTGGAGCAGTTGTTGTAGACAGCGTTGAGGCGTGTCTGCGCGAGGCAGGTGAATTAGTTCAGGCTGGCTTGGGTGGAAGGGAGGTTGTCGAATTGGGCGAATTGATCATGCTGAAGCGTGATGCTTTGCAGCGTAAGGCGGAGAGACAAAGTGGCAGTGAAAGTAGCTCGCTTAGTGAGGGAGTTCAATTCGGCCGTGGGGACAAGAAGAAGGGTGATGCTGACGACGATGGAGGATTGGTTGATTGGTTGCAGAGAGGCAATGTTATCTACAAGAGCGTGGGTATGGCCTTGATGGTAAGTCTAATCTCTCTCGGGTTTGATATTCGCTAAATTGGTGCATAGGACTGTGTTGTTGGGAATGACTTGGTCAGATTGGCTGATGCGAAGGGCATTGGTATCAAGATTGACAACTTTTGAAAACTGATATATGGGAATCATCACGGAGTGAGTAAGAGACAACAGCCTTGATATTTAATTTCTAAACGCTGCACTGAATATCGGATGGTCAAAAATATTGAAGCATAGAGGTTTCATTAATGCTCGCTAAATCGAGCAAATATTATTAAAGGTACGCTTTTCTGCTCAACAGCAAATATGCTGTGTTATCTAGCAACAATCTATTCTAGCAATACCAGCCATTGAATGAATAGCTGGAACTTTCATGTCCACGACAACCACAACCAGCAAGACAGACGCTGCGCAGCGCTTGTTTCGCCACTGACGGCAATACAAGACCGCTTAGTTTGGGAGAGTTGAGGTGCTGTAGACCTTGTAAGAGACTGTGTCAATCAAACCAGCGGTGGTAAGACTGTTGGAGACTGCGAATGTAACCTTCTTCACGCCGTTGAAGCCCGAGCCGAGGGTGGCCGGTACCATCTGTTGTTTAACGCCGTCTTGGGTGAAAGAAAATGTCTGGGTTGCGCTAGGCTTGCCATTAGGCTGGGACTTGTCAGTATAAGTTCATCCTATTAATCATCAAGATGCTTGAACGCTTGGTCATTTGCTGAGATACCATTCAACAGCGTTTCGCCATATTGGTATCGAGGCAAATAATGACATTGATCGGGAGGGCACAGCAGCGATGATAATGAATACGGGTTTACTCACGTCAGTGTATGCGCTAGCTGTGATAGTGCAAGACAAAGGTAGGCCGAGGAGGCTTGTTTGGGTGGCTGAGGAGCAAGCATAATAGAATGAGTAGAGGTCAAAGTGGTCGATAGTGCTGTCAGGATAGACGGTGGTCATGGCTGCAGTGCCTTCGAGAACAGTCGCAGTGTCAAGAGCAGAGAATGCGGCCATATTGTTCTGGGTGTTTGGAATAACTCCTGTGACGATCAATTGCTCACCCTGTGTTTGAACAAGGGACATTCCATTCCAAAAGATATCTAGGTAGAGATCTATGGGACCAACGGCAAGAGCAGGAACTCCGGCATCGTTGTCGAACTGCTCGCAGGATTAGCAAGCTACAATATCACTGGGTGGAACACAACGTACCCTTGCAGTCTGTGGAATCTCATTGAAAGAGGAAGCTGGGGAAGATGAAGGAGCAGCGGCCGCGGCAGCTAGAAGACTGGCGATGGCGAGGATGGATTTATACATGATGACAGTGGGCATGATATTGGATTGACTGGAGAACGAAAGCAGTAAGAGCTCGTATAAGGAAGTGTTTGATTTGGGATTGTGTCTGGTTGAACTTCCATGGGCCAGACTCAGAATTTATAGACATCGTGAATATCTCAAACTTGTCTGAAGTTTCCCCGATCATCGAAGATCATTACCTCTCTTGCAACGAGTGTTCACCGTGCTTCTAGCACGGGCGAAATGAAGATATCCATCTATGAACTATGACGACAAGCACATGCAATCCGCGAGACGGCTGAAGACTTGAGCAAGGTGAAACCATATACCAAATGTCATGGTGACACCGCATCGACTCTGTTCCGTAAGCCGTCGCTAGATGCGTTGTCTTTGAAGTTGGCGTCCATCGTGAAGAAGAAATCGCAATGGTTGGCTTTGTGGTTGACGCGTGGGTACTTCCAACGCCACTAGATGCCATCGTGCGTTGGTATTTGCAGATCATTTGAAAAGAGGGCTCTGATGGGACCTTTGTAAGAATCAGGGGGTTGAGTGGCCGACAAAAACACCATTTTTTCTTTATTTTTCTTGATTGATGCTAGCCACGCTGCCCCAAATAGACCGAGATAGTTGATGCCTATTGTGAAGGTACCTTCATGTGTCTCTGGCTTTTTCTTTTTCTTTGTGACAGAGAAAGAAAATGGTAATATTCCAATCCGATCAGAATGGGCCGAATGGTGCCGACGTTGGAGAGACTAGAGTAGCTTGGCCAGCAGTTCCAACTCCGACAGTACAACAAAGGTTTTGAACGCCATGGCCGCAGATGGGATTCAGAGAATTGCACCTTGTGAAGTTGGCGCTATTGAGTGCGATTGTACAGTAAGAGGTAGCATTTACCGGAAGAACAGACATTCCAGCGTAAAAGGTACAGCAGTGGCTGGTGGCTCAGGTTTGTATCTGTCCCTTTTAGCACTCCCTACCCTGGCCATGCCTAATGTGGTGTCGCCATGGCGCGAGCTGAGGGAGAACTCTGCCAGACAGCGATGGACTCGGAAATTCGATATTTCTCGCTTGGAAATATGAAGTGTAGATCTCTGTCTTGGCTTCCTGATCTGCGTTACCGGCACCAAGATGGCGGCTATATCTGGAGCTTCTCAGGATGCACATTGCAAAACCAACCTGGTCAAGGCAAATGATTTGCCAACAATATTCGTGGAGCCTAAACTCTTGCAGAAAACACCTACCGCTTCATGCACCTAAAAACTGCTCGACCAAGGTGGACCTGAAATATATTCCATCAAGTCCATCCTCCTAATACATCGGAGAAACGGCATGCAAGTTTTACTATCGTGACTTCCAACCTCAAGGCTCAAAGGCCCACCAGTTACATCATTGAACCGTAGTGCTCAACCTTAGTGCTCAACCTTACATGCACGATCCATTTTGTCTCATCGATTCCATTGATCATGAGCATTGATCTTACTACTGCTAATCACTGGAAATAGTTGGTGCGCTCCCGTTACCGACGACTGGTCCAATCGGCGTTGTAAAAGAACATGGACTAGATAGGTACTTATAAACCTATGAGATAATGAAATAACGTCAGTGCAGCCAACTATATACCTAGGTAGATAGTGCATAGTCATAGTTTGCGGAAAATTGGGACATCGCGACAGAAGTACACAGGTAGTTGAATGAAACTCTCTGCAGTGTAGTCGAAGATCTCCATAATCGCCAGGGGACCTGATGTACTTGGAAGGAGATGTAGAAAATCATTGAGCCCCTAGCTGCTCAGTGCTGATCATGGCAAGGCCTATGGGACGCTGCGGAATAGCTTCCGAGCGGTAAGGCCAATTGCGATTTGCGATGCTCACTGGGTATCTACCTAGGTAGGTTACAGGTACCTAGGACATTGAGAACCATCCAGCTGGAAGGTTCACAAACGACGTCGCTATGACACTTGTGCTACGGTGAAGATATCCAAGAATCAAGACCTGCCTGTTTCTCTATACTCCATACGCTACCTGCGGTTGTTGAGTTCTACCTTACGTTCAAAAACACATCATGTTAGATAAGCAATGTACTTGTTAAACGAGTACTCGATCGGTGTGCGAGGCCAAAGTATTTGCCTGGGTTGGTTGTCAAGCCAAGCCAGTATTTCAGGTTACTGGCTGAACATGGACAAAGAAAATATGCAGTCTCTTCAATAGTCCCGCTTTCGCTATTCAGGCCGCTCTCAGTATCAATTGTAATCTATACTGTCAAGTCCTTCCCACTATACCTGTCAATACTGCTACGTTATATAAGCTACTGCAGGTAGTACCACCTATACCGCGGATGTCCAGCAGCCAGCCCATGATCAAAAGGAGTCCTATAACTAAGAAAACCTGGCAGAAAACGGAAATGCCAGTGCATGACCAACTATTCTCGCTGCCAGACCTCGAGGGTCAGGACATGGCCATCAAAGCTTATCGGTATCAGAACATCAGCAGGACATGATCGCTCGCGCAAAAGATATCAACTACGACTTCCTGTCACTCACTTTGCTCATAATCAAGTAGTTTGGTTCTGAAAGAACTGCGGGCGCGTGTTAGCTATCCATAATTGGAAGGCGCGATCGAGTGCATAATGCCCATGAACATGAATACGGCTTTGAGGTATCTACAATGGAGAAGGAGGCTTGTATGCATCCAGACTCTTGGAAGCGACTTCAGTCCAACCGTCCTTAGCAGCACCACCATTGAACCAAGCTGCTTCAGACTCGTTTCCTCGAAGCACGTAGTTCACCCAATGAGCTCCAGCCACGCCATAAACTCCACCATTGAGATCATTGAAAGTGCCGCCGTGACCAGCAGGGGGCCAGTTGCCTTTCCATGCTGGAGTGCCAGCTGCAATCGCAGCATAATCGCGGTTTCCCTGCGTTGATGTTAGATCAGATCCAATTACGTACATCTCCACTTACACCAGAGTAAGCCATGTCTTTTGGCCCGCCCAAGAAATAGAAATGTGGCTTGTTGGTCTTCGTTCCCTTTGCACCCATACCGCCACTGTTAAAGATACCCATTACAGTAACTCGTGGATCAGAAGTGATTCCTTGTGCCTCTCCTCCTCCACAGCTTTGACCAGCTGCTGCAATTCTAGAAGTATCCAAATGCGCCCATTTTCCCTTTCCAGCGTTCTTCTCTGCCCAATCGATCGCGGTGGTCAAGAATTTGGAAGAACTTCTGCCATATGCACCGTAGCTTTGGTAGGTCGAACCCTTTGAAGGATCTTCTGGGCCACCGTTGGCGATTACTACCACACCTTGGGAGGCAATTTGGAGGAGGAAAGGGGCCATAATGGTTCCAACCTTCAGACATCCTCCGTTACCCCAGACCATGAGTGGCATCTTGGATCCAGCTGGAATGTTTTTGGGTTGGTACAAAGTATGCTCAGGAAGCTCAGGGTCGGCAAAATAGTGCTGTATAGCATTAGCATTTATGCAAGATATCTACAGGTAGGTTTTCTAACAGGAGGAGAGAACTTTCCAGTCCCTGGTGACGCGAGTGTTTCTGGTGTGTTCACTTTTCCACCCGGCTGCTGGGCACTTGCGCCGGCTGCCATGAGGACAACTGCCTCTAGTAGAAAGGAGCTCTTCATTTTCAATATCGTGAGCCAAAAAGGGACGCTCTCCCAGTTCAAATATGGTCCTTTGTATTCGACACTTGAATCCAGGAAGCGAATGTTGAATGCGAAGATCAAGCTGAGCTCAAATTAAATCTTCTTGAAATACTCCAAGATTAACATTTCAATTGATTAAGTGCCTAGCATCATAATTCAACTCCTGTCAAGAACTCTGTCAACTAACCAATTATGTCCAGTCAGATTCGGAACTGCCGATTACGTGGTGGGACACTGACCACCAATACTCTAACGACATATAACACGTTCTTAAGGAGTTGGTAGATAACTTAGAGAGGGAGGGCATTTAGGGTATTGAATCTTATTCTGATGAACTCGTAATGGTTATCATACGATTGAAAGTTTGTTGAAGAACTTCGAGTCGAAACGTATCTTTATTTGTATCTAGTTTCTGCTCGTCTGCCAACCAGTCGGTAGCTAGCTTTTAAGGTACTAAACTAAAAGTTAATAAGATATTCCCATTACACCACGTAATTTATTGCTCTGTGATCTGATTAATTGACTCATAACCATCTTTGGCCGAGGACAAGGTTGTCATGTGCATTCACTCAATTGTTGTGAGACTTATAGTTAAAAGAAGGGATGGGCACCGTCTGATTTTGATAAAAGAATACCATCGAACTTGTCTATCAACCTGGCCCAAGTTAGAAATCGAGTTAATGAAGATATATTTGTTATACAGCTAGGGATTGTTGTAGTGCCTATTTTCCTGCATTCTTTACGAGCTTTCTTCGAAAACTTTGACCTTTCTTGGATACAAGACCTGCTTTTTGCAGCTCGTCACTGAAACATTATTTCAGTATGCGAGCAGATAACATCTCGTTTTGAAGATATGGCTTTTGTCGTCATTTCTATAACCATGTTAGAGCCTATTTATGAGACGCTAGAGTAGCCTTCAAGCTTTACTGCGAATTTTGGGGCACGCGTGGTGTATATATATAAAAAGTTCGGAAATACTATTAACTAATTTGAGCAGCACTTGGCCCAGCGGTTTACGCTGGGCTTCCCCCTCCCCTGTATTATATTTCATACCAATCCCCCGGGTTCATAGATGGGGCACCGATCTCGTGGATCATGGGAAAAAGACGGGCGAGTCTTTTATTCAGTCTTCATTCAAGTCACCAATTTCTCCAACCTTCTCTCCCCCTCCTTCGGGATGGGGAGGATGTAGTGGAGAGGTTGGTGAGTTGAATGAAGGTTGATTTTTTGGTAATTTTTGTTGTTGTTTACAAAGTTCTTTTGATAGTTGCGCGGGTCAAATCTGGCTGGGGCCATTTTTATTTTGCATCATAATATCTAGTTTTGATAGTGTTGACATTCATATATACATCTACACGTTCAATATCTTTTTTTCAAACCTCGATATAACTTGTTTGAGGCATCGTGTGTCTTTCAATTTGATCAGAAACGATTTCTTCATATTGATGCTTTGCCTGGTTTTGACCAATAACCATGTTGTATGACGTAGGCCCCAAAATTTGCCTAGATCTGAGAATAACAACTTTTAATTTTAGACTGCTGCATGAGACTACATAAACGCTGCCTGTTACTAAGAAAAGAATTCTCGAAGGTTACAATCGGAACTTCGGAAGGCGATGTTTACTGTGAATATCTTTTGCAGCACAATCTATTGCTTAATGATAAAATGCCATTTATGTTCGAGAATAACGCCTACAATCTCATTTCGAAGGGTTGCAGTCATAATCTACCTCATAAAACTACTAATCTACGATTACTCAATCCTGTTCAGCCTCGTGGTCAGCCTTATTGAAACCAAATGCAGTTGGAAGCAACCATGTGCTAGTCAAGAAGCGGGAAGGCGCCTGCTTCCATGCACGTTTTGATAGGGTGACGCTACTTCACGTCAACCAGGCTGATCCGCCACCACCACTCTTTTACAACATCTACCACCACTTTCTAAATACTTCTTCACCTATACTATATCTGCTTTCCTATGCGATACTTCAGACCCAGATATTCAGACCATCGGAGAGCAATCTGCAATCTCCTGAGACGTCAAATGTGTTATACCAATACGCCTCATGCGGTCCTACTACTTCCACCTCGCGTTTGAGCTCTCTCCCTCCCGTACTAGTAAGAAGTTTGGAGAGGCGGATAGTGAAGCTTTTTGTCCGTCATCAGGAACCAACATCTTCGAAGATCCGTTTCCAGCACACTCTACCATCGCTTGGGGCGAAACCTTTGATAATAACTACAAGCGGCCAATCCATCAACGACACAGCAGCGACCCCATCGCATTCCAGAAAGCACGTCTACCACGCGGCGAAGGACCTGGCTCATCATATAAGGCATCCTTGGCTCTAAAATCAATAGCAAAACACAAAAACTCCTCGGTTGGGAAAGATTGGCGTTTTGACAAAGTGTCAATTGTGAGCATCGACATGGAGCAATCAGGGAATGGAAGACCTCGCTATGGGAGAGGAAAATCCATGAGCCATGATCAACCCCCGGAGGTTCTGCCTAGTGGTGTTGCGACCAAGGCATCGTTCATTCCACCTAATCCAAAGAACACGGATGTGGGCTGGGGAGTTGTTCATCTCTATCGCGATTCGGAGGAAACTCCTGGTCTATACGATGGTATTGTGGAATCGAAACTCGCCGAGAGTAGTCAGACAGCACAGCAATTTGACCCGGATGGCTGCTCTACACTGTGTATTCTGGCCATTCCGTCTTATATGAGCCCTTCTGACCTGTTGGGATTTGTTGGAGAGCATACTCGCGAAGATGTCAGTCACTTTCGCTTGATTCGTACTGGACGAGCGAACAAATACATGGTGCTCATGAAGTTCCGTGATGCTCGCAAGGCAAAAGAATGGCAGAAAGAATGGAACGGAAAGTCTTTCAACAGCATGGAGGTAAGTGAAGAGAACCTCACTCTTTGAGAAAACCTAAAATTTTGCATAGCCAGAATACTGCCATGTTGTGTTTGTACAGTCCATTACGTTCCAAACCACAGATCAACCAGAGAAGCCATCGAGCTATCCCAACATGACAAATGACCCATTTAGTCCGTCATCTCAACCTAGCGCTGCCGCATCTAGTGCCACCGCCGACTCACCTATCGCTACCTCTCTTACCAACAAGCCGTTCGCGCCTCCCACTCCAGCACTGGTAGAGCTGCCAACCTGTCCAGTATGCCTCGAGCGAATGGATGAAACGACAGGTCTTCTCACGATTCTTTGCCAGCATGTTTTCCACTGCGCATGTCTAGAAAAGTGGCGCGGCACTGGCTGCCCTGTTTGCCGATATACCCAGAGCAATAGTATTCCTGGGATAGGGCGAGTATCGAGCAGTGCCGACGATACACCATCATCTTGCAGCACATGCGGTGCGGACCAAAACTTGTGGATCTGCCTCATCTGTGGTAATGTTGGATGTGGTCGATATGACAGCGCTCATGCTTTTGCGCATTGGGAAGAGACTAAACATAGCTACGCAATGGACATCGCAACACAACATGTTTGGGATTATGCTGGAGATGGTTATGTTCACCGACTTATCCAAAACCAGGCGGATGGCAAACTGTTGGATCTACCCGCCGCCAGCAAGGGAACCAAAAATGGTGAGGCTGTAATGGCAGCATATGGAGCCGATATGGTTCCTAGAGAAAAAATGGAGGCCATGGGAAATGAGTACACCTATTTGCTCACAAGTCAACTCGATAGTCAGCGACTCTACTTTGAAGAGCAGCTGGAACGAGCGGTTGACAAGGCCAGCAAGGCAGCATCATCAGCAGAAAAGGCGAATTCCACGGTGGAATCATTGGTGCAGAAGTTGGAGATGCTGCAGACAAGTCACGAAGAAACTCTCACACAGCTCAAAAGCCTCGACAAAGAAGTGGAGCGAACCAAAAAGCGAGCAGAGAAATCAGATACACTGGCGCGCAAGCTTGGCAATGACTGGAAGGAAGAAAAGACGGTCAACGACTCTCTCATGGAGCGTATCAGATTCCTCGACACCAAAATGGCTGATGTGGAGCAGAAACGTCAACAGCTTGAGGCTGAGAAGCTTGATCTGGAGGAGCAAAATCGCGATCTTTCATTCTTCATCAGCAGCGCAGATAAGCTCAAGGATGCGGGCGAGGATGTGCAGGAGGGAACTATGGAAGTGGGAGCTGCTCCGCCTGAGCCATCTTCGACTGGCAAGAGACGAAAAGGACGCAAGAAGTAGACCAGTCAATGCAGTAGTTGGGTGCTAGTTGTTATTGTTTAGCGAAGGCGTTTGGATGGATAGTAGTCAGTCTTGAATTCTTTGACAGATTGAGATGCAGACAGGACCAATGAGGCTGTAGAACTGATCATATATAGAATCCTATCAATGAGCATGCTTTGAATTATGGTGCTTAGAGCTATGGGTCGGCTGGTATCTTAGTAGATTCAATCAATCAATTGACTAGATGCGAACCTAACCCGCTTGAGTAGTACATGGATGGCAGTGCTTCAAGGGGTCATCCCATTATGCATGGTAGATGGTAGTAAGGTGGCAGTGTTGGTGATGGAGCGCAATTCTTGGCCGAGTGTAGGAGGAATGTTGCTCCGCCTCGTGGGAAGTTTGGTGTTGAAGTTGCGGGGATGGCGCTCCTTCCCTTTAGTGAGTCGTGGGTTCCCTGCAAAAGATCAACAAGGTAACCGGATTAGGACACCGCGACTGCGCATTTTTAGTGACTCCTTCCGTAATCCCACCAGCCCAAATTCTAACCACTTACCGCGCAAATTCGAGGTTCCATCATCCTAATTACGGTTCTAAAGCGCATTCATAACTCGCTGCTTGTACTCGAATCGTTCTTTTCATCTTCCCTTACCCTCTACAACTTTTGTCTAAATCTCCAATTCGAACGGTGCGCTATCCCGAGTTTCTCAGTTCCTCTATCGCTGATACTCAATAAGGCTACAAGGCTATCAATTGATCTTTCCTCAGCCACAAGCCATTCGCCAAACTCAACACCCAAAAACCATCACCTCTTGTCGCTATTCTGTGGCTTGAACGCCTTTTTCGATTAACTCGCCTGTTACACCTCTACTTTGAAATTGTAAGTTGAGGCTGTGTATAACATATTACTTTCTACAATTGTAGAGTATATAACCTCGTTCGTCTCCCACCTTTGGACAAATCTCCTACTTCCACCACCAACACTAACACTATCATCCAGCACTCCAAGCAATTCAATCTCGAATTCTTGTATTTGGCGCCTAAAAGTAAAAATCCCGAATCCTGGATTATCAACTTCTCGCCAACCACAACCTCAACCAAATCGCAATGGAGATGCCTACTTTCCATGTCACTCGTTCTGACCCTTTGGATCCTACTTCCAAATTGAACTTTTTCCCTCCAATGGGATCCGATGAGTTGCATGAAGCTCTCAAGATTGCATATCCTTACTTGCCCACCCTGACTGCTCGCATACGAGAAGCTTCCATCGAATTCTTCTTGGCCGAACAAGCACAGGAGCAGATGACCCAATTTAGCTCGCCAACTATCTCGGATCACACAACTCCAGAATACCACACGACTCCAGAGTACACTTCCTTCGATATGTCCACCACTCCTTACACATCAGGAATGTCTTTCCCTAGTACTCCGGCCACTCCAGCTCTTTCCCTTCAAACATCACCTGAATTTATCTCCTTTTCAATGGGTTCCCTACCTTCCGACATGCCATCTCTCTTTCCTCAAGTCTCAAACGAGTCGCACACACCATCCTCATCTGCATCTCCTAGATCGGAATCCCGCTCTACCATGTCTCGCCCTGTTATGCCATCTCAGGATGACCTCTCTTCAGTTTGGGCTCTTTCAAGCAAGCCTGATGCCAAAGTTCATAAAAGACGGTGCATGACTGCTGCTGAGAAGGCCGCATACAAGAAGAAGCGAGTCGAGGGTGCATGCGCAGACTGCAAACGTCGCCGGAGAAAGTGCAAGCATTCTTCCTCATCTGATGATCTAAACGCTACTTCGTCACTGAACGCACCTCCAATAATACAAAATGATTGGGTGCAAGATCTTGATTTCAACACCTACGTCTTCGACGAGCCTTTCAATTACTACGATCATTCGACAGCTTCCGCTTCCGTATCAGCGATATCTTCACGAGAACGGATCTCCAGATCAACAGACCTCAATGAGCGGGATCCATTCGTTGTACCGGAAGATGGAGCGCGACCATTCGTATTTTCGTCTTCGAGTAGGCAGGACGCAGCGGTGTTACCACAAGATAGAGCTCAACCATTCGTATTCTCTCCCTCGGGAGCGCAGGGTACCGCGGAATCACCGCGACAGGAAGCGTCCAGTCAATCGCTACTAGCTTCAGCGCTGATCACTCGAGATCGGCCTATACACTCAGTCGTCTCTGAACGGGGATCTGCCGCCCACGCCACACCTGTCCGACATAGGCGAGAGAAACCTACGCCTGCGCAAACCGAGCCTGCCGCTAAAGGCAGCATGACTTCTCGCCTCTGTGCGGTATTCCCGACTGGAGTCGCAAACGCGACTTCAAATCACATCACGACCGGCAGTGGTCAGTCGTTGTCTGGTCCCGCCCAACCTGTGTTCGCCGGCATTGCCGACATATGCTGGTTCGCAGCGGTTGTAATGCTCGCAGCCCTAGTCTCGCATCAAGTGCGCAAAAGCATTGATGCTTTATCAAGTACAATTGGGAAGAGGATATCCTCTGTTGTGCATAGACAATTGCGCCCATCGAGACTCATGAGAGTAGGTCAGCTACAGTTGACATGAAAAGGACCCAAGATTTCTGCGCTTCGGCGCTAGAATTGTTTCAGATTATCAATGAATTGAGGGCGTGTGCCTCTTCAGAATCGTTTATTTACATACGTGTCTGTGTCTCTGTGAATACTCGCTGTCTCCGTAATATGCTCATTGGCTTCCAGGTCATTACATGGAGCCCATCTGACCTATCGTATTGCAAGCGAAACGTCGAAGAGTAAGTCAAAAGTCCTCGTCTCTCCTAATCATATGAAGCTCGTATAAACCGTTACCCATTGTCATCACATTCGTCTATACTGCCCCCATCAACCTTCCTCCTGCCGCACATACATCCGATACTCGAACTCAACCTCTCCCTCCTTAACACTCCCCTCCGGCACCTCTTCACCCACCCACGTCCTCGTCTCCTCCAACCCCGCCCTCCGCCATCCACTACTCTCCGCATCCAAATCAACAGGGAAAAACGCATCACACTCCCACTCTCCGTGCACCCTCGTCAACAGCACCCGCTCCGCCTTCCCCAACGCCTCCGCGTACACGCCCACACCACCGATCACAAACGCCCGCCCAGTCTCCTTGTCCGCTTGTAGAGCCTTCAGCGCAGACTCAAGATTCGCACACCAAGTTGCGCCATCGTGTGTGCCAGCTTCAGCGGTGGTTGAGAGGACGATGTTCGTGCGGTCTTTCAGGGGGCGGAAACGGGGTGGTATCGAAGACCACGTTTTGCGACCCATTATCACCGCGTTGCGCGTTGGTGACGTGCTGGTGGAAGATGTGCTGGATGTTGGTGGTGTGGGTGGGAGGCGCGTGGTGACGCGTGCGAAGTAGGCCATTTCGGCTTTGATGCGCCAGGGCAGGGCGCCGCGGAGACCGATGCCCAAATTTGGTGCTGTGGCGACTATGAGGGTTAATGGGAGGCGCGGCATTTTGGGATCGGTCATATTCTGATATTTGGGGAGTTGTCGTGTTGGCGATGGGTATGGAGGTTTGGGGTGGTGAGGAGCAGGGGCGGCTGTTTTTGGGTGGGAAAGCGCGAACTTCAGGCTAACGTGTAGTGGTGCAGTCTTCGAGTAATCATGAATACTCGAAGTACATTATTCTCGAAAGAGGTTGTCAATTGAATTGAACATAAAGTTATATCTCATCGGGCCGATTAGTTCAAGTACGGCTACCCGGAACCAGGAATGCGATCGCGGAATCGGCCCCGAAAAGCCGACTGCATTCGTAGAGCTCTAACACTGCCTAGATAGCAACTCCTCTCCACGAACTATCCCATTTTCCAGAGATACCGCCAATCCCCTGTCAAGCTATTCTATTGAGCTCAAAGAGCTCAGTCTGCTTGAGCCATGGCGCCACACAAGGATACTCTCTTCCGCTCGGCGGATATGTCCTTGACCCAGCTCTACATCGCCAACGAGATAGGCCGCGAAGTCGTTGGCGCTCTCGGAGAGCTTGGGAGCATGGACTTTCGAGATGTATGCTGTTTGAAGCTTTCGTAGTATTCTATGTATAGATGCTGACAATGACCGATAGCTGAATGAGTCGACTTCTGCTTTCCAACGGACCTATACCCACGAGATCCGAAGACTCGATAATGTTGAGCGTCAACTGCGTACGATATGTGGCGTGATAAAGCTTTGCTGAAGCTAACTCTCTGTAGGATATTTTCAAGCCCAAATGGACAAAGGCAACATTCCTGTTCGATCTATCTACGAGTTCCATAATCCCCAAACATCGCCTTCCGCCACCGAGATTGACGAATTGGCTGATCGCTGCGGCAACCTCGAACACCGAATTGCTTCGTTAAATGAGAGCTACGAGACATTAAAGAAGCGAGAGGTTGAACTGACTGAATGGCGCTGGGTTCTTCGCGAGGCCGGCGGGTTCTTTGACCGCGCTAGAGGTCAAACCGAAGATATCCGACAATCGATAGATATGGGCGACGATGCACCCTTGCTTCACGACATCGAACATAACGATCAAGGCCAGGATGTGCAGGCCGAGCGATCTCTTTTGACTATGAACATCGGGTTCGTAGCTGGCGTCATTCCTAGGGAGAGGATCGCTGCCTTCGAACGCATTCTTTGGCGGACTCTTCGTGGCAATTTGTACATGAACCAGTCAGAGATTGAGGAGCCCATTATCGACCCCGAGACCAACGAGGGCATTAATAAGAACGTCTTTGTCATCTTTGCCCATGGCAAGGAGATCATTGCCAAGATTAGAAAGATTTCCGAGTCATTGGGAGCCAATCTGTACAGCGTGGACGAAAATACCGAACTTCGACGCGATCAGATTCATGATGTAAACACTCGACTTGGCGACCTCAGCAATGTTTTACGCAATACTGAGAACACCCTATCGGCCGAACTAACTGCAATTGCACGGTCATCGACAATCTGGATGGTCATCATCAAGAAAGAAAAGGCTATATACTCGACGCTGAATAAATTTTCATACGATCAAGCACGGAAGACTTTGATTGCAGAGGCTTGGTGTCCAACCAACGACCTTGGTCTTGTAAAGTCAACTCTCCAGGATGTCAATGATCGCGCAGGTCTTTCCGTCCCCACCATCGTCAATCAGGTCAAAACCACCAAGACACCTCCAACCTACAATAAGACTAATAAGTTCACATTGGCCTTCCAAACCATCATCGATGCATACGGCACCGCCAAGTATCAGGAAGTCAACCCAGGTCTCCCGACCATCGTCACCTTCCCTTTCCTCTTCGCAGTCATGTTCGGTGACTTTGGTCATGGAACCCTTATGACTTTGGCAGCTTGTGCCATGATCTATTGGGAAAAGGGCCTGTCCAAAGGGAAATTAGATGAACTCTTTTCCATGGCATTCTACGGACGTTACATCATGTTGATGATGGGCATTTTCTCGATGTATACCGGACTCATCTACTGTGACGCTTTCTCGAAAGATATTCCTCTCTTCAAATCCATGTGGGAGTATCCAAGTGATGTCAAAGAAGGCGAAACCGTCTCAGCACACCGTGGAGATGCTGGATATACTTATCCCTTCGGTGTAGATTGGAGATGGCACGACACTGAGAATGACCTCTTGTTCTCCAACAGTTACAAAATGAAGCTGAGTATCTTACTCGGTTGGGCACACGTAAATTACATCACAGCTGTAGAAAGACTCGTGCTAACTATAATAGATGACATTCTCTCTCTGCCTTTCTTATGTCAACGCAAGGCATTTCAAAAAGCCAATTGATATATGGGGTAACTTCCTTCCAGGAATGATTTTCTTCCAGTCTATCTTTGGCTACCTTGTCTTCACCGTTGTCTATAAATGGTCGACTGACTGGTATGCCCTTGGCAAAGACCCACCAAGTCTTTTGAACATGCTCATTTACATGTTCCTCTCACCCGGAACCATTGAGACTCCGCTTTATTCAGGCCAAGCAGCAGTGCAGACAATTCTAGTCCTCCTCGCTGTGTGCTGTGTACCTATTCTCCTCTTCCTCAAGCCATTCTACCTTCGTTATGAGTACAATAAAACGCGCGCCCTTGGATATCGTGGCATAGGAGAACGACACCAGGTCAGCGCTTTGGACGATGACGATGACGAAGGTCAAACCTTGAACGGACATCGTGAAAGCTTAGGGGATGACGACGAAGGCACTGCTATGATAACAGAGGATATTGGTCACGGCGAAGGGCATGAAGAATTCGAGTTCTCAGAAGAAATGATCCATCAAATCATCCACACTATTGGTAAGTCTTTTTGCGTTCGGCTATTGAATATTTATACTGACTGCATTAGAATTCTGTCTCAACTGCGTTTCGCACACTGCTTCATATCTTCGTCTATGGGCCCTGTCTCTAGCACATCAACAGCTCTCCATCGTGCTCTGGAACATGACGCTCGGTAACGCTTTTGCTATGAGCGGCGCTATTGGTGTTATTGCTGTAGTTATCATGTTTGGTATGTGGTTCACGTTGACAGTCTTCGTGTTGTGTATCATGGAAGGCACGAGTGCTATGTTGCACAGTTTGAGATTGCACTGGGTCGAAGCAATGAGCAAGCATTTCTTAGGAGATGGCATACCTTTTACGCCTTTCTCTTTCAAAGTTTTGCTAGAAGAGGAGCCGGTTGAATAACCAGGCTAAATTAGTATAGATGCACATAGTAATTGTATTGGATTTATCATTGGTCGACTGCTTTTGCACGTCCTTTCGGCACTATTCAACCGTAAGCATCACCAGCTGATCTCTCCCATAAGAGTCGATGGCAACCACCACACCTTATCGCGATAGTACACTTATTCTCCCATCGTACTCGATAAAATGTCCACAATTTTACGCACTCGATGGGAAAGAAAGCACTCGAAAATTAGCGGCGTCGATGGCAGCCAAGGAAGTTGATGGGAGCACGCCAGCTATTGTGCCCAGTCGTTGTTGGCCTAAATCCTGCAATTTTTATTGCAAATCATCATCTCAGCAATATGTTATACGCTTCGTGGTACACTCGAGAATCGCAACCAACGGGTAAACACAATATCTGGCCTCATGCCATCTACATCGATATCTCCCATCGACTACGATAATTACCATCCGCTGCGATATCACCTCTTCTAAGATATATACTACCTACCTCCTTTACGACACCACTACACTCCGGCATTGGCCGTTCAGTACGCTCTCAGTCTAGTCGGCAATGATCACCAGGTCAAAGTTGAATGGTCCAAAGTCGCCAAGCGAAGATGATCTTTCCATCTGTCGAGTGATCTCGTCTGAGTGCGAATCCCCTTTCGAGCGAAAGATAACGCCATGCCTCTATTCGTGTTCATCCGCATGCTCTTCTGCGCAATGAGCAAACATCTTAGCATCTCAAATCCTATGTCCAAGAAGGAGAATTGGTGAGAATTCCCTACCTGATTTATTTTTTGCACGTACCAGTATATTTGAGCAAAGCTATCGCGACTCCTAGTGGGTTCATGACTACTAGGTAAGTAAGTACTTATTCCTAGGAGGTTTCTATTTCTCAAATCCGGTTGGTAATGACAGAGCACTTGATGGCTCCCATATCATGAATACCTAGATCCTTGGCTTTCTGCTCGTCTTAGCTTTTGAATCTCACTGTGTCTTCTCAACTAACATTGTACAGGCGGCTTGGGCCCTTGGGGGAGCTTATCTCGGATTTCTTGCCAAAGAGGTAGCACTCGCGTTAGCCAACCCAAGAGCAAGCAAAAGTTCTCAGAAGTATACCAGGAACTGGACCATGCGTAATTCTCTACACGAGCCGCTCAAGCTACTGAGGAGATGTGTTCAGCATACATAGAGCAAATTGGCAGCCACTAACCCTCATCCGCACTTCTGGTTGGAACAAACGAATACGCATGGGTTCAATGTCCAATTTTGTTATATACTCGAGCTCTTCCGGTCTCTAGGTGGTACACCTTACGTAACATTGCCTCCAAGACCAAATCATGGCCTTGACTTGTTGCTTTTCCGATCTCTTCCCATAAGAAGTCCAGTTATATCGGATGCAGTTCTTGAAAAGTTCTATAACAAACTAAATGAGGCTTGCTGAAAATACCTTCAGAGTTGGGAAGGAGAGCCCAGTTTCTGCCCTTTTAACATTTTCATACATCATGATACGACAGAAGCGTTTAGACTCCTTGTAGGCACAGTAGGCCGTTTCCAGACCTCTCATTCCAGCAAAAGAGGCTACTTGATCATGACAGGTGCTTTCCTCTGAGGATTTCGGATAATATGCTTACTCAGAAATCAATCTGCCGGGATTTGTTGGGCTTGGGTAATGGGTTTGTCGGTCTTCTTATACGTCAACTATTGTGACATATCTGAGCTGTTACTCAGGAACGTATGATGAGATGTATCGACGACAAGCCCCATGGTCTTAACGTACGAATCACACTAATGCGTCAGACTGGGCTTCAGACTGGTACTTGCCTGGACTGGATGGTTCTTTGGGCGAATATGGGCGAATATGGGCGTTATGTACTGAAATTTACGTTGACTCGAAGCTGGCTGCCGTATGAGACTCCTGATTATCCAAGTTTCTACGAGACTTTGCGGGAGTACTCAGCTAAGCGAAACTTGGGTTCAAGTCTTGATTCAACGTAACGAGTCACATGAATCGAGTTTGATGCTGTGAAAGAGTGTTGGTCAAGGTAGCAGCAAATGATAATACAGTATTGTAGCTGCGATCTCTGCTCGTCGTCATATAGAACTCTCACAGTCATTATTGTATCTCTGACTATCGACGTCGACAAGATAAGCATTGCCCTACAAGTTTGAGGTATAAGTAGCACCTATCCACAGGTAACTGCGCAAGCTGTAAAGATAAACTAGTCTTGCCCTTTTGGTAGAGGAGTTCAATCTATCTGACCGCACTATCGCGTCTATTCCCGATTGTCAGATCCAGTTCAACAAATCAGACGCACCAATACCTATCAAATAGTGACGATATGGTAGTCCCACTTTATATCCGTGGTAATATAGGCCCAAGATCGAAACCATTTCCCGATTCAGACACTGCACATCTACGTTTAAGTCATGGCGGCACTTACAAGCCCCGATGCATATTTTAGTAAAGAGGAGATAAAGGATATGGACCTTCAAACTTCACTGCGCTGTTTGGATAGGATAGAGTTTGATCCAATTTCAAGATGCACTCTTTTCTCACAATTTTAGGAACAGCCGGTAAGATGTCTCAATTGAAATCCTACTGAAGAACGACACAACGATATTTTCAGCGCGTATTGGCTTAATAACATAATCGTATACTAACAGTTCTAGGTCTGGCTGCCGCGCATGGCCTCGTTGATAGCTATGTCGTTGACGGTACAAAGTGATACTGCCCAAGCCTTGGACTATTGAGTTTATTAGCTAAGACGATTAGATATCCGTCATTCGACGCTCGGGTAGATATGGATTTCCAGCCTACAGTCAAACGCATCTCATGGGGATCCAAAACAGCAGGCGGTCCCATCAACGATGTGAATTCTGCAGACATCACCTGTCGCGCAGGACCATTCGTAGCACCAGCGCTCACAGCTGTTGCTCGCGCTGGCTCCAAGATTGACATCAAATGGACCGACTGGTTTGGCAACCACAAAGGTCCACTATTCACATATATGGGACTACTTCCAAACGACGACACCAAACTTCAAGACGTGGGTTTCTTCAAAATTGACGAAGCCACTTATGATCCAGCCACTGAAGTCTGGGGAACGGACAGGTTAATTAAGAACAACAATACCTGGACTGTTACGATTCCTAGCGATATCAAGCCCGGCAATTATATTGTTCGCCATGAGTCCATTGCTCTCCACAACTCTTGGATGGAGAACAAGACTCGCAAGACCAGCGGCGCTCAGCACTACCCCAACTGTTTCAAAGTCCAAGTCACTGGCGCTGGAACTGCTATGCCCCCAACCGTAAAATTCCCTGGCGCATATCACTGGAACGACGCCGGTATCCTCATCAACATCTACTATGGACCAAAGCAATACGTAAGTCTTCCATTCTCTCCCATACTCACATCGCTAACGAGTTAGATTTCCCCTGGTCCACCAGTCTACGTCGGCGCTCGCGATCCACCCGCCGGCCCAGCCGCCAACGTCATTGAGACCGGCGCATTGACAGGCGAGCTGGCACAAAAGTACGCCGCGCTTCGAGTGGCCAAGAACAAAGGCCTTATGACAGCAGTACACGAGACAGCCGCCATGGCCGGAGGCGGAGGATGTCACTGGGAGGCCGGTGCAGATCCTTCGACGATGAAGTGTAAAGCGACAAATCCCGAAGATCCAGCTAGATGGGCAGGCTTTGCGCAGCCAGTGGGCAGTCCATTGTGGGTGGAGAAGCCAGGAACTGCTCAGCGAGGGCCGGCACCACCAAAGACCTTTGAGACGTGGAAGCCGGAGACATAAAGCTTGGTATCATTATTCAATGGTATTTTGCTATTTTGTGTCGAGTGAGACATATGTCGTATTAGTAGTTCATATACACAAAGAATCAAAAAATCGCAGCATGAATGACAAGCTCGATTAACCGAATAGATCGTCGTCAGAAGTACCAATGAATATATTGGATTTATGACTAGACCTTGTGAAAAGCACGCTATGCCCAACAATCATCTTATCCACCGAAAGAAGCCGTTCCAGCGCCAACACCCGCTATTGAAACTCCCATACCAGATCAAACGAGCATGTCAACTATGTCTTCTCGTCATCTTTCTTTTCTCGGTTCCTACGTCGTCGTTTTCTGGCGTTGGCTAGCAATGCTTCTGGTGTCAGCAGGTAATCTGGCAAGCCAAACTCTACTTCAGGCATGTCTGGCAGAGGATGTCCCAAAGCAAGCACCGTCCGCCGTCCCGCGCGGCCCTTGCTAAGTGCTGCTGCGCGTAGGTGTGGCTTTGCATAAAAACTTGTGAAGGGTTTTGGCGGTTCAGGGGGTTTAGGTGGTACTTGAGCTTTTGGCCGACTTGGTCGAGGACGAGACTTGCTTGCGATTTTTGCTTCTTGCTGTAGTTGACGAGCGGCCCAGGCATCAATATCGCTCGAGTTTATGTCGTGCGAGTCACCGTCGCTATCGTTGTATGTCCCAGGCTCGACAGAAGATTCCTCTTCATAGTCTTCTTCGCGAGCAGCTTTTTCAAGCTGTAAGCGTTTTTCTGCTTCTTTCCAAACTTGGAATTTCTTGAGAAGACCACGCACTTCCCGGATAAAGTAGTCGCGCTTGGGCTCGTAGTCTTTACGGGCGCCGTCGGTGATGCCAGTTATTCCCATGACACGAAGCCAGTCTGGGCCTTGGAGCGAATCGAGAAGGATTTCGAGTTGTCCTTTTTCATGTTGGGCTCGTTCTTTTTCTATGTTGCGGAGTTGCTTTTCTCGTCGCTCGGCTCTGCGATGGGTGGGAAAGAATATTTCATCGTTGAGAGGATCGGTGGTGAGAGTTGATATTGGTACAGGTGCTAATGAAAACAAGTCGACTTTGTCGAATGAGCCGGTAGTAGTTGGTTTTGAAATAGTAGAAACACGAGGTAATGCGGCTTTGCCTTGCGATGGTGGGAGAGCAGCATCTGTGATTAGAATAGCTTCGTCGAGGCTAAGGTATTCTAGAACATCTAAGTCTTCTATGCATAAAAGCTTGGGGACCAACATACCTTTAGGTTGAGGAGTTCCGGCAATAACATCCTCAAAGTTAGCGAAATATATTGCAAGGTCACTCTTCAGTCTTGAGCCTCCAGCTTTAGATCGTAAAGATCTTGTCTCCTCTCCAGTCTTTTGTCGTGGTGATTCATCTCCTACAATCCTCACCTTGGACTTGTGGAGGTTCTCCGCACCAAGAAATGCATCAACTCTCCGCTTAACAGTCCCATTCGAGCCAGTTCCATTTTTCAATTGTATAACTTCAACCGTCGCAGCAGGGTTTATTGTACCATTGATTCCATCGGGTTCTACACTCTTTTGTGATGCTGGTCGTCCATCTCTCGTACGTTTCCGCGTCTCCAGCGGCAGCTTCTGCTTGCCTGCCAGCGTCTCAGGCAACTCAGAAGGCTGAGCGGCCTTGTTTGCTCTTGTAGACGGCCGTAGAGCTATAGGTACCGTGGAGCTAGCAATTCCTAGCGGGTTTTGTCTACTTGTGGCGAGTTCAGGCGAAGTTGTCATCCGAGACGTCGTGTGACCGCTTGAGCGTGATGGCAGATCGAGCATCGCTGGGACGCGGGCAGGGCATCGCTTTCGGGGCGGATTGTGATGGAATTAAGACATGGAATATATGGTGGGGAGTAATTGAGTCGATTCGACAGGTTATCTTGGAGAATTGACGCGTTTGGGAGATGGAATAGAGGTCGCTGGTGGATGGGTTTTCTCTCTTGGTTAAAGTTAGGGGCCTGCGTCAAGACTCAAGTGCCCAGGTGGGAGGGGCTTCTTCACGACTCTTGCCGCAAGACTGCATCAAATTACTACTCTCAACATCTCTACACCTCTCTTCTCTTTTTGTTTTCTATATAAACGTAGCCTTACGCGAGTCTGCCAATTCTCTAGTTTTCTCACTTTCTCACTGCTCTTTGGGCCATTATGAATGGCTGAGTCCGTCAGATCTGATATCCATGAGACTGATCTCTCAAACGAGACGGTCTCTTCGCCACCGTATTGGCAGACTGAACACCATGACTCGTCTGGTGATGGAAAGACACAATCAGCTAGACACTCGGTGAGGTCGCGATTCATATCTTTAGTTGATAACACAGGCGATGAATCTGAGCAAAGCAAAGCCTGCTGGGCAAGATCGGCTAAGATACCCAACTACACGGTTGTCGGAGGTGGTTTGGGGTCTTTAGGATCTTATGTGGATTTCAATTGTGTTTTAGAAACTTCAAATGTATGTTACTCGGTCCTGTTGAATATAGTTTAGACCATATACTCATTCTGAATCAGGGAAGCACAATGTCACTTCATAAGAGGTATGAAACGAGAAATGATACTCAGGTAGTCCCTTGAAGCAATTGCGCGATTGACTTGGTGATCAGATATTCCGAATTTGATACTCTAAGGAGTCACCTTTCTCATACCTTTCCTAATTCCAAACAATCTTTACCAAAACTGCCACCGAAGAGCGCTCTTCGTAGGATATCAGCCAGTCAAACCGTTGTAAAAGTTTACTAACCTGAAGTCAGAAAAATTCCAGCCAAAGTTCTTAGAGAAAAGAAGGGAAGGACTCGAGTATTTCCTCAAGTTCGTGCTTCCTACCACTGACTCCTTTCTATGCTGACCTTACATACCAAGCTGTGTAATCTGTAATCCGGAGTTTTCTGCCTCAGTCATCATGAAAGAGTTTATGTTTTCATAGCGAACACACGACTCACGTTGTACATCAAAAATACGAGACAAGAAGTTGACGACCATGCAATAATAATTGTTCTACTCCCGAACCATTTTTAGTTCAACGCCCAAGGCTCAAAGCTATGTTAAAGAAGACAAATTACCGATGTAGCAGTCCATAAAAATGCGCAATGTCTCTGCTTTCAGTAGTCCCGATTTCTGCGTCAATCACCGAATTAATATTTCCCAGAGAACGCATAAACTCGAATATCATCTTCCCCACACTCAGCACCTCACAAGATCATGGCAAAGCCAGCCATGACACCAACAACAATCATTCCAAGTCCAAGACTTTGGCCGACTTGAACCATGTTTCCGGCACTGCTTCCGCTGCTTCCTGACGAGGAGCTGCTGCTTCCACCAAAGGTCCCTGCACCGCTGCTGCTGGCCGCGCTACCAGAAGAGGTAGCTGTGGAAGAGGAAGACGAGGTTGAGTTAACCTTGGTGGGATCGGCGGCACCGCAAACGAATTGGGTTCTAGAAATTGGTCAATTATACGTTCTTTGGTAGAATCATGGCGAGACAAACCGGCAGTTGGACGAGCAGGCGTTGTCTTGTCCGCACTTGGTAACACACTGGTTCCCGTATTCCTGGCAGACGTGATATGGAATTGTCAACGAATACTCGGTCTCGTTAGGTGTAACGCCGTTCGAGCACACACAATGCCAGCCCAAGGTTGTCTAGAGGGTGATTGTTAGCGATCTTATATCGATTGACAAAACGTCACGACTATTCCGAGTGTAACCGTGGAGTAGTGAGGTGGAACATACTGGGTCGCAGTCATTGGCGAGTGTGGTGGCTGATGTAGAGGTTTGTAGACAGATGAGTGGGCAGGCAGCCTTTTGATCGGAGCACCAGCTGTCTCGAGTACTCAATGGCACGGAAGCTGGGTCGAGGCTCTGAGAGCTTACAATGCTAGCGAGGCCGGCGAGGATGGTGGTGATGGCGAAGGATCGCATTGTAAAGGTGAGGCTAAGGTAGACAAGAAATTACGAGTGGTAGTAATAAAGGATTCTGTGGTTCAAAAAGGGTCAGCACAAGCGTTTCTTTAGTTGTGATGATATCTCTGGCTATCTCAGGGTTCGTGATCGAGACAGGGTAGTTTGCTGACTTGGTCTTTGATGAAGCCGTGGATTGAACCTGTAGAGTTGCAAACCCTGGCGACATGGATGGTGTGGAATGTATGTATCATGGAAGCTTTCGGGTAACTTACAGGGTTGGGAAAGAACCACAGCAACGATGTATGAATTCAAATAGCGAGGGAAGTTGCGAGCAACGAGAGAGCACAAGTGATAAAAGCAGAAGTGTGTTAGAAGAAGAAGAAGAAGAAGTTTAGGACCAGGAGCCAAATTTGACAAGAGAAGAAGCGAAGACGACAAAGCTGGGCAAAAAGAAAACGGGCTTAAGCCTTAGGGACTCAGGGAGCAGAAGAGAATTGAGCACAGAACTAAAACAGCACCACAGCACCACAGCACCACAACTAAAAGATGGCGGGAGGTGGAAATGCTTCTGGCGTTGGCTGGCGGAGGAGGCGTATCTGTGCGTAAGACTGTCAAGGGCCTCCTGGCGAATTATTCACGGCATGAGAACTCTGGATGCCATCTCCAGGTTCTACCGCTGCAATTGCTGCAGGATTTATTGAAATTTAGGCCTTTTTACGACGAAGTGGAGGTTTGGACGGGTAAGAAAGCATGTGGTGATGGTTGCATTCTTGATGGGTGTGGTACACTTGAGACACCAAGCAAAGTTACAGTCAGTCCATTGTGGTCCGTGGAGCATCTGAGTTCTAATATTCGCGTGGACTATGTGTTACAGCATTGTGTAAGCATATTTAATGAACTTGTCCGAGAATTATAGGATGTATTCTGCTGCCTTCAACTCCAGAACTTCATTTCCAGCCTCAAAACACGCAGCAGAGATAGTAATTATCAGAAAATCATACCTACATCAACCTCGCGTCCTGCATCTACAGGAAAATAGTTCGACTGCAGTTGCTAGGATCACCCGCATCTTGCATAAAAATCCAGCCAATCCTTGTCTTTTCAGCCGCTACGGCGCCCCAGATCCACCACGACCTGCATCAATAGCAGATCTCGGCCTTACCTATTCTAGCCAAAACTTCACCTTTTTGTCTCTTTTCCCTCCAATAAATATCGTCGTCTACACACGCTTTGAGCGGACATTGATCTATTATTACTTAAGCCTCGAACTCTAAGTACTTCCCCAGCATCAAGTTCGAATCAGACCCTGACAAATATGTCCCACAAGCTTCACACGAGATGACCCAACGACTCATTTTATACTTTGGGATTCATGAGTAATCAATCTTCCGAGTCGGCAAGTACCAGTCTTAATTGACTAACCCCGCAGTTCAGGGTCCTGAGTAGGTATATATCGTAGGTTCGCCTGTACATCGCGACTTGGCCATCTCAAAGGATCTGATGTGAATCGAATGTCGCATAATCCAAGGTCGGAACCAGTAGTTAGAGAAGCCGATGAACTGATCATTGCCCTTGGCTTACCGTATGATTCTTTGCAATTTCCAAGTTCATTCGACCTCTGAACCTTTTGTGAATTTGTCACTTCGCCACCATTTTTCCAAGTCACCAGCACACCGCATCTTTTACACAAAGGTCAAGAAACAGCACGAAAGACCTCGCCCGGCTGTCTTTCTCGCTCAAGCGAGATCCTCCACAACCTGATCTATCCACGTATTGTCATTTTTATATCCAACCCGGATGCGAAATGGGTTTATTTCTGAAACTTCTCTTATCATCACCTTATTTCCAGTGACTGCATTTGTTATCATAATCGCCTCCTTTATGCCCTTTTTAGCCTTGCCAAACTCTGACGCAATCTCCCACGTTTGATAAAATGCACAGATATACTTCAATTTGTGCGAGTCCTCCCATTTGAACTTCTCAGCTGTCTTGCCATTATCATGGGACAAGAATCCGTTGATAATGCCCTCCAAAAGATTGAAGCCAGGGTTTTCTGGCCGTGGATAGCTTGAGTAGCTTTCACAAGGATAACACTTGATTGCTGTCAGATTACGGCCACGGGTAAGTGCTTTCCCGATTTCCTTCTATCGAGATGATCAGTATTCTTGATTAATTTCACAGATGGAGTTTCTTACAATGTCTACTTCCTCTGGTGCAAACTCAAACTCTTGCAACTCGGGCAGGCTATCAATGATAGTAGCCACGTTCATTGCTGTAAGGTACCTAATCTGGTGTTCGCTAATAATGCTAGGGTAACATATCTTAAGGCTCTTCAGGTTCGTATGCTTGATGATAGCATGTACCAGCATGTTTGATATATCAGGATTTGTGGCAATATGGCGCGGATTTTGACCGTAACCCACGAGCTCCAAGGCTGTCAAGGTCTTGAATGAGGAGATGAAAGAGCATTTAGCTTCCAGATTGGCTTGGATCTGGTCTTCTGTTTCGTTCCAGCGGTCATCGGACATATCCAAGGACATATTTCGTAAGCTGATTCCCCAAGGTCTACTTTGTGACGATAGTGCCAGGATCGCGAGATGTTGATAGAAAATATGTTTGCGATGGTCCAGTCGTTCAAGTATGAGCTCATCTAGTCCCATAAAGTCAATTGCCCTTGACAACGACTTGATGAAAGCCGCATCGAATGGCACGCCGTGCAAAGTGAATCGTTTTAATGCGCTCAGACTATGCTTTCGCTTCGCAAGAGTTGGGTGTGCGGCAAGCCTTTTCTCCAAATCAGTCAAAAAGTTATCCCTGTATGGGCCTGACTTGATAACCAGACTCCGGAGCGTCGACGCTGAGTTCACAATCATGGATTCGATGGCACTGTTATCGCTGGATGAGTAGTAGCTAGACTCGCCTTCCACAGCAAGATGCTTCAGATTCTTGAGGCTGCTCAAGGGTGGCATATAATCAGCTGGAATTCTGTGAAGTACTCGCAGAGCTTGCAAGTTTTGAAGCGATGCAATGCTCTTTCCCATGGGTCTGCAACATTTCTGATGAGTACGGGCTGGTAGGCTGTGGCTTGATGACTTACACTGTAAGAAAATGCGTCTCTACAATCTCCAAGTTGTTCATAGTCTTTAACGCCTCTTCAACATACCTATGACAGATGTACTGATGCTTTCTACCTGGATCCGCCACTCCAATAGATAGCTGTTGAACATATGATGCAGCAACCGGCTCGGCCTTTGGATCCAACTTGCTTGAATAGCGTGCCTGTTGACCTTTGTAGGCACCTTCTTTCTTTAGTTGCTTCTTCTGTGCTATGCTGAGATATGGTTCCAGCCCTCGAATAAATTTTGCGATATGGGCATGATTATAGGCATGAACAGCAATGCGTCTGTGAAGCAAAGGTATCATGATTGAATAGTATCTCTTGCAAGTTCGAGCCAGTCTGCCTATGGTTGATGAGTCTCGAATCTGAGGCAGCAATATCAGCGGACTGGAATTATGAATTTATCCCTGTGCCTACATTATCCAGAATCATGTTGAATAATTCTGCTGGCAGAGAATAGAGAACGTCTTCAGAAGGGCCATAAGAGACGTCAAAAGCTGCCTCATCAAACTTACTGAGTGTCGCTTTCGTGGCTTTGGTGGCTTTTTTGTTAGGTCGTCCAGTGCTTGCGCTTCCTTCAGCATGAGTTGCGGGTGCTTTACGCTTTTTGCGGCGTTGATCAGCTTTGGCTGCTGGAGGTTGAACAACCTCAGGCTCAGGCGGCTTCTGTGTCTCCAGATCTTGGATTCTAGCGCTTCTTCTTGGAGACATCTTTGCGTAACCCGAAACACTTTCTCTGCCTAAATGCTCAGCGATGGAATCCGACTTCGACGTTATTGAAAGTTGCGATGGAGTCACTGAGAATGGTGAGGATCGCCGTGTCTCTAATGGCAAAAGCCACCAAATTCATCCACTAATAAATATCCACCAAATCCTCCCCCAGATTCATCCCTGAACGAGGCTGAGCTTAGGCAACAACGCGTGTCTGGTCACTGGTGTATCATTGATCGCGCTATCGCGTGCTCACGTGGTGAGATCCTCTTCCTGCCGCGGTTTTTTTATATGTTCCCTGGTTGTCGAGATTCAAGGCACCCATCGAGGAAACAGTTGAAAATCCATCGATTGGCGAGTTTGGTCCATGCTCAGTTGGTGTGATCGAATACGATCATAATTTCAGAACAGATACCAACCAGCTACTCAAAAAACAAGTGACATCTCCCAGCAATATGTACTCGAGATGCACAGGTCTATCAAGGACAACAGAAAATCATCATGAGCTGAATCGTCCTGGAGAATACTGGCATATTTTGGTCTGTGCTTCGGCCCGAGATTTAATCCACTCGTGCCACGCGCTAGCCACGATCCATATGCCTTGAACCGCACGCGACTTCAACATCGAGATACATCCCAAGCTTCCAACTCCTCAACTGCAAGCGCTGAGTGTAATCTTCACATCAACCTAGTCACCTCGATTCCTCTCCATGGCCTACAGGGCTTTACAGATGATGCACAAAGTGCTGCCTATCTGGCCTGAATATTGCTCAGTTCCAGTCACGTTCGTTTCATCGCAGCATTTCCAGACTCTAGGCGATGGGTCGAAAATATAACTAGTACGCTCCAATCAAGTATACTATCCACCATTCGATACGCTTGATGAGCGGGTGCGATATCTCTATCCAAGGCTGAAAAGTCTCGACATTCCATCACATGCGCTACAAATTTCAAGCATCTTTTCCTCACGAAGTGAGGTGGGAGACATAGTATTCTTAAGTCCATGTCTCTCTGGGTCAAATCATCATCCTTTTACAGTTATTTTGCGGGCATCATGACTATTTTCGATGCGTACTGGCCCTTTCATTATTTATGCTCGAGGCTCAGAAACGTTGATTTCGGACAGCTTGGTACCCACAGAGGAGAGAGTGAAGGGTCATATATCTTCCAGGATGAGTTTATTATTGCTGAAGCAGGAAGGCATTTTATTGGCCACATGCCAGTATCCTAGGAGAATAGCACATGGCTCCAGTTGTGTTTGTGATGCTTCACATCCAGGCTCAATTCTGTAACATGCAGCGTCAAGAATCTGTTTCTACCCAAGGCCCGGCCGTACACTCCCAATTTCTCAGCCAGTCTCGCTTTCGGCTTAGGTTGATTGAAGATCTGGGAACAAAATCCCGGGTTGCACTTTGGCAGTGTCGGCCTATCTAGTTACGCGAACATGAACATTCAGCAACAACAACTTTGGTAACGGTTGGACAAAATAAATGGCACCATCCATCACAGCACGTTTCAAACAGGAATGATGTCTCATAGAATTCGATAAATTCTCAAGCAGCTTCAATTACAACAAGTGTTTGGTAATAAACCACGGTAGATGATAGCTATCGTCATCTATGGAGCACGCTCCTGATCTTGATCCCTCATTCATTACGTCAAGGGAAAAACAACAACGACATACCTGTGCATCCGGAAGGATTCTAAGCGTCGAATAAACTTCGAGAAGTATACTGTGCCCTGGACCCGATATCAGTGGCCAGCGTTCTGGAAACGCAAACATAACATTTTGCTCGAGTTTGCCAAGGCTCTGAATATTAGCGAAGTATACATGATCCAGCAGTCTTGGCTTGTTATACGAAATCTTGATCAGGTTCCGCTGTTTCATAAGGTGGATCTCCCGTTTCTTTCCAGCTTTGGTCCAGTCAGGGGGAAAGAGCCTTGAGCCTCAATGTTGGTGCAGAAGAAACGCATAGAAGCTGTAGTTTCACCCAACAGCACGAGGATTTCAACCAATCTATGTCTTGAAAAGGCACAAAACCCCCTGGCTTGGTAGTCAAGGTTGCAAACTGGATTGCTTATTTGCAGTTAAGTTTTCTTATCGCGATTTCTTTCTTGGGTGCTGTATATATTATAGATTTCTTTTAACTTCTTTCTTTCAACCTTGAGATCTCTCCTGGTGAGAATCTATATCGTTCCTTTTGGCAAGTATGGAGAAGGAGATCGTATATCATGTTTCGCCGGAGAAGCTGGAGAGGCTGAGAAAAACTGAATCGGTGTCGAGTGACGGATCGGGGGCAGAATTGGTCATCGGGTCTACCAATCTTTACGATGAAAATGGAGATATGAGATTGATTCCTGCACCAACTCCAGATCCAAGTGGTTCGCAAGCTCAAATCAGGGTTGATAGTCATCGCTCACTCATTCGTAGATCCCTTGAATCTTCCTCAATGGAGGAAAAACACTGCAATTGGCGCAGTAGCTTTCTGTAAGTCGACGATGCAAAAGAGCAACAGTCAAAAATGCTAACTTCTTGTCCAAAGTTGGCGCTCTTGCTCTTTCAGCTGAAGCAATCATTGGAGCTCTTGTTCCAGTCTTTGCTTTAGAATATGCTGGCATTGACCCGAAGATTCTATCTCAGGTCGATCTCAGTTTACTAAACCCACCAGGAGTTGTTAACCTGGATCCATTGGCGCCTCTTGCCGCTTTAGGAGGCCCTCCGCTATGGAAGATCTCTCTCTTGTCTTCGTTACCACTTCTCACCAACGGTATCGCCAGCTATTTCTTGGTTCCACTCTCCATTTCCATTGGCCGTCGACCAGTTCTTCTTGCATGCGGAATGCTTGCCTGGATTGGCGGGCTTTGGGCCGGCTTCAGCCACAGTCTTACCACTCACATCGTCGCACGTTGTATCCAAGCCATTGGTGCTGGAGCGGTCGAGGCTCTAATTCCTCTTTTGGTTCAAGATCTAGTTTTCATTCATCAACGCAATCGAGCTTTTGCGTCAATCTGGTCAGCCCAAGGACTTATCATCGTCAGTCTTGGAATTGCATCCCCACTGATCGTTTCTACCATTGGCTGGCGTTTTCTCTACTTTCTAACTTCTGGCGTGGCAATTGTCGCATGGATTGGATTGCTTCTCTTCGTGCCAGAAACTCGATGGATTCGATCTCAACAAGAGCTCGGTAAGTTGAGCAGGGCTCCTAACGATAGAAAGCTGCTAATAACTGTCTAGCTGGCAAGACAGTCCACTACGTTTATCCTGGTGAACGCCGACCTCGTCTTGACGAAGCCACTTATGGCCCAAGAACCAAGAAGACTAACTTTGGCTTGATTACTTTCGGTATTGAAAACAAAGAAGCAGTCCGCTCCATGATCGACACTGCCCGAACCATGTTCTTCCCAATCATTTTGTGGGCAATGGCTGTAAACGGCATTTTTATTGCTCTCCAACTAGCTGCTGCTCAGACTGGAACTTCGGTTTTAATCGCCAAAGGGTGAGCTTGCAGATACCCCCAGATATTTCAATCACTAACATAGAACAGATGGACGTTCAAGACCCTTGGTCTAGCTGTTCTTCCTATTGTCATTGCTACCCCATTCGTCTACCTCATCTCTGGCTTTGCTGCAGACAAGATCAGCAACGTGATTGCCAAGCGCAACGGAGGTCGACGTGAGCCCGAAAACCACTTGCCAGCTATGGTCATCCCATTGGCCTTTGGTGTTATCGGAACGCTCCTTTTCGGGTACGCCGGCTCATATGCAAAGACAACTCACTGGATAGTTCTCATCTTGGGCATCTTCTTCATTTCTCTTGGATTTTTGTCGGCAAACACCATGATCTCTGTGTATGCTATTGAAAGCTACCCACAATGGGCCGGGTAAGCAAAAGAAAGCCTCATGACCTGAGAAGTCTGCTGACATTTCATAGCCCAGTTTTGGTCAACATCTCTAGCTGGAGATGCATTATTGGTTTTGCTATGAATTTCCGTGCCACTGCTTGGGCACAACAGTTCGGATTCCTTGGAAGCTTCGGCATCTATGCAGGCGTTCTTGGTGGGCTTATGCTGTTCATGCCATTCTTGTATGTCTATGGCAAGCGACTAAGAATGCGATCTGCTGGAACTGTTAAGTCAAGAAAGGCACCAAGGAAGCCAGAGTTCAACGACTACTAGGCAAAGCCAACACAGGATCTGCTTGCATCAAGGCCGCAAATATCAAACACAGAAAATCAACTTATGATCCTGGAGAGTCCTATATTTCTTCTTAACTGTCTCCTCTTGTACTATATAAAACATGACGGTTTGTCAGGCTCTTTTCGCGATGGCTATTCGCGTAGATCTGTATATGATGCATAGGGACTTAGAAATTACAATCAGTCCCCAACACTCTTATCATGCTTTCATGGTACGTGTCTAATCCTGGCACATCCCACCCGATATGCTTTGCTTCATCGTCCCATTTTCGCAATCGACACATGTCGTCACACCACGGGCTACGCGCAAAACTATCCTTCTCGTTTCCCTGCATTGGTCCACCTTGAAATTTCAAACTTTCTTTGCTTGCATCGGACAGTTTATCATGATATGCCGGTTCCACAGCGCAAAGATAACGTTTGGCGGCTACATGAGCTTCGACCAGCCGTGCGACCTTGCTCGAGAATCCGAGCGCGGAAAGGTACTTTGCCCCTAGGGTCTCGTGTGAGATTCGGCCCACGCTGTGGCCAGTTTGTGTCGAGGGCTCTGAAGTTGTGACCGGGTCTACGGTCCGGCCGACCAACATGTCGGTCACTTCGCCCTCTTCCTTGCCCAAAACGAGATGTAGATCTTCCGCGGGAATGAATTGACCAATATCATGAAGTAGTGCAGCGACGATGGTTTCATCGTCAGATTTCGGCGTTGATGTTCTCGCAAAATGTGCACATTGTAGCGAGTGCTCGAGTTGCGAAACCGGCTCTCCAATATATGGTGTGTTTGCAGCTGAAGCCAAAATAGATAGCAAATGAGATGTAATTTCTTCAGGGGATAGCGTTAGTGAAGCCATTTGGGGCTGGCAGTGACGAATGTAGTGAAAGTTCGGTAAACTGGAGACGAATATCTGATTTCTGATGTAGAAGGCCAAAGCACATACGAAAGGCGATTACGCATTACCCCGCCCATTCGAATGCTAAAAGGTACCTACTAGCTAGAAGGTTTGTACATGACTGAAGACAGAGAGAACGATTAAGTAAAAAGTTGACCCGCTTGTTCAGCTCATGCGAAGACAATATGTTCAATTCACCATGCTAGCTAGGTAGGGTTCGCTTTCATAGTTTGTATCCAGAAATCAAAGTAATTCGATACTGCTACTTAGAAGACAAGCTGCTTTCCGGCATCGACACTCAGCATTGGACTTCCAAAACCGTATCTCAAGGCACCTTCTTCGTAAGCTTCACCAGCTGTCCTTTGATGCGTTGCTGGCCACAAGGTTTTTCGATCTTCATAATACTGCTTGTGGAGATCTCGCTCACTAGCACAATTGTATGTAGCATAAATTGCTTTCCTATCTTCATTGCTGGTGTTAGATCCCGATCGATGGGCAAGATATGATCCAAAAATGAGCAGTTCACCTTTCAAAACAGTAGGTCAGCAAGGAATGTAGAACCCAAATCTTCTCGACTTACCAGCGTTCAATTCAGCTGGGATCCATCGTTGGGCAGTCACCCAATTGTGCTCGATACAGTTGTCTTGCTTATTAATGGGAACTTGCATTGCATGGCTTCCGCTTACCACCTCGAGCCCACCATTTGTCATATTAGACGCATCAACTGCTAAGAGAATGGTAAGGTGCTTGATATCCTTGACATGTGTATATGCAGTCGAATCAATATGCGGAGCAAAACCACCTTCAAAGTGGTCAGTAACTTCAGCAATCCCTGAGATGATTTGAGGCTACTAACCACTGCCGGCGAGCTTGTAGTTGATCTTTTCTTTGAAAAGAAGCATGGGCTCTCCAGCGAGCTGACCAAGAATACTTATAAGTTTTTCACTTCGTAAAATTCCATTGAACCCCGAATGTGCGTCTACAAAGTTCTCGGTTCGGCAGAGGACTCGCTCCCCAGAAGCGTTTATCTCCTATATCATTTTAGCAAAACGCAGCTTTTGAAGTTGACGATTCTCTTACTTCATATGGCATAAACTCGGAATGTGGCGTGGGAGTCCAATCGTGCACTTCCTGTGTCCATCGTTGTACATCTTGGACTTCATCTTGAGAAAGCAAGTCTCTTATAATCAAAAAGCCATTCTGATCAAAGAATTTGAGCTGTTCCTGAGACACCATTTTGATATTGTGTTCAAATCTCTCAGCCTCGTTCGACTAGCGCAATCTTTTATGGCTGCATGTCCTCCCGGCGCCATCGCCGAACGATTGTATGTCGCAAATATATTCCTTTTGCCTAAGGTTTTCACGGCAGCCTTGCCGAAAGATATTAAATATGTAATTGGCTGTTACAAGCTTCGACCGCATAAGCTCAAGTACGGTACGGTAGCAGTAGCAGTAGCAAGATAAATCAACGTTCGTGGTTGGCACACGTGCTATCTTCCACCATTCAGCAGCCATCTTCAGATGGGAGATCGGCAGAAGATCTGCAGTTGAGGTGGGTTCGACTTGCTTTCCAGCCACGCCAAGATATCAAAGAAAAGCATGCACGTTCAATTTGCTGGTTTGCGATTGGAATTTCATTTGGAGGCTGGCAAGGCCTGGACTCAGTGGACTGTATAGAATACTCCGGCAAGAAGACCGAAATGCTTCAGAATCCTACCGGTGACCTGAGCGATCTTTGTTTAGTCTCTATTGGAATGGAGGAAACCGAATTGAATCTGTCAAATAAGACAATTCTATGGCTGCGGATAGAAAGCAGATAACAGACAATAAGGTATATAAGGGAGCAGTTCGTCTACATGAATTGTATCCAACTGGACATCAAGAAAGACAACCACCTCCACCTCCACCATGACAGACTACGACCTCTCCGATAAGAAAGAAGGCCTTGAGCCTAACATTCATTCTAGCAGCGATAGTAACAATGGCCAACAACAAGTCGTCACGTTGGTGGAAGAAGGTACAGTTTCAAAGATCACAAAGACTTCTTCTATCATTATGGTTCTGATATCGGGGCTTGCTCTTTTCTCTGATGGCTACAATGCTCAAATTATTGGTTACATGAATCCCTTATTTGCCAAATTGTATCCAGAAGCATTCACCAAAACCATAAAGACGCGCCTATCAAACTCCTATCTCATCGGAGAAATCTTTGGCATGCTTTTCTTTGGATATGCCATCGACATGCTCGGTCGAAGGACAGGAATTTTCTTTGCGACACTTTTCCTAGTCTTGGGAATCATTCTCGCTACCGCGGCACATGGAACGACACAAACTGGCTTGTTCTGGATGATGATTGTTGGGCGTGGTGTTGCTGGCTTTGGCGCTGGAGGTGACTGCCATCCAGTGCTTTTTATTGATCTGCTGATGCTAACGTCCTGGATAGGCGAATACCCAACTTGCGCGACGGGTTCAGCGGAAGCGGGCGATGAGACTGAATACGTTCGACGCCGCCGAGGCATGCTTGTAGCCGTCGCCACAGATTTTGCGATTGACTTTGGCTTCGTCATTGCGGGAGTAGTCGCTCTTATTGTTTTGGCAGCATACCATCAAAATATTAGCGACGGAGTTTGGCGAGTTAGCTTCGGGCTGGGATTTATCTTGCCAGTCGCATTGTTGTTTTTTCGATTGAGGCTTGTCAACAGCACCCAGTACCGGAAACACGCCATCAAGCACAACATTCCATACTGGCTGGCGATTAAGAAGTACTGGGTGCCTTTGCTCGGAGTCTCGCTTTCTTGGTTCATGTACGATTTTGTGGTAAGTCAATCATTCTTAATCTTTGCAAGCCATGGAAAGCAGAGCTGCTTGGGTTTGATCAGTACAAGATCACGAACAGAGCCAACGCGCTCAAAAGACAACACGGTTTTTGCAATATCAAATCGTATTCCCCATCGCATTCCATGGCAACCATAGCACTCAATTCGGAACGCATCTTATGGTAGCCATCGAATGCGATGGGAGATGCGAGCTTCTTGGTTCATCGGATATCATTAATAATTCTGGTTCGAAATGTGGTTTACACGGGGAAAGCCGTTTTGTTGGTTAAGATCCTCGAGCTAACAGACATCTAGACTTATCCGTTTGGCATATTTTCGAGCACCATCATCGGGACACTAAATCCGAACGACAGCTTGGTCCAAAACATTGGCTACGGCACTGTCGTCAACTGCTTTTATCTTCCTGGTTGCATCGTCGGAGGATTCTTAATGGACAAAATCGGACGCAAACAGACCATGTCGCTGGGTTTCCTACTTTGGGCAATCCTCGCTTTCATCATCGGCGGAGCAATCGGGCCAATCCAGTCTGTATTCCCTCTCTTCGTCGTTCTGTATGGCATATTCAACTCTCTCGGCGAGATGGGACCTGGTGTAGCTACATTCGTATGCGGTGCTGAATCCTTCCCAACACCTCTCCGAGGCCACTTTCTAGGTTTCGCTGCAGCTGTTGGCAAAGCTGGAGCTGCCATTGGCACCCAGGTTTTTACTCCAATCCAGGACTCGTTCGATGACCCGCAAAAGGGCGTACAAGGCGTGTTCCTGATTGGGGCTGCATTTGCTCTGACGGGATGCATAATTTCCTGGTTTATGATTCCGGATAAAGAACGAGACCTGGAGGATGAGGATGTCAAATTCAGACTGTATCTGGAGCAGCATGGATATACGGGAACATTTGGCGAAAGTCTTGAGGAGGAAATCAAGACTACAAACTTCAAGATCTAAGATATTGCTATTGGGAGTATATTGCTTAATTTCAAAGTTTTTTGTAGTCGTAATACATGAAATCGTAAGAGCTTGTTACAGCCGTCCGAGCGTCGACAATGATAGTCGATCGATCGAGACATTGGTCCTGTTGCCTATGACAAAGTTAGTTCTCGTCATTTCAATCGTTTATGGAAGCATTGTATATCTTACGATGGTGGAAGACAGGCGTAGATGCTCCACTTCGTAGCATGCCACTGTTACGGTGGTTGAACACGGGTGTGGTAGTTCCACTCCGCGCCATGCTATTGATTGTACTTGACGACCTGTGGTGCTCCAAGTGAGACATGACCCGACTGCCAGGACGGCTACCGCCAGTACGCTCTCCTCGATAATCACTGTGCCTGTGTTCGATCGGCGGTGGTAGACTAGCAACGCGGAATTGGCGAACATCTGCAGCTCGAGTAGTGGCAGGCAAAGATGCTCGCGCTTCGGAAAACACTTTAGTCCAGTCTCTTGCAAGTCGACTCGCTGCATCTTCTGTCATTGGCCTGAACTTGTCCATGAAAGTCTTGATCGCCGCCTGTTCTGTTGCCTGAATATCAACCTTTCTCTTTTGCTTCTTTTTCCATAAAGAGTCTCTGAGCTCTGGCTCTAGCATTACATTCTCTGCAATGACAACTGCGATCTTTTTGAGCAGTAGCAAAGCCTGAATCATGGTTTGATCTTTGGGATGGTTTGAAACAGCCGACATTTTGAATCGTTCCTCCGCTTGAGTTAAGATCCATGGTTTCGGTCGAGCTAGGTCACTAGAGTTGGTTGAATGGGCGTACGATATCGCATCCATCAGCTTATTATCCCAGAAGCTCTTGAGGTATTCCCGTGTCTCTTCAACTTCTGTTTGCCGCCAATGATCCCATTGGGCTGTCATAAATGCTAGTCCAGCATATATCAAAGTGATCAAGGCATCGGTGAGAAGTTGAGTGGTGCCGAAGATGAGTGTACTCGGAGCAGTTTGCTGCCAAAGTCTTCGAAATGAAAATGCAAAATAAATCGCGAGTAGTGGAAATGAGATGATGAATGCAATGAGCTGAGTGAGGTCGGCTGTACTTATGCCCAACTTGGTCCAACGCCGGGGAAATGTGAGCCGATAGATCATCTCTGGGGTCTGGCATACAATGGCGACAACACAGAGAACCCAGTACACTTTAAGAAATCCCATGATTGTCGAGGGTGAAAACAGATTGAGTTGAGAGCTGTGTGGATTATGCGAATAAGCAAGCGATTTCGTGACATTGGAGCCTTGACCAGCATGCGCTACAGTTGCGACGAGTATTCCAACTGCAAGCCCAGTGTATTTGACGGCTTGGAATCGAACGTCTTTGTTTAATCTGTGAACTGATGCAAAGGATGTCATCTGTTGTAGTAAGAGGAATAGGAAGCCTACGTCCCAGAGGTATGTGAACATCAACAACATATAACGTTGATGCGCTGCTATGCTTGGTATTGTAGAATCCGAAACGCAGGCGAAAATGGCTCCGGTCATTCGAACTGTGCCTTGGTTAACTTGACGATTAGATTCAATTGGTATGTGTATGCTTACTGGCCGCCATTGCCTGGAGGGGCCATACCGACACATTTTCACTGCCTTTTCGTACATAGCTGGTGGAAAGCAGGAGTACTTCAACTGCAGCATATACGACAAACGTTGTCAATGAGATCGGCCATGGTGCTGGAAGGAAGACTGCCTGTGAGAGATTCGACATCTGAATACCAATTGGGCCAGTCCAGTGCAAAAGCCCTCGAACTGGACGAAATCACAACATGGAGGTTTGTGTGAGAAGGTTTGACATTTCAGGAAGAAATATTGAAAAGTCGTTCCTTCAACACGTGAAGTGGAGATGTTTGATTCAAATCGCTTACAGCAGACAGCCTCCCCCCGGTACTGTAGCCAGCCACTGCAATCATTGATCAAAAGCACGATTTGACGCCAAAAAGCTCCGACGAGGCTGCATGGAGAATTTAGAGCCAATGAAATGCATCATCCACTGTGGCACTAAATGGGCGTAAAATAAGCGTCGGCCAAAGCGAGATGAATTTCATTCATTTGCAGGCTGCCAGGCATTATTTGGTAGCGTAAAAATCTGATCACTTGAAGCAGTGGCGTTGCTGGACAGACCACGTCCACCATGACAAACTGTCGTGCGTCTCACCCTACTCCATAGAACTTCCTCGTCGGTCCTTATGGTGCAATCTTTCCAGGCAAAGTCCGTGGGGTGGGATGTTTTCGTGAAGGGGCGAATGCACCGCGATACTCGACAACAAACCTGGTCGCGAGCACCGCAGTAGGTGTTCAATAATTAGCATGAACTGTACGACTGCGGACAGCAGCGTGAACTTGTTCGAGGTGTATGTTGGATGTGACCCTGGTCTCATATTCTACGCCACTACCTGCCTCCCTGCTTGCCTGCCTGAGTAGATCTGATCATTGCTTGTTTCTGACCACATGCATCCAAGCAATCGAACTCGTGTTGCTCAGAGCCTCAGGAATCGTGATGTGCACGCGAGGTCCACGCGATTCGTCTTTGCATTTTGCAAAGACTTGAAACCAAAGACACGGCAATGCCAAGCTCGAACAGGCAGAGGACTAATAAGAAAGAGGAAAAGTGCGCGCGGAGTTTAAAGTTCGTTTGGCGCACATCAGCGCCCTGTCTGATGATTGCCAAGTTATGGATGCAAATGGCTGACCGTTAGACCCTTGAAAAGTCCCGATTAACCAGTTCAGACTTTTTGACAGGTCTTGGTATCATACCAGGAGCCCAGTCTGGAACAGTGGAAACCAGAAAGATACGCGTTTGTTTTGATATTGCAATTTGCAAATAATAGAAAACAGAAATGGAATTGAAGTTGTCGAAGTCTTGATTCCTTGAAGATGATGTTGAAGACATGGCTTGATTTGTGCAAGGTTAAGATCAAGTTAAAGTGGGTACCCGCAGATTTGCAGCAAGGGGTCCGGCGGTCCGCAAATCTTTCAGGGGAAAAGTTGGAAACAGTTGAGGTTGAGGTCCACAGGAACACACGAGTCCAGCTTGTGAAGCTTGAAGAAAAAGGGCTATCTTTAGATTCCCTTATTACTATGGAGAACCTGGTAGGTAATACCGGTATCAAAGACCTGCCTAATCCCATCTACAGTGTAACGCACGAAGTGGCTTCAACAACCTCTGATTAAGTTTATATCATTTATATCCATTTTACCTCATCAGCATTGTAATTTGTCTGGAGTTGGAGTCTATCCAAGCTCATCTACAATCGTCAATGAATCTCTGAGACTCTCATTCGCCTGATCTCTAAATGAAGCTATTCTGGCCTGGTAAACAAAAGGAAAAACCCAATTAAAGCGAACCCGCGATAATTCAAACTCCTCTGCTATGCGTCAAACACCTCAAAAAAATGCCTTGAGACCAAGCAATCAACAATGAAACAAACGCTATAACAATATTTTTCAGTCCGCATCAGGGTTTTGGGCGATTCCTAACCATCTTGTGCCTAAATATTTGCACTGACGAGCGCCAAAAGCCTAATCTTCTTCATCAAGCGGCAGGGGAGCGATAACCTCAAGGCCTTGTTGTTGTGCATCCGTCAGCAGCTTGTCGGCCTTATTTCGCGAGTCGCTTTCGTCTCGCTTTCCATCAGATTTCTGGCGCTCTTCTAGCTCATCTTGACTCGCGCTGGAAGTAGTGTTTGGCTCTTCGGTCTGACTGGTCGGTTCTTCGGCTCCAAGTCCGTGGGTTTCATCGGCTTCGGCTGTCTCTCCCAACAAACCTCTAGCCTTTGGTTCGCTGGCCTCATCTTCAGATTCCTTCGCCAAAGATGTTCTGCTTGCTGCTGAGCCAGTTGACGCCCTCCCAGAGCTTGGATGCTTGTCGTCCAGGTCCTTGTCCAATGGTCTGACCGCGCTTGGAGCTCCGTGAGCTCTCCATGTGGCAACACGTTTTGCTTCATCCTTTCGTGAGGATGGCTCCTGCTCTTGCGAAGCATCATCGGCCGTCTTGGGTGGAACGTCCAGATTTTCTGGTCCACTCTGATCTAAGCCAATCCATTCATGACCCCAAGCATCATTATCAACACCGTAAACAGTCTGACCATTTCGATTGAGGTCGCGAATGTCGCTCCAAAATTCGAGCTTTTTGCACTGCTCATCCACAACGTTCGCGGCCTTGAGCAATGCCTCAATGTACCGTTTCTCGTCATCTTCTTCGAGCTCTCCCCGATTCTCATGCTCTTCCCTATGAGCTTCCGCAGAATGGATCTTGTCGGTGAGAATCGCAAGCAGACGGCGACACGAATGCTCGTAGAAAAAATAAGACATGATGTTTGGCATCTAGATGAGTTAGCAGAAGAATTTAAAGATCTGCAAACTCTAGTCCCTTACCTCATCAGCCATGTAGTATAGATCCGGTCCGCCACGTTCAAGAAAGCCTTTGATTAATGAGATACGTTCGCTGTCCACTGGGGCCTCTTTCAAAGCTCGAATCAAAGTCCCGATATCTTCGATGTCTTGCTCTTGCCAGGACGCATCTTCGTCTTCACCCCATTTGCGAGTACTTGTTCTGGTTTGTCCTTCACTAATAGGACTAACCAGGCCAGAAGTAATCGTCCTGCTCTTGATATTATGAATTGTAAAGTAATCTTGAGTCATCATATGTGCGTCGCCAAAGGCCTTGCTGAGCGTTTGATCGACTTTCCTTGTTCTTTTTCTTATCCATCTTCGTCTGCGCACGAAAGAATGAAACCACGGGTGGGTACCGTGCCAGCTAAAGCCTTTGAAATTGAAGCTGTACTCCCATCCTTCCTCATCGATATCGCGACTCATATCAACATACCATGTCTTCCAAGCCCACTGCCAGCTCGGGTCTGGTACCTGGGCGTTTGTAATGTCAACTCGGCTCCTCTTGTGCTCTCCATCGACCCAAGAAGCCGGGTCTAGTTGTCCCAAGGCTTTATTGGAAAAAAGAGGCATTCCGCAAAGAAAGACACCTCGCTGGTTCTCATACATGACATCGATAGCAGAGTCGGGCCCATTGGTGCGCTTCTTGGCCTTTTTACCACGGAGTTTGTCCTTGACACGCGTCTTACTGCGGTCCAGAGCACTCTTGCCCCAGCTAGACTGTCCTTGCTCCTCGTCGGTAAGCTGAGGGCCTTGTCCACTGGGACCTGGCTTATTCTCGGCCCTCCCTTCACCGTATCGTGACTCTTTTCGCTTTCGATGGTCTAGCAGGGACGAAGCGTGTGTCAAGGTTTTCGAGAGGGAGTGATGGATGGACGGGCTAGCTTGGCCGGCATCGCTATGGTCTTCGATCTCAGAAACCTGTTCCGTGGACGGGGCGGTGTGGTCTACGAGGGAAATGCGAGCTCGTGGTTGATCTGTGCTGTGTCTAGCATGGCGAAGACTTGATGAATTTTCTTCAGCCATAGCTCATCGCGGTGTTTAGCACCAAAGAGCCTTGTGTATGGCGATGTCCATTTGCAAAAGGTAGCTAGCAACTGGTTAATTCACGAGATTTGAAGTGGTGAATGGAGCTGCAGGAACTTGAAGTTCTAACAGGTACTTGTTGAGAAAGCTCGACCTAGCTGGGCATGCCTGAAGAGATTCAGAGCAGTAGCTGCAGCTTCGAAATGGTGGATGTTTTAGCTGCAGGCGCGAACTGTTAGTCGCTGTCAGTGTAGTCTGGTAAAAGGTAGTAGCGGTGGACTGTGGTGTTGGAGACTTGGAGTGGAAAGTGGATCAGCCATCAAGCTCACAAGCTCACATTTGAAGCTCAGACGTGAACAACGCAGATCCAGCCCCAGAAAGAGCGACGTCACTTTCTTGGCACTGTTCCCAGCCTGCCAGCCTGCCAGCCTTGCCTTGCCTTGTGACATGCTTCAACATTGAATGTTGACTTCATTGGTAGCCTGTCCCCGCTCTGGTCCTTAAACCTTTCTCCAACAAAGTACTCTCTACAACTCAAACCTCTCTCACCACAAAACTCCCTTTCCTTCAATCAACTACGGTACTCCATCTATTACAATGTCTCGTCGTCCATTGGCACTCGCCGGTCTTGTTGCCGCAGGTGCAGGAGGCTACTACCTGTACTCTGCCGGAGGCGACCCCAAGGTTGCCGAGAAGCAGTTTGAAGGTAAGAAACCGTCGACAGCCGTCATTGACCTGAGCTAACTGTTCTGATGATAGCCGATGCTGCTGCCGCATCAAACAAGGTCAAGAGCAAGATTCCTGGCTCGGGCAAGGAAGCACAGAAAGACTTTGAGCTCAACGCGCAAAAAGCAGGACAGGCCTTTGACAACGCGGTAGGTTTCGACCTCTAAATACACAAAATGGCGGTCTAACTTTACATTATAGCTTGCCAACGCAAAGGATCAGACACATAAAGTTGATGCAAAACTAGAGAACTACCGCGCCTCCGCTGAGCAGAAGATCGACAACGCTCGCAGAGAGACTGGCAAAACTCTCAACAATGCCGTCGATAAGTTTGACTCGACAGTCGAAAAGAAGGCGTCAGAGAGCAAGAGCTGGCTAGGAGGTTGGTTCAAATAGATTTGACAGTTCTTACAACAATATGATGAGTTGATGAGAGCGTTGCACGTGCATGCTGGCGAAAGGTGTTGGCTTTCCCAACTTCTGCCTTCAGTGCCTTGGATTATGTCAAGATGTTTTCCTGGCTTTGGATCCAGGTACCAATGTTCGATACTCAATGTTCAATTAACCGCTACTTTGTTTGTATTGTTTGTTGATACATGTGCCTAGGCCACTGTTTACTCCATTTTCTTGGCGTGGATTCATTGAGTCCATCTCCCCTCTCTAATAATCAATGGCATGACTGCCAATAAATCCGATATCACGCTCCTAATAAGTATATACGAGAAGCTAGCTTTCTACGCCGTGGGTATATTATGTTAATGACAGAGTCACGAGTCGTTCAGCTGTATCCGCAACACGCTTATGGGGGTGAGCCAAATCAGACATGTCAACACTCAAGTTCAAATGAACCATTTTCTGCCGGACAGTTAGTCAACATCTCGGACGTCCTACACCAAAGGACTGGTAGCTGATCAACCGACGTGGCCAACATGTCACGATATCGCGAAGCTGAATTCACTTGACACGCTTCGACTCTGGCTAGTCTCGCTAGCAATGACAGATTTTTAGGTCAGGTTGACATGCCAGACACTCCATCAACTGCCCACTGAGACCCCAGTGACCCCAGGATCAGAGTGAGTGAGTGTCAGGTCCTGACTGAGCCACATCACCTTGGTCTCTAGAAGATATAAATCAGCCTTCAGCAGCTCCAATTCCAGCAAATCAGATCCTACCATACCAACCATGAACTTTCCTGCTGTTTCCACACCACGAACCAGCCAAGCCAAAATCAACACGCTGCTTACAACCCTCCAGCAGCAGATTGCCGCACCAACTGCCTGCTCCATCTGTGGGAGCAACCTCACCACTGAAACCGCATGTATTTTGCACTGTAAACACTGCTACTGCGTAGAATGCATCACACACTGGGCTGAAGTCGCTGACCATGAACGTAACGGCATTACTTGCCCCTACTGCCGCGCCTACTTCAAATCACTATACGGCATCAACACGAATCCCGCCAGACTCTGGCGCCGAACAGTCTACACCGGCGGCGCGGACGGTGAGACAGACGATGGCCTCAGCCAAGCTGAACGCTATCCACCAGCCGTCCGTCCTCCATCGCCCTCGATACAGATTCCCCCATGGGAACGCGACACGCCACTTGACCAATTTGCCGTTCCACCCTCGCCAACTCGTCCATATGCCTATGCAGGTGCAGATCAGTCTATGCCAGAGCTTCATAGGCGATGGTATGAAGAGCAACTTGCAGCGCGAGCAGAAGGTCGTGCGCCCAGACCAGTTGGACACGCGACCGCTGGAGCGTCAAATGATGCTTTCTCGCCTGCTGGACCATCACGACCTCAACCTGTAATTGCTCAATACACCTATCATACGCCTCTGCTAAACCCTGAGCACGCTGGCTTACCACCAACGGCAAATGCTGTCGCTCCCAGTGGTTGGACGCGTAACTATGGGAGTAACGGAGAACCTCTGCCCGCGGCAAATACTATGGCGACGCCTCCTACAGCTCCGCATATGGCCCAAGGTTTCGCTCCAGGAATGGGACATCCATCACCCGCGAATGCTATCAGAGCTCCAGCATATCCGCCACCAATGCAGCAACATATGGGAGCTCCAGCATATATGCGACCGGGACAGCCACCTGTAGGACTTCCGCCATATCCACAACCAGGACAGCAGTACTACTACACGGGGCAGCCAGTATTTCCACAGCCAGGACAATTTGCTCCGCAACAGCCTGCACAGCCTGGCTATCAATATGGCGGAAGTTTTACCTACAGAGCCCGTCATAGTGATCCACCTGGACAGCGACGTTTCTGATTGCTTGCGTTTCGCCCCTTTTTGGGACAGGCTTGAATCGCATGTTTGAATTTAGCTGGCGATGAGACTGATGGTAAATGGATTAGGTAACTATTCCTAATTATGCGATCATGCTGATAATACCAGAGAATGATGCAGGCTGATCCCCAGTAACTCAACTTACCTAGTCATAGCTCTAGTTCTTGCTTTGTAATGAAGTCGGTAGTAACCGAGATATAATTGGATTGCAGGTAAGTGGCAACTAGATTTCCCTAGTAGCATCTAAAGATGTGATGATTCAAGTTGGGATGCAAGTCAATCGCAAGATCTCATTGTTTCGATGACAGTGAAAACCATAAGACCTTCCAGTGTGATATACTGGCAGCAGTGTAGTACCTTGAAATTGAATTCATGCGACACCATGATTAGTCAAAACTGGCACGCTGCCATATCATATAATCTTTATACTAATTCACTATTGGGGTATCTGAAACTATTTTTCGTCATTTTTCTTCCCTTTTGCCTGTTTTGCCTTCTCCTGCGCAATTGCCTTTCCTTTTTTGCGCTTCTCGCCTACATATTTCCACCCACGGCTCCAGCCTGCCGTGGCAAAGCCTTTTATGGACTGACTCCAGCTGGGCCACTTGACAGTGTGCTGAATCGAGGAGATAACCGCATCTTTGACACCCTCTTCCTCTCCGGCGATCCGTCGGTCAAAGTCGCCACCTTCTCTCTTCTTGAAGCCTTTCTCATCCTCATCGCGACTCTCTTCCATCATGCGTGCAAAGTCAGCGCCGGGAATCTGCCACTTCTTGCGATACTCCATGTAAAGCTTTGCACGGAACGCAGCAGGCAGTCGACGTACCATGTTGCCGCGCTTGATCGGATCCATGTCCTGCTCCATACCACAATCACATCGTGGATCATGCAGCCAATCGCGACTCTTGCAGCGCACATCTTTGTACTCGACATTCGGCAGCTCCCCAACCAGCGGCGAGTAGAGCTGGCGGAAGTTTGGTAGCTGATTGGTGACGATATTGCGTATCTTGTTCGGGTCTTCGCCGCGGAACTCCATGCGTGGGTCGCCCATGTAGCTGATGCTAGCAATTTTAGTGTACAATTCAAGCTCAGTGAAGCGTGGGCCGAGCATGAGGAGTGCAGTGCGTAGGGCGGATATGAGGTTGAGTTGGTTGGCAAGGCGGACTGTTGGGTCGTCGCGCAGGATCTTAACGGGTTTGTGTAATCGCCCGGCGAGGTAGAGTGTGTCCCAGGTGCTGAGATCTCGGCGCAGGGTGTCGAGATTGACGACGCCGTACTTTATCATGGTACCATTGATGGTTATGTAAGGATTGAAGTAGACGCCTGCGCCCCAGTTGTCCTGGACTCTACTGACGACTCCGGATCCCATGTGTCGTAGGAAGGAGTAGTGTTCCGGGTATTGTTGAATATTCAGAGAGTGCCAGTGCTGTGTATGGCTCACTCCGAATATAAAATCAATAACCTTTCCGCCTCCGGTCTGCCATTTCGTGATAGCTTCCGGTGCATGCGGATGTGGTGTTAAGCTTGAAGGTGTTGGTCCCGACGATCCAGATTGGGAAAAGACTCCAGAGCCATATGCGAACGCATACCTAATTGGGGCACGAAACTGCCATAACATTTGTCTCAGCGATTCCTTGAACTCTTCGTTGATTTTCATATGCTGATTATATCCAAACTCTTTATGCGGTAGTTGCGTAAATTTCGTGATGCTCCAGTCCGGGTCGTCTTCCCATCCCGATGGAAGCGACTGGTTGAATGACTCTGAACTTTTGAAGCTCGTCGAGCTTTGTATAGATGCACTGGAGCTGCTACTCGCAGTGGAAGCCTTGGAAGCAGCTTTTTGAGACTCGAGTTCTGCTTCATCGTGCGTAATTCGTTTCTCCTTAAAGTCCTCCGGCGAGGATCCGCTTGCGAAAGTTCGACGGAATAGAGGTTGGGAGCCACGGTACCAGGCAATATGCGATAGAAGGATAGTATGGCTAGAAGTTACAGAGTAAAACACCCTCGGATTCTATCAATTGGTGTTAGTTTGTATAAGCTTGCAACAATGGTAGGAGCTCCATTTACCACGAAGCGGACCGCGGCCATGGCCATCACCAATACGCTTCAAGCGCAGACCCAATGCTTGAGGACTAGAAGTGATCAGAAACGTTGGATTTGAAAAGAATCATATTGGCACAGCTGGCACTGAATTCCAAAGCTTTTTTCATCTAATGTTAATCACACAACACATAAACAAGCACTGATCAAGGGAGAGCCACGTGATATGATTAGATCTTGATGTCGGCCAAATATCGGAACCAAATCCACGCAAATTCTAGTTGACAGGCGGCAAAATAAGCACATTTCACAATAGCGCGCTTATTCCGACGCCAGAAGCTCAACGCCAAGGTTTATGGTCCAAGCTCCTGGTAGCAACGACCTCTACTTCAATTTGTAAACACTGGTCGCGCTCATAACTCTTGCTTCTAACAACCATCATCACTCTATTGCTCTACACTTTTTGGTTCATCACCACTTCCAAATTAGGAAGCAGATACGCGCTCTAACTCCTCCTCATTCTAGCCATTACCCAGATCTACAACTATAGTAAGGAATAGAAACCCTGGGGCAATGCCTCCCGAGAATGCCCACATGTCGTCTGGGCGCCTGGCCACCTTCATGGTGGGCCAGGGCCCAAAACGTCGAGCCTCGTCAGCGAAAAAGCGCGGCGGCGCTGCCCTCCTACGCTGGCCGCACGCCAAACCAAGCCCAGAAGAGCTTGCCAAATCAGGGTTCTATTACGTTCCCAGCGCCTCAAGTCCCGACAACTGCCAATGCTTTGCCTGCGGAGTCATGCTCGATGGTTGGGAACCGGAGGACATACCGGCATTAGAGCATCATGCCCATAGGACCGAATGCGCTTGGGCGCTCCAGTGCTATATCAAACATAAATTCGACATTGACGAACCCATTGACGAAGACCCAATGTCCGAAGAATATGTCAAAGGACGCGAAGCTACCTTCGAAGGATGGCCTCACGAAGGCAAAAGAGGTTGGAAGTGCAAGGTCGCGAAGGTTTGTCGCGTTTTTTGTTCTCCAGGCGGGCGCTAATACATCTTAGATGGTTGAGGCCGGTTGGTTCTTCGACCCAAGTCCATCAATGGAGGATGGCGTTACCTGCGCATACTGCCAAACAGAAATTGGTGGATGGGAGCGCAAAGATGATCCTATGTAAGTCTCCTGGCATCTCTTCTCAACAAGTACTCAATCCTTTTCAGTGAGGAACATAAAAAGCGATCAGATTGCGCGTTCTTTGAACTCGTTGATCGTTACGCTTCAACCCGTCCCCCAAAAGCTAAGCGAGCCCGAACTTCTAAGGCCTCAAGAGCTTCCTCTCAATCAAACACATCGATGATGTCCATGCCCGCGCTTGATGCGACTATTCTCACCGAGCCTGATGATGACACGGTGCTCACCACAGCTTCAAAGTCCTCAAAAGGTCGTAAAAAGGCCGTGGGCGCCAAAGCCACCAAGGGACGGTCCAAAAAATCAGTGATCTTGGACGAAGAACGCTTTGTGGATGCAACTGAGCCTCTCATTGCTGATGTGAAACCTGTTCGACAAACACGACGCCAAGCAAGCAGACAAGCTTCTGCACAGATCGACACGTCCAACTCAGACATCCAGCCGAAAGCCACACGCGGTAAGGCCGCAAAAGCTGCGGCGAGAGTCATCTCCATTGCTGAGGATCCCTCATCTCCACCTGCAAGAGGCACCAAACGCATGAGCGACGGCTCTGAAAAAGACGACTCTGCTGCTTCTAATGATACTGTCATAAGATCGCAGCCTAAAACCCAAAAACAAGGCACTAAACGCACATCCAATGGCAAAGCTAAAACTTCCGAGCTCTATTCTTCCATCATTATACTTGATGAGGCTCCGGCAATATTCGAAGATACCACCAGTCCTATGCCTGCAAAGCGGGCTAAAAGGGCAGTTTCCCGCCAGCCATCGCGTCAGCCATCGAGACAGCCTCTCCAAGAGATCGCACCAGAAGCCCCTCCAGCCAGTATAGATGAGTTTAAGATGTTCTCTAACAGCGATTTCGACCAGGCTATATCCGGCACACCAGAGCAAGCTACACCTGTGCCATCTCAGGATGGCGAGGAGTCCGATCCACCCACACCAACGCCAGTCCACAAATCAATCTCTATGCCAAAGCGAAAGAGTGGGCGGACTACTGCTGCAACACCTCGTGCCACGATCGGAACTCCAGCGAAGGCGCAATCTGCACAACGCATGGCTACGCCGTCAATTTCTCCACAGGCATCAGACGCCGAAAATCAACCTCCCTCCAGCCGCCCGAATATCCGCGGCCTCCAACTCAACCCCATCTCGCCTATGCGCCTGCCATTGCAAAGCACACCAAAAACATCTCCATCCAAAAACATCGTCTCTCGCCTTCGCACCGAGTTCCCTTGGTCACCTGCCGATCTAGATCTGGTATTCGCTGAGCTTTCTCCCTCCAAGCGCGCTGAGCCAGATAAGGAGAACATCGTCCCAGTTCATCCCAGCGCAGATATGAACAATCTCGACAAGAAAGGTCTCCATGACACAGTCGCAGCCGTTCGTCAGCACATGACCACCGAAGAACGCAATATGACCGTGGAGCAATGGATTCGCCATATCGCGCGCAAGAACGAGGCTTCGCTTAAAGCGCAATGTGAGGCACGTGTGACCATGTTTGAGCGACAGGCTGCGCGCGCTATGCGAGCACTGGAGGGGATTGAAGTCCAACGCTAAGCGCTGAACACTGTCATGCCACGATGATCATAACGGTCGACACTTTCACTGAGGAAGCAGAACGGGTTGGGTTATCATTATAAGCGTTTTAGCGTGTGTTTTCTGTTCTTGTTGCTGTTTCTTGTTCTGTTGTTTCTCGTTTTGCTCTAGTTTCTGTTTTATTGTTCTGCTCTTTTAATGTTTGCTTGGGCCTGGGTTCATGTTGCATCGGATTGGTCTTTTGGGTTGACGATCTGCTTTGGGCCTTGTCTACCGCCATGATGATCATCGTCAAGTCGCGCAGCTCCTACTCCGGTAGTGAGATCCTTCTTGGCGATACATCGAGTCGTGCAGCTCCTGCTTCGGTAGTGAGATCCTGCTTGGTGATACCACAAGTTCTGCAGCTCCTACACTCGTAGTTGAGATCGTTTTTGGTGGTGTCCTTCAATGGTCATGAAGCCAAGGCACCGAGTACTTTGGTAGGGGTCACACTCTGTTATTATAGGCTTTCTGTGTCCTGGGTCCTGCCGGTATTGACTGGCTTTTAATGAAATATGTTTCGTAATCCTCATGTTCCAATGGAGTTTGTTCACGATTCATATCAACTAGCAGGCTTGAACAGGTCTTGAGGAACGAGCATGAACTCGTCAATGTAAGTTTCACTCCTGCGGTTTTCGCATCCAATACTGGCGACAAATAGTTAAACTATGCGTAAGAAGAGAGTGCACTGTCGACGTTGCTAGGCTCTGCCTACCATACAGGTAGTAGTGCTTATGGGTAGGTTTCCAAGAGATAGTGGCTACCATTGTAGCCCATGAACAGCGTGTAGTAAAATCATCCATTGGGTAGCATTCACGTCGCCTCCCAATGCATTCAATCCGCCCTTTTGCAGCTTGTTCATCTCGAATCGCTAGTTCCAGTCGACTACGACAGCTTCCGACAAACACGAGAATGGGCGATAGACTCTATGGTATAGTATATTGATGGAGTATAGACAGTGGCCTTCACCGCCAATCCTGTAGTGCTTACAGTTCCCTGAGCATTCTTCGCTTCTCTCTGAAGGGCGATATGTCAGCACCCTTCCTCGCCAAAGACAACCAGGTCTTCCTCTTCTCTTCCTCGTACACTTCCATCTCCTTTTTCTCTAACCTCACTTTGTTCTCATCCATTACCATCCATTACCATTTCATTACCATTCATTACCATTCTTCTTGATACATTCTTGAATTTTTCATCATCATCATTATCTGTAAGTCATCCTATCTCCGCACCTTCTGGCTCATCAATTTTCTTCATTCGACCTTTGGCCATCTTTCCCATACCGCAAAGTCAAGCCTCAACTCGGCATGGATGAACAGACATATTGTCATTGACTCTCCCCATCAAGACATACATGCCTTGCTCATCCTCTTCTTGGTTCCAGAATCGACCGGTGTTCAGCCGTCGCGACTTCAACTTGATCGTTCCTTAATTTTGAATCTAGTCAAAATCCCTCAGAAGTTTTTGCTCTCAAACTAGCACAAGCCACAGATATACATTAAGCCCATCACCTTTCCATCACGACTGCTTAATCTGTCAACTTCGCGCCTCAGCCTTCTCCACTACACAAACTTCCCCAACGACATTCTTACGCGACGGTCTAAATATACTGATAGCGGATGACGACGCTACAGAGCTTTAACGTACAACCAACCCACCATGTCCAACAATAAGACCAAGAGACTGAGACGAGGTCGCAGACCAAAGAAACGCAAAATTTCTCACCAAACCTGTCCCAACACTTATACTTCCCCGCCCGATGCATGCTTATGCAGCCCTCTGGGCATGCTGAGAGATGGTAACTACGATCCAAAGAATGCTGCTGCTGGCTGTGTGCTGAAAGATGCAGTCTTGGACTCTTGGCAGTCGAAGAGCATGTTGCATCCAGTAGGCTCATGACGGGGTTGCAAATCAGGCAGTCCTTGGGGTCTTGGGGCTATCACATCAACCCACCGCTGATTTACCTCCTTCTCTTTTTCACATCACTTCTCCAGGAGAAGTCCAAAATCAGCATGGGAGACTTGCCGCTTTCTGCGGCTGATTTGGAGCTACTCCAAGAGGCCATTCATTACGATGACTTGCGCCTGTGGCCTGCATCTTGAGGGAGAAACTTGGATTCGCCAGGCTCTATGATGAGGTTGCCAAATCACACTTCTTGGAATCCAAGGGGTACAACATTAATCCACCGCTCATTTACCTCTATCTTCTCTTCATACCATCTTCTCTTCATAACACTCCCTAAGCTGGTCTGGAGGGTCCGAATTTAAAATGGACCTTCACGCACTGTCTGCTGCGGAGGTGGAATTGCTTAATTTGGCAATCTCCTGCAAAGACGTGGCCCCGCCTGTTGAGGGCAAAACGCGGAGTGAAGATCTCCTCGCCTGCTACCACGCTGCTGTTACCAACAGCAGTGCTCCATTCCAGGCCAGCCCTTCAGTCGTCGACTGCCTCTGTGCGATGGCACGGCAGAGGGAGGAAGGCCAGACGGTATCAGAGGTGTTCCTGGCCTCATAAGATGATGCAGTTACCAACAGCAGTAACCCACTCCAGGTCAGCCCCAATGTCGTTGTCTGAATTCGTGAGATGGCCACCATAGAGGGAGGAAAGCCAGACGACCTCAGATGTGTTCAGTCACCTTTGGGGAAGTCATAACCGACCGTCTGGTCTGCAGCTGGAAGAAGAAGGGTCATGTCGAGACGAGCTGCTGGAAACTCCAACATACAATGCAGCATGGAACAGGGCGAAACCTGGCTGTGCCGACTGCTACGACGAGGCCATTGCCGAGAACATAATGGGCGTATTTCAAACTGCGTGGAACATTACAGAAGTTGGCCTCGATGCACGAGAATTCATCATTAATCTCCAGAACCCCTTTGCAAGCTGGACAGAATACACAAGTCTCGCATGTCTTCGCCTTTCTCATCAACCATCTTCCTTGTCAACCATCTTCCTCATCAATCATCCTCAGGACCCATGGCAAACTGGGCAGAATACACAAGTCCTGAGTCTCTTCGTCTTCCTTATCAACCATCCGGTCAAATTCAGGCCTTGATGCACGAGACTTCGTCATTAATCCTCAGAACCCCTGGCAAGCCAGAATACGCAAGTCTGTGGTGTTTTTGTCTTTCTTATCAACCATCTGGTTAAATCCGCTACTCAACAAATGGTCGCCGCGTCAACGCAAACGCATTACAACGCAGTCGACTACTACGGTGTCTTCGTCCTTCTCATACATCACTTAATCAAATCCACTATCAAACAGATGGTCGCACCGTCAACGCAAACGCATTACAACGCAGTCAACTACTACAGTGTCATCATTTCCTGGATAGTATCTAGACCATCACCGTTTTGGCCTGAATTTCTCGGGAGGATCACATATACTCACCTGTTGAACCCCATTGCGCATTCCCCTTAGTTTAGTTTACGCCATAACAACGCCATCAAAACGTCTGACAAATACTTTACAACCTCAGGTGTTTGCTTTACTTTCCTTCCTAACGTTCAGTCATAGAATAGGTCAAAGCGCGCTATGGGCTATTAATCGTGGGAACGCAAAGGCTGCCTCATTTGTTATTAGCCTATGCATAAGATCACTAAACTCAACTCTAAGCTCAGGATTGATATGAAACTCTCAGAGCGAGCTTGCGAGCGTGAGAGTCACGAGCGATAGGGAGTCACGAATAAAGAGAGAGGTATTGAAGCTATTTGATGACATGAAGGTGTAAACAATCTGTTCGACTTAGCGTTAAGGGGGCCAGGGCCGTTATCTTGAGCCACTTGAGCGCAACACTTGGTCTGGTCTATATTACCCTACCATGGCTATGCGGATGTGACATGGCCTTGGACGGCTCAGCCATTCGGCGGATTAGAGCGGGTATGGTTACAGGGGCTTGGAGATGTGGAGTGTAAACTTCATAGCCAAGACGTTTATGAATACTTCGTATTGGGTTGGGAAATTGTTCCTGGGATGAAGGGAGAGTATTTCGAGTAAACGCTTAGCTCAGAGTACAGAGACGAGAAGCATTAGACGTGAAATTAGTTCCAGCAATGGTAGCCAAAACTAGAGCCAACTCGCTACATTACTCTACTGATGAGCTATCGCTAGAAGTCAACATAAGAAAAACTTCTTGAGACGCTACATTGTGTTTACATAGTTAGACTTGGTCCCACGATTCACTTTCGCTTAGAATTTGTTTCGATCACCACGTGGAAAAACTTGAAACTTTCCAGAAAATTTGTGCGTCGATCGTACATGTTGCAGAATACGATCTTGGTGATCATGCAAGATGTTGAGCAAAAATCCGATTGCGGCTGTACACAACTGACTCGTTGTTTTTCGAATGTGCTTCCAGGTTCATAGAATATGCTTCCAAGTCCTTAGGATGAAAACATGTTGAAAGTTCTTTCAACTGACCTCAAGGGTAACTTTCCAGCAAAAGAGATGCAGATTGAGTCTAGCGATATACAAGCGTCCATGTTCAACTCCTGTGCGGTGAGAATTTTGGATGTATCCAAAGTCTCACTCCTGGTTGTCCTAAAACGATTGTACCACAATTTCTTGGAGAAGGCTTACAAGGCTGGGACTGATTCATGCAGTTGGCGGTAAAAACGTGACCGCGTTCTAGACCAAAGATTCAAAAAGTGGTGCCGAAATACTGCTGCAGAATTTTTAAGGCTGGTTGCTTGCACAGCTCTAGATCGCTGGAGAAATATATTATCGATAAATATTCAAACGTTGGAGAGAAAGGGAGAGATTAAAATATAGCTTCCCATGATCATTATTCTGAGAGGTCCTACCATGCGAGTTTTCTCCTCGATATCCTAAATTACAATCATTCAAACATAATATCCAGGAACCAGGAGTGGCCAGTAAGGCGCAGGAAGTGCTTAGACCAACCGTTTGCACTCGTTTGCGAGTAGTACTCTAAGATTGAACCGAAGATCAATTGCTCGTCAAAATCTAGCGAAAGAATAAGAATGTTTAACCGTGCTTAGCGAAAGCAATAATGAGCGGCTGGTCTTCGTGTTTACCGTATTTGCAACTTCTTCATTACGACGCGGCATATGAGTAGCGAGATGAGATATCACTCTTTTGGCAGGTAGATATGAGATGAAAGATTTACACCCTTAAGGCTGCTTTCAGCGCTGATGAAGATTGAAAAGTCAAAGAAAAAAGTTATCACTCTCGCGTGAGCCGTTGGTCGGCTCCTCTTGGATGGCTCAGCCTTGCGATGCAGCTAATAGGGCCGATAACCAATGAGAAGGCGTCAACCAGAGTCTCATCTCCCGAAAGTGGCGGCCAGGACGCGGTTGTGACCGCAAAAGTAACGGTCCCAGACTCCAGAGAGCGGGCAATGATGAAAGGTCGTTTGGCTGGTGGATTTGCTTTTGTTCGTCTAATCTCATGAAGTAGATCTTTTGGGTGAGGTTTCAGTGCGGGGAGATTTGATGACAGCGAGATGTAAGTAAGCAGACCACTCAGTGATGAGAAATTATGTCGCGTTCTGGACGCGTTCCTCATTGGGAAAACCAAATTGATGAAGTTAGTGCATAATACTAGAGCATAAGCCGTGTTCGGCAATTGAAAGTCAAGCAACAGAGGCTTAAGCATTGAGCAAGGCGTTGAAAGTGCGACAAAGCCATGGCAGAGACTCGAGAGAGGATTTGGAAAGCATGAAAAGGGGTGATACAGACTCAATCACAAAGCTGGAAGCTGCAAGCACAAAAGCACAGCAGGGGAAATACAACAGCTTGTGCTCACTGGGCAAGTGGATTTGATGTCAATTGTCAGATGAGCCACCTGTTTCTTTTGTTTCTTTTGTTTCTTTTGAGGCTTTGACGCTTTGACGCTTTAAGGGGGATACGGTACAGTACAAGTACAGTGTAAAATCTGGTGATTGTGATTGTGTTTCATATCAACAGCCAAACAGCCATATCCAAAGTTCAAACAGCCATGGCCCATCAGAACATTTGCACCGGGACTCGGGAGTCTGAGCGGAGTTCATTCTGGCACCCTGGGGCCTGGGGGACCCTGACTCCCTGTACTGAGCGCGCCAATCTCTCAGAATGTAGTGGGCTGCTCTGAGCCTCTGTGACAGCGTAAGATGCCTTTGGATTTTGGTGGGAGTTGTAGAGCAAAGAACTGTTGGCTCTCAGACCAATGCGCGGAAGGAGCCACTAGGATGCAGCATGCTAGGCAGGGATCCAGGGCTTTTCAGGGATACAGCACCCTGTTGAGCGCCACTAACTGCAGCCCGGGTGCACGTTTCACGGGGATTCTTTCCTTTCTAGCCAATGGCGACTGGGCTGTACCTTCCTCCCTCCAAAATTGATAGCAGCCGCAAAGCAGCCGTGCGTGACTGCCAATCTTGCAATCGACTCCCACAGACTCACAGAGTGCACAGTTGCACCTTCCTTCAAGCTCAAGGCGTTCGGCGTTGGCAGACTTGTGGACTGGCCAGTGGCAGTTGCGACTTTGGCTTGATCTCACAGTCTCACGGTCTCACTTGGGAAGTTGAGACTCTACTACTCCATACTCCACCTTGACTCTCGCTTCTTCTCTCTCGCTTCTTCATCTAACGACCCATACTCTACTTCTTCACCCTTCATTCTCGGCGCTGGTTGCTCTTTGCTATCTATCCGCTTTGCTTGCATCGCCGGTATTCCTCTTCTCACTTGCCCATCTCTCTGAGCTGTGCCGCCCACATTCCTTATATTCTTTAATGCTTCTCGCCTGCTCCAAGGTTTGATAGCTCCTGAGTCCATTTACCTTGTCTCATCCATTCTCTTTGTTCTGCTTTCAAGATGCTTTCCGAGCTAGAGAACATGAAGAAGAAGTTCGCCTTCAATTTGGCTCCATTGGTTTGTCTTATCTGACTCTTAAGAGTAAAACCATTTATCTGACCTTCAAACAGCGAATACCATCCAGATCGGAAAATGATGCAATTCGCCGTGCCTTGGAAGGCGATTACTCCCCTGTCACTACGCCAGATTCTCCATTCATCGATCGTCAATTTATCAATCGCTCGGTTGAAGCAGACCTACACGCTGCCTGCAAGCTACTGGTCGAACAAACTGGCAACGCCCATCACAACAGCCAGGAAGATGCGCTTGTCAATTTGTCCAGTCTTATTACTGCTGCGAAGCACAAGACGTCGTCCAAGAAGATTGTAGAAAAGACGGCTTCTAAACCAGATTCAGACATGACTCTCATTCAGCGAGCTCGTTCAGTGTCCTTGAAGCGTACAAAATCAAAAGCAGAGCTGTTTGAAGATAGCCCGGAGCCTCTACCAAAACAACACAAGGACTCTTCCGATGACACAGTCTCAGAAAAGCAAACCACGTTTCCTGTTCGCAGAGACAGTCTATCAAGCAAAAAGCATGCTCAACTCAGCCGTCAAAACACTTTCAAAATTAATGCTGTGGACACAGCTTTATTTCCACCTGTACCTGATCGGCCGCAAACTGCCCCTGGTGTAACCAACGAGGAGAGTAGCAATAGCTCCCCCATCACTGCGTCAACGGATCGTCCTACATACTCTGCTTCGACAGCCATGACTTCGCAACCGGTCACTCCCTACATGCGACCTACAACTAGGGCAAACGATAACCCAGATGATGAAATTCACGATTGCAAAAAGAATTTTGACGAGCCTCAACGTGTTGGTGCTGAATTGGCAAGACCAAATCCCCAAGAGATGCAGCTTGAAGCTCAAGACGAATTGGTTTTCGTTCCTCCTGAGCCAAGCAGCATTGAAAAAGGATTTGGTACTGGTTTGAGTGGTTTCAAGAACTTTGTTCGTAATCGATCGAGGAGTAGATCTCGAAGCCGGGAGCCATCTGGTCTAAAACGAACCGCATCGACTCTGCAAAACTGGCCGTCAAATTTTAGTCTCCGGCGAAAACAGAGCATCGCCAGCTTCAAGGAATCTCCATTAGGCGAGACGGAGGTCGCGCATGGGAAGCAATATTCTCAGTCTGAGGTGAACCTGGACCGCTCGCTGCCTCCGCTCCCAGGCTTGGACACATATAAAGAGGTTGAAGAGCCTAAGGTCGGAGAAGCGAAAGATACAAAGCCTCAAACTATGGTGCACATAGTTAACATTGCCCGTCCAAAGACTGGCAACGTCGATACATCATCTCCAAAGTCGAGTTTTTCAATCGGAACTCCGGCGGCTAGTTATAGAGCCAGATCTTCCTCGCTCAAAGCCGCTCGTCAGGCTTCGATTACTGTCGCCGCTGAGGAACCACTTCCAACCCGAAAGATATCTGTTGCCGAGTCACGAGGTAGTAGCCAAGACTCGTGCTTCTCTCCATCGGGCACAGAGACCCCGGAACGCAATGGAGATGCTTTGAAGTCTGCAGCTGGGGGTCGAAACCAAAGCATCGACAGTCTGCAGCAGTTTACTATGCCACTCAAACCGCAAGCAGTCATTCCTCCACGCAAAGACTCTCTTGCTGCTCCAAAATCTAATGGCGCCTCTCGTCATTCGTCTAGACCTCCTTCTCGTGGTGCAACTAAATCACCCAATCCAGCACGTTACACCATAATCCCACCTCATCAGCGCACTCCCTCTCAACCCATTCTCACGAGCCGCTCTGCAGCTTCCAGTGTAATCAATCTGCCGGCTCGTCCGGCTACCAGAGATGCTTCTAGCACCCCACAACGTAGCCACCTTCCGAGCCTCAGTACCATGTCCCAAGGAAGTGCCCATCCTCCACTACCAATCAACTTCAGTCGCAAGATTGAAGACGCGACTTCACGACCAACAACTTCAGCAGGCATCAAGACGCCCCAGCCACATATCTCTTCTCTTGCACAACAAAGACCATCAGACGTCACAGCTTTACCAACTTTACCATCAAAGAAGCATAGCATACGTCGTGTTTTAAGCTCACTGAGCATGCGACGGCCCAAAACATCTCATAGCATTTCTGCTCGCGGTTAGAGCCCATGGCGTCTACGCACCACATGAGCGCGGCTTTTGATCATGCATATTAACAATCCATGCCGTTACAACTTCCTAATTTAATACTGTATATATATCTCTTAGCCTCCAGCATGCTGGAATCATTACTGTAGACTCAGTCGGGGCGCTGCCGAGCAGCTAGAAAAGTTTCCAAGGCCTTGTTAAAGGACATCTTAGAGGAGGGCAGGTTGCCTTCTGGCATAGAGAATTTTCAAAATGGAAAGTGTCCAATATCTGATGAACAGATGTCGATCCACACATACGTTGAATCCTATGTACAATCAAATCCATACCACCTCATGACTCTGATTTTGTGATTATTTGATTATTTCACATTGGCTGGGAGCAAGTAAACAGGCCTTGATAAAGAGCATCATTGATATTCGTGATAAGTAAAGTTTGGAACAGACTCAATCTTCTATAACCATCTCGGCGCCTGCTCTTCCCTTTTTTGTATGACTGAGGCCGAAGCGCACTCTGCAGGCCTAATTGTCGTCCTCAGGCGGGATGATCTCAAGACCTTGCCAAGCACTGTAAGCTCGGGAGTCCCTGCTCGTATAGATATATCTCCCCATAGTCTATGAGATCCAGTGACGCATATCACGCCAGTATCAGCATATCCCCACTCTTTCCCAGCCTGCATCATTGATTCCGAAAACTCTTCTTCTGATAAAACAGATCCGTCCGCGAACTTCCCAAGTTGATAATTTTGGGACATCCATCTCTATCCTTCTCCAGCCGCGTACACTCAAAGCAGTAGAACGCATCACTTATTCCTTCTCCGCCGCACACTACGCACTTGTTTTGGTAGTTTCCAAAGGAACATTCGTCGCAGATGCGCACGAGGGTTGTGGGGCGCACGTATGAGTCGCAGACGGGGCATTTGCCGTCGCATTTGTCGCAGAGGCGGCCGATTGCAATGCCGGATTGCTTGCGGCACATTACTAGATCGCTACGAAGGGCGTTAGTATCAGACGCTGCGCGGGGAAAGAGGGAGGGAACTTACGGGTGGTGGCGGGACATATTTATGATGGAGAGGATCGCAGACTAGTGGTGAGAGTGGAGATGTGTTTGCTTGATCTTGGGCGAGAACGAAGTATTCGGGTAGTTCACTATGGGGGGTCTGGTGAAGTGAGGTAAATTTTGCAGTGATATTGTTGTTGTGAAGTTGGTGGTTGAAGATGGAACTTTTTGGTGTTGAAGTCTTGGGGTCTTGAAGATAGAAATTATAGCGCTAGTTCAACGTGCACGTGCCAAGGCTCCAGGTCGCCCCAAATCTTCAATTTGATAATCTCGATTCTCGATGATCATCTATTTCCAATTCACTAATTATCCAATTCTACCGCTTTCTACACATTCTTCCCTTCGAAGCTTCTGGGTCAACAAGTGCACCATCGTACAGGACTTTATCCACTGCTAAATCAACGTCATATCTGATCAATTCATCACATCATGCTGGCCTCCGCGGTAGTCGTCCCGGATGCACCCCAGCCTATCGACGATTCTCCCGCTCCCATATCCCTCAAACGCCGTCAATTAGACCTCTCCGAACCCGACACTAAGCGTACACGATTAAGTCCTGATGAAACCGCCATGAAAACCGAAAGCAGAACGCAGTCTCCAGCTCCACCAGTACGCCCGAATGTAGACACTCGACGCATAGAACGCCGCCAAGTAGGCAAAGAGGAAGAACGCAAGCGTGGAAAACGCATGTTTGGTGCGTTACTTGGCACGTTGGCTGGCGCAGGTACAAGAACAGGAGCAAATGTGCAGAAGAGACGGGCGGACATTGAGAGGAGAGCACAGGAGAAGCTGCGAGAGCAGGAAGAGAGTGATATGAATAGGGTGCGGGAGAGCGTTGAGGTTATTCGGAGAAGGCGCATGAGACAGCAATGGACGTTTGATGAACAGGCGGTATGATGGTCACACCTTCGTTGCATTTGGAGAAAATGCTAATTTGTGGCGCGTAGTTGAAGACTCGACATCAGAATATGCTTGCGATGGCTCAGTTTCTACAGACTCACGCGGAACCTCGATTGGTATGTACTCTCATAGGGGTCTTGCAGCAACTGGCTTGGCTCTTATACAACTATTTGGCAATGCCCAACTCATTCTCTGGAACCTCTTGCTAATCAACCCAACAGTATTTCAAGCCATGGAAAATTACAACAGCGGACGAAGACGAAATAGATCAACAACTTCGAGATGCAGAAAGCAAGATTGAAGAAGAAGTTGAAGAGTTTGAACATCGTCGACGTCAAGCTCTCGATGAACTAGACGCTCTCGAGAAACTTGAGACAAACAATGGTAACACGCCGCAAGGCTCTGACAACAGCAAAGAAGAACCCTCAACAGAGGTGGGTGCTGAGCCGATTACCAAGTCCGAAGAAACCCATTCTCCAAATGATAATGCTTCTAACCTAGCTTCTACTACCGATGTGCCAGCAGCAGAGCCTATTGAGAAGGAGGAAATGTCAATAGTTCCTAGAGAAGAACTGATGGATGAGCACCAAGGCGAAACCGTGGTCGAAGCAGACGAAGATACGGTAATATACTAACTTGGATCCAGTCAGTCAAACGGGCTATGATGTACGATAACGCCGGCATAGTTGACCAGCATGGTCAGACTGCATTAATAGTAGTACCATTTCCATTTCACGTGCGAGTTGACAAGGCTCGCCGTTCTTCCATTGTATGAATATCGTTCAAAAGATGGTTGTCAACATACTCAACGACATGTCCTACCCCTGCAGGCTGTGGAGTTGGAGAATTTGACTGCAAATGATGAATGTGTCCATTTCGAGACTGACCAGCTCACGTCTTCAAACAACATTCGGGTATAGGAATTTCTAGAGCTACAGTATGAATGTTGACGGAGAAGTTGCCTCCAATGGAAAGCTTCCCATGGTGGGGTTCTGCATGATGCATGCTCTGCTTCAAATGTCTTGGAGCTTAGAACCCTGGAAGCTCGCAACTTGATACCAGGTTCATCTTGTTCAAAAGCTCCATGGTTCTGATTTGGAGCAAGCGGTGATATCTTGATCCAGCCATGCCAGCTCGTTTAAGAGAGGCGGAATGATACGACATCTAACCACGTTGGACTAGCTCCGGCCTCTTGCTGGAAATGGTAACAGGTAGCTTTTTAGGAAGCAGAGACATGTCGTTGTTTGGTTGTGTTAGTACATACCGGTAGTACTCTCTAGCCTTAAAACTTTGGAACCAACCATAGCGGTGACACCGAGGTTAAACGGAACGAAGCTTGTGCTCACTTCCGACCCTCAACCCTGCCCTGTCCTTCAGCGTTATGTTTTCGAGTCAAAGCGGAGAGAGCACTCGAAAGAGGAAGACTTTCGTCTTACCAGGTACTACTAGTATACATTCGCCTCGTATATCAATGCTGTTGTAACGTCGCCCAGCGCACAAAACGTTGAGCGTCGCCTTTGACGTCGCCCGTTATTCGACAACCGCAGTCATCACTCATCACCAATTGACTACACGCCACTGCGACCTAGTAATATCGCGGTATCAAAAGCCCCAGAAGCCGTCCGGGTACTTTCTTCCTCCCGCTGCAAAGTGCCGGCAGCGACACCCTCTTGGAGCCGCCTAGCAACCTACAGCAAGCTAAGCTAGCACCGCAGTGCCGACAGTCTGGGATAACTTCGACTGCCTAGTTTACAGCTCTCAGCGGCCGTATCGCCGACTACTTGAACCCAGTTTTGAATTTCAGCTTGGTTGTGTGCCCACAACTACGAGGCGACCGCCTTTTCAAACGAAAGCTCGCCCTGAGAATCAACCATCCCTCCAGGCTAATTATACCCTAGCATTTCTTTGCAAAGGTCAAAAGAACATGGCATCTGCAGTACCGAGACCGGCTGCGCTGGATTTTCCTAGCGATGAGCGCTTTGAGCATCGCTATGAGCAGGTAAATGGTGTTCGATATCACTACCTGTATGCCGAGCCCAAGGACGGCAATATCAAGGCTACCGTTGTCCTGGTAAGTTAGCCGCCTGCAAGCAGCTTGTGCAGAAAATAGAAAAGCTACCTTAGTTTTCCCCTTGCTTTGCTACGTACTGTTTTATCCGTAGATAACAAGAGGATTTTTGCTGAATGGGTTTATTTCCGCCCTGGTGTAGATTCATGGCTGGCCGGACATTTCTGCTGGTTGGCGCTATCAAATTCCCGTCTTCCTGGAACTAGGATGTCGAGTTATCGCCCCTGATATGATGGGTTATGGAGGAACTGTAAGCTCACAACCTCCCCAGCTGTTACGCATGTGATTGTGCTCATGATAATTTCGTTAGGATGCTCCGACTGTTCCACCAAATGACATCAGACTGTATTCCATGAAACGTGCTGCAGATGATATTCAACAGCTGCTACAACAGCTAGGTATCAACAGAATTATCCTGGGTGGCCATGATTGGTAGTTCTCTCTCTTCGCTTTTCTCCCCTGATAACTAACACCGAGTTTTATCATAGGGGTGGCATGGTAATATGGCGAACTGTTCTTTGGCATCCAGAACTGGTAAGTCGAGGAGTATGATATGGCGACTTCTTAGCATGCCTAATCATATCAGGTGTCGCATGTGTTCTCAGTTTGCACGCCATATACGACACCAACAAGTTCATACATCTCTACTGAAGATATGGTCAAGGGCCCTGCGCCCCAGTTTGGTTATCAAATTCACTTGGCAAGCGGTGAAGTAGAGAAAAAGCTTACCTCCAGAGAGGATATTCGCCAATTCCTTCGAGGAATGTACGGTGGCCGAGGACCCAATAGGGAAGTGGTTTTCTCACCCTTTACAGGGGTTTTGTTTGTAAGGCTGGGCAAACTCACCTCTATATCACCAAGTGCTCATGATTGTTTAGGAAAATATCTCTAAAGTTGGCCCATCGCCAATCATTACTGAGCGGGTATGTTCAGCCTAATAGCATTACGAAATTGGGAACTTGCGCTGACGGAGCTGTAGGAGTTGGACTACTATGCAGACCAATGGCATCGTACTGGAGTTCATGGTCCTCTGAATTGGTATCGGACCAGAAAAGGTATGCGAGCCAAAGCAATGACGTGTTTCAGCGTGGGAGAGATCACTGACAATTGTTGATAGTGAATTATGAAGATGAGCTGGAACTTGATCCTACCACCAAGATCAAAATGCCAGCACTTATGATCAGCGCCAGCAAAGACGCAGTGTTGAAGCCCGAGATGGCAGCCAAGATGGGTATGATTCAACTTTCGGATATACAGAGCTACTCGACTAATGAGTGGATGCAGGGCAACACTTTGAGAATCTAACCTCCTGCGAGGTAAACGCTGGACATTGGGCTCTCTGGGAAGCTGCTGAAGAAGTAAATGATGTTTTGAGGGAATGGTTTGCGGCCCAAATCTTCAAATCCAAGTCTACTTTGTGATTGAGGTGTAGTATCAAAATAACACGAGTCGTAAAACGTAGACTCAACTCATCCACTCGGGTCCTTTGAATCAGAGCCTTCATACCTTACGTGCATTTGCTACCTCATGCAGTATAATGATGCCCAAAAGGCCTTTGATATCGTGTCATCTGCACTGGGCGTAACTATCCGCGGTGCATTATCTTGCTTAACGCTTAGAAATGAGCAATCGGAGCGCCCGTAATCTTCCCTCAAGGCACAGAACACATATTTGGCAAGAAATCAAATAATGGAAATCATTGAGCGATGCGCTGGCAATAGCTCGGAATGAACTTATGATGCTGTTGGTCTAAACCAAGGCGACAAGGCCGTCAGTACCAGTGACTTTGATCCATGATGAATGCAAGCTATATCCAATGGGCTACCCGTCCGCGGAACTTGCATACGAAGTGTCCAATGGCGGCTTAGCGTACTGGGCATCTGCATAAGCTTCACCCGACAGCCTGGGTCGCCTGGAGCTTTGGATTGACATTGGCGCATGGTTCCAGACTTGGAAATAAACAGCTGCCTTTGAAGAGAACGTGCAAGTTTCATGCTGTCAAATATAGGATAAGAAGCTCTGACATAATCAAATATTGTCGTGAGTTCGGTGATTGCTGGCGCAGGGTGAGTTTCCGGCTCGACTGATAGAATGTGGAGAGGAATGATTTTGCTTAGTGATTGACTCACTCACTGGTGCCAGTGCCAGTGTAACTGCCCTCGACAGGCTGACCTAGAGATAGGTTTAGTGGAGCCTTGCCAATTTCCCAGAACCCTGGGAGATCTCGAAGCCCTGAGCTACTTCATGCAATGCGGTTCGATGTGAAAACTAGCGTGAGCTCACGCACAGGTGGACAAACGGAACCTTTTCCTGCCTCGCACTTCCGATCGTTTTCGTGCTGCCCAGTCTTGGAAGAAAAGAGAAGCGACTGGCTGGATCATCATTGACGAGCAACAAGATGTTGTTATTGAGCCTAAGCAAGCTCTATCCCGGGTATCATCCGTTTAGCCTGGCCTAGAACGTAGTCCAGTCCGAAAGTCAGAAGTTCAAACACGAGTTATTCAGAGCTCAAATCATTGTGCGTTCGTGAAATTAAGCCGTCAGGTCTCAAAAGAATTCCTATTCGAGATATGAAGCTGTCAAACTGACAGCTGAAAGATTAGTGTAGCTCCAGCTAGAAGGGAACGATGCCGGCATCTTCCTGCCTGTACCGAGGTGTTGGAAAAGGCGGCGTAGCTGTCCGTATTGTTGAATCTCTTCCAATAGAATATTCTTATACTCGAATTTGAGTGGCAACTGCACAGTTCTTGAGGTGCATAGTCAGCAAAAAGTACCCATTGTTCTACACCGGCTTAGAACGGCAAAGTGACGATATGCTTCCAAGCTCCAAGCTGATCAAGGGTAATTGCTCCATGATATCATCCACATGTTCTACTTCTCTCACATCTTTGGCTCGCTAAGTAGCAGTGGTGGGGCTTTCTGCTGCAGCTCGAGTAGGATGAGCGGTGCAAGGCGACTAGAGAAAGTGAGAAACTGATCGCCATGGGCCTTTTGGTCCTATGAAAGATATGTTGAATCCAGGGCATGTCCCCAGTAGTTTGGGTGCACCTGGATCCTAACCGCATTGGTAGAACCGGCAAACAACCGATCGAAAGAACCGGCCCGTACCAGGTCTACCTGTGTAGTCGCCCGACGCACGCTTTCCAGGCCGCGTTATCGCTGTTTCACAAGCAGTAAAGATAGACAGCCAGCCAATAGAGAAAGAAGCAGAGTCGTAAAGGCTGATAGTGGACCCAAGTTGAGACCTTTTGAGATCAACAACTGGCCATGACATCGGGTGCTTGGAAGTGACTGGGTTGTGTCTTGAACGAACTATTCCGAAAGGTGCATATCAAGTTCCAATCCAGGGGATTTCAACAGCCTCTAGACATATGCCGTGGTGATTGTGCCGCCACCACGCAATGGGTCAAAGATAAGGATTCTTGATGCTTTGGCGGTCCAGAATGATATAATTTCCCCCGCGACTCTCGTGGGGGAAGGTCATCTTTCATCGATATCTTGTGATAATTCTTCGTTTTGGCCCTTTGATCCTTGCTCAACTCTGTGATAAAATGGCACCCGGAGCTTTCATTGACTTGTTCCAACCAATCGCGGTCCAGCATTCTGCTAAAAGCTCTTCAGTTCAGGCATCGGTCCTCGTTGGCCCTAGGAATTTGCAGCTGGTATGACGGTTCCTGCATATATTTCCCCCGTGTCATCTGATTTGTGACTGCATCGGACTGTTTTTGGCCAATAGTGTCAGACGTTTGCTAACTTTCAGCCAGGAATATCGGCACCTTCCTGAGCCTGCGTCTGGTGAGCTCCAGATTGCTATCAAGTACACTGGCGTCTGTGGTAGTGATGTCTCGTACTACAAAAAGTTCTGCAATGGTGATCTCAAAGCCGTCGGACCATTGACTCTGGGCCATGAGTCTAGTGGAGTTGTAGAGGCCATTGGCGAGGGTGTCACTGGCTTCCACGTTGGTGATAGAGTTGCCCTTGAGGTCGGAGTGCCTTGCGATTCCTGTCGAGCTTGCCAAAAAGGTCGATACAACCTCTGTCCAAAAATGCGATTTCGTAGCAGTGCGAAATCGATCCCTCACTTCCAAGGTACTCTACAACAAAAACTCAACCATCCAGCCAAGTGGTGTCATAAGTATGAAAACATCTTATGCTGGGCTGAGCCAAAAGCTAATTTCTTATAGAATACCAGCTCATGTTTCCCTTGAGGCTGCAGCAATGTTGGAACCGCTGGCGGTTGCCATACATGCAACGCGGAGAGCATCAATCGAGCCAGGCGACACTGCAATAGTGTTCGGTGCTGGTACTGTTGGACTCCTCACTGCAGCCATGGCTCAAATCAGTGGTGCGAGTAATGTCCTCATTGCCGATCTGGATGCTGGCCGAGTAGCATATGCCCTCAACAACCGTTTCGCAACCAAAGGCTTCGTAGTGGAAGCACCAAATTACACAGGGTCAACAGAAGACAAGATTCGATTTGCTCAGGAGCTTGCCGATGACGTTGTGACAGAAGCATTTAAAGGTCGTGAAGCTTTTGATGATTTGCAAGGTGCTGATGTTGTCTTTGATTGCACTGGAAAAGAGATGTGTGTCCAAGCTGGTTTATTCGTAAGTTTTCTAGTAACACCCGTGTTTCATCGAAACTAATATTTCAAAGGCGGCAAGGCCTGGTGGTCAGTTAGTCATGGTCGGCATGGGCACACCAATTCAAACTCTTCAGATGTCCGCTGCTCATTTGAAAGAAGTCGATATTATCGGCATATTCAGATATTGTGGCACCTATGCAACTGGAATAAGGCTCCTTTCGTCTGGTGTGCTTCCTGGGCTGGAAGACATGATCACACATCGATTCAAAGGCTTGGCTTCAACACAAGAGGCGATGGAGCTTGCCAGTCGAACAGTGGATGATAAGGGGAATCTGGTACTGAAGGTTCTGATTGAAGCTTAATGATGGATTTTAATGCGTCTCAGCGGGATCTACCTTAGATATAGAAGGCGTCGGAGCATCCAGCATGGTGCGTGATTTTTTTGCATTTAGATACCAAACCTTCGGAAATCCAGATAATTCCTGAATCTGACAAATGAAATTGAGTCAGTTCTCTTGTGCCCGATAACACAGCTGCAGGACGGTGTGGACAAACGCGAGCTTCCCGGTTTGCAGGCGTAAAGATCTGGGGTTTCAGCTGCAGCCATCCCATTGAAGAAGTCACAATGCACTTATACAACACCTTATATGCTGCTTTGATCATGAGGACATGAATTCAAGGGCATTGATGGACCTTTCTCCACTTCTAGACCTGTAGGCAGAATGAGCGGTGTGCATAGCTTCGTTGATTATACCTCAGATGCTGCCTTGCTCTCTACAGAAGGCGATGAGCATCCCGGAACGTACAGCGCTTCCAGAGCAACGATGATGCTTAGTTCTTGGAGTATGCGAACGGTATTATGCACCCCATAGTGCTTTGCCAATAGTCATGCTCAATGATACGTCTCGAAGTAGGTGCAGTCCTATACGCTGAGAGACATGAGTAAGGCCGCAGATAGCTTGCAAGCTGCAATAACGAATACCTGGAGACTCTTTCATTTCTCGGCAACAGTATCTGACGATTGCCGAGATGTATGATGGTAAGCTCCTCGTGCCTAGCTCCTGGCAAGCATCACAGCCAGTATTCCACATTTGCCTTGCTCTTGCATCGAAGTCTCCAGACGACATAATAGATAGACTCTTGTTTCTCGGTCATATCTCTAAATTTGAGATTTTAATAAATCAGACGTGTGTTGGTGTTGGATGGCTGTCAATTGCGTGTTTCGGCATCTGAAGTTAAGAAGTACTAGACGGTTATATATGATAAAGCGTCAGCTCATGGCGAAAGGGCCCTGTTAAAGTGCAGTGGTAGCCACGCCACAAGCGCCACGACACGCGGACATTGTGGACTATTAACCCCTCGCCTTCTCTGATATCAAATCCAGAGACAACGATCCAACTGAGCAACGATTTCTCATTTATTGACTCTGACTGCCCTTCCAAATCAAACCTATTCCCTCCATTCGAAACCTTTGATCCTATCCCAACATAATACGTCATGTCAACAACCGCACGCCGCCGTCTCATGCGCGACTTCAAGGTACGCCATCTTCAGGAAGCCTGGAAGAACGAGCTAACAGTGTGAAGCGCATGCAAATGGATCCTCCTGCTGGAATATCCGCCTCGCCAGTATCGGACAATGTAATGACATGGTGAGAAACCCGCTTAATACTCATCAACGCGGTCAGATCGCTTACATTGGTGTCTTGTAGGAATGCCGTCATCATCGGTCCAACCGACACACCTTTCGAAGACGGAACCTTTCGTCTGGTTATGACTTTCGAAGAAACATATCCAAACAAACCGCCAGGCGTCAAATTCGTATCGCAAATGTTCCATCCCAATGTTTATGCCACCGGCGAACTGTGCTTGGACATCCTCCAGAACCGCTGGAGTCCGACATACGATGTGGCGGCTATATTGACCAGCATCCAAAGGTACAAGACCTGGTACTATACATCGATTTGTCTTCTAACACATTGGTTTTAGTTTGCTTAATGATCCAAACACGAACAGCCCGGCCAACGTAGAAGCCTCCAACCTATACAAAGATAACAAGAAGGAATACGAGAAGCGCGTACGAGAGATAGTAGAGAAGAGCTGGGAGGACTGATGGCTTCTGAGCGTTAGATTGGTTTCTCATTGGCGTATCGGAGCAGATCTGGTTTAATGTAGCTGCTCTCAGAATACCCATGCTTTTATTTGCATAGCCCGGAAAGGAGTTAGGCTTTCTCATTGAGATTCGACAATCTGGTCTATGAGAGAGAATGATCAGGACGATTGTGTAGATAATATGGACCTTGAACTTCTACTATTTCACAAAGACTAGACACTCCCTGTAATCAACAGCTACACTTTTCTTGGGCCTATTACGATAGATAAGTCAATCTGGGGAATACAACCTTGGGTGGTCATGTATGACATAACCTCATCTGGTCATCCAGGATAGTTCTTGATTCTCAGCAATTTGAATCGCTCCGTCGCTGATTTATGTTCTTCACTCACAGCTAATGCTCTTTCTTGTCCCACTTATTAGAAACTTTGCACAATAATGATTCAAATATCTTACCTTGAGCTTGGTACCATCCACGGAGTACAAACATTGAGCAGGATCGCTGTAAAACAATATCTAGGCTTGTGATATTGTAAGAAATCAAATATTGAAAGGATGAAATTTCTTTGCGTATGCTACTAATCGTCGAGAGTTATATGTTACCATAGCAGCATAAGAGACTTTATTACAAGATAGATGCCCGTCTTGGAAGGATGACTGGCTTATCGCCCCTCTCAAGCTAGAGAGATCGAGAAGACTTGAATCTTTTGGGTGCGGTATCGGAATGTGTATGAAAATGAACAGTCCACGAGGTTTGTGTAGTACGGACTCAAGCTTGGATTTACTGATCTTCTCAAGATGAAGCGACAACGACTGGAATGGATTACATGATCTAAAAAGAAACAGGATGTCGATAAACTCGTAATTCCAATGACTCCCAAGGTAAAAATGCTGGGGTATCTTTAAAATCTTAGATGCTATCATCCCTTATATACCAGCAACGCCAAGGCATGCAAAATGAAATCACACCAGTGCTATAATCCGCGTCATTATGTGTCTGAGGAGTTATGTCTTGTGCGTTTAGCGGACTCTCTTCCCGGTGGTGAAGCTCGAGAGTGATGATCTGAGTGGGGCAGATGTCGCCGTTTGGCACCAGCTCCAGGTCCTAAATGTCCCGCGACTTTCGGTTTGGCAGGCAGTTTTGTGGAAGCTTCAAACATGAATGGTATTTCCCGGTTGGGCGTTGATGTAGAATATGTATTCGCAGGGGGTAGGTGGTTCTGGTGGGTATTATCGACAACTGGTAAAGTTGGATGGGGCGCTGTGAATGTGAAGATGGGATGAATGAGTGAGCCACTTGTGGATGCAACACTCTTCGGTGCTGGTGGTGATTGTTGTCGCGCGTCGACTGGCTCAGTATCGAGGCTTCGGCTTTGTTGTTCTCGAGTTGTTGTTGGTTCGGTGATGGGTGGCATAGGAATTGGTGATGAAGATCCTCGCGGAGATACATCCTCTTGGGCTTTCTTCTCCACGCTTGCATTATTGCCCGATTCTGATTTTTCTGTGCCCTCCAATCCTTGGTAAAGCTGCATTACAAGCTGTCTCACTCGCCAGCCTTCGCCTTCCTGCAGTCCCAGATTCTCTCTGTCCATTTCGGCGAGCAGTTCTTCCAGCGCCTCCTTCGCTCCAGTAGAATAAGCTCGGTCAACTTCGGCAGACGCATCCTTATAAAGAGTCGTGAGAGCACATGCTGTATCTCTGAAGGGTTGGAGGAGCTCGTTTCTGCGTGAAGAGGCGAGTGGGAGGGACCCACGGAGGCCTCGCATAGAATCCATGTTGATGAGCGATGGTCACCAAATTGGCTATATTCGCGTTCTATATGTTCTTGATGATAGAAACAAGAGCGAGCGGAGCGAGCGGTAGTAAGGTAGGTTGATAGAGTGAAGTTGTAGTGTTAAAAGGTTGAAAGTTAATGGAGGCAACGTGAGCCTAGCACGTCTTCAGGCATCTGGGCGGCACCTCGGGATCATGCATTTGTTGTCATTCAGCGTAGTCTGTGCGTTGCGCTAGTCTGAGCTTTCGTCGCCCGCCTATAAGGCTGACTACATCACATGAGAAGGCTGAAATGAGCAAAGAAATGTGACTTACTACTTAGGTATGTTAGTAGCTCATGTTTCTGACACTGAATTTCGTAATCACCGCATAGGTATATAGTTTCAATATTATGCATAACTGGTGGACAAGTTTTGTCATCGTGACATTGTAGCACAACTAAAGTGTACCATTGCTAGTAACCAAAAATTATGAACACCCCCAAGTAAAACAAACCCTCCAGGAGTGTGGCCAACACCATTGACCAAAATAGCAAAAACTCATGATACAGCCCCTACCCGATTGTAGGAGGTGTATCATGAGGAAAAGCCCGGTGGCTTTTATCTCGGTCGGGGGATCGGGGGATCGTGTTTTTCGAATGGTTTCCCTGAGGGAATTGAGCCGTCGCCTTACAAGGCTGGACTTGTCGCAATATCATTGCCCGTTAGGGCTAGTCCCGTATTATCCAATAAGCATACAAATTTGATCCAAACGAGGGCCTCACTCGCACGCTATTTTGTATCTTGAAAAAACACTTTTATATTTTGTGTATATATACTGTAGTACAAGATTGACTCTGAGGCTGAACACTGAGCGCCCAGCACGTAACGCTCTTTCGTCTATTATTGGACAGATCGTCAATTGGACCTAAAGAAGTCAAACAGTCGATTTTATTTGAAGTGTGTTACCTAAATCTAAAAATTTGCGCTCCCATTCATTTTTGCGGATGAACCACAGTGAATTAACGCTGCCTGTATAAATACTATGCTCCGACCTAAGAATAAATATAAGGGATCATTCAAACAATATCGTCCATCATTAGGACCCCCTCTATGCAAGATGCGTCTTTTGTCTCTCTTCCTTACTACTCTCATCGCTGGCATGACTGCGGCTAGTCCAAGTGTCTTAGGAGATTTGGGCACCCTCTGCGGTCCTATCAATGGGTAATGAATAAACCAGTGCTCCCCTAGTGATCTCGTGCTTATTAATATTGTACGTAGTAACTGCGACGAAAATGGCTGCAACGGCATTCACGCCATTGATGGAATAACTTGCGTTGCCGTAAGTCGCACTGAAGCCTCTTAACCTCATATTTATATACTAAGCTCTAATTTTCCTAGGGTCCGTACGTTGGATGTCCTTGTGGTTGGAATTGTGGCCCAGATGTTGGCAAATGCAGCGATAACAATTGCGATGGAGATAATGGACGATGCAAGAATAACTATCGTGGATGTACTTGCACTTGAGATGGCTTTAAGTACTGGTGAGAACCGTTTCTACAAGATCTTCCGTAGCAGCTTGTATCGCCAACGAGAGTTGAGTTTAGCCGTTTAAATATATACCTTGATATGCTTTCAAATGTTGATGCCGACTAACTACGATTCTCAATGTTGCTAAAGTCCACACTTTGAGCTTGTAATGACCATTTGAAGGCTAGATAAGTGTAGTAAAGGTCGACCTCATCATATATACAATGGAACCCAGACTCGAGTCTAAAAATCTAAAGAAGAGCAGAATGAGAGAAGAACAAAATCCAAAGTATAACAGCCAAATTACAGATAGCATAATGGAACAGTAGGGCCCGTTGGCGGCCTTACTTTAATGTCTATAACCACTTGCAGTGAAGTAAGATTCGCTGTTGTCTCTTAAAATCACGTTAATTTGCTAAAATTCACACGTAGGGCGGTTATGGCGGTCACGGCTGTCGCCTAACTTTAGGAGATTGCTGCAACCAATGTCGCAATAGGAGAGGCGGACGATGCACTAGTAACTATCGTGGATGCTCTTGTAAGTAGGGTTTCTTCAAGCAGTTATAGGCTTGTTCCTAAAAGCAGAATTCCTTGGTAAACATTCCAGTGGCATGATCTGTTGCTACTTGAGGAATATTTGAGCTGGTACCATTTCAGGTAGTTAGTCTTTAGGACACGTCCAGCTAAAATAAATTGTCGACAGACCGCAATCGTATGTACTGTGTAAGTCTCAAGTGAGCCGCACTTGAAAGCTTATATTGACTGCTTGGGAATAGGACATATAAGGCTTTGGGAAGCGGCTTGTTGAAGGGGCAGATAACTGAGTATACGTTCGCGCATACAATACATCTTTCAATATGTTAACGACCTAGGTAAGCGGTATAACAATAGGATTGTGCTAAATATCCTATCAATATTAGTCCAATTTGGCTGCGTCGTCACCAACTCTAATATGTACCTTTTGACTGCTGGATATTTACTGTTCTACGGGGATTTAAGCTGTCTTCCCTTAGGACACAAAGCAATCTCCATACACACTTTATTTAGAAAGCATCAGTTATATTATGCAAGGGACTAGTAGCAAAATAACATGAGAGTTTGTGTAGAGTTTCATCTGTTATAATGGCTAATGAAGGTACCAGCCCTCGTTAATGATGTTTTCTGTCCGGACTACTATGTGTTATAGCTTTAGTAAGATATAACGATCCCTATATGATGCTACAAAGGATAGGGATAGCACTGCTCATCTCAATGTTAATTGACCATTAGCGGCTGAAATCTTAGTGCTTTGTGTTATTCGTCCATTAGACGATTAGGTAGAGTAAAGTGAATATTGCTAGCTGAGCCCTCAGCCGGTGTTTGATATTCTTATAACGAGCGTTTAGGGTCTTCTGATATTCGTCGACTAGACGCGAAGAGTACGTAGGTCTATATTCCTCAAAACACGGTCTCTACTCTTAGCACCTGGACAACTAGACCCGACTCAAGTGAACGGGAGTTCCGAATATTAACTTAAGCCTTCAATCCCATCTTATATATACTAATGGACGATGTCGGTTGCTCATCTTGGCTACATGCCAAAATTTCAAAAGCTTGCCGTTCAATAAAGTCTTTTTGAGTACAATTAACCCCATGATGTTTACGAACGCACTTCTTGCCGTGCTTACCAGTGAGGTCTACTTCAATTAACTAGTGGTTAAGCTCAAACTGACAAATATGTTATAGTCAGCCCAGTGCTAGCATTGCCCTCCAATGCTCCTGTCAGCGCTGCTCATGTTCGGTCTACCTTGGACCTGCCAAAGGGAATAAAACTTCGTATTAATACTTTAGGAGATAGCATTACTTATGGTGAGAGCTTTCCCTTGAAACAGCTTTGGCCACGAAGCGAAGTATATGGAACGGGTCAATGCTGTGGTTTTCCATGGATTACGCATAGCATTGCCTCAACTTCCCACCTTGCATTGGCTACCTACTTCGAGTATGATCGAACAAGGACTATATACTAATACTTCCAGGTGTAACTGGAAGTCCCGTGGGCAATAGCTACCGCCCTGAGCTTCTCAAGCTTTTGACCGCGGCTGGTGCTACGGTTGAGTATGTCGGCAACGCAAAGTCTGGTTCACCTCCACAGGCCCACGATGGATACCCTGGCGCGACGATCGCAGAGATTGGCCAATATGGCCTCAAGGCGATGGCCCTGAAGCCAAATGTCATCACGCTCATGGCAGGAACGAATGACACACCAAAAGGGTATAGCTTTCCAGGAGATGGATTCCATGGTCCCGAGGGCGCCATCGACCGGATGGGAAAAGCAATTGATGCTTTGACCGCGAGGTCACCAGAAACAGTGGTACTAGTCGCGACACTCACACCAATGTTCTTCGAAGCGAACTTGAAAGATAAGGATAACCAGCCAAAGAAACGCTCAACTGAAATTTTCAACGAAGCGCTGCCAGCTATGATCAAGACTAGAGTCGATGGTGGAAAGAAGGTACATCTTGTGACCTTGCCAAAGATGGACTTTGCGAAGGGAGGAAAAGATACCCAAGAGGGAATTCATCCCAGTAATGCGGGATATAAGAAGATGGCTGCTGCTTTTTTCACAGGTATTGAAGAGGCCGCTGCGAAGAACTGGATCAAAGACCCTGCCTAAGTGCACTAGATACCTACCTAGGTAATTGGATTCCTGATTGCTGAAGATTGCTAAGGTATCATGTGAATCAAAGTTGGTCTTGATCCTTTATTTAAACATCTCAGTAATGCTTAGGAGACTTTAGGCATGAAGTTAGGTTGTAAAAGCGCATAGCGGCCACATGGGTCACCAGGCCGCCAAATGGGTCGCCTTGAGGCTCCGTCCGTCCATAGTGTCTCTCAAACATGCACTTGAGTAGGTACTGTATACGGACACTCGTAGACACTCAAAGTTGAAATAGGCATAAGCGCTCCACCTGAATAGTACAAAACAGGCCCGTTACTCGGATTTAATTGAAGAGCGTGTATAAGTACCTCCTAACTCATGGCTTGAACTGCGCCACCGAAAAGTGTCCAAGCGGACAAGACATAGACACGTACTTCTTGAGAGCCTCCTCAAGGAGAGAACTATGTCTGTTGCCTCTTGCGTGCGCTCAAGCCGTGGACGAAGATGACCACTCGATTCTCGTGGTATTACCACCTAGGTACATTCACTCCACCCATTATATCGTCGCTTTTACCACATGCATCACGCACAAAAATAAAGATGCTGCGAATACATTCCACTTCAGATCCACCGCTCTGACCACGCCACTCTTCTTCGATGCCTTAAGCAGCCGTTGCGTCTCCACCTGACTAGGACCATTCTCTTTCGTGGAAGTGGATTTACCTTGGTCCAGATTCTCCAGTGCGCCTCTGCCTGCTTCGCCTGTGATTAATGATGGATAGAGCATCTGTCCATTAACAACCAGTTGGCCGCCTGTGCCCACATATATGATCGTCCCACTCTGAAGTGTATAGTTCTCGCCATCACTCCTGATATTGACACCGCCAATAGTGTAGCTTCCATCACCATTGAGTAACGCCAGTACATTATTCCCATCTCTATCCATGAAAGCAACCCCGAAAGACCCTGGAACTGACCGGTAGAGGGGTTCGTGTTTGCCATTGATAAGTAATTCACCTCTCGCGTCTACGATTATAACTGAACCACCTTGAATTGTAACAGGTGACGACTTGGGCGAGATCACTCGACCATTGACTTGTAAGGTGCCGTCGTTAAAGGCAAGGGCCGTCAGCATTCCTAAATCTTTGTCTTGCCATGTTGCAACCAAAGGTCCTGGTACCTCTGGGTGGGGCGTTCCTGTGAAGCTATGCGTGATTTGGCCTCCATCGGCTTCATTTTCTGGTCCTTGAGCTTGGATATCAGAACCTGCCGTGGGTCGAGGCAGGGACATAGGGCCATCGCTGAGCCCTTGGCCTGGTAGAGCCAGAGGCATGTTTAAGCCTTCCAAAGACGGAGCAGGTTTTGCTGAAGGCTGTAGCAAGAGGCCTGGGGGTCTGCTTCTGGCCGATGCTGGCAAGTTAACGGAGGCTGGGTTTACTCTGGTGATCGTTGGCGCGCCTAGGTCTTCCACGCCGTGCAATAAAGGGATTCCATCCAATTCACGGGGAGGATCCAGTAATCCTATCAAGAAATTCATTCAGCATTCTTCTGGTACTATATGTATGCCTACCTATCCTGGTGACATGAACTTGAGACTTACCAAATTCCACGGTCTTGCATTCAGACCATTTTGGAAAGAGTTTCGTCAGAGTCGAAGGGAACGCGAAGGTATTCTGAAATAAAGAAAACTCAAGCGCCACATTGTAGTCTCGTACGATATATTGGCATCTTGGGTCTAACTGAGCCCCTAGTCCGCAGAATTGGGATGACCATACACTGACAGGTGGCGGCCAACGTAATCCAGCAAAATCGACCGAGAACGCCGAGATGGTATTCCAATTGGATCGTAGAGTTGACACATCGTGGGATTTCATTGTAAGCAACAGGTCGGTCACACACCAAGGATCTTTACTATCCCCTATCACATCGTGACGAAGTGTGCCATTGCTACTGCCAGGCTGGAAGTCTTGTAAATCGCCACGATGCGAGCCTTTGATCAAAGCCCCGTTGGCGCACACAATGCGGCTTTCGGTCGGAACGCCCCAAAAATGGCCGTTTATACCCAAGCTTTTGATATGAAGGTAGACTCGATCCATTGGAACCGTTTCAGTTCTCCATGTTGTAACGCTGAGAAAGTTCCCAGATACTTCGATCGGATTGGAGTTGTATGTGGTGGCAGTAAGTGTGATCTTTGCCAATTGGCCTGCTTTCTTTGAAGAAGACTGTGAAGCAGTGACGGGCGCACATAGATCTTCTGGGATAGGCACAGGAGAGAAGTATACATCCACCACGCCAAGGAGATCTGACGGAGGTACAATTTCGCAGGTCGAGGGCCGAATCGCTGAATTGATGGCATATGCCTCTGACAGGAGACATGCTCCCTTGGCACCTGAGTATGCTAGCGTTCGATACGCATCCCAATCATCAGGATTAGGTGCATGGCTGGCTTGATATTTACTAGTTAACCTTTCAATGGCCTTGTCGTGACTTGAGCGAAGATTCCCGCAATCTTCAGGGCTTACTTTGCATGTAAGAGTTATTTCTGGGGTTGATGGCACTGACGGCGTTGGTGCATTCAGATGGGTCCTGCTCGAGTTATATGTATCTTCCCAGCTTACGACTTCCAGATAGGTATGCCTCCCTTCGCAGGCGACGGAAACGGTAGAGTATATCTCCCTTTCGCCGATGCCATTAGGCCACCCACCTTTGATTCCGTTGTAGATGTTAGGATAAGTTCCTTCTTGCTTGTCAGCGCGAATAGCTTGGGCTACCAGCACCGACTGGCAACATGTGGCATAGTGATGGCCGCTTCCAGTTGTATCAGGAAAACTGCAATTCACAGACTCTACGCTGTGGATGGTGACATAGCTAAGGCTCTCAGTATCAGTGCCATTGATTTTGACCGAGTGCTTGATCCAGCCAGTAACATTATACGTCGAAGGGAGCAAAGCGGTTTGGACTGGAGGAGGCTGTGTGATAGTCGAAGGAGTTTCTGACGAGGTGGGGCGATTTTGCAAGTGATCATGGGTTTCATTCATGACACTTGTATCTGCGTTGCTTTAGCATAAGTTGAAGTCATCGTCAGAGTCTACCAAACTCGCCATTCGTGAACACCCTTCCTGTAACCAGTTCGCCCACTAAAAACAAGAGAGCAGCCAAATGCATTAGTAACTGGCTTTTCAGGCAGATTCCTTAGCATCAAAACGCCATCGGCTTAGGTCTCATGTATGGATGGGGAGTAAACCCACTCGCGATTGGTGACCTTAGAGGTCGCAGAATGAGTTGAGATAGGATGCCGCCAGCAGACATATGGCTATGCCTTCATCTTTTATCCGGTATCAAGGACTCATGGCGGCGCCTTGTCTGTTTTCCTTGACAATGGATATAGTAGTGAATCCTTCGAACCGAATAGATTACCCGGTCAGCCAGTAGGGTTTCGTGGTATTTGAGCATTGCCTAAGAGCTTGATCGCTCCATTGAACACTGTTCATCAAATCAGAGTCTGATATACTGATTGTGGCGCGCGGTTGGCGAGGATAAATGTGGCAATCCACACAATCGCCTGAAATTGGCTTCAAGTTTATTTTTGAGTCTGAAGCTGCTAGCTGTGAGATCCCAAGTTATGTGAAGCACTTTTCCAATAGTCAAACTTAACAACAACAACAACAACAACAACAACAACAACAATAACAACAACAAGATCGGGACATAAATCTCCAGTGGAAACACATGAGCTGTTCATCTTCAATAAGAAATGCCGACAGATACCCTATCACTAATGTTACCAAGATCAGGTAGTTATATAGTAGGTAGCGCTATGAACATGGAAATCGAGATGATTCGAGTTCAGATTGTTTAGAACAAGTGCTAACAAGCTGGAGGTCCATAACGGGAGAAGCTATGGTAGCTTGGTCATCAATGTCTTGGGTGCGTACCGATGATACGAATCTGATCAAGTTTGAGGTTGGATGTGGTCGATCACGATGGTCTATGGTAGGCAAGAATGGATCAACATTTGAAATTGAAGTTGATTGGCAAGACAGAGATCCGATCCGATGGCAGTGATCCGAGCCCAGAAAAGCAAACAGATGACGCAGCGAGATTTTGCAGGGAAGCTTCAGCCAGCCAATGCAGCAGGAGACATTTGCGACCAGATCTAGTGCACATGTGGTACAGCATGTTGGCAGTTACAAGGCAGCTAGCTGGTGGAGCTCCTGAAGCATCATCGCCGCGGGGTACTCTCCAACCCAACTTCTTCTCTCATACTACAAACTTGTGCATACAACATTGACTTTTTACACAACGAAACCATGTCTTACAACAACGACGACCGATACGATGACCGCCGCCAGGACGGCGGAAGTGGTGGTGGATATGGCGACGACCGTCGTCAACAGCAGGGAGGTTATGGCGATGACCGTCGTCAACAGGGAGGCAATGATGATGACCGCCGTCCCCAAGGAGGTTATGGCGATGAACGCCGTCAACAAGGAGGTTATGATGATGACAACCGCCAACAGGGAGGCGAGGAACGACACCATAGCGGCGGTGGACATGGTGGCGGAAACCAACACTCCACTGGAACTTCATACGGCGATTTGGGTGCGTCCGGCGGAGGAAGACAGGACTATGATGGTGCTGCAAGCACTGCAAGCAACTATGCTGGTGACTCTGGCGACCACAGCTTCTTTAGTAGCATCCTGGGCAATCTCACGGGTCAACAAAGCCAAATTGGCAAGCAAGACATGAGCACTGAAGATGAAGAGCACATGGTTCAGCAACATAAGAACTTCTTCGGCAACAGTGGAGGCAATGCGCAGGCCACCCCAAGTAACATGGGCGTATGTATTCTCCGGTCTCAAGTAACAATGAGAAGTAGTACTTCAACTGACTTTGATTCTAAAGGCTGCTGCGGCTATGCAGGCGTTGAAGAACTTCACTGGTGGAAATCCTCAAGCAGCACAAAGCCAATCTGGAAGTAGTCAAAATGATTTCATGGGCATGGCCATGGGCGAGGCTGCCAAATTATTTGACCAGCAGAGCGCTCAGGGCAATACCGTAAGCTCCACAATTCTTCCCAGGCACTAAATGACACCGACTGAATATCTCAACTTAGGGGGGGGCTTCCAAAAACGATGTCGTTCAGCAGGCTGGAGCCATGGCGCTCAAGATGTACATGAAGAGTCAAGGAGGCGGAGCTGGAGGGCTCATGTCGATTGCCAGCAAGTTCATGTAGAACATTCCTGAAAAGAGTTAGCACGATCGGGTTGTGCTATGCGTAGTTTCAGAGAAACAACGAAATGAGATTGTTACCCAGCTTCCGAATTGATGCGCGAGTTGCCTGGATCCCGTAGCATAGATCCAGGAGTCAAGACATGTTCTTCGAGGATTCGATATCCATGTTCAACCATCGATCCATGAGGCAGCACCCCAAAGACCAAGGCCACCAAATAGTGCTGCCGCCCCAATCATTTGTTTTGTCCACCCGTCTTCCATTCGCACCTCTGAAGCTCGATCTGTACCAAGCATAGGTGAGTGAGAAGGTGTTTTATGAGAGAGAATATCGGAATCGATGGGGTTGGTAGCGTTGTTTCGTTTTCGCGCCTTTTCAACTAGTCGTCCTAAGCGAACCAAGTCTTCTCTCCAAGCAGTTTCGTTCCACGTAGTATCAACCTCAACATTTTGTACGTTGCCGAAGAAATCCATGACAAGCTTGTTCCTCGCGTTTTGTTCTTCGCCTGGGAATAAATCATATCGAAAGCCAGGATGTGAGTGAATCTTGTCAAAGTCATAACTGTCGAAAAGATCTCCCAGAGTAAGCTTGCTGAACTGATCCTTGACCTGAGTCTCTAGAAAGTCTAGGTTGAAGTATGTGTATCGATCAATGACAGCAACGCCAACGTCATTGTCGGCATGATGCGAGTAGGAAGATTCGTCGAGGGCACTGGAACCAGTGGCAATAATATTTGGACTGTAGAACTTGGAGTACATGGTGTTTGCTTGGCATGTATCGATCATAAACAACAACTCGTGATATCTGTTTCGCTGTTAGTACAAAACCATAAACTTGTGGGTCATGGATCGAACCTCTTCTTCTCCCACATTTGAGCAAAGGCATCTGCTAGATCAAATGCGCTGATCTCTTCGGCATCTTGAAACTTGAGAAACTCGTTTCCTCCGTGCCCAGTCATGTACACCAGAATGTTACTTCGGTCGTCCGTTAACAATCTTTTACTCCTAGGCATATCTTCTCCAACACGATCCGTCAGGAGTCGAATGAAATTCTCTACGGTAACTTCATATCCTCTGTAGTCAACTTCAATGTTGTCTCCGTAAAGATCAAGTGCGCGATCCGCATTGTTGTAGACTGTTCCGGGGAAAGCATTGCGGGGATTGCAAGCCATATCGTCCGGGAGCATGAGAATGATTTGTGAGTCTGGGATACCAAGTCGCTTCACGGTGCGGTATAAGGAGAGTACATTTGCCAAGTGGCGGTAGTTGAACCAGAAACGCGAAGTTGACACCAGAACGGCCCAGTTGGAAGTATGCTCGGCCAAAGCAGTAGCCGCTAAAAGCAGCCCAAGAAGAAAGACGCGCATTGCTAAGGAAAGACGTATGATGGGAAGGAGGGCTGAAACTTAAGTCGACGTTGACAATGGAATTGAAGCCATCAAGCTATGGAGAGATCGTGAGATTCTGACAAATCAAGCTAGTCTAAGCAGCCCCTAAAGTACCCTTGCTTTCAGCCCCTCACGCTTTGACCATGACATTTTTACCTCCGCCAAGAGTTCGACGTCTAGAATTTTTGACTTTCTCACCACATCCTCCTGACAACTTGTTACCTATGTGACAATGTTGACACAAAAAGTGTAAGCTTATCTGGCTCTGGGTTTTGTAGATGTCCTGCTAATGTATTCCCAGAGTTCCGCGCAATGCGCGCTCAAAGCGAGCCCTCGAGAAGCGAGAACCACACATCGTCGAGAATCCTAAAAACACATTGATTCTTCGTGGAGAGAAATGTAGCAAGATAGTACAATTGGCCTTGACTGATATCAACACCCTCAAAGAGCCATACACAGTCAAGTTCAGCAAGAAGAACAACGTACGACCCTTTGAAGATCCTTCATCACTTGAATTCTTTTCCGAGAAAAACGACGTTGCTCTCCTCCTCTTTGGACATCACTCCAAGAAGAGACCACACTGCCTGGTAGCTGTGCGCTGCTTCGAACATAAGATCTTGGATATGCTGGAGCTCTATATCGATCCCGAAACCTTTCGTACCATCAGCCAGTTCAAGACACAGAAGCCTACGGTTGGACTCAAGCCAATGCTGGCATTCTCAGGGACCCTATTCGATAGTCCAACCCCCAACGCGTATACAATGGCCAAAAACCTTTTTACCGATATGTTTCGCGCCAACGATGTGCCAAGCATAGATGTTGAAGCGCTTCAATTCATGATTCACTTTGTTGCTGCCGAAGAACAGGACGGACAACCACCACCAGCCATCCAGATGAGAGTTTATCGCATCATCACAAAGAAGAGTGGACATAAACTTCCCAGAGTTGAAGTTGAAGAAATAGGGCCTCGCATAGATTTCAGAATCGGAAGAGTGAAGGAGGCGGACGACTCAGTGATGCGAGAAGCTCTTAAAAAGCCAAAGCAACTTCAACCAAAGACCAAAAAGAACGTTACTACAGATGATATGGGCGACAAGATCGGTCGTATACACGTTGGGAAGCAAGATCTATCCACTATGCAGACAAGAAAGATCAAGGGTCTCAAACGACATCTTGATGTTCCGGATAATGACGATGAGATGGATCTTGACGAAGCTTCTGCGAAAGTACCACGACTTGAATGATCCATTATGCACGGCGTTTAGGGGCATCGTATCAAAGGAATATTCCCATTGTTCCGGTCACTGGAGTTTTGAAGCTTGGACTCAGGTCGCTCCATGGCTAGCTTCCCTCACCAAAAATGTTCACTAGTAAGTAGTCAAATAAACGGATTCCAAGACACGATAGAAAAGCATGACACTGGAGGTTGGCAAGAGGCAGTTTATCGTTATTCTCGTCTTTTCAAGGTTATGCCTTCTAACTCCATGGCCCCTATCGAATATGCTGGCCAATATGCAAGGCCATAGAACCTTACAGTACGGTATGCTTGGGACGCAAGATACGCACTACAGCCGGACCTTTGGATCGTACTCTCAACAAAGTTTTCACCTCAAAAGTCACAACATGTACCTCACTGTGCGAATGGCTCCATCTCGATATCACTGCCAAGATCTGCCTCAGAGAATGTTTACTGTCTTCATCTGCAACAGTGATCTCTGTTTGTGACCATTAGTCTGTTCTAAGTGACAGCACAATCGTCTTATATAACACGCTCCAAGGTCTTGATCCAGCCTTCTCAACACTCCCGTCAACACAAAGCACTTCAAGCCACCCCCAAACTGATTTACGTTTATTGTTCCTCGAATAGGCAAACTCACCATCGAAATGGCTGATTCCCAGCATATTTCTACCGCGCCTGAGCTTGAACCAGGAAATTATGTCACATTTCAGCTTTCCGTCATTGACCAAACAATAATACGACAGTATAGTCGTTGTGTGGCCTGTATTCCGCTATCGCGCGCTCCTCTGCGTAAAGGAGATACCGTCAGGGAGCTTACATGGCCTGAATTAGAGCAAGTAGCGGCAGTTGTGGTTAACAAGTTCAAAGTCGCCCTAGTCAAGACCTTCGAGCGCTATCCCGAGCTTGCGGGCCATATCACCTTGGACGACAAGGTAAAGACTGGAAAAAACGCACAACTTCGGCTTCCCATAGACAAGGACGGACGAGCGGTGATCGATCTTGATCAACACATCTCACAGAGATTTCATCCCGAGTTCATCCCTTACAATGTCCAAGCCGACTTGGGTATGCCAAACAAAATCCTCAAAGAATCCGAACTTAGCAGCATTCTACAGAAGTCCGATTTGAGCAGCGATAAGCCTACTCTGGTCATCAAAATGGAATTGAACTTCATATTTGGAGCCGTTCTGGCAGTCCTTAGTCTTCATCACGTTGTTGTTGATGGCACGGGCATCGGCTTGGTGGTTAGACACTTTGCAGATGCGTTCCGAAGCACTAATGGCATTAGTGCCACAGACGCTCTGAAAGACGTCGTTGGCACATTCCTTTACACTCGCAACATCCGAACCACAGCTGCTGCCGCCTCAAAGCAGTTTAAGAAAACTGTGAGAAACCTCAGAAATCCGAGAGAGAATGACGATCTCGACTTCTTGCTGAATAGAGCCCGAAACATCATGCCCCTGGAATTCAGACTCAAGGAGCATAACGCTCTTCGGGAGAAAGTCAATAGCAGCGCTGCCTCTTGGGCTATCGAGCCAGTTTGCCCTGAATTTGCTACCGCAGAACAGCTGTCACGATTCTCCCTGACACAAGCTCGACGCACTCCCATGCCCATCACTGCTTTGATACTTGTCCTGAGCAAAGCAAGTGTAACAGCCGTCCAAGCCTCCCTTCAGCGAGAGGCTACCGAGTTGGGCATGCGTACGGCTTTCTCTACTTTCGACGTCCTCTGTGCCATAATCTGGGCAGCAGTCACTAAAGCTCGCCATTCCTTGGAAGCGAACGATGAATACCTCAAATCACTAGGGTTCAGTTCTGAGATAATTGAGGAAACGAAGAAGACAACCAAATTGGGCATCCCCATCGACATCCGCAAGCGAATAGGTCTGGATCCATTCTATATTGGCAACGCAGCTCTGTACACTTTGGCCGAGTTGCGTCAATCAACAGTGATCAAGCCCGAAAATCTATTGACAGTTGCTCACGCCATTCGCCAAGCAAACAACGACTTTGACGAAACTGCAGTTCGAGCACGAATTCGTTACCTTCTCAATGCCAAAACCACAGTTAAACCAAGCGTTGACAGTGAGGGCAATGATATGTGGATCACAAGCTGGGCTGGACTAGGCCGTATGTTAGACTTTGGGCGGCTGAAAGCGCCAGAGCTAAAATTCGAGGTGGAAATGGGACATCCCAAGTTCTTCCGTAAGCTATGGGGCGCGTTTACGGATGGATCAGCAGTAGTATTGCCTCAAGACGTCACAATCGAAGACGCTCCTTTCGAGGTGTTCTTGCAGCTTCGGGAAGACGTGATGGAAGCCCTGAAGGTGGATCAGGAACTTGCCAAGTATGTAATCAAATGGTCATAACTGCCAGCTTGTGGAATGGTCGAATACTCTACAATGGTCATGTAATTGTGCTTGTTGCAACATATCAAACATGGTTAGCAGTCTAGACAAGATCAGCCGGCTACTTCAAACCCGAATTTCGATAAGCGATTGATTGCCAAACCAACTCATGTACCAGCATTGCTGATCAGTTTTCGTAAGAAATAAGGTAAGGCATTGTCATCCAGGCTCATTAGCCCTTATTCGTATTCTCTTTTACATACCACACAATGGTACAGAGGAGCTTATCTCACGGTCTGATATTACCACTCGTACAGCCCATCTTTATGTACAAATTTGCCAGCATCGGCATCTCTTTTCCCTTCTGCAATACTGAGGATTGTTTGCCCACTAACAGTTGGATCTTGTGCATGCCCGCCTGCGGAGACCTTGTCTTCTGTTTTACCTCTCAAGTTACTCCTAACCAACCCAGGACACATGATGAAAACCTTTACGCCTTTGTCTTTCAACTCCTTGTACTCTTGGATTGCCCACATGTTCAGCGCAGTTTTACTTAATCGATAGACAGTATACCCCGAATTGTATCGCAGGCTACTTGGATCTGCAGTTTGACTGATAGAGCCAAGGCCACTTGAGACATATATAGAGTAAGCGTTGCTTGACTTGAACAACAGATGTCGGAATGCAAGCGATACAATAGCTGGACCAGTGATGTTGGTGGTAAGTACAGCGTCTAGGCGCTTCTTGAACTCCGGGACTTCAGTGAGAGTGGTGTCACTAATGCCAGCATTGTTGATAAGCACATCCAGTCGTCCAAACTGCTTTTCGACCTCTGAAGCCGCTGTATCCACAGACTCTTGTGAGGTCACATCAAGTAGAAGTGTTGTGAGGTTTCCTTTGACTCCTGAAGCCTTGATTTCCGATACGGCTGTCTCACAGTTCTTGAGATTTCGACCCGCGACAATGATATGATAGTCAGATGACGATGAAGCGAAGACTTTGGCAGTTGCGCAGCCTATGCCTGAGTTGGCTCCTTCGGAACTGTTAGTACTCGGATATACCTTATGGTTTATGAGCGACATGCCTGTGATTAAGACAATAGTGGGAGACATGACTGTTGTGAAGTTTCGACTTTGCTGAAAGGTTGAGAAGTTGAATTTGGGTTTTCATCTTTGCCAGTCCTTTATATGATCACCCTGTATGCTACGTATGCACGAAAATCCTTGTCATTATGCTACGCTCAGCCTATACGAATCCACAATTGTCTTGAGATCAACGGATATACTGCTCAAAAAAGCGCAGTAAACTCCGGACGTTTCTTCGATTTGCACTAAGGTCCGGATTTACTTCAGTCGTGGCCCGGAGTTGTTCATGGTGACTGCCCCTAGGTATCTCCAGAGTTCTCATCATCAAAACAGTAAAGTTCTGGATGGATATCTCCGAGTTGCTACCTCAACTGGTGAGGCACTCATGAGTCTGTACTAAGCATGCTCATCATTTTAAGCTTCCCTCATACCATTCGTGCATGTCAACTATCATGAGTGTGTCCTTTGTACATTGATTCAAACATTGCGTTAATACCCAGCCTTGACAGCCTGTCTACCTTGGCCTCCCCTTTACCGTTCCATTGCTTGATATGCCAGCTTTGCTGATAACTCCCGTACCTCTGGCGCACCATCAGGCTTTGTCCCATCAACCAACTGGATGAAGCCAATGACTATCATTTGATTCAAAGGATCAATCCAGAACCAAGTCCCAAAGAATCCTCCCCAATAGAAGCTTTGCACTCCCTGGCTAGTTTTTGCTGCTTGCGCATCCTCAATAACCGCAAAATCCATACCAAAGCCTAGCCCTCGAGTGTGTGGAGAGTATAAAGTGACATTAACGCCAGGCTCCAACACACTTTTATGCATCAACTCCACTGTACTGGTCTTCAGATATCTTTGGCCATCCATCTCCCCACCATTGAGAAGCATTTGACAGAATCGCCAATAGTCCTCGATCTTGGAAACGAGTCCACCACCACCTGATAAGAATCTGGGCTTTTTGGTGTTGAGAACATTGGAATCTCCCGAAGCCATGAGTTTGCGACTGTCGTCATATTTATGTATACGGGAGACGCGTGATCGTTTGGATTCATCAATCCAGAACCCAGTATCTGTCATCTTCAATGGACCAAACAGACGCTGTTGTAGAAACTCATCGAGCCCTTGTCCGGACAGTTTCTCGACGAGATAGCCTTGAATGTCAACCGATGGGCCATATCGCCAATCTTTTCCTGGTTGAAAGGCCAAAGGCTCTTTGGAAAGCTTATTGATCATACTTTGGAGATCTCCATCTCGCAAATTTAGATCAGAGTAGGCCGAAGACCGATCAAAACCAGCTGTGTGGCTCATCAACTGCTTCATGTTCATAGGAGAGTCTTGTGGAACAAGGACACCCTCTTGTTTGACTTGGAGGCCATCAAATTCTGGAATGTGTTTGGCAATTGGGTCTTCCATGGCCCATTTACCCTCTTCCCAAAGTATCATCATCGCTACACCAGCAACCGGCTTCGTCATTGAAGCAATCCGATAAATGCTGTCAATTTGGGCTGGTACGTCAGGCTGTGAGACGTCCAGCACTCCATAGGCTTCATGATTCACGATATGGCCATTTCGAGATATGAGAGTGACAACACTGGGCAGTTTTCCATCGTCCACGAGTTTGCGGAACTCTGTTTTGAACGTATCCAGTCCTTGTGAGCTAAAGCCTTGATTTGAAGCCATGTCCAAAGTAGTGTATATCATTCAATTGTTTATGTGAGCGAAGGAGTCAACGTCCATGAACAAGGTTGAGTTGTGCTGGTTTATATAAATCTAGGCCCCCCGCACCTCGGTTACGATCTGAGATCCGTGGAGAACCCTGTCTTTACCAGGCTGTTATTGTTCGCGAGAATTGCCATATTCGGGGTAACACAGCAGATAGAGTCGAAACTCTGTTTTCTGCCTGGATCAAATAGGTATTGTCTTGCAACAACTGGTACAAATAGTGCTACTTACAAGTTTGGTCCCAATTTCACCAACTGTGGTGAATATGAGTTGAATGATCGGTCAAGTTGGTAGCTTGAAACATCTACGAACTGGGGGTGATAAGAACGTAGGAAGATCAAAATGAAGATGGTGTCGCGCATTTGACTTGCATTTGCAACGCGAGACGTTTGCACCACCACATGCAGACGAGATGGAGTAAGAAGTAAAGAACATGATTTTTCACGCGGTCTAGGAAGAGCTTGGTCAACCTGAAACACCCAACTTCATAATGTGCCGTCCACTGAAGCCTGCCCCCCAGCTTGACTGAATTCTAGTATCATCGATGAGCATTCCAAAGACTCTAATTTTTAGGCTATTTTGACTGTGATTGGCTAATTTTGTTCAAAATCAAGCTGAGGGGGGTCTCAGTGAACGGCAGATTATGAAGTTGAGTTTTATGGTGAGCATATTTACTTAGTGATGATTCGAAGTGAGACTGGGCAGTTGAAATAGGAGCACCGTAATCAAAAACACTGGACACGAAGAGCAGTTTGAACCGTTCAATTAGTCCCTGTGTTACTTCTTTTCGCAGTGTAGTGTATTGTGATTTAACGCGATCGAACTTCAACAATACCTATTAAGTTAAAGCTTTCTACTCCCGTTCGCGAATTGGTGAACTCCAACCCTCTACCCCATACGTTCATTCTTGCCGAATCTACCAATCACATTGTGAATAGCTCATCACTTTGGGAGGCAAAGGCTCCGGCCTAGGTCCCAGACTTCAAAGCCAGTCCTTTTTTACATAGCGTGTCTAGTCTGTTTCTGCGAAACTTATATGCTTGTGGACACTAGGGGGGAGGGTCAGAATTCACGAAATTTCGCAAACGGGCGTAAACAACAAGACTGGGAGTTAAAGTGGCAAACTACGGACTGGCACTTTGTTCCGGGGGAACAAAATTTGATGGTACAGGACACACATACTATGAGAAAGATTTCAATGGGTGAGAAGAGGAAGAATTCCATGCTTATCAAATGATGTAGTTATCTGGAAAGGTGAATTGATGATAATAGCGAACGTCTGCAAGCTGAGATATAGGTTATTTATGTAGTGATGGGTCGATTTCCGCAAAAGCTTCAAGGTTAACTAACAGCTTGGGGGAGTTGCTGGATACTCCCCCGTTTTCTCGCTTAGTTCTACTCGAATCTCAAATTGTAATTGGAATAGACATAGTAGAAGTTTAGTACCATAGAATTAGCGCCCCCAAGACTAAACTGTGGGCGTTCTTGACTGTAAATGGCTGATCCTGAAGAGATCAAACATTAAAGCTGAGATGAAGTTGGTGTAGGACTTTTCGTCTATCAATGTACATCTAGATGATCGTATTGTCATGGCTATCTAAGCTGGAATGGGTTGCAACGTTGTGAGTTTTCCGAAGGACAACATGGTCGGGCGGGACTTTGTGTACAGTATTCCTCATATATCAAGAAGTAGAATGTGGTGGCGGCAACCAAACTCCTTCGAGTATGGTAGTTTTCATATGGAACGATCATAACTCGTTCAATAGGAAAAATCGAAGTTTGGAGCTTAGGTGAGAACAGTATTGAACCTGTAGTTTATTCTTGGTGTGATTTATCCATTTATGCTGGTAGTACTGGGCAATACATAGAAGGGGTATCCTTCCATAAGCCTCGTCTACATCTGGGAGTACAGTACTCCAATGTGCTGTTCCTCTGAAATGCTTGAGCCTGCCTTCCATGGGCTCTTTTGCCTAATTTGAGTTATACACAAAGAACATCTTAGAGAATGATCAAGCTGGATGTTGTGTGTCTTTCTACTTTCGCTGTGATTAATGGATATAGGAAGCACGGGAGGGTCGAGGAACAGTAATGTCGCGAACCAGTGTGCGAGAGTAATATAGCACTGGACAAGCACAAGGCACAATTAACCTTGGGGTGAGTTGTCATGATCGTTGTGCATTGGAAGAAAACAAGGGCTGATCGCTCATCAGCATCTGTGATATTTAACCAATAGATATTGCCACTACTGTAGCGTTTTGGCTGCAGCACTAAAGTCATCATAAGACAATAAAAGATTATGCCATTACCCAGCTCAAATATCAGCAACACCCGACTGCCAGGTGTGATTCTACGCAATCTTCCGGAACCTGTATGGGACTTTCGAAGATTCAAGCAAATGGACATGGTAATGGGTGGTGATTCGAAGTGACTGTTCGACCGAAAAGTGTCTGTCTGGCACTACGTCCTTGAAAGTCCAGAACGAATATAAGGGAGAGATAGTTGTTGAATCTAATACTTTTGGTGTATATTGGAAAAGGTTGGGTCCACGAAAAACGTCTTTCTGGTCTGCAGATGCCTCGTAATGCTTGTGATAGAGAAACATTGTTAAAAAAAAGTGCCATTTCATGCATAGAGCATATAGCGTGGTATATCCTGCAGGATCTTAGCTAGGGACAAATAATAATTACTATCAAAGTCGTGGCGGCACATAAGACTTGGATTCCATATCAAATTCGATGGGGAAACTTAAACTCGATGGGTGATATTGCATTAGATGGTAATGACACACTTGGATGGAATTATCACACTTGATGTTGAGCATCGCATTTGATATTAAGCATCAGAGTTGATGGTGAATATCGCACTTGATGGGAGCTATCGCACTTGATGGTGAATATCGCACTTGATGGTGGAGTTCGCACTTGATGGTCGAGTTCGCACTTGATGGTGAATATCGCACTTGATGGTCGAGTTCGCACTCGATGTCGCGGGACCAATCGGGCCAGGATTGGCTAAAGAATCTCGTCCTCATTTTCAGAACACACCCCGAGGTTTACAGAACTCCGGAACAGGTCAACAAAAACTCGGACCGCTCAATGCTTAAACCCCGAAGATCTTCCTTGTCTCCTGGCTGTCACTACTTGGAAAGAATATCTTTTGACTTAGATGTGCATCTCAAAATTTCTCCAACTTCCGCATAGGTTGCTATGCGATTGGCAGGATGGAGCAGTTTCGAATTTTCTAGTACCATTCTTCTTGTTGGGTGATGGTATTCAAGAGCACCTACATAAAGTCGAGACGATTTACAAGCTCTGGCCTGATCGATTTAGCGTTCCAAGCACATTGGTCGTATTGTGACCAAAGACCTAATGAAGTATAGGTCTAAGACGTCCAGAGGAAAAGTACCTTTCGCGAATCTGTGTAGATGATAGATATCCTGCTGGAGACACTCTCAAGCTCAAGTTTCCAGAAAAATCTCGCGAGAGCGCCCTGCGAATAAAGCCGCAGAGCAGTCGAAAGACGTTAGATTGTTTGGGTAGCATCCCATTCTCCTCTTCGATAGCGGTTTGCTTTGGTGTGGTGAGTATGCATCCAGGGGGTCGATCAGCGGCTGAAATCAAGGTGATGATAGCCAAGTATGGGACCCGGTTTGATTAGCGCTGCTCAACACAGTCCTACCGTAGCTTTCGCATCAAATGCAGGTTTGATTAACCGCTTTTGGCAATCCCAAATTTGGGATGACCAATATCTTTCACCAATGATAAGTAGAGGATTAATTTCACGTGTGAACAAAAGTTAGCGCTAGGTAGGGTCCCCTAGGGTCCCCTAAAATTACTGAGTAGTAAGCCCAAATTTGGGATTGCCAAAAGCGGTTAATCAAACCTGCATTTGATGCGAAAGCTACGGTATCATACATTTATTCATCCAAAGGCTACGCTCGTCACCTTATATAATGTTTTCAACCGATCTCCTTCACTCACGGCCCATATCAGCATTTTCAGCTTCGGAATCATTGACTTAGCGGTCCAGATAAATACAATTTCTCACTATTCAGGTTGTGATCACTTTTTTGTAAGAGGTTCCCTATTCAAAGCATTCATTACTATAGCCTGCTTTGTGTTTGAAAGCTACACCTAGATTTCAAAAGTGGTTGCGCGACCCTCCTCCCCCACAGGTTAGTTTTTATAGTATGCCACCAATCATAGCTAAATGAGCCTACCATCTCGGTAGTTGATAATCGGTGTCATCGATTTAGCTTTCAAATTCTGGATTCATAGGCTATTTTGCGTGTCGTTAAGTGGAAAGGACATTTCGCACTTGGGTGTAGAAGCGGGTGTATGAAGTGCTTTGAACATTTTTAGGGTCATGAGGGGAATACTTATTGTGAATGCAGGCTGGCCGTAGTACTCAATCAGCCTCTACTCCCAGTTCCAATCCCTAGATTAAAAGATGCCTGGCGTACGATCCCAAAGTTCTCTGTCGAAGCAATTTTTGGATGAACTAACTTCAAGTCAATCAAAACATTCACGAATGGTTGGCTAAGAAAGCTGCATTCGGCAGGCCCATTAGCCTGCAGTATTCTCAAGATTCGCCTGGATGCAGGTACTTGGGGATACCAGCTGAGCGGCAAAGGGCTCTATGTAGTGATATTTGAAGAGATATACCCATAATCGAATGTGAGATATTCACTAATCTGTTGTTGATCATTAGCAAATTCTTACTAGTTGTTTGAATTGCTAATGGATGGATTGTTTGGAGGGCTAGGTTGATAATACAATTACTAACTCTCTCCCTCCTGAATGAACTATGCATATTTTTGCATACGAATTGGTAGATTTCTTTTGAATCTAATATACAACGGGAGGTCGATGCACATCACATTTGGATTATGGGTCTACACTTGGTTGCGAAAGGTGCTGTTCCCCAAATCTCCCGTACCTCCTAACATATGCTAGTTTCGACGGAAATCCACCAATCATAGCTAGAATAAAAAAGGTATAGATAGGAGCACGATAAATCTCTGCTCCGTGAAGGCCTGGAAGAACCGTGGCGAAAGGGCAATTCATCTACCTACCTAAATTCTGTTACTCTTAAGGAACAATGGCTCAAGGTGCTTAGCGCTTAGCGCGCAAGCACCTCTCGCCATTAGCAGAGAGATCAAGGATGATAGAGGCCGGGCCGATAGAGGCCGATAGAGAACGATAGAGCCAATTAGAGTGACGGAAACCTATCCCCAAATGAACCAATCAAAGACCTTACTTCAGGAACCAATCAGAGAGACGAAAGAATAATTAATTAAAGTATGACGTAGGGCAAATTCATTTCCAGGTGGAAAACTCACCAACCTCCCTTTTTCCTTTTTTTACTAATACCATCCCTTCCGAACCTATAGAGGTTCTTCCAGGCATAAGATTGGGCCTGATCAACTTAGCGTTCCAAGCATTACATTCCGTAGGATATTCTTAGTATGATTGGTTAGATTGAACAGAAAGAGCCAATAAATGGTCAGCTCGAGAGATTCAGAAGGACAGCACTTTTCGCAAACCAGTGTAGAAGTAAGTCTAGAAGTTCTTCATTGAGGAAGCCCAATTATTCCAGCTCTATGTAGTCATTAAATCTTGCTCAGAACCCTATTTCTCTACTGGGAATCGATTCAAGAACCGGAAAGTCTTCAGACCTTGTCTTAAATTGGTTGCCAAATCGACAGAGTTATCCTCTGCTTGAGCATCTCGCTTTTCGCGAGTTCGGTTGTTCATGCCACCATATGTGGAGTTAGAGACGAAACGGCCTTTTAGGTCTGAATACACACCAGGCCCAGAGGGAATCTGAATCGATTGTTGTGCGGCTTTAGCATTGCCCACGAACGCAATGGGCTTGCCATAGCGGTAAGCATCGAGCACAATGGTATTGGGTCGTCCTGCTGGGTATAGAGAAGAAGCTTGGGTAATAGGATCATCGAAGAGCTTGCTTGAACCTGCAGCTACCACAATGGCATCGAAATCGGTGGCATCAGCTGCAGAGTATGTGAGATCGATTCCGTTGGCCAATGATTCTCCGACTACTTTGACGTTTACGCCATCAGCCTTGAACGCGGATTTCAATGTAGAAACAGTAGCTGCATCAATGGACTTTGTAGAGGTAAGAACGCCAATGTTGAGCCCAGCTAGCTTCAGGAGAGGGGTGCCCAGCGTGGATATTCCCTTGGTGACCTTGTCGTGATAGAATTGCGAGTCTGGAGCAGGTGCGGTCATACCAAGGGCTTCTGCAACTTGTTTGGCAATCTTGTTGGAGATCTTGTTAAGTTGCTTCACTACATTCGTCTTGACGGTAGCACTCTTGATATGAGAAGTTTCGAATCGAATGGCGTTGATGAGAAATTGCTGTTCTTGTTCCACCAATGAGTTGAAGATTAATCGAGGTTGAGACCAGTAATCTTTTTCGAATGTTGATCGAACTGCGCGTTGAAGCTTGCCTGATACACTTCGGTTGGGTGCAGTAAAGAATCCTCTACCTTCGGCTTGAGTTGCTTGCTTTGGGGAACCGTTGTTTAGAGTATTAGGACTATATGGCGCATTATTTGCATGGACGAGCATTTGGCCTGATGACTGTCAGTATGGGTATAAACAGTCAATACGAGCGATTGTGACATACCAGCACCATCGCGGTTGTTGTTATGAATGGGAACGACAGGTCTGTTGATTGGAAGCTGTTCAAAGTTTGGCCCGCCGTTACGGTTCAATTGCGTGTCGAGGTAAGAGAAAATGCGCCCCTGTAACAGAGGATCCTCGCTGAAATCAACACCACGTACGATATGACCAGGTTGAAACTAGACGGAGGGAGTAAGCAAGAAAAGTACCGATCTGAGTCAGATTATCTTACCATGACTTGTTCAGTCTCTGCGAAATAGTTCGTTGGATTACGGTTAAGCGTCATCTTTCCAAGCTTAGTCACTGGAACAAGCTCTTCTGGAACGATCTTCGTAGGATCCATGAGATCAAAGCCAAATTTCAGAGCATCATCTTCCTCCATAATTTGAACGCCAAACTATGTCTGTCAGCTTGTTCGGTATCATTGGTTACGCCAAACTCACCTCCCATTCGGGACCGTGACCAGATTCAATGGCTTCCCATAGATCTTGCCTGTGGAAATCCGCATTCTTACCAGCAAGTGCTTGGGCTTCTTCCCAAACCACGCTGGCCTTTCCAATCAGAGTTTTCCAGTGAAACTTTACCAACTTGGTCTTCCCATCATCAGTCACAAATCGATATGTGTGTACACCAAATCCATCCATATGGCGAAATGATCGAACAATTCCATGACCTGCCATAGCCCAGAAGAGCGTATGTAAGCAGCTCGGCTGTTGGCTGAAAAAGTCCCAAGCTGAATCATGTGCGGTTGCGGCTTGTGGGATTTCGCGATCTTGTTGCGGTTTGACTGAATGAATGAGGTCGGGGAAGAGAATGGCATCCTGGATGAAGAAGACTGGAATGTTGTTTCCAACGAGATCTAATTTGTTAGAACAGCCAATCTGGGATTGAACACACATACCAAAGTTGCCCTCATCGGTATAAAACCTGGTTGCGAAACCATGTACATCTCGAGCAGTGTCTGCGCTGCCTCTGCTTCCAGCTACTGTGGAGAATCGAGTGAAGGTAGGGGTCTTCTTTCCAGCTTTACTTAGGAATGAAGCAGCTGTGATGTTGGAAAAGTCGCCATAAGACTCGAATACTCCATGTGCACCTTGGGTTATGTTAGCTTAGCTGATATGATCCAATGATTTATATGGTAAGAGATATACCAGCTCCTCGCGCATGAACTGCTCTTTCGGGAACCTAGGCATGTTTAGAGCAGAGGTATTGATGTAGTCTTAGTTACGTACCCGCTCATGATCAAAATGTGTAATTTTTTGTCTGAATATGAAGTCTTCAAGTAAAGTTGGTCCTCTGTCTCCAGCAACCAAGCTATTTTGATCTTCCATTGGACCACCAACATCGCTCGTTAGATACACGTTTGTATCATTGACCACGAACTGATCTATAAAATGCTCGCCTGTTGGTGGAGGCGCTTCGCGTTTCTCCAAGGTTTCCGATTCGGATCTTGCGGAAGTATGTCCATATGGACATTGTGCTGCGGATAGTGCTCCAAGGGACGCGAAAAGGACTAGAAAAGAGCGTAAGCCAGCCATGACTAGAAAGGGACTGAAAGCAAAAGCAGGGTCTCAACAAGTTTTTATCACAAGCTACGAGCAGAAGACTGTTATAATAAGGACATGGTGACGGGAACCTGGATACGACAGCTGTACTAGCCGGGCCAAATCACAGAAATAATTGACAAGTGCGCGGCAAAGTACCACGGGCGAATAGCTACTAGTTGAACACCGAAGTCCGGCTACTAAAAAGAAATGTTGGACCACAGCGGTGATTGCGGCTCTTGGTGTCGGAATGTGACATGCAATAGCCCATCAGCATGGGACGAAATGTGAGCCATGACCTAACCTTGTCAGCATCACCCTGGCGTGGAACGTGGGAGATCGTAGGATTCTAGTGTAAGACGAAGCTAGCTACTTAGTTGAATAATCTAAAAAGTTCTGAACGGTGTGCCCTCATCGATAGACTTCAAAAAGAAATAAAGGGTTATAGTATTGGGAAATAGAGTCAGGTCTGCACTATGACTATCAATTTTCGCTCTTGGTATTGAGTACGAAGACTACTGCTCTGTAATGGAATTGGACTGTTTTTCGTTCAATATATTTGTATAATCTTAGCAGGATAAAGTACTGTGTAGGAGAGATCATTGTCCTTGGAAAGGTTACCAACCTTCTGTATCACATGTCAACGTGACAAGTCAGTAGTGGCAGGGCTTTCGAGCCATCGGCGCTGTCATAGGCAGACAGGTAGCTTCAATAGCCAGTGGTGAGGATGAAAAGTCATAGTGTCTATACGTCGGTGCAGTAGAACCGAAAGCGAGGGTCAAGTGGTATGGATGGTGTTTCGCGATGACGTTATAGGCATAGACTCGTTAAGGATGTTGTGATATTAACCTGTGATCTTTAAACAATAAGGTTACGGAACGGTGATCATAGACGAATGCGAACGTCAAGTCCAGCTCTTCAAGAAGTTATGAAGTGGGATCTAGTTGGTAATCAGTTTTTACATGAAGTGTCCGATTAAGCTCATTTAAGAGATTCACTAAGAGCGGGCGCTAAGCGGGCTGTACATACTCTATTTTGATTAGACCTTCACGTGTCCGAGCATATAGTAATACAAAGGCCGTAACAATTTCATGTTTTAGCAATGTCGTCTTTGCTATTTTATTTTTCTCATCTTTCGGTCATTGCTCGACCCCAAAGGCAAGACTGTCCAGCTTTATTGAGAATGGCACTTATTTCGAGTTGAGTAAACATATTTTTTAAAGAAATTTGTAGATCGAGTCAAGCCTGAAGCAAAATAAGATACTGGAAGTCAAGAGTATTGAATGAGGTAGACGTGCTCACGTGCATAACTACGAAGTTGACGGATCCACATGTGCGTATAGGATATGTTAGCTCACTATATGGTCGGCCATTGTATCAAAGCTTCTGCTACGCTTACAAGAGCCTCAAAACACCAGACGCAGGCTGACCTGCTGCTGGCTTGGAGCGGTCCCGAAGATACGTTTCGGAAGGATTTAGATATTGGACGGCCCGAGATTATATAACAAGGGCAAGCTATAACATGCCTAGGGCGAAATGGACACCGAGTTCAGAAGTATCCAACAGTATTAAACTTACACTTACTCTTTCTGTATCATACAAGTATTTGTTAGACGAGCATGTCCTGAAGCATACATGCTCAACTGCTGCACTGTGGTTAAGTAGTTGGATATGCGGCTATCTAATTGGTCGAATGGTTAGCAACTAGCGTCAAATGATCCTACTACTAGAGATCTGGTAATCTTAACATATAATGTACATACATGATGATCGATGTTTTTACCATTGAAATAATCAATTGGTTTTCAAATTCAAAGCACAAACTGCATGTGGTTCTCATAGACATGAGAAATGGCCCGAACTACAGACAGTCTAAACTGGTTTAAGCTGTTGATGGCACGGTGGATACCTACCCAAAGGTTGTGCATGTGGTAGGTAACCACGAGAAGCAGGTCGTGCCGACCACGCGATATTGAACTCGTATCGCGTGGTCGATACTCTACGCGCGTGGGCCGTGGCTGGAATGGAGCTTATCGGCGGGGAATCTCAACCCCACCTTCCCTCTCTTCCGGCTTCACCCAATCTAGTATCACGGATCAGACATCAGACATCAGACATAAAACTTGTTCTAAATAACTTCTCGACTCCTCAGACAAAGAAGAAGTATATACAGTGAATCAGTGCAAACATCATGGGTGCCACACAGTCCAAGATGCCGGAGCCGGCCATCGTCGAGAAGCTTACTGAACGACTTAGAGCTATGCAACTAGAGCATGAAGGCGACTATATGCTAGTCGAAAAGATAGGTCTTGAGAAATCAACACTACACCAAAGCAACGTATCCGTTTCTGCTACGGAAAAATGGTTAGACGATTTGTTACAAGACCCAAAAGCAAGTTCCTTGATATTCTCTTTCATGGTACACCATCCGCTAACCGTACCAAAGAACCGCCTTGCAATCTCAGCCTTATCGTCGAATCCACTCCCATCAATACTAACCAAGCAACCTACGGTCGTTGCAGATACACAAACTTTCAATGTCAACATTCCACTCGAAGGCAGTCCAGTGACTAATCAGCGTTCCTCTGGAAGATGCTGGCTCTTTGCCACAACCAACGTAATGCGCGTTGCCATTATGAAGCGGTACAATATCGAGTCATTTGAACTCTCGCAGGCCTACCTCTTCTTTTGGGACAAACTTGAAAAAGCCAACTATTTCCTCGAAAATGTTCTGGACACGCTCGAAGAACCTCTCGATGGCCGTCTAATGCAGGCACTACTTGGTTCCCCTGTCTCTGATGGTGGTCAATTCGACATGGCAGCAAACATCATCAAAAAATATGGACTAGTTCCCCAGAGCGTCTACCCAGACTCTTACAACGCGATGAACTCATCCGCCATGGATCGCCTGATCACAACAAAATTGCGAGAAGACTGCTTGCGCCTACGCAGTCTTGCCACCAGTACCACCAGTACAAGCACTGATATCAACGCCACCAAACACAAAATGCTGCGTGAGATCCATCTGATTCTAACTCTGATGCTTGGCCCACCACCCTCGCCTACTGCACCGTTCACATGGGAATACTATGACAAACTAGGCGCCCTACAAAGCACCTCGATGACTCCACAGGAACTTGCAGCCACGCTCTCTGACGCCAAAACTTTGCGTGCCACTGGAGGAACTGATGTAAAGAAGCTATTTTCACTTGTCCACGATCCAAGACACGACTATCTTACACACCTGACAGTCAACCGCCTTGGCAATATATGGGACGGAAATCCAGTCAGCTATGTCAACGTCTCGATGTCAACAATCAAGAAAGCCTGCATTTCCATGCTACGAGCTGGCATCCCCGTATTTTTTGGCAGTGACGTAGGACAGTCAAGTGACAGCAAGCTGGGAATTATGGACACACGACTATTTGACTATGAAGCAGGATTCAATGTGACGCTAGGCATGAGCAAGGCCGAACGACTCGCAGTGGGAGAGAGCGCCATGACACATGCGATGGTGTTGACAGGAGTTCATGTGGTTGATGGCAAGTCAGTCAGGTGGCGAGTGGAAAATAGTTGGAGTGAGACTGCGGGAACCAAGGGTTACTTCGTCATGCACGATGCCTGGATGGACGAATTCGTTTATCAGGCAGTTGTAGACCCAAAGTTTGTGGCTGAGGACGTAAAGAAGGTCTTGTCGAAGAAGCCTGTCGTATTACCTTTATGGGATCCAATGGGAGCACTAGCATAACGGCCTGTGATTTGGCTGAAGCCTTGGTTTATGATTTACTGTCGGGGTTTGCCTGGTTTATATTTGGTTATGGTTCAAGCGTATGTAGATATCGAATGCAATTTATATTCTTCTATGACATTCGCTTGCAGGCCTAAATCAAATGGCCATGATAGTATGGTGTGTCGCGACATGAAAACCAACATATGTCTCTTCCACTCAACGCGCAAGAACGCCAACCATGCACATGCCGCTAATGAGTATTCACATAATCTTTCATTTCCACTAATCCATATTCTCCAAACTGTCATTGACACACTTGCGTGCTTCTCGCTTGAACAGTTTTGGATCCTCGCGGAACTGCTTGGCCGCATCCACGTTGGCAGGGCTATCAGGATTTGGACCAGAAAGCATGCTGATAACGGACAGCAAGATGGATGCAGGTGTTTGGACGGGTGACCAGCGTTCAGCAGCAGCTTCATAACCTAGACTGTCTTCGCCGGGCGGATGGAGTATGGAGATGCAGACGTTGCCATCAGGGTAGACTAAAAGTAGCTTTGTTAGTAATGATCAATATTACAAAGCGAGAGGGAGGGCTGGTACCATTAGGATGCCATATGCGGGTGAGAAACTTGAGTTTCGGAGGTTGTAGAGGATACTCTTTGGGGAAGCTTAGTCTCGCACGGAAGAACCCGCCTACGTTTAATAGTGTCAGCATTGTATATATCCCAGTGTTGAATGACACGTACCGCCATAGAATTTGCAGTCGTCGTTGATCATAAGCATAACATCCCACTCGAAAACGTTACTGCTCTCCACTAAGCCGACACTGATGCCTATATTCAGTCAGTTCAAAGCCCCAAATAACAGGCTCCGTAAAGCACAAAGAAGATGACTCTAACCACTTGTTTAAGCAGGTAGAAACAATTTCAATGTGCCAATCATGACGGCGTGAACCTGTACGTACCGTCAATTTGATCTTCTTTCTGCATCCTCTTGAACTGCTTGGCTAGCACGATTGCTGCCGACGCGCCTGACGCAGCCATGATGCTGATTCTATAAGACCTGAGGCGGCAGAAGGATAGGTTGTCTGGAAAACTTGGCGAGCTCGCGATCAGAAGTTGGAGAGGAGGAAGCGGGAATCGGTGGTTTGTATCTCCAGAACTAGTGAAGTCGCGGTGGATGGGCGGGATAAAGGCGGATGCGGGCAGGTGGTGAAGCCGTGAGCCGGAGAATAAGTGACTGATGTGGTAGTGAGGGTATGACGGGTTGGCTCAAGGTGAAATCCTCACTATGTATGTGGTCGTAAGGAAGCAGTCAAAGTATGGAGAAGAGAAGGTGACAGGATGTAGATATAGAAGCGTGAGAAGGTAGAAGCGGCCAAACACATCACATCTGATTTGGTGGGGCAAAACTGCCGAAAGCGGAAATGCACTATTAAATCCAAGGTTCTGGAGCATTATTTAAGCCTTACTACTCTAGAGTGCAATTCAACATTGCATTTGAATCTCATTAGCAATTTTCGCTTTGTCCTATTGCCATGTCTTTGTTTGAGAGGTACGTCTCTTGCAAAGCGAACATTCCATGGTCATTCGGGAAGATTTTAAGACAATGAACAAATAATCAAATTCGTCAGTGGCTGTGGCGTTTTGCTATTCCGGTACCGAGTTGTCTTATATCAACCTACATCTCATGAGATCAGAGTAAGAGTAAAGTAATTCTGGCTTATTCAAGAACTACTGTGTATCTTTTCAGTGTTCCCCATCATGTCCTCGTACTCGTAAGTCGTGTATACTCATGGGGACAAAGCACAAAGCCCAATTCCATGCCAATGAAGATGCCTTCAGTTATTGGAATTACTTCTGCTATACGTGCCTTCCCAGGTCAGATTGATTCCACTGTTGCCCCCAAGATTGACTGCTTCATCCTCAAACTCGGAATCCGAGACTGCTTCTGGATTCAGATAAGCCAACTCTCCCATTGCTTCGGAATGTATAGATGCTGTATCTGAACCAAAATCCATTTCTTCAAGATCGAGATTCTTTGCTTCTGAATGGGATCTGCCAGATCCATCAACCTTTCCTTTTGACTTATCATGAAGGTCTACGCCATGCGCTTCAAGAGGATCGTGAAATTCGGGGCTGTCTTTGGCTTCCTCAGCAATATCCTTCTTCTCTACTGTGATATTTGATTTGTGAGGCTGGGATTTTGGTTTTCGTGGCGGAAGTGATGGCGCTTTCTCTTCGTCCACTAAGCTTAGCAGATCGACTTGCTTCCCAACATCTTCTGCATCCTCATCAACTGCATGTGCTGACTTTTGGGTAGACTTTCGTTCGGCAGCTTTGGAGACTGTCCATTCCACAGCCTTGGCTTCTCTATCTGCATCATGCTGTTTGGTGACCACGGATTGCTTTTGGCCTTTTCTGTCGAAAGCTTCCCGCTCCTTGGTCTCCCTAATAACTCCCTGCTTGCTAATGTCCTCGAACTCGACCATATCAAGAATCTTACCAGTCAGATAGCGATACTTCATATGAGTGTCAACCTGATCAGTCATGTTCAGATTCTCAACTCCTTGAACTTCAGTGACAGCCTTCAGACCAGCAACGTCCATTTGAGCTGAGTTGGCACGGTAGAGAAATCCCAACAGAAGGTCCTTTTCACTGAAAACATTCACGAGTCGTCCAGTCACAACAGCTCGCAGTCTCGTCCATTCAGCCGAACTGCCAGGAACCGGGGCGCCTATCAAGACTGAATTTTCAACCAGTCCAAATGCGTTCTGCCTTGAAAGCTCCATGAGACAAGCGTATATTACACGAGCGCCAACTCCCCAGCCTACCAGGGTTACTGGGCGTTCTCCTTGCGCTTTAGCAATCAAAGTTGCAGCCAGCACTATGCCGGCCTTATCTGCTCTAGTCCGGGCAATATTGAATGGATTGTCCACGACGCGGCCTAATTTGAGGAGTCCCAGTGGCCATAAACCAGCAGCTATTGAAGCAAACAGTGTTCGACGAAGTAGTTCGAAACGAGCAGTCTCCCAGATATAAGTTCGAAGAACGGTATTGAGAGAGACACCAAGCTTGAGAAGGGCCGCCGTTTCCCATCTCAGAGAAAAGGTAGTTGTTCCAGGTACTGTAAAAAGTAAAGCTGGATAGAGGTAATCGTGCTCTATTGACAAAGGCCCAGGAACTCCAATTGCCACACGTAAAGTTTGCTGACCGGTATTCGATTCTTGCGATTTGCTTGGTTGAGTATGATCTGGAGGTATATGAGAGTGTCTTGTTACATCCAACCCCGAGTCTGGAGTTTCGTGCTCAATTGGAATAAACTTGAAGTCCTCGACATCCTTCGCAAGCTCATCTACCATTTTCCCAGTCATTTTGGCTCCATATGCGCCGAACAGCCCTGTGATAAGCAACGTATTTCCGGCCAATGCACCTAGCAATCCGGAAACCGCACCTAAACCCACTGCGCCGAAGACGCTGCCAATTCCAGCTGCGATTAATGGTGCTGCTAGTCCTCCAGTGACAGCAATCAATGCACCTCCGGCTACCGTTGCAAGACCAACCTTCCATCGTCTTGAAGCCGCATTATTGGAGGCTTGCTTCTCTACATGCTCATCCCCATCAATTTTTGATGCCACTTGAACTAGCCCTTTTGCCATGGCGTTCTCCAGATTGACAAGCCCATCTCGGTCTATACCAAGACTTTGCGTGAGCCGTAACATGGTGATTCGCGCATAGGCACTGTAGGATTCCAGGCTCAGTAGAAGTGAAAGTGAAGCATTCAAGATAGTTTGTCGTTTCTCTTGTTCCAGACTTGACAGTGATGTCACTACGGGATCATATTCCGTAAAACCGGTCCAGCCAGGAGATCTGTCTTTCGATGCTGAATCTGGACTCCTCTTACCAATCGCCCATTGGCGAAATTCATCTTCTCGCTTCTGATTGTCTCCTTGCTTTTTGTTCTCTAGATACTGCTTTCGTGCCTGCTTGACCTGCTCAGGAGAAGCTTTGAGCGCATCACATGTTCTACGAAGAAGCTTTGCTCGCCACGAATCGAAGTGGGTATTCGCAGCGTGCTTCAATCCAGAAATTGCGGGTGAAGCGAGCTCAATCTTACGAGATTCGCTCCGCTTTAGAGCAGCTTGTTTCAAGGCGGTGGAATTATTGGCAGGTTCGTTGTCTTGTGCTTTGTCAAGTGACACCAGATCATCGATTGCTGAGCCTGTTGACGGGTCCTGCAATTCGGGAACCTCAAAGCTTGCGTTGATTTCCTTCTTCATGTCATCAGTACATAGTAGCAGTAACACGGCAAGCTCTATGCACTGAGATTTCGATAAAACCGATGTGATTGAATCATCGGCAGCTCGGGCGTCTTGTGAGCTCTCATCGCGAGGTCCTGCGAACACCTTGGAGAACATGACGTATGTATATGTTGTATTCAGTAGACAGACATAGATGATGGCAGTTCTGGACGTTATTCTCGTGATGATAATTTTGTAAGAACGGAGTAATGGGTCAAGAGGGATTGCTGCCTTATTGAAGGGATGTGGAAGACCCAGCGTCCACTGGTCGCTGTGCGGCGTGCCACCTCAAAGCCACCCGTGGACTGTCTCAACTGGGAAGGAGCACAACTCCAACTTCACTTTTGCATCTGTGATCTTGATCCTTCGGTTATTCCATCCATCCCCATCAAACATACCAAACGGTAGTCAATTCATTGTTCTAGACGTCCGTTTCAGTCACGTACACATGAGGAATCAACATCTCTGATTTCAACATGACCACTAGTACAGGGCCCGTTATTGACACGACTACTGTCACGTCCCTTCTTGCAGCACTCAGTCTGTTTGTCATTGCTTACGCTTTGGGAAATGTTGTTCTTCCCAAACAATCGTCAAAGCGTACCAGAGTCCTATTCGTATGGCATCTCTTTGACTCTCTGATCCATTTTACATTCGAAGGATCTTTTCTATACAATTGCTTTTTCACATACATTGACCTTCCAGGACCACCAAGTTACCTCTCCCCATCTCATGCTATTCTAACCCCTCCGGGAGTTTACTTCCTGGGACAATCAAACAGGCTCTATGGTAGCGCCTTTGGCAACAATCCAACCGCAAAATTATGGCAAGAATATACTAAAGCTGATAAACGATGGGGCGGAGCGGATCTGACAGTCATATCACTTGAATTGCTCACAGTCTTGATTGGCGGACCCCTTGCCGCATACATTTGTTACCTCTTGTCAAAGGGCCATGGCGATACTACTTCCACCTCATCCAAAATGAAAAGCTTGATGACAGGAAAACTTTCTTTCTGGTTGATCGTCCTGGCAACAGGTGAACTCTACGGCGGTAAGAAACATCTGGACGCTTGTTGACCATATCGTATTTATGACTATATTAGGCTTCATGACTTTTGCACCCGAGTGGTTGAGCGGATCGACCGGTCTAGACACTTCAAACTGGATGTATCTGTGAGTCAATAGAATCAATCTATGCGTAAGGTGTCGACTAATGAGACATAGCTGGCTGTACCTGGTCTTCTTCAACGTACTCTGGTGAGTTCGGATTCCATTTTATATCATGCTCTGGACAGTATTTGCCAGTGAAATCGGCCTGATTGTGCTTTTGATATGTCTGGGAAGCAGCACTCTAACAAACTGTACAGGGTTTTCCTACCTTTGTATGCTCTCGTCATGGCCTATAGGTCTCTAACAGGAGCGTCGCCTCTGAGAGATGTCGAAAAGAAGAAGATGTGAATATGGATTCCACTGCGCGAAGATCTCACGTGTGCGATAAATTCAAAACTATCGACTTCATTCTACTCGATATTAGCGAAAAGCAGCACCGTGAAGACGTATTTAGTGTATTAACACTGGGCAATATTAGAATTTAATTTGATTCGTCAATTGAAATTGTTGACTGGGGTACCAATATCACCAAGACTGGCATCCATCTAGCGAAGGTCGCTATCAACGTCAAGAGGCTCCTCCCTCAATCATCTTGTCTATGAATGCAATGTGGTCGCTAATGATTTGAAAGAACCGAACCCGACTCCACTTATATGCAAGTCCGCGCAAAACGCGTCGGTCGAATGTGTGACAATGTACATCATGCTGCTGGCCAGTTCATTCATTCGAATGTCATGGTCATTTCCTTTTCCTTGCCGAATTCATCATCAAACTCATCGGCCCATGCATTGTGTTCCAGGTTCATGTTGACTGGAAGGGCGGAGCCAGCCGATATGGATGATGAGAAGGGAGATGACGAGGTGTTGATACCAGGCGCTGTGTAGGATCTCTCTAAAGTGGAAGAGGGGTTTGCAGAACCTACTGCAGCTGCAGTTCCTGCACCAGCTGCAGCGGCAGGAGCTATAGCAGTCTTTGGTTTTGTAAATTGGGAAGTTTGTGGGGTCGAAGGTGATATGGAGCGAAGTGGTGGTGTAAAAGCAAGCTTGCTTGGAGGTGCAGATTGACTTCGTTCATCTGCTTTGATCATCCGATCAGGGGTTCCCAAACTTTCGTTGGATTTGATGTCCAGTTTCATGGGCGGTAAAGTGGATTCTGGTAATTCCTTCACCACAATCCCTTGAGCAGCAAGTTCTGCAACTTCAGCTCGCAGTGCCTCGATATCAAACAAAACGCCGTTTGCTTTGCCCTCTAACACCTCTTTATCCTCGGTTCCTTCGCGAACCTTTTCATCATACATTTCCCAGTCTTTCTTTTCCACGGCTTCCTTCTTGCGGAACCAACCAAATCGGCTTGTCTTTGTTGGTTTGTCTTGAAGCTTTTTGCGAGCTTCTTCAATCTCGTTGATCAATTCGCGTTGCCGGCTTTCGTGATTCTCCGGATCTGGATCTTCAATTTCGGTGAATTCATCTGATTCGACTTGCCATCCAACCTCGCGCAATAGTCGGGGCATTGCTTGACGGTAGGACATATGACCGGGCACAAATTCGGTGACATTGTAGTTCTCGACACCGGGAGTCTCGACGGGTGCAAGCCCGGCAACACGGCTGATACCGCCACTGGTTGCACGGAAAAGATAGCCTTGCAGATGTTAGAATGTAACGTCAAAACAGCAAGATAGAACACACCTAAAATCCAGTCATTTGTAGCATAGCCATTGACGAATCGACCGGATACAACCGACCGTAGTTTGACAAACTCATCCGCCTTCACTACGACAGGAGAGCCAAACATGTAGACGTTTTGGATGATGCCGAATTGACCTCTCTTGGCAAGTTCTCGTAAACACGCATAGATTACACGAGATCCAAGCGAGAAGCCCACGAGAGTTATTGGACGACTTCCGAGATTTCGGTCAATTAAGGAATCAGCAAGAATCAATCCAGCCAAGTCGCCTCTTGCCAAAGACACTGTCCAAGGGTTGTCGATGAGATAGGCTAGCTTTGTCAGCACGATTGGCAATTGTAATGCTGCCATAAGAGCCACCAGAATTGTGCTACCCAGTACTTGTTGTAGGGCCTGGGTGAGAGCCTCTGTCGCAAGAATGTTGATAGTGTCACCCATACTTTGGAGCATTTCTGGTTCCCAAAACACCGAGTATATATCACCCATGATCGGATCAACAGTACTGAAAGGTAGCCGAACGTCATCTACCTTGCCTGTGAGCCATCCTGCAACAGTGACAATAAGGTTTACACGCTTATTGTTATGTAATGGCCTATACTCAAAGGTTTGGACAGCGCCAGTTCGTCGTTCTGATGCCTTGAAGCCAATATTTGATCCAGTTACAATTCCCGTTGTTGTGATTATAGCCGCACCGCCTGCGCCGGCGAGGAAGCTGCCAGTACCGGCTACACCAAAGGTGGTAAACCCAGCTGCAAGACCAGCGCCGATAACAGGGGCAAGTAGTCCAGCGGAAAGACCAATGACGAGGCCACCTCCCACTGTGGCCAACCCCATCATGACGAGACGTTTGTTCCGGTTACGCTTTTTCCGATCCTCCATGTGTTCCTCTTCATTCCAGTTCTCTTTATTTGCTGCTTCTTGCATTTCAAGGGCATCTGTAACTCTCTTTTCGAATCGACAAATATCTTCGACCGAGACATCTAGATAGGATCCTATTAGTTCCAATAACCTTCTTGAGCGTGAGTCGTATATGGAATCGGCGATCAAAACAAGAAACAGGTCACAAAGAACAGTCCAGCGTATATCAACGTCAAGACTACGAGCTTCAGAGAACTCGGACGGATCTTGTACTCTTGAGACTTCTTCATCTGCCGGCTCTTGCTGTTCTTCTTCTAATGCCATATTATTCTGATTGGGTTTGCTGTCGAGATCCTCATCATCGTCTCCGTATGAGTTCTCAAAGGTATTGGTCCGGGGACTTGAGCTACGACTTTTTTCAGATGTCGGGTATACAGAAAGCCCCTTGTCGGACAAGCCCTTTTCGGAACTTTTCCGGTCCTCTGACACGGCATCCACCGATAGACTGGACTCGGCAGCAGTCTCGGTCCTCATAGGATTTTTGACTCGAGCATTTTGCATCAATGAAGGTGTCATATCGGATGGCTGAACTCCGTGAGCAGCAAGTTGCTCGATCATGATCTGTTCTAAAATCATGTTAATTGAGAGCATAACTTGACTCCGACGATTACTTACCAGCGGATTCAATCTCCATATGGCTGTACAATCTAACCATGATCTTTTGACTCCACATTGCCATGGCTTCTCTGGCAAGACTGAGGAACTTCTTCGTTTTGCGGCTTTTCTCAAACCTATCAAACTCCTTCATCATCTCAATCATCGCAAGACGCACGATACCAACATAAGCGATACGCTGTGTTTCGGTCATGATAGTTTTCGTAGTTTGCATTTGCGCAACCTGTATAATATTAGCTCATCAGTCTTGCACTAGGCCAGCCTGTATCTAAGTTGACCAAAACAGTTGCATCAAACAAGAGCAACATACCATGTCGCGTCCTTCCTCATCTTCATCCATCAGATTTGTACTTGGTTCCTTGAATAAATAAGCTGTATTTTCGTCCATACTGGTGGCAGATTGAGCATCCTCGTCCAATTGTACTCGGGTATAACCCTTTCCAGCGCCACCTAGTTGTCCGTATTGATTGGCCTCATCATCAGACTCTTCATGTTCTTTCGCCACAAGCTTTCCATCATCATTATATATGTTAAATGGCGCGAATGCCGGCATTGTTTGCCAATCTTCTTCCTTTTCCACTTCATCATCAACTTCTTTCATTGGTGCGAGCTGCTGATGAGACCATTCGGATGCGGTTTGTACGGTATGTTTTCCAGGTTGTATGGTAATTCCGTTTTCGACGTGAGGTGAAGCATCCTCAGGAATAACACCAGGGCCATCCTTCTCTTCAACGGGGGCCACCTTGTCTGCGACAGCATTTTGAGTTGGTGGTGTTTGAGACTTGGAGTCTGCCGTCTTGTCTGAGAGTTCTGATTTGGGTAATGCGCCCGTCGATGCCGGTGTCGCTGGGTTGATAATATTTGGTGATTTGGTCGTCGAAAGTGTATTCAATGCTTCGGCGGATGATGTTGATGTGTTTCTAGTAATTGGAGCATCAACTTTCCCTTTTGATTCTACAGGCGTCTCTGGCGCATCTTCAAAATTCCCCTCAGACGAACCATCATCATCTTCTTCCACTACCTTTTTAGGTATAGCTTTCTTGATCGGCAATCCCCATTCGTCTATTTCCTGAAGGTTACTGGTGCTTTTGGGAGTGTCTTCAGCAATAACACCAGCCTTGGTGCCATTATCGTCAGATTTGTTGCTGTTAGCGGGTGGATCATCTGCGGGCATGACGAAAAGAGTCGGACCGGGTAGCGCAGGAAAACATATGAGAGGATGTGGGGATGCGGAGGAGGGTCGGAATGGAGATGATGGTTTTGTGATTAGAGAACAATGGTTGTAGAAGGAGTAGAGGAGTTGCTCAGGAGTAGCTCATGGTCTAGTGATCAATAGATTCTTGGCCGAGAGGGGTTTGCGAGTAAGATTGGAGTCTGTAGTGTCTTTGAAGATCATGGTAATAATAATCACTAGACACTAGGCTAGCGCATTCAACCATCTGCAGTATTTAATACCAAAAACGTCTGTGCAAGGTAGGGCCGGTTCCTGAATCTCCGTATCGGCTAGACTTTCAACCGACATCTCGGAACTTCGGCTGTTAATGCTCAAGCATTTTGACAAGGGTATCCCTGCTGATCTCAACATCGTGCCTGCTGGCCACTTTTTGACACAGCTTCAACACTGGCTGAAAGCTGCCATTCACTTGCACTGAAACTTCATATTTACTAGCCTTGTACAGAGATGTTTGTTTCTCTCTTACTCCTGTCTGTTTCTAGTTCTCTCAACATATGAAAGCGACCCTTTGCCTTCATATAACCTATGTCCTGCGGTATCACTCCTTCATCCTATCCGAACACATACACGTCCATGAACGTATAAATCATGTTGCGCATGTTGGAGGCGCAAGCGCCGAAACAGCAGACAGCAACCGACACCATATCCACTCTAAGTAGTCGCCTCAATAATGCCACCCTCCTTGAGGATCGTCGCGCCGCCATACTTGGTCTTCGCAGTTTCGCAAAGGAGTATCCTGCCTCCGTTGCCTCTGGATCCCTTCGAGGATTGATTGCATGCCTCACCAAAGACCTTGAAGATGTGGATACAATTAAAGTGGTTCTAGAGACTCTATTGATGCTCTTCAACCCAAATGCCGACAGTCCAGAAGCGAGCGAAGAGATTGCGCTTTGGCTGGCAGACGAGTTCACTCAAGTTCGTAGTAGTCTTGCTATCTCTGAGAGCTTTTGCTAACTCGCGCGCAGCGGCAAGATAATGTCAAAACCCTCCTAGATCTCCTCGAAACCTCCGATTTCTTTTCTCGATTATATGCCCTGAAACTCCTGGCAGCGTGCTTCGGAGCTCGACCAGAGAGAACCCAAGAATGCGTTCTGAATTCTGCTTTGGGAACGTCACGGCTCGTCGCGACATTAGAGGACTCGAGGGAGGCGGTACGAAATGGTGGGCATCATGGACCTGTACCCAACAGCGAGTGTCTAATAACATTCACAGAGGCACTCGAATTGCTAGGCAATCTAACCCAATCATCCACCGAGCTACAGAAGCTTGTTGCTTTCGCAGGGACTTATGATCATTTGTTTCAACTTTTAGAGCAAGAGGGAGGACTTCAAGATGGTGGCATAATCGTGCAAGATTGCTTGATCTTACTTGCCAACCTCGTTCGACAGGTCAGTTTAATGAGAAAGTGTAGCGATCAGAATAGCAACAGCTCTTACGCTCTGTTGTTGCTGTTGTCTTGCTTGGAATGGGATTAAAAGCTAATGAAGTGAGCTAGAATTCTTCTAATCAATCACTGTTCCGAGAAAGTGGTTGCGTCTCAAAACTATCCAATGTTATAAAATCCGCCTACACGAAACCAGCAAATGGCGAAAATGCGACCGAAGAGTTCCCGAATCCTCAACGAGATAGGAATGTTTGGGGCTTGCTGGCGGTAATCAGGCTCTTCCTGGTGAGTGGAAGCGTGGGGACCAATATCAATCAGCGGTCCTTTCAACAAAGTGGTATTTTACAACAGGTTTTGGATCTTGCATTTAGAGATGCAACTGATGCTCCAATAAGATCCGAAGCTCTATACACCTGTGCCGACATGATACGCGGGAATCCAGATCTACAGGCTGGCTTTGCTCAGTTTGTGGTCCCGGTAATAGGAGATTCAGAGCATGTTCCTCAGCAAAATGGAGCAACAAACGGTGTACTCAAAGCACATGTTATTGATGCACTCCTGAATCTGGTAATTGCCGCTAACGACACGCCTTTTAATATTCGCCTCGCAGCATGCGAATGTATCAAGGGTTATATAACAAACCATACAGAGATCCGACTACATTTTCTGAGCCATGCCATCAATGGTCACGTTTCCGGGGAAGACGAGACAGCAAACATTCTATCCGAACTTTTGGGGGAAAAGTCGGGTGCTTCAGGGGACCCATCTCGAACCTGGTTTGCTGCCGTCATTGCGCTTCATCTGATATGGGATGATGCACAGGCCAAGAAAGCACTCATGGATGTATCCGAGGGAGATGCAAGTCGCGGAGAGGAAGTTGTGACTTGTATCCAAACACTCTCAGGGCACCTCATTGCTGGAATCCAACGAGATGATGATGAGCGGACGCTTATAGCGTATCTGATGCTCCTATGTGGACTGCTTTACGAAACACCGGCAGCTGTAGATGATTTCCTTGGAGAAGGCAGTTCGTTACAAGCGCTGATACAAGCTGTCTCACAACCATCATCTTCTGCCGTCCTTGTCAAAGGTCTTTGCGCTCTTTTGATAGGCATATTGTATGAATACTCGACAAAAGACTCGCCGGTGCCTCGACGAAAGCTACAGTCTCTCTTAGTTTCCAGTATGGGCCGAGAGCGGTACTTACAGGCGTTGAACAGTTTTCGATCTCACCCTTTTGTCCGCGATTACGAGGTCTTTATACAAGGAAGTGCAGCTCCAGGTACGTTTTGCTTCGAGGCATTGTCATTATGCCGTTCGTCCGTATAATTTTCGGAAAAAACAACCGCTAAGACTGATCAGGCCCGTCATCGGAACTACCTCCATACGCATATTTCGACTCAATGTTTGTTGAATTCTTGAAGGACAATTTTAGTCGATTCAGTAGGGCGATTGATCGCGATCCCGGTATTGAAATCCAGGTTGGATCCAAAGAAAACGGAGTCGATCGGGAACTCGTCGATTCACTGCGATCCCAGATCGAGGAGGGCAATCAGTCTTTAGAGAAAGTCGAGTCTCAAATCTTAGACTTGGAGCAAAAGCTGGACCAGGCACAAGCAACACACCGTAGAGACGTGGAAACCTCACAATCAGAGATACAGCGATTGACACAGATAAACAGTAGCATTCAACGAGAAAGCGAAGAGGCCTTGACTCAGAAAGACGCAGATCATTCTGCAGCTCTGAACGAGTTGCAATTGACTTCCTCGCGTCAAATCCAAGATCTTCAATCTCAGCTGAACGCAGCTCGCAAGGCCGCTGCAGAGGAGTCGGAACGTACAAAACAATACTACGATCGACAGCTATCGCAGGCTCGAAGTGGGAAGACTAATATCGAAGCCAGACTTACCAATGTCCAAAAATCTCTGGATGACATGACTAAAACGCATGGCGAATCACAAAAGACCATCGCTGATCTGCAGAGCGAGAACAAGTCATGGAAACGAGCCATTGATTCATTAAAGGCAGCCTCAGAAAAGAAGGATAAGCAACTTCAAGACCTGCGAGATGATATGAAGAAGCAAGTCAGTGAATTGCAGGCTGCTGTCAAGGCGCACAAGGAAACTGCGGAGGATGAAAGAACTAAAGTGTCCATGCTAGAGAAGGAAGTGTCCGAGCTTGAAGCAGCGTCAAAAAAGAGTAAGGAAGATCTCGCCAAGTCTAAGAAGGATTATAGTTCGAAGGAGGAGGAACGCAAAGCTGCACAAACAGAACTGGACGATCTCTTCCTCATGTTACAAGATATTGAGGAGAAGAGATCAAAAGACAAAGTAGGTGGCTGTGCCGTGAGCTTTTATACCATGTACTAACCGACACAGAAACGACTAAAAGCGCTTGGCCAGGAAGTCTCAGATGATGAGGATGACGAGGACGAAGAGGATGAAGATGAAGAATAAGGGTTGGAATCGACGGAGGTTCTCTTTCCAGTGGATCTAGACTGTCAAGTCAATCTTCGAACTCTTCGTTTCCGGCTGTGAGACCGGTCATCCATGGCATAGCTAGCGCTGGACGGACACATCGATGTATATGTTCTTTATTTGCTGCCTGTGGTTTCAGATACCGAAGCTTCATTCCGGTACTGCAATAATTCCGAAGCACTTTGCAGACCCTTTCTGGAGTTGTACCTAGGAAGGGCCGATGATATATCTATACAAAAAGCAGCGTTAGTAAGCTCTCCTCCTACAGTGGTGAAATGCAGTCAACAAGTGAAAAATTGCTTTCAGAGAGAAGATTATAGTCGCCAAATCTAACCAGCTTCAAGAGCGGCTATTGTCTGTCTAAGGATGACTAGTTTTCTTTCATCATGAAGGTCAAGTATAACAATAAGGAATGGCTGCGCAACGTACCTTGACCAAATGTTCTAAGCATCTGTAGAAGCTGATAGAGCAGTTTTCAGGATGGTAATATGAGCCTAGTAATCCAATTCGAGAGTCTCGGTTTTGATTTCATCCGCTTCCCGGCATATTCTTCGAAAAGTTCTTTCTTCTCCATCACCCTTGAAATTCTTTGCCTTGCGCTTGGGAGGTTTGTAAAATTGCTTCTGGCCGGATTTCTCTGGCAAGTCCGCTTCCGACGTTACTGCAATCTTAGACTTTCCAGACCGCGCAGGGGCAGATCGAAGTAGGGTCTTTATGGGAGCTGATTTGAGCGCATTCACAGGCTTTTGAACCTTTTCTGAACCAGATTCTAGTGTAGATGGTGTTCCTTCTTCGCTCAGCTCGTCGTTTTCCATTGCGCGGCGGTGTTTCCGAAGTAATTCTTGAAGCTCGCTATGCCGGAATATAGCGACCTGTTCGTCCGTCAAGGTGCGCTTCGTTCCATCTGGATAGTGACCCAGCCCGTCATCTTCATATGATTCGATTGCAGGCTCCGGTACGACAGCTGTAGGGAAGTGGTTTAGATGAAAGGATTGCAGATCAGCCTATGTTCTGTTAGCCAAGTTCGGTAAAACGTTGAATGAGGATGAACTGACAAGTGTAACCGTTGGCGCGGTCATTGCGCCAACTCTCAAGTGAGTATGAATAACTGGGCTTGCATGTCAAGCTGTGTTCATGCACGGATACCAGCTCCTGTGATAAATGGAGTTCAAAATTTCCGGCCAGCCAGTGATTTTTTGAATTGGAGGTAGCTGATCGATGGATCAAGATGCAGTTGAAACTTGAGGATTTGAAAATACAGTGCTGCCAGGGTTCTGTTGTCCCCCCCCTAAAAATATGAAATGGCGCTTCAGGGCCTGATTGGAGGGCGAGAAGATCTAAAGAGTGCGTTAGTATGTAAATTTGTTAGCGTAGCCCCTTAGATTAATCTTGCCAACTCCATCTACTTCCTATGTTACAATGTTATCTGTTCTGAAGCTAAACCTTTATTAGATACTGTTAATTCTACTGTTTTAATGCATCTTAAAGCTAGTAGCGAGTAGTAATTCAGGCTTAGAATTCACTTTCTACGTTGCTGGCACGGCTTCAATAGCGAGCCAAAATGTAGTATTTAGGAAGGATGGTTTGAAGGGGCTGCTAATGGGCCGCGACCGGGAGGCGCCCTACAAATTTGCACTGTAACGCCCATCCTGTCCCGCACATCTACCCAATTACGTCGTGTTCCCCAAACTTCTTAAATCGATGGGGGGACAACAGAACCCTGGCAGCACTGTAGCTCGCAGCAGGCAGCAAGGATCGAGCTCTAGATCGCGCGGTAAATACGCTAGCACTATATAGGTTAGACTGACGTCAGGCTGTATCCCGTTCCCCTCTGCGCATGCGGCTTTAGTGCACAATGCGAGTTCTAAGCAGTCGTGGCAGTGAGTAGCTTTACTTCCGCAACCTTGAAACACGATCATGCATAGTATCGTCTATCTAGCTCTATTCATTTCGGTACTCCCTGTCTCCAAAGCTCAGCTCATTGTGCCTGCCATCTTCCCAGCACAATTTCCAATGGATTCCCCAGACAGCACCCTCGCCGACCGCATACCCCGCGAGAATCGCATACAGATATTTTCTTCCCTTCTTCGCGATGTAGATTCGGCATGGGGCCAATTGTCTGATCCGGCGAAATACTGCGTTGTACTTGCGCCAACCAATCCAGCTCTACATGCGTTACCAAGCAAACCGTGGAAAGAGGGGCCAGACGTTGAAGCGTACGGAGAACAGGCATATGAAGGAGAGGCTGGAATCACACGGGCAAATAATAATCTCAAGAGCTTCGTAGAGAGACATGTTGTTCTAGCCAAGGACTGGCGGGAAGGACAGAAGGCTAAGACTATTTCTGGTCTAGAGGTTTGGTGGGAACAGAAAGATTCAAGCAAAGTGGTGAGTTGAAACTTTGCTGTTCATCGTATGACTATGTTAACTGGTCTATGAAGATCCAACCTGGTGATATAAAAGTTGTAGCTACTGCCGACGAGGCTAGTAACGGCGAGGTGTGGATTCTCGACAGCGTGGTAGGGAAGTAAAAGTCCTGAAGCATGTACAGCAGGGAATAATGTTATGAATATACGAAGGTTTATCATTTTAGGGTGGTGATGAATCTAGGCATCTGATACCTTGGGCTATTTAAGGCGGTCTTCCATGCAGTAGAGGATCCTTCCTCGTCCAACCACATGCTCTTATGAAGCTTGCGATAGATATCAATTGCGCAGGTCTTCAACATAATCGTACACCAAGCGAGCTCGGACGACCTTATCTCCCTTTTTGACCACAACTCGACGGACGTTTTTGCGAACACCGTCAACAAGCGCGAATCCCCACACTTGACGAGCAGTCCAGCCGTTGCCCTGGCTCTCAACCGTACCGTCGATGAATGTCTCAGTGGCATCAATCCAGCCATCCTTGACAAACGTATTGTCTTCATCGTCCCCGAGGTCAGAAAGCTTGCGCCATTGCGTATAGCCTGGTTTCATGATTAGTAACAACCACCAATGATGTGTTCTCAACATACCCTTGACATGGCCGAATACGTGGTCTTCGTGATCTGTCCAGAGCTTTTCGTCGCCTTGAGGGATTGAGCGCTTCTCTTCTGTGCCTTTGATTCCAGCGGCGCCTGGCTGTACGATATCGATGTGTTCGATGCCCTCCTCATCTGTGTATTGTTTGACGATCAGAGTGACAGTCATCATGCCAATGGCTTTGCGAATAATCCAGCCAATGCCTTGCTATGCCTTGTATGAGTTTCGAAGAGTAAGGGGCGCAGCTATGCACTTACAAGCTGCAGAATAGGATCGACGGGGTCGCTTTGGGTCTTGTTCATGGTCCATTTGCCGTTGAGGTCTTTGATGGTGCGCTTCTCTGGAGCAGCCATGATGTCAGTCTGGTTTGTATGTTTACTGAAGGATGACTGTTCTGTATGGATATGAGATTGAGAAGTTCGTAAATGTTGGAGGTTGTGGTGAATTGATTGCTAGGCAACTGAGCAAGGCGACTGAAGATGATTTGACTGCCACTGTGAGCAGGTACCAACGGCAATGACGTGGAATAGTATTGGGAAAGAACAGACAGTAGGAGCGGGCACGTCACATTTAAATTAAAGACCGACTTGACATTGAATAGCGACTACTGGACTCTGGAGCATGTGCCTGCGTGTCCCATATGAAAGCTGGGGCAAGATGACTGCGGGGGGTAGGGTAACGACCGAGGTGTCAAAAGTAAGAGCTTGCGGCCTTGTGAGCTTGTGAGCTGTAAGAGTAGCTCTCGTGCTTGCTTCGTCACTACCTAGTCACCACAGGCTTGAGGCTTCAGATACTACAGTAGTATCTGTAGTATCTCGATCTGGTCGGTACGGCCGAACTGTTACTGCTGGTGGGGACTTACTTCCTTGATCATCTAGCCATATCAAGGTATGGTGAGAATTTGAAAAGTCTCAACGATTGCATTCTGCTAGGCAGTAAAGGCAGTTCATTCGAATATTTAAACCAAGCACTTTTTGAAGCTGTTCTATTCAGGCCTGGCTTGAGGGAGCATCGAACACCAACCCTGATCCACAATTCAGATCTGATGTATTGGAACCCATGAGCGATAGTGGTGGGCTCAACGAGTCAACGTTGAACGAGTTTCGGCTTTGTGTGAATCACTGAAGTTAGAGACCTGTGTAGGCGGGTCGTTCGTGGATCTTATGCTTCCATCAGTAAAAGGCTGCTCCAGATATCGTTCCCGCATGACAGTCTAATAGGACTACAAAGGGCACTCTGCATAGAGCCACAGTCGAGATCAGTAGTGAGAAACATTGAAGGAGGAATGGCGATTGAAAAGGAGTAACCAGCAGCCAGTTACATTACGATGTTGCAGATAAGATAAGATGAATTCTTGAGGAGGGGCAATAGAGCAATTAAGTCGCGTCTCCTGTACGCGTAAGTTCGCGTCCAACTGCAGTGCTGCACTGTCCGATCTCAAAGTTCAAGAAATCACCAACTGCACGAAAAGTTCAGAGCGCGCGTCGACTCTATATACGGGCTATCCAGGTCCGAGATGTCAAATTTCTTCAACCTCAAGGCGCGTCAGGCCGCCGCTGTGGCGGCAGGCTCCTCAAAAGACGCATCCCCTAAGGAAAATGCAATGCAACCATGGGTAGAAAAATAGTACGTACTGCAAATGTTCGGGAATCTGCGTATTCTGATACATCTAGTCGACCCAAAACTCTATCCGATGTAGCCGCTCAAGATCACACCACCACAGTCCTTCAACGAATGCTTCAATCCTCTAACCTTCCTCACTGCCTTATGTATGGTCCTCCAGGTACAGGCAAGACATCGACGCTGCTCGCCCTAGCGCGGCAACTATACGGCCCCGAGCTTATGCGATCTCGTGTTCTTGAACTCAATGCATCCGATGAGCGAGGTATCAACATTGTCAGAGAAAAGATCAAAGACTTTGCACGTCAACAACTTTCAAATCCCCCAGCTGGTCCAGCAGGCATCGAATATCGCAAGAAGTACCCCGTTCCACCTTTCAAAATGATCATTCTCGACGAGGCCGACAGCATGACACAAGATGCCCAAAGTGCGTTGCGGCGAACAATGGAAACATATTCGAAAATCACTAGATTTTGCCTAGTATGCAACTATGTTACCCGGATCATCGATCCACTGGCAAGCAGATGTAGCAAATTTCGATTCAAGAGCTTGGACAAAAACAATGCTGCAAACAGATTGGAAGACATTGCAAAGCTTGAGAGTGTACCTCTGGAGGCAGGAGCGATCGATGCCTTGGTTCGCTGCAGCGAAGGTGACTTGCGAAAAGCAATAACATACCTGCAGAGCGCTGCTCGACTCGTGGGCGCTTTGGGATCGAAGAAAGACAAAGATGGAGACGAAGAGATGGAAATTGATGATGACCAGTCTGGTAGTGTGACGGTCAAGATCGTGGAGGAGATTGCAGGTGTTGTACCCACTCAAGTCATTGACGAACTTCATGGCGCTATGCAAGCAGGAAAGGGCAAGAAAGCAGGGTCGTCATATGACAGTATTGCTAAAGCTGTGGAGAATCTGGTTGCTGATGGCTGGAGCGGAACTCAAGTGATGACGCAGCTCTACGAACGACTTTTGTATGATGAAACTGTGCTTGACCCGCAAAAAGCTAAGATGGTCATGGTGTTTTCGGAAGTTGACAAGCGTCTTGTTGACGGAGTCGATGAGCAGCTTGCAATTCTTGACTTGTCGCTACGCGTTTCGACAATTATGGCTGCAGCATGAGTTTATGTCTCTAATCATGTATGAACATGTCAGGCATAGCATTGTAAATGTCAATGGATCGGCTAGTGTTCTATTGACTTAAGAGACAAACATGCCTCCTCTGAGGACAACACTGTGCTATTTAGTCTAGGACGTCACAAAGTGCTAATTGTTATTTTCAGCTCCTGTATAATATCCGCTACAGAATACTAGCATTTAATGGGAGAGGTTGATGTTGTCAACAAGGCTGGAGTTAGGCTGAACGTGCAGGGATGAGCTGACTTGCAGCTTTGACGCCATCAACATTTCCTTCCAACTTCCTGCACTCCCGACCAGCACAGCAAGCGATCTTCAGCCTAAAACCCAATCTTCTAAAACTTTACAGTCGCATTTAAATTTCCATTTCGACGCATCGCCCTATAATGACAACTTTAGACGGCCAGCCATCTGCAGCCTCTGCATGGGCAGACAAATACCGCGGGGTATGCATTTTTAACCACCGGCGTACGCGGTTTTTTCTGACGCTATTGAATATAGGCTACAGTTGAAGATCTAGATCCACCACAAGCATTAAGCACAAATCCACACGAACCCATCGCGCATGCTCTCATGGTCGCTTTTGAGCGCGATTACACCCATCTGACTGTCGTCTCCAGCGAAAACCGTGCGCTGTTAGGATACCTCTCGATACCCCGGCTAAAACAGATGCTCAAAGAGGGCAAGGTGACGGAATCGGACAATGTCAAGAATGCCATGTTGAAGTTCAGGAGGGGCAAGGTCTACAAAGTCATTACCATGGATACACCGCTGGAAGAGCTGGAGGCCTTCTTCGAGGGTGGGGAAGACGGTTTGGGGAAGCAGGACTTTGCGGTTGTTACAGATTATACGAGACGATTCGTGCTGGGCGTCGCGACAAGGGCGGATTTGGAAGAGTTTGTTAAACGACGGCCTGCGTAGGGGCGGGAGCTTTGGCGTAGCTCAACACAACTACCCACCGAGGCGACGTAGGTGCCATGGCTGCAGTGGCAGTATCAGCATGATACTTAAATTCCGCCTTGCTCCGCATTGTTTGTATACTCATATCGCCATGAATTTTTCGGTCGATCCTTTCAACATGACACCAGCAGAGAGTTTTGCATTCACCAACGGTCACTGAGGCATAATCATCAAGGCCTGTGGACTCGGCTGCAAGTTTTGCCCACGAACAAGCTTTTCAACTTGCATGTTCCTCTTCAAAACTCACATCGCTTCGTTCAGCTTTCGCTATCATGCAGAGTGACTTGATAGTCGAGTCAACGTACTTCGAATTGTTTGATCACGCCAAGTTGATGGATTGCCCGAAATTGGTTGTCGTTCTCCCTTCAAGTTACATGCTATCTCGGTTATGCTTCAATAAGGCGTTGGAGACTATTGGATAATATATCTGCCAACCAAAGTAAGAGCACTAAGACTATACAGCGTTAGATACATCAAACTTGCAAAACCAACCATCAGAATCTATTCTGGCATTCTGTCGAACAAGAAGTGGCAGTGGTTATTTCTTGGATCCCAGTGTCTGTCTCATCAACAGTCCTTCCAGATCACACAGACAGGATATTGCGGTGTACATTTTTGGTGTTGCTGCCTTCCATATCAGACCAAAGATCATAGACGCGATTGAATGTGCCATGAGGTAGGCCGCAGAGCGATGGCATCGCTTTCCAAAGTCGAACTGCATACTTTCTTTCGATTCGAATCTGTTCGACATCTCGCGCGTTCCATAATTCAATTAGTCGTTCTCGGACGTGATGGTCGGAAATGCGATCGCGTCCCCATTGCAGCCAAAGCAACTTCGGACCTTCGTGGAGTAGACACCAATTTACCCAAGATTCTCCGTCCCGGAAGTCGTGCCACATGTACCATGGCAGTCTATCTCTTTCAGTCTGGTGAATCTTGTTGGTATTTGACCAGTCAAAAACATCATCACCTTCGAGATGGACACTGCGAGACGTGTTCCTCATAAAGCGATGAATGTGAGGCAGATCATATTTGGTCTTGAAAAGGGATCTGACAATCTCTTCGGTCAGGCAATAAAAGTTGCCACGTTCTTGGTTCGACATGAGGTATCTCCTGCGTCGTTTGAAGATTAACTCTTCTCTTCTTTCGATCATGTCTGCTGCTCGACTGCTTATGGACTTCTTTGGGAACTGAGGATCTATGTGTTGCAAAAGACGCTGGAGCCGTTTTTTCAAGGGCATGCGAGGAATATTGTTGTCCGGAAGTCTATAAGCGTCTTTCGAAATTTCAGATAGCATTTTCGCGACGTGTAATCCAATGTCAATCCTGGCTCTTGCGGCATCGCCCATCGCATTGTCTGCAGAAAACCCAAGGTCAACGCAGTATCTACGAAATGACTCCAGGCGGAATCGATCGACGAGCACAGCGGTCAGATGGCTGTAAACGAGACCACCAAGCCAACCAATTCCTGAGGAGATAGGATCGGACTTGGCTTGCTGTAGCATATGCGGGACATAATGGAATGCCTCCTCGGCCAGGTCCACGCAACTGCTCTGAATCAGAAGTGCCCAGCAACGACTGACCAGGCATAGGTTGAAGATGTCCATAACAGATAAACCTAAACGTATCATTATCAAGATCTCGTTTGGCAGGGTATCGAAGTTGGAAGCTATTATTGGAAAGCCTGGCGTCAAAGGTGTCAGAATGGATACTTAGGTAGCTGATCCCGCCATGCTCATCCAGTTTGACTGTATAGCACCACGGTAACAGTAGTATGCGGTTTGCATGGTGGATAGTAAAAAGAAGAGATTGAAGGAATTGACCCTACCTTGGCGTGAGGTATTCCCAGGATGTGTTGTGCTTTGGGACAGCTACAGCGAGCTACTGGTTCAGTCCAGGTGACATGACATCAAAACAATGTCTGCCTCGCCGCCCCGTTGGTTCAACTTCGGTCTATTGAAACGTCGCTACATGCTATATGCTTTCTTGGTAGTGAGGTTTGCAGATGAATGGAAATGGGAACAGTGGAAGTGTAATGACTGAAAAGCGAATGGATATCACCATAATTGGCCTTGCGTCTATAAAATTATAAAATAGCACCGTCCTCCTTACATACCGCTTCTGTTCTGTATCTGATACAGATAGTAAAGTGGGAATTGTGTAAAAGACTACCATAAACCGACACATGCCAGGGACCAGCAAAGCTGTTTGGGCAAGTAAGCATATACTAGACTGCTCAGTTTGTTCTTAGCATTCCCGGCCCACTGTATTGTCCGCAGTGGTCTGTATATACTCTGAGCAATCAGCAAGATCATGATTAACCCTGACAATGATTGGGCCTTGTAAGTATGTCCTTGGCGTTATGTGTATCTTTGAAGTGCCCTAATATGAACACTTCTTTTATTAGCAGTCAACTGATAGACAAATTAACAATGAGCAAGTTTGAGCATTCTCAGCGCATCCTTAGCTGGCGCTTAGGCAAAACATTGATGGTTTTAGTCACTGTTGAGTAGAGAATCTCATGTCTTTTTAGTTCTTTCTCTCATAGGATTTTCTCAAAGATAGTGTTCTGAGCACATAATCCATCCTGTTACGTACTCATATATCAAATGCTCCCTGCTATGGTAATCAAATTCTCTTAAGTATATCATCGGCTAAGATGTGATGTTGAGGCACTCTTTATACATATCTCGTATACCGGGCTTCTGTACGACAAGATTCTTACTATGAAAGAAATAACGCTTGAGACCTCATCACAGATATCATGACCACGACTACAGCTCTGGTAGCCTTTCTGGCTTTAATGGTCACCGTCAAGCCAGCAGAGGCTATGATATCCAAGGGCCGCTTCGGACACGGTCTCATTGGTTATGGTATTCCTATGTATCAGCCATTTTGTGCCTCTGCATGCCGTGACAGCATCAAATCCGCAACTTTGAATTGCACTCCAGCAGTTTCTGGGACTCATGGTGAGCATTCAATGGCGATCACCGAGCCAAAGTGCTACGCTACTGATGAAAGTTTCCTTACCACATTGGCCTACTGCGTGTCGCAACATTGCAGCAGCACTTCCCTCTGGAAAGTTGAGAGATGGTGGAAAGCGAATGTTGCTGGCAACGCAGATATACAGCCCGAGCCGAAATGGTCGTACCAGCAGACACTTCTCAGAATCACTACACCTCCAACTGCCAACTACAACAAGAAGGCTCCACTGAATACGACAACCTTGATTCCGAATTCTACATGGTTCACCAACTTCAACGCTGATAGCGAGTTCGAAACTCTCGAGATCACAAGTGAAAACTTTGGGTAAGTTCCCATAGTCAAGATGAATTTGCCCAGCTAATACTGCAATAGGCTTATCATCGTCCTCTCAGGAGTACTCGTACCTATAGTGTTCTCGTTAGCACGATTCTTGCCATTTCCATCACTTTGGCGCTCCAAAGTAAGCGCATTGATAGTAGATCCGCCCCTTTTTGGATCGAAACACAGCCAACCGGTTTTCTGGAATCTTTTGATACTACCAACCCGTGGCCAGGCCTTTTTCATTGCATACCTCACTATTCTTAACCTCGTTCTCTCATCTGTGGATATCTGGACTAAGCAGCCCAATTCTTGGTACGAGAGCACAAACGAAGCCATTACAACGTACATTGCAAATCGCACCGGTGTGCTGAGCTTTATAAATTTGGTTCTCGCTTTTCTTTACGCAGGCCGAAACAACTTTCTTCTCTGGATAACAAACTGGTCTCACTTGACATTCATTATTGCACATCGATATATTGCTCTTATTTCGACACTCCAAGCTATCATTCACTCAGTACTATACCTTGTGTTAAAGGTGCAAGCAGGTACACATACCTCAGAGTCGAAGCTATCCTACTGGATTTGGGGAGCTGCTGCTACCGTGGCAATGACCATTCTCCTACATACATCTATTCACCCGATTCGTCAAAGGTGTTACGAGCTGTTCCTAGCGAATCACATTGTGCTCTCGATTATTGTCGTCATCGGAAGCTATTACCATATTCTCCTCCGATTTCAACATCAATGGGGATATGAAGTATGGATGTGGGCGGTGATGGCAGTGTGGGGCTTCGACCACATTGTTCGCTGGATTCGTCTCGCTAGACATGGTATTCGTACGGCCCAGGTCACGATACTAGATGAAGATTATGTACGCGTCAATGTGCCCGGCGTAGCAGGCTCTGGTCACGCGTATCTTTACTTCCCGACTCTGACATGGCGATTCTGGGAGAATCACCCATTTTCAGTAGCATCGACTCTCTTGCCAACTCCCGACCAAACTACACCAATGATCGACTCATCCGAATACACCGATATGGAGAAGAAGGGCGGCAGATTACAAGCGCAGTTAGTGTCGGGATCTGATTCAGAATCTCACCGTAGTCAATCTTACAAAGGCCATGATGCAAGTCTGACGTTTTTGATTCGAACTCAAACTGGACTGACTCGACATCTTCATCAGCGAACCAACCTTCCCATTCTGATTGAAGGAAATTATGGCTCTGACACCGACGTGACTCAATATTCAACTCTTATTGCCATTGCCGGGGGAGTTGGTATCACAGCCTTGCTACCTCTAATTCGAGCCCATAGTGGGCGAACAAAGTTGTACTGGGGTGCACGCTCCTCGGCGTTGATTAGAGACTTTGAGGTGTCGTTGGAAGGAATTGATAAGGATATAATTCTGGGACAAAGGATGGACATAGCTTTGGTTCTCGAGAATGAGCTAAGGGATGAGAAAGGCGAGGTCTGTGTGGTTTGTAGTGGGCCAAATTCCATGACTGACGAGGTGCGGACTGTCGTCACTAGACTTGTGTGGAAGAAAAACTTGAAGATCAAGCTGATTGTAGAGGCCTTTAGCTGGTAGCGTACATATTAATCATTGCATTATACTATGAATGAGCTTCCATAAATCTCAAGACTTGACACATACAAATAACTGCTCTCCTAGACGTGACCGAGCAAGCGCTCATTTTGACCCATCAAAGACTCCTACAGTCATGCCCATCCACTGACTTGCGTGGCTTTCGAGATCTTTAGCAATAAATTCTGCATTTTGTTCAAGAGTGGTTGTATAACGGCCGGCATTCATAGCCGACAAGATCGGCCTCCCCATCAGAGGGATGTGCTTTACCCAAGAATCTTGCCACGCCGGAAGAGTCTCAGCACCTGCGACAAGTTCTCCATGCAGATTTCTGGTAGGCACATCAAAGTTCGAAGATTCAGGAACCATGGTGGCTGGACATAGCATCGACCAGTCAACAGTGTCTGGTGGCAGCGACTTGAGAAGCTGGAGATTTTGACGATGCTCGAGATATATAGGGATGCTGTAAAATGTTAGTATTGTAATTCACCTGATTTCTTACGGCCCCCATTCTGAATGATAGATAGAAACAGTTTGCACGGAATGAGAACAGAACAGAGTTTTGACTTACTACTTTGAGAGCATTGTTTTTGATCTGGGATAGTATAACACTCCCATACCTCCCATAAACCAACTTCTTAAAGGCTTCTTTCTCTCCGTGCTCGCATCTCGTATGGCATTGACCACAGAGCGAAATATCAAAGGCAGATCACTCTTTCCCCATGGAGGTAGTGCTGCCAACCCGGCGGTGTTGACAACAGCATCACAGTTGTTGTCCAGAATTGCTCCCTTGATTTTGGTCGAGTCCGTAGCGTCGCCTTGGAAAACGATGATCCGCCGGTATACAGCAGCCGGAAGAAGAGATTCGAGCTTGTCAGAGGACCGAACGTACGCAACTACGCTGTGGCCATGGGTGAGCAGCGCTGGTACGAGACGAACTCCCATGTTTCCGGTGGCACCAATAAGAAGAACTTTCATAGTCACTAAAGAATTCTATGTCTTGTGTGTGAGAAACGTGGGATGTTTTGGATTGTATGGCAATGGCTTTGATAGGATATGCTGGCAAATATAAAGGCAGTCTGTATGGCCCATGACTACGGAATACACCTCATTTATGAGCGCGAATGTAGACTTGAGCTGAATCGGGTTTGCATTGAGCCGTAGGTTGCAGCGCTGAACAACTCGCTCCTACCTGTTACAAATCTCATGGTTCGTTAGCAGTGGTTACGCAACTACCTAAGTGATTATATGTCAGCGGCCGGGACGGAGTCAATGTTGTTGTTGTAGAGAAATCCAAAGAACGTTTCTTGCTGCCTACTACGGTATCGTTGGAGCCTGATGCTGTTCGGGCTGTCTCGGACTCGCGATTGACCGAGAACATGCCGAACTGGACTGATGTTATTTGCATTGTGAACCAATTCCCAGATTGGCTGAGATCCGACAGAAAATAGGACTTGTACGTATCTCGTATGACATTCCACCAGTGTTGGTGTGGAGTTTGAATGAATCAATGCCACGAGTCACCTGACACCAACTCGCCTCTCGTGGCGACAAAGCCTGGAGACAAAGCTGACAACGAGCATCTAAGCCAAATATAGATTTGATATCGAATCTTCCCACAAAGTCAAGCATTGATGCTGGAATATGATCGCTTTACAAGCGCCAGCACTCACACTACTACGGTACTCTGTTTTGAAAAGAGTTGGAGTTGAGTAGTTGAATTTCCATGGATCCTCAAACCTTAAGGAGGAGGCTTCCAAGGTTGACCGTTGAGGCTCAGCTGCACAGCTGAAATATGAGCGCCACTATGCACAGATCCCTTTCTGGTTAGACCGATCGATTGTGAACATGGGATTCTGAAATCCCCGTGCCGATGATCGTGATTTACACATCTCCATACCTGGTCATGTTTAGCGCGAACATTATTATTAGCTTAGGATTGAGCAAGCATGGCTTGAAAGCTTTAAATCCTTAAACGCAACTACTACACCACCGTTTTCTGATGGATAATGACCTGCTGACTCCAGTCCTAAGTCCTGACACAGCAGAGGTTGTCAAAGTTACCTCAAGATCACCGACGACAGGCCAATGTCTCGTAACTCTATCTTTGCGACTGAGGCTCGCTTCTATCGAGGTAAAGTTCAGCGAAGTAACCGTACACGAGCCAGCAACGGCACGAGGCTTACCGCAGGAGCTAAAAAATTCCAGTTCCAAAACATGGCACCATCGCATCTCCACTTTGTGGCCCCTTTTAGCGGCTCGGGATGCTGCTTTCTACTCACTTTGGCCAATCCAAAGTCAACGGAGCTTCATTTCTCCCCAAGATCGGCATCTCAGTCAGCCGTTGACCTTGCAATTCGAAAATGCGTCTGCTACTAATGTAAGATGCAAAATCCAATCAGTTAGATACACAAGGTACTGCGTACGAAAAGAGGAGCTGCATTGGGCGGAAGCATCCCGTAGGTCGTCTGAGTCCGAAGTCGTTAGAAACGACAGTGTGTCTCCGTAGGTGGCCTAGAAAATTTAGGCCCGAGACAATGTTTTTGACCGTATGCCCACAATGAACTGAACTTCTAGCCCCTGCAAAATCTTCAACTCCTTTCTTCTGGTCAACTACGATGTTCTTCTTATTACATTCACTGCATTTCATATGTCTTATTGGTCAAGCTTTGGCAGCGCCAGCAGATTTGGTTCACGATGCATCTTTAGAGAAACGGGCTCTGGTTCCTAACGTCTTGAGCGGGGCAATTGGAACCGTCGATGGAGCGCTGTCTAGTGTTGTTGGAGGTGTAGCTGCCGATTCCAGCGAAGCCAGTGGCATATTCTCTGCTATTCTCGGCGCAATTGAAGATACGATCAAGGACCAAGTCACAGCGACGCCAACAAACATAGCACAGGCAACCTCGGTTGTAGCCAGCATCTTCTCTGCAACACCAACGACCATTTACGACGATATCATCAAGCTGGCTGCTAACGGCATAGCTCCTGATGCGACTGATCTCGCCAACCTACTAGTTGGCGCAGTCTCGGGACCAAACAGTGAAACAAATATCAACCTGAAAAACCCGGCTTCGCCAATATATCCCAAGAAGAGCTCAACAGATCCGGCATATACATTGACCGAGACACAATTGCGTCAAGTCATCTACATTCCTTCTACGTTCACTTATGGACAGAAGCCACCAGTTATTGTGAGTCTCGAACGCTTTTAAGAAGCAACATATAATAATCTCTGTCTAGTTGGTTCCCGGAACGGGTGCCACTGGATATCAATCATTTGATGGTAACTTCATTCCACTCTTGACTGGAGTCTCCTACGCCGATCCAGTCTGGCTTAACATTCCCATTCAACTCCTTGGAGATGCTCAGGTTAACGCAGAGGTAAGTCATGCAGGTTGAGACCATTTTGTATCGAGACTAACAAAGCAAAGTACGTCGCATACGCCATAAACTACATTAGCGGAATCTCGAAACGAAATTCTTCGATTATCTCATGGTCGCAAGGTGGTATCGATACTCAATGGGCTCTGAAGTACTTCTCTTCGACCCGTAAAGTCGTGTCAAACTTTATAGCAATCAGTCCGGACTACCACGGCACGCAACTAGCTTATCTCCTTTGCCCTTCGTTTCCGACTTTACCTTGCGCGCCCGCAGTGATTCAGCAAGAATACAACAGCAACTTCATTGCTACCCTCAGAAGCAATGGTGGAGATTCCGCCTACGTTCCCACAACCACAGTATACAGCTCAACTGATGAGATTGTACAACCACAGAGCGGTACGGGCGCCTCGGCATATCTACTCGATGCTAGGAATGTGGGAGTTACTAACAATCAAGTACAAGCCGTATGTGGAGGTCATCCTGCTGGGTTGTTCTACACACATGAAGGTGTGCTGTACAATCCATTAGCCTTTGCTTTGGCCAAGGATGCTCTCACAAATGGGGGACCTGGCAGAACGAGCAGACTTTCCAGTTTGAACACAGTTTGCGATGAAGTGGTTGCGCCAGGATTAAACTTGGCTAATGTACTCACTACGGAGGAGGCAATTAGTACCGCTGGCATTTCAGTGCTTATATACCCTTTCAAGGTTTTTGTCGAGCCGCCCATTATGTCTTATGCTGCTGGAAAGTAATCTATAATGTTTTATGGAAGAGCAGGGTATCACTTAGGAGATTACTCTTCTATAGCTGATAGGATACACGAGAACATAATGTCAAATACAATAGTAATACTTTCGTACCAAATCGACAACTTCAATTATCAGGAGAATATGAATCTTAGGTGTTAATGCCACACTGGTAATCCCTTTCCCAGCCTTGATTTCCCACCTCCTAACATGGATTTTTCGACCGATGCAACCAAGAGATATCGAACCTACAAGGAAACACCAGCGGCGAATCCCTGATCCGCTTTTGATCTTGCATATAACGATACATCCCAGGCCAATATCAAAATGTGGAACCACTCTACGGCCGCAGGTTGTCTCCCATTATTGACGATCGGGGATTTCACCCCTACTAGTTGTATCCACATCAACCGCGTTCCCGGAACCCAATTCACACGTCCTTGTTCCCGAAATCCCATCAGGAGAACAACCTTGACCAAACCACAAAACTACGCAATCTCTCGTTCATCCGCATTGAGGCTCTTTAGTGTCCACCACTCACATAACACCAAGTTCCCTGCTCCAGAAACGCCACACCATCGGGATCGTGAAGTCCCAACGGGATGCCTGCTAGAAAGAGTCTAGTTTAACCGTTAAGTTTTTAAATTCTGCATTGCCTTGGCGATCATAATATGCTAAAGTTCCAAAGTCCTATTATTTTCAGGATCAGCTTCACCGTTGACTATACTAGGCATGACATTCGTCCAACCACAGAGCGGTATGCTTGGTCATGAGAAGGAGACTGGCTTGTGGGCTGGTACGCCGGGCTAAAGGCATGAGTTGAGCGCGATTTTGATGAGATCATATCACCGAATTACTGGAACAGTGCGTTTCGGAATGGATCCGCTGTTGCTGAACCTACTAAGAGGTAAGTAGTATTCAATGATATATAAGAAGAATCCCTACCCTTTATGAAGGCGAACACCACGCCATCCCAGTCCCGTTATCAGACGTCCATTTCATACATTCCATATTTTCATAATACCAGTTTCATTAATTCAACCCCTTACTTTCGTTTAACCATTTCCAAAAATGCGTTTCTCCACGATCCTCATCGCCTCCCTCACAGCCTTGGTCTCCGCCGCGCCTCTCCCAAGCTCAACAAATCCACTCGGCGGCGCTCTCGCACCCATCGGGTCCGCTCTAGGAACCTTTGGCTCTGCCCTAGGAAACGGATCTGGTAATGATGGTAATGGCAGTGTACGTCCAACCCACGTCGTCCCAGCATCGCTTTACTAATCATGATACAGGGTAATACCGCCGGCAACGGCAGCGGTTCTGGTGACGGCAATGGCTCAGGATCCGGAAACGAAGCTGGTGATGGCAACTCTGCTGGCGATGGCAGTGGTTCCGGCAATCAAGCGAACGGCAACACGATCTCTGGAATTAATCTCGGGACAGTAAGTTTACCAGACATTGACGTAGACCCAACGATAAATGTAAGGTTGGGTTATTGGAGTTGTGGATGGTGACTGACTGATTTATAGATCCTATAATGAGATAAGCTGAAAGAGATATTCGAGTTCTGCTGTTTGGGCAAAGATGATAACCGCCTGGCAATCTCGTAGCAGCTGGAGAGATAGGAGACAGCTTGGGCGCTGGTAATCACACAAGTCCCATTGTATACTGCTGCTGTACATACCATACCATAATTTTAATCAAAAACATTTGAAGATATCTTCAGTATCAAGGTGTCTTTGACATAAGCAGTCATTGTAATAGTCAAAATACTAACAGGACGGATGCAGTCACTGCCACGAGTTTTCCCAACGCAACAAGGCTAGCAAGCTCAACATATTTCATGTTTGAGAGCCAAATTGGTTGTCAGCAACGAATTGTTGTGATATATTAATGAGTGCAGAATGATGTGGTCACAATCATCCAAGCATTCAGAGACAGATGGACTCAGATTGATGTTATTTCTTCTATTTTGTCTCATTACGACCTAGTCTAGAGGTGTTTTGTCAGCTTCGGACCATCCAACCTGATTCTCCCATGCGTGTTGCGTCTCATTTCTGGTTCCCACGTTCGCTGTTTTGAAATCAATAATGAACGCCTTCGCTATGCTATGATTACAGTATCCCATTTCCCGGGCCACTAATTCGCTGCGCTATCAAACAGATCTTATGGTCATCAAGTCATTTACGTATTCCAGAGTTTGTGTGCTACCAGGCCTTTCTGCTTTATGCGGGCCGTGGCTGTTGTGACATTGTTACAGATGAGAGCGCAGGTTGCGTAGATCCACTTTGAGCGGAATTTGTTTGACCTGACTCGCTTTGACTCGGTTGGCCACTCTCTTCCCTCATTGTTGGTGGCGTCTCAGATAATGGAGGTGTCGTTGTCTCCTGATAGCCCGGTAGTCTATCAGCAACATTACGAGACAAAGTACGGAGCGGCACCGCGGGCTCGTTCAGTGTGCTTGTCATCGTCGTATTTGTTGGTGGTCGTGATTCTAGAGCAGCTTCTTGTGCTTTGTATGGTGGAGGGGCCTCGCCATACTCGTTGAGTCCTTCGTCTTCCTCGGAGGTGCGGCCTAATCGAGTGCCAAAGCGATTGTTATATCGTTGGACCCATCGGCGTGCAGTGCTAGGCGGGGCGGCTGAGCGACCCGTTTGCTGACCTGGTTGCCAACTTTCGAGGTCGCGGGCCAACGCATGGCGGCCTAGACTCGCCTGTAACGACTTTCGACGTTGGTTTCGACGTCTTAGGACAAAGAGGAGTACGAGTATGGCGATGACGAGAAGAATAAGTATGAGGAAGAAGTATTGGTAGATGATGCCCTGCTGCTGATCTGATTTGTTCTCAGTTCCGTCGCCGCCATCATCTCCATCGTTAAGGTCGGGCAAGCTAGTAATCACGGGACTAAGGAGGAGAGATGGCGTGGCAGATGTCAGATTCGCGATCGACATGGTAGAGGATGGTGCGAGTGTCGATGTTTGGGTGCCCGAGAGCATGGTGGAGAGGAGGGATGAAGGCATGGCCATGTTCAAGTTGTGAAATCGCGTTGGTGCTTGCTGCTAGATGACCATTGAACACAACAATCAGGTGGGTGATTGTTGTTTAAGTGATATGATTGACAGAGCCATGAGAAATGTCGCTTGCAAAGACGTCGAGGGTCAACAGAAGTGGTTGGTATCAGAGCGTAAGATATGTCGTGTGATATACAGCAGGGGTAACGAAGAAGACGGAAGGTGGCGGATAAGATGGCAGGGAAAGGGAATCAGTAAGCAAAGGGCTGAGATATGGGATAGACGCGAAGTAGGGGCAGAAAATAGTTGATTGTCAAAGAATTGTAAAAGTCAGACGAGAGAATTGAATTTGGAAATGTAGAAGACGTACGAGATGTGAGAGATGAGAGACACAGAGACTCACTGTTGGAGTCAAGGTGGAGCAAAGAACCTTAGCCCTGGGGCCTGGATTTGGATTTGGATTTGGAAGGAACGGTTGACTGAGACTTGTTGGTTGCCCTTTCCTGTTTAGTCTAGACTGACCTCCACCACCTGTGAGGCTGTCCGCTGTCGTGCATGAACTCCCTTCCCATTTTATCACCACCTACTCTTCCACTCCTAAGTCTCCTATACATCACACATAACCTCTTCAGTCCAGATATAATTGACACAACCTCGCGCAAGCTAAAACAATGTTGACCTGAACATCAACTCAGCCCGTTTGAGATCTACCTTGGTCTCCCAGGTCTCCCCACCCGTTTGCTTTCTTGTTTGTTCCCGACGCCCGTCCTGGTTGGTACTTGGTCTTCTGCAAAGGAAGAGGAATTGTTTCTCGCGCCAGTTTTGCGCCCTCAGCTCTTTGTATTGGCGACACTATGGTCAAGGCTGTCAAGGGTATGCACTACGCTGTCACAGCTCCCACCTTGAAACATTTCTGACCAATACCCAGGTATACTAGTCCAGTGTGACGAATCCATCAAAGCTATCATCGAGAAAATCGATAAGGAAAATGGAAACACTTTTATTCTAGAGGCGCTAGATGATGAGAATCTACTGATAAGCTCCGGCAAGATCAATGAACTCAAAGCACGACTCAAGTCGGTATGACGCTAATACTATTGTCCAATGCTTAGCAGTGGCTGACAACAAATAGGTTTTGACAGACACTGTAAAAGAACACGAAGAGCCAGAATCAAATTCAGACAACAACGAAATGCGTTAGACATCAGCATTGATTCTTGGGATACTATCTCGGGATATCTACATCATGCCCTCGATTTGAGTGGCACCCTTTTGCTCTGGAACCCATGGAACTCGTCTTGGAACATAGAGCTCGTTGTCCCACTTCTGCTTGACCAGTTTATCTCCTTCAAGCACACCAACCTTGACGAACTTAACTCCTGGGGCCTTGGTCTTTGTGGTAATATATTAGTATCGTGCGGTAGCTTATGGGATTATCTACTTACCGATGATCTCCACATTGTCGACCCACAGTTGCTGCAAAGGAAGCTTGTCATCGTGTTGCCACTGTCCGCAGTCTTGGCCCATTCATGAGGCTTGCCAGATTCAAGCTTGAATTTATCATCGGGGATAACGTAGTTGGACGAGAATGCGCTTCCAGTGATTTTGCGACAATCGGTGCAATGGCAGAGAGCCTGTAAAGTTGTTAGCATATCGAAGAGCTTATCATCATCCGTCAACTTACCGATCCGGCTGGTTCACCCTCATAGGAGATCTTGATATCTCCACAGGCACAGCTTCCTTCAGTAGACATGATTTGTAGTTAGAGGAATGTTTTGGATTTCGTTATGGTAGGTAAATTATTCAAGCGATGGAGATTTTCAGCGTATGAAGGATGGGCCATTGGATCTTTTTATATGTTCATTGGATTGTGGGCGGTTCCTAAAGGAGCTACCAAACAACCCATGACGGTATTTCTTCCATCGAGAATTTGAGCCTGCGTGCAGATCTCGGCGAGCTTGATGTACAATCAGCCTGCAAGATCTGGTACAGTGCTATCATTGGTTAACCTGATTCGAAAGATACACTTCTCAACCATCAATTCCAAATTCATTCCACCCCAAATCAAAATGCGTCAAGCTTGCGGCTCCGCACTAACTCTTTCAACTTGTCTTACTTCACCCCAGTCCTAATCTCACAGGATCGTGCACAACTGAGTAGAAATATTAGGAATCTTTCATCTCTACTGTGCTGTGCTCTGCGGCAAGTGCGGCATCTCTGACTAATCGCAGCCATTGAAGTTTCACGACTGTCTCCCAATTACTGAAATCAGAATGCGATATTCCAATTGAGGGGTATCATCACAGTTTTCAATCAATAATGGCTTGTGACACTTGGGTTTTCCAAATCAGCTATTACATCATGGATCGCGTTGTGGAGGTCCTGACTGGAGTTGGGAGCTCATCTTTTGCCTTGTCTAGCCTAGTCCATACCCCAGATCTCGGCGGGTAGCTTGATTCGTCTGCATATTTAGTAGATGTCACTAAAATGGGTGCAGAGGCTAGAGCGTAGCAAGTCTGAAATCCAGCGGATCGGAAGCCAGTTATACGCCGTAGCGGTGTGAATACGGTACCGGAATTTGAAGAAAGGTGGGCTTGAAACGATTGCTACATACGATTATTCTCGGCGGATCTTTGTTGATCAAAAATTGGACTAGACAGTAGAGGACAGCTCCTTTTGCTGTACGGAGACTAAACGGTAAGTGATTTGCAGGGTAACGTTAAATGAAATTGTTACTACTCAGAAGTCCCACAACAGTAGGTAGATAAGGGGGTCGATATAAATTTACGCCACCGGTGAATCTCCGCACCGACATTCATACACGCAAGCAGCAACGGAGTGCTATATAAGGTAGCTATTCTCCTAACCGAACGCGGGTACACCGTGCTCCATGTGGTATTTGGCAAGCGCACTTGCTCGAATTATGGCAGATCACCGACACTGATACATTTTGGGGCAGTTGAATGAAAACATATCTGGTACTGATAGCTAAACAGATGTTTTTATGTTTTTATGTTCTTTGTTATGTATGTAATACTAAAATTAAGAATGACTGGTCGCGGTTGTCGCGATCATGCGCCAGATCGTAAAGGCCAAAGCAAAATAATAAACTGGGGGAAAATTGGAATGCCAAAAATGTCTTCCTAGAACATAGCTTACAGGGCTCTATGTATTTCAACTGGCCAAAGCCCCTGGAAATACTGCATGGGCTGTTTGCGGCTCTTATTTCTTAGCTAGTACCGTGCTGATCTACAGCAGGCGATACAACTTATACCCAGTGTGCCAGTCACTGACTGATCACTGCTTCGGCGCTTTACGGAGAAAACCAATCTCAAACAGCCGGCTCTTTCAGATTCATCTCGTTTAAATCCCGATTTTACGGAGCCTCGGGATTTCGGGATTGGAGCTCAATCTCGATGTTGACCGGCTAAATAATTATCAATGTAGAAGTTGCTATTCATCACCAGAGACCTGCATATGCTACGATATCAACAAACTATTCCTGCTGCACTATGTAAACACCTTCGCTAACAGGTTTGTAGTTTATGGCTTCACTTGATTCGGGTTGCCAGGCTTTCGGTGCTTGTCGAGGACAAGAAGATTTCATAAATCAGGGCAATCCAGGTGGACACGTTCCTTCATGTCGTCCTATAAACTCTAGCGTATGACAGGGGCTATGAGACAATCTGCAGTCGAATTTATATTGCTCGATCCTCAGCGTTGATACTTTATAGGCATTGAACTCTAGTGCTAGAGAAATACCTGGTTCTTGGCGAGGCTCAGAAGTAAACGACAAAGCTAATCCATCCGAGGTTGATAAACCGACAGTAGGTAGTGCAGGACTGCATGCCAACACAATACAGACTACGTGCTTAACCCTCAGGAAAACACATCAAGCCCATCACGGCGACATGATATGATGACTATATTGAGTTTATTCATGAAATCAGTCGTGTGGTAGAATTCGGCCTTTGTTGCGTTTCTGGCCAGGTTCTGTTCCAATACATACATCAAGGGCGTATATTGTGCCTCGCATCTACCCGGTATTCGTATCACTCTTTAGCTGCCGTGTTCCGTCAATCTACTAGATGATGAACGGCCCATCAGAGAACTGTGCTGTTTCTCGTTCGGACCCAATAAAATCTTTGACACAATATAACATGGACTGGGACCTTCCAGAAAAGAATCCTGGCTTCGATTGTTTACAGTTTAGGAGCGGATTCCAGAATTCCATCTCTGGCCTCTCTTTCCTTGTGTTCAAGAGATGCAAGCTTAGGCCAATCAGTTAGTACAGATATATCGAATCAATATATGATGTGACTAGGCATGGTGTCTGTCAGTCTCAACATGGCCACCTGGGAGGCAACGAAATGTCTCCAACCTCTTGTCAAATTTCCGGATGAGTGCTTTACACCCGTTCGTGTCTCGTAAATTTAGAGACGGGCCTACTTCCCGTCTGATCTCGCGTGGCAATGGCATGGGACAAGCTAGCTATGAAATATCAATCTATTCAACCCTTCTCGTTTTACACTTCGTGCTCGAAAACATGCGCATTTCGAATATTACTTCGCTCCTTGTACTCGTACATCTTCGACAATATATCCAATGAGGAATTTGCAGTTGGTCGCAGGGCTACTGTTAGCAAATGAAGCTCTCGCGGAGCCACAATGGCTTACAATATTCGGGGTCGGGATAGGTCCTACCACAAAGCGTCCCAGCAACCCCAATAGATCCTCCAGAAGGGGAGGAGAAACACACCGGGGCGTTAAGACTCGAACGATCACAAATACTGTATACGTAACAGAGACAAAGCACCATCGGGGAACAGGTACTCGACTCCCCACCCAGTTCACGATACTCTCATGGATGACACCGTCACAATTTCCATGGCCTACAATGCCTTCACCGTCTTCTGGGCCCCAGCAAACGCCTCCTCCATGGGCTTCAGAGACAGTTGCATGGCCTTCAGAGACAATCCCATGGACTCCGTTGACCCAGCCGTCACAGCCTCCATGGTCCCGACAGGAACCTCTTCCAACGAGCCAAGCGACACAACCCCCTTGGACTCGACAAGAGCCACCTCCATCGAATGAATCGACACCACCTCGGTGGACTCAACAGGAATCCCCATCAGCGAGCCCTCAGAACACTGCGCCAATCGGGTCGAATCCAAGGCCGACTCCAGATGCCTTTACACCAATTCCAGACCACGACGACGGGCCTCTCCCACCTACCGCTACGGCAACCGCCACAGTGATAGTCACTCATACTCTGCAGGATCCAAATGCGACTCCTGACCCAGATGTGATAATTCCTAATCTAAACCCAAATTCCATATTTAATAACACTCCCGTCGTGTCCACTCCAAGTCCAACGCCTACGGGGATTGTTGAGTCTGGAGCACCTTCAAAGCCTCCAGCAGCTCCTTCAAAAGCACCCTCGCTCGTTGATTTACTGAGTAGGCTATTCTTAACCTGCTCAGGGCATACATTGTATAAATACTAACGTTGCCTCAGAAAGTATACCCGGCCTTGAAAAGCTCTCATCAATGAGTCCCATAGTTCTGAACGGCTTGATCAATACTGTTTTAGGCGCATACACGAAAAAAGCCACGAGTGTCGAGATGGTGCAGCCCAAGATAAGACAAGACGCGAAGAGAGCAAGAATCAAGTATGGCCCGTTCACCATCAAAGGAGCAAAATCAACTGTAAATTTCACCGTTGATACTTGAAAGTGTTCATAATGCTAATTATGTGCTAGTCTTCTGCATCCCCTAATCCACTCTTAAGCGGACTCTTAGGTGGATTGCTGGGCAAAACTTCCTTTGGAACAGGCAATTTCAAGTCTATGGACCCGGGCGGCACCTCTTTCATCCAGGTTCTGGACAAGGACTTTCCTACAGAAATCACTATGATCTATTCCAAATTAGATATTATCGCTAGTGATGGACAACCAATAGATATTGGCAAGGGATTATACGCGCATCATGCTGTTTTTGCGAGCCTTTCAAAGATTGCTCAAAACCCAGTACTTTCATGCAATGGAAAGCCGCTGAATCTGACAACCCTTCCCACATTCATTGGGGCAGCAGGAGAAGCTCCTGAAAATTACTTTACTGATGTGACTGGTAAAGTCAACTCGGGAGTTCATATTCCGAAGGACGATAAACTCATCATGCAGATCGATATCGTCAACTACGCCGACCAAGATCAAGAGATATATTTGGTTCCCGAAATCGAATATATGGAGGGCTTCCCACCAGGATTCGCGGAATCAGACAGATATACACTTAGTCCAGGGACATGCGATCCAACTCGAGGGCCAAATTCGGGACAAAACATCCAGCCTCCTGAGGGACAAAAGAAGTTCGAAATTGCAGGACCAGAGATGACGTTTGAGGAAAACGGTCATATCATGTATTCCAGTATGAAATCCCCAGAACATTTGTACGAGATCTATCACTAACGCCCTTTTTAGGAGCACATCTACACGGTAATTTCGTCTAAGTCTTTTTGCCAGCATTGATCTAATTAGTTGCAGATGGAGGCGACCGAATGGACATCGAAGTAAATGGAAAGATATTCTGCTCATCCAAAGCAGAGTATGGTGGAGAAGGACGTGGTGGAGAAGGACGTGGTGGAGAAGGACGTGGTGGAGAAGAAAAATCCAAGGGAACACTGAGTGGTCAGAGTTCCTGTCCTCCTGTTCTGGAGATTCACAAAGGCGATAAGATGAAGTTGACAGCATACTATGACCTCGAGCAACATCCTCCGTAAGTAGCCACCTCATATTATCCATCATCTTTGGTGACTGACGTTGATAGTCGAATGCTTGGTGGACATAGCCATGGCGAGAAAGGCATGGGTGGTATGATGGATTCGGCGGAAGAGATGGCATTATTTTTGATACAGTTTGCCCCAGCAAAGAGCTGATAGGATGTAGCCAACCTTTTTGAGCGCTTCCAGCGACACGAAGAAAGACGGCTTTAAATTTGCTTGGTCTCGGTCAGGCGGCGTACAGTCTTGTAATCCGGCCGCGATTTGAGTCTTAGAGTCACTGAGGATTTTTACAACATTTTAATACCTGGACTTTGTTTGGTACAGTACCGAGGGAGTCATTCAACTTCTTGGCCAAGTAATGAACTAATTCCGTAATGATGAACTTCGATTTGAATGTCGTAGCAAACAATCAAAATCGGCAAACTCAGTTAGTCATACGGCGCAGGCTATACTCTACTATCTGCTAACACTTTGCTATTTTCAGGTTGCTCATTATTTCTTGAGAAGAGGTCTGAACATGCCACTTTCAAAGTATCTCTGCACTCGAGAACATCTCGTGTAAGAGCATGGGTTCTAGAACCTCCTGGACTATCAAGATGGTGAAGTTACATCGTGGATGTGACCCAAGTCCTCATAAGAGACAGAATTACACTTCTTCAGCTTTGGAGAAGTCAATCACCAACATGATATTGAGATGGCTTCATGCCTGGGCTTAGCGAGAATGTACCACCAGTACCTCTCACCGTCCGTTCGTGCCTTAGTGATGTCGGTGGTTATTAACTGCAGATGACAACCAAATAGAGACCACCTAATCGTACCTGCATTATCCGTGGTTTGGTGTAACTCAATGCCAGATTAATGAGGAATTCTTGATGTTCTGCCGTTGTAGCTCTTGCTTGGCAACATCGTACAAGAAACCAGCAGCGTTCATTATCGTCGTTGTACCAGTACACCAAACAGTACACTAAGAAAATCCAGACATACCAGATGCTCGCAAGAATTCTATTGCAACCTCACCGCCAGGCAAATACTCCTTGGCAATCAGAATCTGCCTCATTTCTAATGATGGAAGCAGCTGAAAATTGATCACCGGCAGTATGTCAGTATGGCGTGTACTTCCCCTTCAATTCGAAATACGAGGTCCTTGAACGACCTCAATCATTTGTATCACAAAAAGAGGTTTTGAGGCTGGAAGACGATTTGAAATAATTCAAGCAATGCCAATCGTTTGCCTGAACGGTTGCTCAAGGCTGTTTCCGCAGAACTCCAGACTAAGTTAAAGTAGTTGGACAAGATCTAGAGCTTGAGATGTGTCTGTCGGGTTTTGATCGAGTATAAATGAATGCTTTCGCTTGTCTATAGAGTGATATCAGTATACTCAAGTCGAATCTTCAACAACATCAAGATGTCAGCAAAATCCTTGGTCTTTATTCTACCTCTTCTGCTTCAGAATGCCTGGGCTGCGCCATATGTTGCTTATGCCTCAAGTAATGCTTTGATTCCTGGTATTCACATTGGCCTTGATAGAAGCGACCACATAAATCTCATCCCTCAGGACAAGATTACCATATTTTATGAGGGTCGCGCCACTGGTATTCTTCCTTGAAGGACTTTTGGGCACAGACTGAACAGTAGCAGATCAACCTACCGCGGCATCAATCACATTCTCAAATGCCGTTCACAAGACCATCGTGCTTGAACATATTGCTCATGTTTCGAGCATTTCATGCTCTGGCAGCACAATAAAGGTCGCTTTTGGCGATACTGACGCTTTCCGCACAGCCCAAAAAAGTTGGACTGAAGAAGCGAAGCATGGTCTCATACTAGTCAGCTATCAACAAGGCTGTGGCGCTGCATTTCCTGCCCAGAGATCTTGGTTATCGGTCAAATCGGTTCAGAGCTTTGGCGACTCCAACGCAATCACTGCTTCCTTTAGCGAAATGATCCCAGAAGAGTCTGCTGGTGACATGGACATAGAATTTGGACATATCGCGAAAACTCCGTTACAGTCGCGTGCTGAGGTTGCCAACAACTCTGTATCTTCTCCAGACTTCGACGTGTCAAAATCGTTCAACTTCATTTACACCCCGGCAGCGACAGATGATACTGTCTTTGGTAAGGCGTATCCTCTGGCCCAAGTTGGGACCGGAGCCAACACCTTGGGACTATACTGCGTGAGCTGTGGAGCGAATGGCCAGTTCACTGTAAGTGGCCATGTTTCTGCTAAGCTTTTGCCACCAAAGATTACAAAGATTGAACTTGATCTGGATGGAAGCTTGAAGGCAAGCTTGGTTCTGGCTATGGCAGGAGCTGCCACCAAGTCTTTCCCCTTCTCTAAGAGGGTCTTTTCACAGTCGCTGTCATCCTTTTCAATTCCGAAAATCATCTCTGTGGGCCCTTCCGTAACAATGGATCTGGGCGCCACGCTGGCTCTTCATGCCAAAGGAGGCATTGAGTATGGCTGGACATTTGGATGGCCAGTCGTGAAAGCTCAATTGGATCTGCTCAATTTCAAGGCCGGCAGCTCTGGCTTCACACCTACAGGTGCTCCGGTCTTCAATTACCAAGGTGATGCGGCAGCGGAGCTGAACGGCTATGCGCTTATTGGCCTTCGATTTGGTATCGATGTTTTGAAAGGCAAGTGGACCGCAGATGTTGGTCTTATTGATAAACCTTCTGTGGACATTGGCGCTACTGTTCAGATACATTCTCCAGCACAAATTAGCGCTCTACCAGAAGGTTCGGTGCTCAATGACGGACTCTGCTATTCAGCAGGTGTTGCAAATGACTTGTATGCAGAGGGAACTGTTGGCAAGGCCTCAAGATCTATCGACATAGCGAAATGGAACGGTCCGAAGACGTCGAAATGTTTGAAGTAAGTTTGCTAAACTTTGCGCGACATGATCTTCAGTTCTTCACTAATCTCTTTATTAGGACTCAAACAGTACACCATGCTCCCGCTAAGCCAACGAAAGCGGGCTAGATTTTCTGCTATTATGGCGTATTGAAGGGTGTTTCTTGGTTACTCCCCTTGCATGTTCTCTTCGAGGCCAAAGTCGTGTACGAGTTTCAAAGGGGGTCTGCGGGCACACAGTCGAGGAGCTCCATATTGTCAGACCAGTAGTTGAATTCCTTCAATCATACATAGATTGACACACTGAAGTTCAAAACAGAGAACAATAAGCCCAGCTTAAGAGGACTGAGGGAGAAATCTATTCGCCAGTGAAAGGATTGGAGTTAGCATAGAAGTTTGAGGATGGGGGCAATCATCCTGTGGCGGTGCAGAGCCACCAGCCACCCCGCCACATTAAGATAACTTCAGATTTCCATTGCAACTTCATCGACGTCACTCTCTCTCACAAACAGAATACTTGGGAGATAGAAGTACTGGTAGGACTCTGGTTATGGAGAAAATATTTCGAAATAAACCTTCAAAGACGAATCTCTCGCAAACTAGCGATTCCAGCAATGATACCAAACTACGCAGCGGTCGTGCCTACAACTTTCCATTTATCAGTTCCGATCTCTCGGGCTCATTGCCCACCACATTCACCGATGGCCTCCCGCTGCCCAAAATGTTTGTCTTCGACCTGGACAGAACTCTGTGGCCCTTCTGGGTAGAGTTTGTGGAAGGACAACTGCGGACCAGCGACAGTGGAAAGACTGCTGTCGATAAATACGGTGAAAGCTTCTGGTTTTGTGAAGATGTGGGAAATATCTTATCAGGGGTGAGTGAAAATTTCCTTGGGGTGAAAATCGGGTCTTGCCCATGCTCAATTGGATCTATGTACAGAAAGGAAAAGGCTTCTAACGCAAATACCAGCTCCGCGCTCTACACATTAAGATTGCTCTAGCCTCGCGAACGCCTACGCCAGCAAAGGCGCGCGATCTCCTTCGTATCCTCCGCCTACCCACCAAGCCTTTAGACCACAATGGACCAGTCAGCGGCATCCCGACAGCCAAGTCCGTGGACTTTTTCGACAGCATTCAAATCTACCCAAATGTGAAGACGACGCACTTTCTACAGATCCATGCGGAGACGGGCATTGAATATGAAGAGATGCTGTTTTTTGACGATGAGCGTCGCAACAATGTGGTTGAGCAACTTGGTGTCGTTATGTGGGAAGTGCCAACTGATGGCATGACATTCGACGAGATTGACAAAGGCGTATTGAAGTGGAGGAAACGGAGAAGAAGAGAGGTAGGATAAGTCATAGAGTATCTGATGCTATGATGACGGTACAAGCTTCGTGATTGCAAACGAGAGACTCAAAAATGTTGAACGTGGAAACGAATGAATGTTTAGATGAGGATGCTGGTATGCATTGATCGCTGCCAGTGAAGATGAATATGGTCATTGCCTGAGATGTTGACTAGAATAGCGCCAGCGCTGGCAAGGATGAACTTCCCAATTGTCCTGAAAAGACGAGCTTTGGGAGGCCTAGGGAATGGTACATGGACCTGCTCCGCCGGGGAGAACATGCTGTTTGGTGCTGAAAGAAATAGAATGAACGTGATTTTGTGCAAAGAGGAAAAGAACGGGTGGGGGATGGTTGGGGAGATGCGGCTTGTAAGTTATTCACTGAATTGCGACTTTCAAGTCCACAAGTATATTACAGATTGAACATGGTCCCGTTGGAAACAAAGCCATTCTTAGGATTCGAGTTGTACTCAATCTACCCGGTGTTGCTTTGATGTCTGAGAGTTTACTTGTTGTGAGACAGAGTGTTGGATGTCCTAGCCAGGCATGGATATCAGAGCTCTACGCCAATGTCTAGCTTCCTGTTTCAGTATAAACTCTGAGACTAGCCATTGTGGGAACACTATTCTTTATGCGCAAGTTATGCCTAGCCGCAGTAGGTTGTCTTGGGCACAACTACTCTGCAAAGCACATAATACTAAATGGTTCCTTGAGTACTAAAGACATGTACGACCCACAGGATCCAAAAAGATATCTCAGATTCCAACTTTCTTTTGCATATTGCCACCCATCTTGGGCGTCAAGTTTCTACCTCCATTTTGTTGTCATGGTTATCGAGCTGACAGACCCCTACTGTATCTCAACCAGACGAAACTCAATGTTCAATGACCACCCAGATCGCTTCATGCCATTGAGCACCCCAAAACCTCGAAACCTTGTCCAAAAGTCCTCAGTTGACCGGATACTCCGCAAATTCCAGTTCCCTGTTGGAAGAGGGAGCTCAACGATTAGGAGCTCAGACACTACTAGTACAAGTGCTTATTCCCCGAAGACCTCACGATCCTTGAAACAAATATTTAGAATGCCAAAACCGGGCGAGAGGCCACATGGTTCAATTCGGCGCTGGATATCACGAGTTCTCTCCAGTCATAAATGGCCTGACACCATTTCCACTACTCCCTGGGACATTGACATTCCTAATCAGCAATCAAGCAGTCCCGCCTGTGCGCCTGTCATTCTAAACCTTCATGTCCCTTCTGGCAGTCTTGAGAGCCTGCATCGACTTGCTAAAGTTGACCCAATGAAAGAGAGGCCTGCGCAGGGCCCTGCGATCTATGAACTGCCGGGCAGTACTTCTTTCGGCGCTGACGAACCATCAATCTCTAACGACGATGAAATCGCTGATACTACTAGCGACATTGAGACAGATACCGGTTCTCATGATGTTCACAGGGGTCAGACCTTCCTCGACCATCGTACCCGACCATCCACGCCACCGCCAGGATATATGGATATCCGCATAGGTAGACCAGGGAACTTGACCTTCAGGGTAGCGCGTGACGTGATTGAGCGCAGCCCATACTTCGATGATTTCTTCAACCGTGACGGCGGATGGGATGACAGTTCAGAGATATCTGATTTCTCGACATCATACTACTTCCCAGGCAATGAGTCCGTCTTTCCATACATCTTGGAATATCTCAAATCAGGGGAGATGCCTTGCTGCTGGGATGACGAGAATACCTTCGACTTTTTACGAGCAAACATGATATGGCAGGAGGCTGAAAGACACAGGCTACCTGGACTGATATCATATTTCGGAGACGGACATTGTCATGCGAAGCCGGTACGCTTGAAATTGTTTCAGACCAATTACCATGATAGTTATGTGTTGACTCCTGATTGCGAGATTGAGCAATTGAAGGAAGGGATGGGGAGCGTATGGAGACTCAGGAAGGCAGGGACCGAGCAGGAGAAGAAGGGGTTGAGAAGGCTACTCAGTCGCAAAAGACTCTGGGTTTATGAACTTGAGGAAGTGGTCTTCGCAGAATCGCTCGGGCTAACTTAGTAGAGGTTCAAGCTTCTGAATCTGTTGCTAATAAGTTACGTTTCCTCCCGATCTTTTAGCGCGAAGTTGTGCTGGTCAAGCTATGGCAAAAACCAGTTTTCGAAATGTATTGCAAGGGATGAGATGAAAATTATGAGATCTTCATGCCCGGTTGATCAACAAAGGATTTTTTGCAACGACTTATACCTTACGATGCTGTAGTGATTCATTCTAGAATGCTAATGCTAGTGTTATCCAAACTACCTACCGTCATCATCATCATCACAAGTCTAACAAGAGTGACATAAGAACCTCTATAACTGACCAATGTCTGAAGAGTCTTGCTAGAACCCACTCTTGGTTTCAAAGTAGTCATGGCATTCCTTAACCCGATTCACAGGTACCACAAACACAGGATGCACCGGCATTACTTTTACTTCTTCACTCCAAGGACCTTCCGACTCGCGTTCTATGCGCCACTGAAATGGAGCTGTTAAAGCAACAATGCCAGCCAACTCATCATCAAGCGTCTCGCTACTATTCTCGCCCTCGGGCACCACATACTCGGCCACATACTGGGCCGCGCTAAGACCCGCAAGGCAGTAGTTGGTGTGATAAGCATCAGGATGCTTAGAAGGCTTATCACGCAACCCACCGCGATCCCCCTGGCAGCAGCACAGGATATAGCGCGCCAGACCCTCGCGGGACCACAGATCCGTAGTGACCAGGCCGAGCGCAGCAGACAGCAGGGACCAGCAGCCGCCGACCCAGTGGCTATAGCAGCCGTCCACAAGCTTGTTTGTGCGCCCGGCAAAGCCAGTTTCGGGGGCATGCTGCAGTGATGAGAGGCAGTGGATCAGCGACGGCACGTCAAGATACCTGGGTTCGAGAAAGCGTTAGTTTCTTGGCAGGGCGAGCGGGAATATGTAGTGTGACGAAAGAGAGGCCAACTTACTTGGGGATCATTTTTGCTGGCGGACCAATTATGCTTAGGCAGGCGAGCGCGCAAAAGGCATAGGCGCCATGAGCTTCACTATCAGGCAGTCCGGCGATCCCTCCTTCGTATGTTTGACATCGTTGAATCCATTCAGGAAGGCCGGTGAGAAAAGTTTCGTTTCCATTTACTCGGGCGGGGGAGTCGGGCGGAAGCTCGAGTGGAAGATTTAGCAAGGCTATCAAGGTCATTGAGCAGTAAGCTCCGCTGTGACCTTGTCAGATATTTTGGTCCAATTATCTTTTCAAGAAAAATGATTCGTGCTTACCGAATATCTTCCTCCCCTCCGGCACACACTGTGAACCCACCGTCTTTCTGCTTCATCCGCCCCAACCAGTGCCACCTACAAGTAGACAAATTAGTGGATGGTAGCAGCCGACAAGGCCAGAACATACATATTCTTACGGTCCACGGCATCAAGCGCCTCCTTGCCTCCCACTGTTACCAGGGCCAGGATAATTGCATAAGATGTTGCAGAGTGCGCCAATTGTCCAGCTCCACCGCCAAAGCCACCATCTGGATTTTGCACTTGTTGAGCCGTTGCAATGACGCTGGGAGATAATTAGTAAAAGAGACGTACACAAAGCAAAAAGCAGAATAACGAAGAGCTACGGGCCGGTCAACTGTCACGGGAGGCCCGGACCGCCGCCCCGAGCGTTTATGCAGTCAATGTCACACAAAACAAATGTGACAAGTGGCTCGGCCGAGGCTGATCATATTGGCTGTACAAGGCTGAGCTGGCACGACGCAGCGGGTGAGGTGGGGACTGTGGGAGCATCATACCGGTCTCTCCACTGGGACGGGTCTTCACCGAGCATATGCAGTCCAACCAAGCTCCAGTACACTGTCCAGGGCCGACTAGAGTCCATAGGTGTGAATCCTTTAGGGTATGTCATTTCTATGCTGGTCTTTAAAAATTTGATATGTTTTGCTCGTTGAAGTCTGGGAAGGCCTTCCTCTGTCAAGTTTTCGGGCTCAAAATTTTGGAGAGTAAGGAACGGAAGACATTCTTTCACGGTTTCGTCCTGCGCTTCAGAAGATGTTGTTTCCAAGTGAGAGTCCTTAATCAACGGTAGATCTAAAAAGATAGATGAAACGGCTGGAACAGTCATGGTGGTGTCGGTTGGATCCTCGTCTTCTCCAGATATGCGGTTGGATGTGATAGAGGTACCTGAACGGAAGGGGAGAGATGTTGTGGACGCGGGATAGGATGACGAGGGTGTTGAGGACTGCATTTTTGAAGTGCGATAGAATTTTGCTTTTCGTTTTAGCCGTGGGATCCGAAATGACATGTGAGGCCCTGGGAATGTGTTGAGAACAATTCTTTGCTCCCTAGAGATAGGTATTGTTGTCCAGGAATGCAGGCTAACTCATTGCCCTGGGTCATGGATTCCTGAAGTTGGGTATACAAGCCTTTAGTGATAGATTTGTCAGAAGACTCTTTTGGAGCTTTGAGGGATTGATGATGAAAACAAATAAGGCTGTAGGTGTTGACTGGATGATTTTGTGTCTGAAAACTGTAAGGCGCAAGAGATTTATTCGATGGCAGGATTGCAGGATTGGAAACTGACGATGTGCAGTGCAGTTGAGAAGTCAAGGAAAGGACCCCCACGTGATATGTCTTGCCATTGATCAATGATTCAAGCCATTGATTGATCAATCGATCAACATCAAACCAGCTGTTCAGTAGCTTTAGGTTTTTATAGGCAAAGAGAAGTAAATATTTAGAATCGAGCAAGCAACCATGTGTTACCTTTTGTTTGTCTGATATCATATATTTAAAACATGTGTGGACGTATCATAAGAATCGGTTTCAAGATTACAAGCAGACTCAAACGTCAAGAAAATCAATCAGACACTCAAAACACGTAGATTGTTCATATCGTACTTTGAGATGGAAAACAGGATCCAACGTATAAGAAGTCGCTTCTCAAACAATCTATTTTCAAGAAAGAAATTGTTCCACCCAGTTGCTTCGAATTTTCAGCACAAGCAATTGATACAATAATTCAACGCGCACTATGCAATTCCACCTGCCATACTTCCGCTCAAAATGAAGCTGACCACTGGCTATGTTTTGGTTTTTCCGCGAGGAAATGGTTTGTGGGTAATAAAGTCGTTATGTGGGAAACATGAAGGCAATCATGATCATCAATCATTGGTCAGGTAGGGCGCGAGCCGGACTTTCATATCTTCGTAGGTTCTGTGGGTCGTTACGGTCGTCAAATGGTTATCTTCGTAAAATGCGTTGCTGAAATCGTCGTCGAATCGTTTAGAGGTCATGAACATGTGGCAGGCCTTGAGGGTATCTACGAGTACCAGCCAGCTTCGCGCAGGCAATAGCCACAGCGAGAGTGTTGAACGATATAGCCTCGAGCACACATGCAGACATGAGGCTGTCCAGAGCCATGAGAGCTAATGCTAGACTTTCGGCTTCCAGGGGCTTCGTTGTCACTGCCGTCTACTGTGCGTGGGCTCCGGCTGCTGTTACGGCTGAGAGTACCTCCGTAGGCATTAACACCATTGTACTCAGGGCCAGTGTATCGGCTTTGTCGCCGGCCAGTACCAATGGCGACTGGCAATCCTTGTGTTACGCCAGCTTGGCCTTGTCGCTGTCCTGGATACATGCCATCATTGACCGAGAAATTGTAGCATAGAAGATAGGCAGACTCTGCAGCCTTTTCGCGAGCCAATTTCTCTGAAGCATAGGCTTCGTCGGATGTGTATTCCCGATTATTTACTCGAACGCGGCAAGTGAAGCCTTGTCGAGAACGACGGGTCTCAAAGACGGGTTCTGCCCAGCTCCGACGCTCGCAAAGACCTGCGGATACCACCATTAGCCTCAATTGGAGCGCAAAATGTAATTGTTTTCGAATAAAATAACAGAACCAATGGGATGTAGTTAACCCACTAGCTACCCCTGTTGTTTGGTCGAGTCCACACCTGTGGCGAATGGGGAATACAGACACAAAATTTCTTTCACTTACTGATAAGATATTGAATGTAAAACATTTTGACGTTGAATCAAATTGAAGTCGAACAAGAAACTCTGATTTTAAGAACAATTCGAGAATTAACAGTGGCGAGCTAATTCTGGTCGTGTGATTGACTTGGAGCGGTGTGAAATAGAATAGTCTATATGAAGACAAGTAGTGGTGAGATGATGTCAGGGAGCCCCCAGGTACTTCTTAGCTATCATGAATCAATCAATTGGAAGAAAGGCTGAAAGTAAGAACATCAAAGGCAATTGCTTGCGAAGAAGGGAATACCCCTTTATACAATCTTACCAAGGAACGGTAGTCAACACATGTTTATACTGGAAGTGAACTGTAGCGGCAAGCACGGAAATATTTTGATATGCAGCCGAGCCCACCGACGACCACAAGGCGATGACACCACGCGTGGATTGGCGGTGGGGAAAAGGCTGGCCAACCGGGGCCCAGAACTACAATACTGAGGCTCAATCGGAGTGGTAAGGGTCCCGTAATGTAATGATGTGTTGGCGTTGATTTTGGCCAGTGGAATATAATCAGACAATTGAGGGGGCCAAGGCAGGCCTAGGAGGGTCGAGAAACATCCCAGCTAGGAACAACTAGGCTGGTCCCAATCGAGGTACATTTGATATTCACTTCCTGTTGCTCAATGCTCTTGAGCATAGACCATGATGCGACAGGAAGGTGCCGATAATAGCTACTGCAATACTACCATGGTCTTGGATAGCAGCATGAGAAACAATGTCATACCCCGCGAACGTTGATACGTAACCAAGCATCAATGAATACACGGCGGCTGGCTCGGGCTTCGAGGATAAAGATTGATAAATCGAGAAAGCACCGACCAAAACATTCTAGGATGGCACTAATGCGGTGGCGACGTCTTGCCGGAGACGCAATGCCATATGACAAGACGCAAATCTTCGGCTATGGTTAAGAAGGGAATGGCGGCGAGAGCTTGAGATAGCTTTGATGCCGGTAGGTGAGAGGGGTGGCTTCCGTTCCCGGAGAAGTGGGATGATGGGAACAGAGGCCGGAGAGGTGTAATTCAGAGCAAACCAAATTTGAATTCGTGAACGCAGCTAAGTGTCGCGCATTGAAATTCAAGCTCAGGGCGAACAAGTAGCTCAAGCCAGGGTGACTGGTGGGGAGATGAACACATTGCAAGACACCACAAGAGATGTTTCGGCTATGGCGTGCGGCCGGAGCTGGATAGGCACAACACCAAACCGTTGCAGAATTGCAGTTGATCCAAACTAGCTGCGATGGACGGATTTGCCGCTGTAGGTGGCACAGGAATAAGACGCTGTTGGCCTGCTTGCAGTTTGATACATGCTGCAAATGCGAGGCCTTGATGTCTGCCGCCGGTCAAGAGATTGTCGTGTCACTGTATGAATTGCTGGAGACAAGATGTGTAGCTTGGAAGCGTCGAATCCTGAACCACGGCTCCGCATTTGAGTGGCTGGCCTTGTTCGAGACTGACGGCCGCTAAAGATGCATATCCAGCAAGTTCGTTGGCCACCGGCCATTTGGATTTGATCTCTAGGCGATTGTAGGCAACTCTTGCCCACGCGAACGGCCCTTTTTGGGCTTGATGAACAGGTGCATGCCCAGATCGTGCAAAGATGGAGAAGACTCGCGGGTCTGCATGCCACTGGCAAACGTGCAGCCTTGTTGAGCACTGCCAGTTCATCATGCATAAAGCTTTGCGAACATTAAGCATGGGTGTGTCCGTCCACTCGTCTGCAACCACAGCTGTTTTTCGAGACGATTCTGCACAACCCAAGCTGCTTGGGGGAGCATCAACTGCGGGGACATGCTTTCTCTGCTTGCTGCTGAGTTTTGAGTTGGTGGTCAATAATGGTGGCGAGCGAAGACAGTTTGCCATCTGCCACGGCGCATGTACAAAAGCTTTTTTTGCATATTGTGCGTGGAGACGATGCTGTGACAGGTGGTTGTCCTGAGCCACGAGCTGATTGGCGACAACTGCCGACAGTGACCTGCCAGTAAGCCAGCTTCCCCAGGTACGGTTCCTGTGGAGCACGGCGATTATTTGAGGACAGCTGAGATGAGCCAGAATCTCGTCACTCGTGGATCTGGCTCAACGGCCGCTGGAGGCCCACTGAAGGACGATGAATGGGCCGAACAACAGGTGTCGATGAGCTTGCCGGTCCATTGTTGGCTGGTGAAGAGAGGCGAGGACGGGAAGCAAGCAAGCAGTATCCTTGATGACGAGGAATCGACATGGACAGCTGTGAGTAATGCATGCCAAGTGGATGTAGTGCAAGGAAAAAGAGGGGAGAAGACCATGGAAGTTGTTGCGGTGAAGAAGCACAGCAGCGTGTGAGCGTCAGTTGAGTTTGCTGAGATGCGTCTGGTCTCTAGACCTATTTTGGACTAAGGAGTCACGGAGCAGTATCCAGATTCCAGCAAAAGCCCACAATCAAATTGCCGATCATGAAGCAAGAACATTTTGTACAGGTTAGCCGCGGACGGTTTCTCGAGTCTTGACAACCAGTATCTGTCATGGGAATAAAAGCATACCAATGCTCCATTTACATTCTCCTAAACTACTCATGCAAACAGTCATAGAAACAGGTACACGGGCATGAAATCCTCGAGTCAAAAGCGCGTGCATTTGTGAACACTGAACTTCTAAAGCCACAGTGATCGGCGCCAGCGCCTTTTTCTCTTAGTAACTTCCAGCGGTTAAAAAGCTCCGCGGTTGCCGCCAAGTTCACCAACCACGATCATTGTAAATATCATTCAGTTGTCACACTCACTACACTGTATCACTACATTGGACAATCAATTGGAACTATTGGTGCTTATGGTAGGTATTGATATGTCAACCCAGAGTGTTATCGAAGCGAACATCGCATGAAAGCTCCAACTTGGTACAATTGAGTGGTGGAAAGTTTTTGGATCCGCGTTCGCCATCTTTCCCATTCCAATGCCCCCTGGAAAAACGTGCAGCAAGGGCAGATTTGGCTGTAGCCTTCACCTCGCTGGCTGTCAAAGTTCGGTCAGCAGCCAAGTAGAAAGCTGAGACGGACTACTATTAGATCCGTATGTCGCAAGCTCCCCAAACCAAACAGGGTTCAGAAGATTCCCGAACTGCTTCTCCAGTCCTCATCAACGCCTTGCAGCTCGTGTAAATACCCGTGAATCCTATCCACTTAGAGTTGAAGCGCTTATTCTTGGGCACGTTTACGGCTTCGGCCCGTTGATGAGCCCACCAGTCTGGTTATCGCCGATAATCCCAGTTCGGCATTTCGGACTTTCGGAGGCTGGGAGGTCGGCCACAAATAACCAAAGTCGATATTGAAGCAGAAAAAGCAAAGAGTTGTCTAGTAAATGTGGTCTCAACAAGTCAGAGACTGACGGGTCAAACCAAGCCAACTCATCTCTCAATACGGAGTAAAACGCTGAGCTTCTCCGCATATCAAATTGATAACCATCAGTCTCGATATCATTACGGTTGGCAGAATATGATTTGCCGCACTTCTTGCTGAACCACGAGAATCACAATCGTGTAATGATATTCAACCAATAATTTCGTCTGCCACTACTCGGTTGTACGGATTGCGGAATGTTGTGGAATCATGATAGATTATTTAGCATCGATGCTCGCGTTTCGCTTTGGTGGAGCAGTCTCAAATGAAGTAAGCAAGCTCAACACCGACACCGCAAGCCCCCTCCAACAGCATAATATCATCTAGCACATCAGGATCACCACACTAGATACCTAATTTACTACAAAAAGGTGACACATGTCACTTACTTCGAAAGTACTGAGCTCCAAATTCTCTACCATTTTACCTAGCACCACGCCTTCAAACATGGTTCAAATCGTCCGACAAACCTTTTTCCGCCTGCCAGCAGAGCACCATAAGGCGGCTGAAGCTGCGTACGAAAAAATGAGAGGCGCCAACAAGAAGGTAGGCACTAGTTGTTGGCTATTGACTACTGCATCGGAACTGGTTTTATGATCTAACCAAGCATAATAGGATGGACGAGACTACATTGTAGACCTGCAAGTTTACAAACTACACAACGACCCCCGATCTGGAGGATTCACTTTCATGGCCAGAAGTGTGTTCTCCAGTCTAGATGATATGAGATATTACGACGACCAAGACGAGGCTCATACAGAACTCAAGAAGACTCTTAAGCCCAATGTTCTTGGTGGGCAGGATGGTGTTATGACCGTGTACATGGATGCGTAGATGTCATGATTTATGTATCTATGCTCTGCAAAGGAGGATAAATCAATATATTTGCGGTGGTCATATCTTCCTTAGCAAGCTTCTATGGAATTGGACACAAGGTTCCTCGAGTTGTAACGGCTTCTCTCTTTTAAACACATGCCATCAACGTCTTAAGAAGACCAGGATATACTATTGGATGGTTTGTATAAGCATCCTTGTTGCAATCCATAGCTATGCTACAGGAACATAAAGTTTGTTCCAAACATGATGCAGTTTCACAGACCTAAAGCTGAGGTCTCTCAACGACAAGCCCTCACACTTCATATATCTGCGACCTCTACCACGCTTCAACCCAGGAGATATTCACTTGTTCGCTCGCATCTGTTCGCAGGTCTTCAGTGAACAGTTGCGATATCAAAAAGGTTGACAACACACTTCTATAAGCACCAAAGCTGACGTTTGCTAGTAGCTTGTTTCAACCTGTAGCCCGGAGTAAGACACTGGATAATCTGGGATCTGTAGTTCAATTAATATGCCCCAACTGGACTTTATAGCCCTCAAAAGACCCAATAACTCTGCAGGGCGAGATTAGGGGCAGAGTACTCGTCAGTTGCAATCTATTCTTTGCCACTCATTATCCAGTAAAGCACTGGTATTCTCCCCATGGTAGTTCAGGGCGGTGGATGTAAACCTGGCTCATTTTTAACTTCACTGTTACATTCCACAAACCATCTACGCACAACACCCTTTGGCTTCTCTTCTGGCTCCCAATGCTCAATGCCATGCTCTGTCGAAGCAAGATAGGAGAAGGTTGATAACATCAATCTTTCTGTCCGCCTTCGACAACAACACAAATCTCCCGGTGCCTATATCATCCGGGGACATCCTTCGGCCTGAATATCTTCACAGAAGAACGAACCGTTATACGTAGATACCTGTCCAACTCTGCTTCAACCGCTCACGGTGTAACTCGGCAGTCGCTATACTCAAGGGAAGCGACCCTCCCACTGACGAAAAGACGTACACCCTCCCATTCGCTTCGAAAAACACAGCCTAGGCCTCCTCCGCATATCCTCCCAATATGTCCGAGCAGGGCGATTTCCTAGCTCCAAACTCCCCCTTCGACGGGTCACAACCATTCGCTCCAACACAGGCCAATAGTCCGCCAGTCCAACCAACCGCCCTGCAACTTCCCAAAGGCCACCATTACCCAATCGTAAACATCACTACACCGCCACCGCCCATAAGTAACGCGGAAAAATGGAGAGTGCCCACTATTCTGGTGTTGACAATCAGTGTGGTGCTAGGAATAGGTATGGTTATGTTCCTCATGTGGGTGGCATATCGAAAAGTCAAACAATTACGACAATTACGAAGGCAGGAAGAGATGTCCCAGCGAGCATAGCGATGATTTAATGATTTGGGAAAGGGTTTATTCAACGAGGCGTCAGATTTGCATACGTGCATTGGTTTGGCAGCATAAGGAGTTGGGGATGGATTCGGATTTTGGAGCATATGAATATCATAACATCTGTTCAACATTCAAAAGCAGATGAGATGATATTTAGGGCGATAAGAGAGAAGCAATGCATTTATTTCCAGTCTCCTAATGCCCCCGTCAAGTCTTAGTGACGGTCCGAAATTAAGGTTTTAAGCAGAATGCTCAGCCTACGAAAGTGAAATTGTTAGAACCAGGTCAAATTTTATGAACAAAGACGACTCCGTTGAGTTACGAGTTTCGCATATGCTATTGTCGAGGTAAGTTCGAACTAATGCCAGCGAAAACAGCGAAATCATCCCATGTTGGTCATTTGGTAAACGCATCAACCCAGCAGTAAAAGGAGACAGAAGAACAAGCGAATGAGGATTGAACTATCAGGCCAAAACCGGCTAAACAACCAGATCTTGTCAGACCCCAGAACTAAACGACAGCAACAGCACATCTCCAGCTTATCAGCGCGCCTGAACTTTTATGTTTTAACGCGATCCAAAAGATGTCCCCCAACCGGTTCCTTACTCGCTTTAGGAGGGTGTTCCCGATTACTTTCTTTTACATGGGCAAAGTTTTCTGGGGAATACAGCCCACACATGCTATTGTCCCAGTTACATTTTGGATAGTCTGGATGTTGCTGCATGACTTTCTGTTTCACGTCTTGAGGCCAGTCGTATGGATGCTGCATCTTCTTTGGCAGCGGCGTTTGGCGAATCTTGGGCGGTGTATCTGCGTTACCTGTGGGGGGTTTGGGCGGTATAGGTTGCTCTGGTAGGGCAGCTATAGGTTTCGGTGGTGGTGTTTGGCGAATGATGAGTGGATTTTCTGCTGAACTCTTCGGTGGATCAGGTTGGGCTTGTATGGTAGCTATTGGTATGGGAACATTTACTTTCTCTGGAATACCCGCTTCTTGTGGTATAAAGGCTCCTAGCTTGGTTGAATATACCTTCACAGGCTGCGTCCAAGCGATATCCGGCGTGGTTCCTGCCAAAGATGAAGGGTTCGGAATAGTTGCAGTAGTAGGGGACCCTGGAGGCGCCTCAACATGGCTCGGACGAGGAGATGTAGTAGCGCTTGTAGCAGCATCCACAGGTTGGCTCTCGACAATACTGGTAGGACGTGACATCTGTAAAGCCCCCGTTGTGGTCACGGTTGTGGAGGGTCGTGTTATCGGTGAAGCGTCTGTAGTGTTTACACCTGGAGTGGTCACAATTGAGGAGGGACGTGTCATCGGTGAAGCCTCTGTAGTGTTTACACTTGGAGTGGTCTTTGAAGGCACTAGGGGTTTACCCCAGGCATCGATAGGAACTTTAGCGATTGGACGACCATCCAATGTAATTATCAGCCAGGCTGCTTGTGTGCCCGGAGGAGGTAGTTTTGTGCCATTGGCAAGAGGGTAGACTTCCGTCACCTTACCCCAAGGAAATTTGGGAAGTGCCTTGGGAGGTACTACAGTGTCATTTGCGATCAGAGGGGTTTCCGTAAGATTCCCGGTAGTCGGTGCTGGTACTGGGTTGCTGTCTGAGTTTTCTGGTTTTTGAGAGGTAGGAAGGTCGCGCTTTGAATACCGAAATGTTGTTTCTACTTCAGGATACTGACATGGCTGTTCACAGCCTGGACGGGGGCGCTCATTATATGCGTACCGGGATGTATCGAAGCAGCATGGTTCCTCAGGGTTCTGGACATATGGAACGATGTATTCATTGCGATCATCGGGCTGGTAGTTATTCTCCGCCTGGTAAGGTTGCCATTCGTCCTTGACCTCATACCTGGTGCGTTCATGACCATCTTCAGTCACATACCCTGCGTAGTGTTCACGTTCATTTTTTTCGACATCCCAGTATCCTCGCCATGAGGGATCAGGATACCAGTGCCACTCGTCATCAGTTGGATAACCGTTTGGACCAACGTTCTCAAACTCTGGGTTCTGGGCATTAATGTTAGCGTCCTGAACAGCATCGGTATTGTAGTACTGTTTCCCAAGTAGGGAATTGTCGATCTCCACCACGGGATGAGTTTTTTGTCGTTCATCATCCCACCATGACTCGTCGTCAGACCATTGTTGTTGTCGAGACTTGTCTTTTTCGCGATTGAGGGCTTCACGCTCGGCCTCGACTTGATGGCGTAAACGTTCACGTTCACGCTCCTCTACCGCCAACTTCCACTGAAGGCGACGTTGTTCTCGGACGCGGTCTCGTTCATGCTCAAGGTTTTCGTGGTCCTTTTTGCGGCGATAGTCCTCTTCTGCTCGCTGGAATTCCTCGAGGCGGGCCCGGTCTTGATTATCAGCTGCCTCTTGGCTTTGGCGCATAAGCTGTTCGCGGATGCGTTGGCGTCGTGCTTCTTGTCGGCTCTTCTCTAGTTCTGTACGCTCTTTGCGTAGAGTCTCAATTCGCTCACGGGTCTCCTCGATATGTGCAAGATGTCTGTCGCGGCGAGCCTCTTCTTGCTCCATTTCCCAGACCTTGTTGTGGCGATCACAGCTGACACCGGCGGCACAGTTGGAACCAACAACTCGGGCACTCATGACAAAAGGGTTTACATGAGACTTGCCTTCGTTGAACTTTAAGTAACAAGATCCATCCAGCTCGTTGGGAACAAACACTATGGCCTTGCACTGTCGAACTGAAGTACAAGTATTGATGCAGGCATCAAGCGAAGTCTCCGTCTCCATCTTCATATCTCGGCCACCAAAGTCAGCGTAGCATGCGATTTCGAAACGGGCACCTTGTTTGGACTCGAAAATGCGGCCATTGTGCTCTGGGCACTTGAGCTTGCCGCCATCATCGGGTTCATACTTGGGCAATAGATTGTGTTTGAGTGGGCAGTTTCCTTTGCATGGTACTGGGTAGGGTGCTTGAAGGGGCGCAGGAACCCATGGCTCGCGAGGGTGCTTTCCCTTGCCCTCTTCAGGCCCACCCTCAGTCTCGATGTAGTCTTCTTCCTCTTCGTTGCCGCAGTCATCACCCTCGCAGAGGAGCATGGGTTGGTTGCGGTCGAGATCGATCTCATCGGGTAGGTCATTCGTGTACTCAAAGTCCATGTCCTCTGGGATGATGTAGCCATCGACAATAGTGGCGTCATATTCTTCTGCGTCCACTCCCGCGTCGTCGTAATCGAATTGATCATCATGATCGTAATAGTCGGCGTCCATTGTATCGCGAGCCGCATAGTTGATCCATTGAGACTCGGCATCGACCTCATGGTCGGATTCATCAATCAGAGCGCCGGTAAAGTCATGATCGTGGGACAGAGGAGGAACAAAGTCTCGGTCCAGCAACGATCCATGATGTTCACCACCTTCCAAGTCAGATCCAGAAGCCTGCAACACAAAATCGGTTAGTTTCGCTCATACACCAATCAGGCCACAATGCACCCAAATCACTTACTTCATTCTCAACGCTTAGTAGGTTTCCATATTCATTGGAGTTTTGACTGATTATAGGAACTGCAAATACGGAGGACAGCGTACTGAGCGCCAAAAGCGCCCTGAGAGCCATCAAACTCCTCATCGCAGAAAGTTAAAATGGCCAAATAGCGGGCACCTCAAAAGATTCAAAGAAGGGTCACACACTCAGTGTGCGGACAGGCCACCACTGGTGATATCCAGCTAGTAGCGCTGCTTGACCTGGCAGGCAAAAACTTCCATTAGTCTAGCACCCAGGCAGTGGCCTTGGCCGGAAGGTTCGTCCTCCTGCTAACCAGACAATAGACACCGGAGGAATAATTGTGCCCCACTCGACGAAGCCTTCACCAATGGAGAGGCTTACGGAAGAGGAGACTTGGAAGGAAGAATGGATTATGGAGCCTTTGCGGGGACTGTATGAGGCTTATTGACAGCCTCAAGCTGAGCGATTGACCTAGTGTGCCTTGTAAGACCAGAATGGCAGTGAAATTGAAGAGCTTTGCTGGAATTCTGTGGCCGTTCGGCAGCTGATTATGGTATTCCCCTCAGCTGTTCAATAGTATGCTACATAAACACGAGCGGCGCAAGGAAACATGAAAGTAGTCATGTCAAGCTGTAGCAAGCGAAGCAAGATTGCTGTCTAAATGAGTCTTTACTTGTTTGTTGCTTCAGACCACGGTTGGCTGAAATGATAGGAGTAGACTCCTTGCAGAAATGATACATCGGTAGGTGTCATGATCAACACGAAGCACGATGACCAAGTATCAAATCTTCATGTATGAAGGGAGCTTTATTGGGATCCTTTCTGGCTTTTGATGGTGCAATATCATATGCAGCTGCAGCAAGTCGCCACAACGGCAGTAACGTGGGTGGTACGACACAGACACCCAGCGACACTTGGGTCTGGGGCCACCCGCTTGTGCAATATTATGACCTTTCTTAGCTCCCAGTACAGTCATAGCATGAGCATCAAGCTTCAATTTTCCAATTGACATCCATTCCATTAAGCACATGCAATGAAAGTGCCCAGTGACTGTGGTGATGTTGATGAGAGCAAAATGCATATATATCCACTCAAACATAAGGACAACAATTCTCCGCCGTACAAAGGAACACATATGATTCCTTAGATTGGAATAAATCCTGGTAAGCATTTGTATTGTTGGTTCAGGCAGTAATGTGGCAATTTATTCGTCCCGAGCTGTTGGAGTCGTAACTAGCTGGAAACACTGCGTATTATTCGCCCACTTTTCTATGGATACTTACGGGAAGCATATTTGGAAGACGGCAAAAACCTCCAAGCAGCCTGTGAAAGTATTGGAACGGCTGGAGGAGCAACGCAAATGAATATATTGAGAACACTTTCTGTGATGAGGCCAGGAAGTCAGGCACCAAGTCATGCAACCAATAGTTGAGGGCTAGAATATGCAGTTTTTGGTAGCTTAATATATTTTGAGACTGGCTCTGGAATAATACTGAGTTAACGAACCACAGTTTGTACAATAGGTTGTGTTCTGAGAACTTTCAATACTGTATACTGTTTGCAATCAAGGAGCAGTTTTCAATCAAGTTCTCATACTGATCGCTCATTCGCTGATCTCCAATCCTTTTTTAGTTCTGCGAATCTTTGAAATGCCAATATAATGGTTTACTTTACATTTCACCATACTTTGACTTCTGGACCTGGAAAGCTGTTCCAGCTTCAACTGTGGTAGCGCACGTTTCCCAAAACCATAGACAGCCTTGTCAAGACCATAGACAAGGCTGTCCATTCTATTTTTAGAACACACTCCCAACGACAATCCAGACCTGACTGTCCACCGCCTTCCATCAAGACCAATCTAATGCACAGCTCGACCAGTTATGGAGATGAATACGAGTAAAATTTATCGTAGCGAGCCAGAATAATTATCCAAGAACAAATACGCTGCTCGTCCACCAGTTTACTCACCCGCCATTCATATCACCGTTGCCGTCTTCGTTAAATGCCAAAACCACCAACTGTATACCGCTCATTCAAAGTTCCGCTTTCCCTTCCGCGAGACTACTTGACTCTCTGCCCTTTTTCTCTCGTAGCGCGTCTTCCAAGACACCCAACTTCTCTTTTGTGATCCGTATTGCTTCGCCTACTTGCTGCTCGCCCATCTTGTCTAGCTGGTCAAACATCCTTAACGGCTCGACTTTCTTGACACTTCCACTGCTTGGCGCGTGGCCCATCCAGGCACGCTCGCCGACGCGCTCTTCTAGCCATTGCCAGAGTTCAGCTTCTTCTGCGCGCCACATTTCTTCGTAGGCGGCGATGCGGTGGGCGGGTAGGACACCGTAGTCACCACGAGGAGTGCGGCCGCGCCAGAGTACGATTAGGAGCAGGATGCCAAGGAGACCAGCGAGTAGACCTTGTGGAAGCGATGTAAGGATTTCGAAGGCACCCCCGGAGCTGCTAGAGGTGGCGGCGGAAGCTGGGGTGGGGCTGCTGGACGAGTCGAGAGCGCCATCTGCGGTGCCCTTGCGGCGACGGACACCACCCTTGGCTCGACTTTTGCCTGATCTGTTGGTGGCGGATTTGGTAACAGCGGCACGGAGGGCGGCGGCCAGATCTTTGGCGTATTGGGTTTGGCCATCGCGAGCACCGTTCTCGATGGGTCCTGTGGAGAATTAGCATCGAGTGGCGAGAGGAGACATCCCAATAGTACGAACCTTTGATCCAGCTCTTGCCAGACCATTCGATAACATAAGTCATGACAAGTCTGGTTGAGTTGCTTGGTCCCCACATCAGGCAGTAGCGAGTCTTGACTACAAATACGTTACCACTCGGAACGTCGGGATTTTGCGTGGAACACATGACAGTGACGGCCTTTTCCAGGTCGAACTGTTCCATGGTGGCATTAATTATGCACCGTGTCTGCTTGGGGCCAATAGAACCACCAAGTGGTTTTACATATTGGTAGGCCAGTTCCTTGTGCGCCCCATCCATTCCTCGCCGGTCGTCTTCCAGCTGCAGATCATAGCATTTTTGTTCTTCAGTAAGCCATTTGCGCATGAAATTCCCGCTCATAGGACCAAACATCAAGCTGTATACTTTGCCGAGGGGCGCAGGGATGGTTGCGTCCAAAAGTGGTTTCTCGCAATGGCTAGCCTGGTCGCCACAATCTGTGGGATCGTGGGCGGCCGGTCCGGGATAATCTGCAAGTGTTGATCCACCTGAGACGGCCGCCTCTGCTGCTTCGCTTTGTTTACTGCTACTTGCAGCAAGTGCAGACCCAACTTGTGCAGAAACCTTGCGACCCAGCACAGCTCTACTGGTTGCATCGGCAGGTTCCACTGGCACAGCACCAGACTGTGCGTAACCATCATCATGAGCTTCAACAAAAGAATCGCTTCGGTCATCATCGTCGTCGTGATCATCATCATCGTCATCTTCCAAGTCTTCATCATAAATTTCTTCTGACGCACTTTCGTCATCAGCTACAGAGCCAGCTTTCTCTGTTTTATCTCCCGTGCCTGGCCCATCGATAAGATTCCCATTTATTGATGAGCGGAGATTTGGCTGAGATGTCCGCCAGATAGAGACGATTAGTTCGTAAGTCGAGTCGCGATTTAATAGAGATGCAAAGGAGTTTCGGGCGTGCAGGGTTTGAACGACAATACCATTCTGGAAAATCATGGCGGTACTTTTCTTTTCGACTGATATAACTTCATCAAAGCTCATGACAAGTGTGTTGACAAATCCAATAATGTTACTGTAGAAACAAATATGTCCTTCAGAAACATAGATACGGCCTTGAAGCAAAATGTCTTTTTGCAGCGCTGCTGAATAATCTTCAATAAGAAGATCATCTTCTGGGACACTCTTGAAAAGATTGTGAAAGTCCTTGTTCCGTTTGATTGGAGCAGGTGCCCAGTTTGTAGGTCGCGCAACGAGGCCAGGCGGAGCGAGGCCAGATTGTGTATTTGCGGAGCTTCCACGCGTTCGACGCCTTCGGCCAGCGCTGATCTTGCTTCTAACACTTCCAGCTCGTTTTATACTCGCGCTTTCCGGCTCTATTGACTGACGTATAGGACTATTTTCATCGCCAGCACCATTTCGGATCAGCTCGGGGCTGGGCTGCTTTTCACCGTTGGTCTTATCAACAGTGTATGCTTTCGACACTGCTCGTGACGCAGCGGTATCGTCTCGTTTTGCAGATGCCTCATCCGCCTCGGCATTGGCACCATTGGGAGTGACCTCGACTAGATTGACTCTTGAAGACATTGGGCTGATGTTGTCTTTATCCAATATTCCTAAATGGCTCAGGCTGAGATTACCAGATCCAAGAGTATCAACAGCAGGTTTGCGCTCTGGGGCAGTTTCAAAGTTGACGTCTTTTGAGAATGGGGTTATAACCTCCTCTCCACCAGCGCCTGAAGCGTCGAGGTGCTCAGAAGAATCAGCGATAGACTTGGACTTTTGCGAGGGCCCAACAGAGATTGAGTTAGAAAGTGAGTTTGCGGCGTTTTGGGCTGCAGAAAGAACGCTCGAGAAGAATCCCTGGCCAGGTACGTTATCAGAAGCCGGAAATTCTTCAGCTGGCGTAATAGGCCGACTTATCGATTGTGAAAGCTTGCTGGGCGCAAGTGCCGATCTTGTTCGTCGATGTCCGGCTGCTTCGACTATAGAGACCGCGGGTTGACTTTTGGGGGGCGCAGGTGATTGTGCACGCTTTGCTTGAGCTATTTCCGATCCCGACTCTGCGTCAGACTCGACGGGTGTAGGGGGAGTTACAAAAGTCGTCGGACCATTAGCTGTGCGTGGAGGTGTTGCAGGCGTTGTCAGAATAGGTTTGGGCGCGAATTTCTTTGGTGAGGGTGTTTTCTCTCCTGGTTCTTGTACAAGCGGCAAATCGTCTAGTAGGCGAACCGGGGTATCAAATGTTGTAGGTCCTTTCGAATCACTTTCTTTCCGAGATCTACCAGCAAATATTTTCCCAATGCCGCGCTGCTCCGCGCCTACTCCACCAGGCTTCGTCCCCTCGGCGTCACCGCCAATCGCTGAAGTATTTGTGCCACGCTTAGAAGGAACAAATGCTTCTCTGAGTCTACCAACCGGCGAAGGACTTCGTCGGGCGGAAGGGGGAGGAGTACTGAGGGTATCGGCTTTGGTCGGTATGTTTGCGGCTTTTATGGAAGATGGCTCAACCAAGGATGGCGAGGTGTCAATTGTGGCAGCACGTATTCTCGGGGAAGAAAGAGTCAAGAAACCGGTGTGAGATTGATGGGGAGAAAGTGAAGGTCTTGTGAGGCTGAAATTCACCAATTAGAAAAAGCAGCAAGGGAGATTGAGCTGACGAAACAGGGAGTATGGGGAATGAATGGAGAATTGAAAGGGTAAGATTGTCAAAAAAAGCAGCTGAAAATAGCAATTGAAGTATGTGAAAAGACGAGAGGCTTTGGGGAGAAGTAGAGAAGGATTTTGGGATGAGTTGAATGTTGCAGGTGGGAGAGCGAATCCGTCTCTTTGTTTCCCTGGAGGTTTGGAGGTCTGGAGTTGAGAGATGGTGATCTTCGGCAAGGACCTGCTTACAGGGAGCTGAGCACGCTGGGCTCACAGGCTTGTGGGCCCACACGCCGGTCAACTTCGTGTGTGGTCCATGGAATCTGGGGGCTGGGGCTATACAGTGGACCATGTGGCTAGCCGACGTATCTTCGGATGCTTGATTGGATGAAAAGCCAAGACTAAACTGTCTGGCCCCTTTTCTTTTGCTTGGCTCGCGCCCTGGTGAGCACTGAGCATGCATCAAGACTCAAGCAGAGAGCTCAGAGCGGTTCCTTCAGCTGTGAATTGCCCTGCCTACTGCCCACTGCCCACTGCCCAGAGGTTGGAAACACCAACAACAATAACAACAAAGAGCTGAAAGCCAGAGACATAATCATTGCTGAATGATCATATCCAAGCTCATCTCTTGCTATCATCAATCATAGCGGGGTTATGCCATCTGATGTCTTGTGCCCAGAATAAAAGTCAAATTGTTGTTTGCAACTTTTAAAAAGTTTCAACAGCATCAAAATCTCGGTCCGACATGCGCTGTGGTCCATGTGTTGTTCGTACGTGCAGGGCAATCCTCGTTGGTTTCTTGCGACCGACTTTGGGGGAAACAGTTCACGAAACGTACCTTTCATCGTCTTCTTCCTCTTCTAGCCCATCATCGCCCACTGTAATGACATTTTCCGGTTCGACAAGGTCGTCGTCGAGATTCAACTTAATATCACTTTGGTTATGGTCTGGCTGAGCAGCCCGGATAGGAGGCGGAGGCGATTCATTCTTGGAACGTCGTAGTGAGTCTCGTATTGAGTCAGGAATTAATCTTGACAACCGATCGCGACCACGGTGGAGTTTGCTTGAAGTGCTCGCAGCGCTGTCAATGGATGAGCGGCGACTTCTCACGGATAACTGGGATGTCGAAACGCTTTGCAGGGACTTTGGATCCATGGTTCCGGAGTCGGTTACCAGTAGGGTTGTACTTGTAGGAAGTTAGGTGAGAGACCCAAACATGTTGGAAAAGAGGATGCGCTCGGAGACTGAGCGAAGAACAAAGCGGCTGAAGATGGCGCTGATTGATACTCTCATAGCAGATAGATACCGATGATATGGTGATACGGCAGATGATATGGTGATACGGCAGCCGTTAACCAAGCAGGTTAAACGATGCGGTCCCAAACTATTTCAGCCGCAGCGTCATAGGGATAACCTTGCCTGTTTTGTACATTTTGTTAGAGTAGTCTACAACATTGAAGTACATAGATTTAGCCAGACTAGGCAAGCAGCCTGCACACCTCAAAGCTGGGGAAAAGCTAAAGTACAGACCCGCGCCCGCCAGAACAGAACGTTTGTACTTGACCCCCCTCCATAAGCGCGCGCTTGAGCGCCCCACCCCTGTTCTAGCGTCACAAGCGCCACCTTCGTGATGCATTCGTGATGAGTAACTCCATGTTCTTTACCCAACAGTCCGTAACCTACACCTATTCATCCTATGACCATCTTCCTATATATACAGTTGTATCCTCATACTCCCCATGGAGGATACTGCCTTGGGCCAGGTTTGTCTCCCAAATACTCTCCTGGCTTTGCTGACCAGCCCAGGCATATGATCATGCCAAAAACGCCATCGTCTACCGCGACAAAGGAAGTCTAAATGCCGCCCGCGACTCTCACGAACAAGCCGCTGGGAGCTTTGCGAATGCTGCGGATGGCACCGAAGATTTTGAGGCAGTAAGACTATTGACTCTACTTCAAGAGCACCACAAGCAGCTTGCGAAAGCCATCTCCAGCACCAAACCCGGCAAATCGTCCTCCGTCCAAGCTAGCACAAAACCTGAAAAGGATTTGTCAAAGCCCACAGAAGATGCCCCGATACTACAAGAGACAGAAAAGACACCAGCGCATATAAGCAAGACAAACCCCGCATTAGCCAAGTTAGCTATCCGTGGGCCGCGACGAGATCTTACATCGTCCATCGCAAGCAATCTCGCAACCGCCAGAGGAAGGCCCCCAAGCCAACGTCGATCCACCCCTCTCCCTCCCGATGTCACAGCCCAACATGCAGGAGGAAAGTTGTCCTCCCGTGCAGAACGGCCCACGGGCATGCGAAGAACCTCGTCCAGTCAATCCTCTTCATCAGCAGCAGGCATCAGTGGTAGCAAGTTCTCTACATTTTATAATTCTATACAAGGGTGGATACCCATGCAGCTAGCCTTTGCCGGTCTCCCTTTGACTATTGAGGAAGAAACGGAAGCCGCACAGCCAGTTCAAGCACCGAAAGACAAGGCCCATAAACGCGGATCCAGCCGTGCGACCGCCGAACATGACTATTCGGCTCTGTTCTCTTCTTCCACCATCCGTGCTCTGCGCGAAGATGCTGGTGCCGCTTTCGCTGGCCACGAGTCTTTTTACGTCGTCCCCACCTCCGGCGGTACACGCTCCTACGCCGGAATCGTATCCGGTCGAGAAGAAGAGATGCTTGCGGAAGAAGAAGGCGAAGAGTTTGTCGATGCCCGTGAGTCCGTTGGCCCACCGTCTCCGAAAACTTCCCGCGGCAGCCAACATTTACGCCGCTCAAAAGTCCCACAGGCAATTCAACAGCTCAGCACTACGGGCAAGACCATGGAAGAGCTTGAACTCGAAAATGTCGCACTGCGTCAATTGCTAGACCAGCAAAGCCGACGGCTGCAGATGTGGGAGGCCTCATCGCAAAGCCAGTCCATGGCATTGGCGCAAAGCATGCGACTCGGGCGCAAGCCTGGTACGGTGGAGCCAGTGCATATGACCAGCGAGTCGGAGCGTGTTCGTGATCTCGAAGATGACCTGGTGGCAGAGCGTACACAGCGTGAAGCATTGGAGCATCAGGGCTCCAAGAAGGACCGTGAAATCGAGAAACTGCTGATTGTGGTTGGCAAGTATCGCGCTAAGTGGGATATGCTCAAGGAGAGCGCCCGCCAGCGCGAACGGAATAAGGCGGCTAGGGCGGCAGAGGAAGGAGCTTAGTCGATATGTCATATTGGTGTGTATTGTGGAATATGAGCTTCTTTAATATATTGCTGCTGACTACTGGAACGAGTTCCTATCACGTAGACTACGAATAGAAGGGTTTTGTAAAATGTTGCTAGGCACGTGGCCAGTATCTTTCTCGAACTACTGGCCCCTAGTGTCTCATCAGTTGAAATGGTAACAACTCTGACGCATCCATCAACCACTAGGCCCTGCACAAGGCTGGATAGGAGCAAACATGCCATGATATTCCACGATGAAATCAAGTGCCTCTCCATACTGTCGTTTAAATTCATCCGGCGTCTTGATCCACGATAGATGAGTTACAGTACTAGGACAAAGGTTTGAGCTAGAGGGTCTGTGCACCCCCCAGGTATCCCAAATTACCATTTTGGTTATTAGCAATTTACTAAGTAACCATAATGGTTATCTAGACGGTTTTGGGATCAAATTGAAGCTAAAAATTAGGCCGTTTTAGCCTATATTGAGATTTGGTGAAGTTGTAGTTCTAGTACTTAGTATGCTACCCGTTGGCGTTAATTACTACCTAGCACTTAGCTTACATACTCTTAATATAATTTAAAATCCTATCTTCCTTTAGGCAATCCTATATGTCTAAAATATATTCCTTAAAGTAGGTAATATCTATGGCTAAAGATCCTTAGTGTCTATTAAGTTCTAAATATCATAAATATAGCTATTCTTTGAGTTAAGTCTAGACGTGTTTAATTAGGTTTAAATTAGGTAAGATAGGTAGCTATTAAAGAGTTATAACTCTATAATCTCTAAACTAATTTTGAATAAGGTAAGCTATATAAATAGAGGTATTATCCTATTAGTAAATTATATTATCCTAATAGTAAGGAAGGTAGTTCTTATTAAGAACTTTAAAATAAGAATGAGTAGAATATCTATTTCTTGCTAAATCTAGGTCCCTATCTATAACTACTATTTCTATTCTTTTAAGGTATAAATTAATAGCGGCTTATATTATAATTAAAATGTTCTTTTCTTTAGAATACGTCTAAATATAATTTAGAAGCTATTTTTAGTATAGTTGTTAAAAAACTTAAGTTCGTTATTTACTCTTTCTTCGTTTAATAGAATACTTATTACTAAACTAAACTTATAACTACTCTAAGAGCGACTATAATATATAATTCTTAGTAAATTGTAAGTATTTAGCAGTATACTCTTCTATTAACTTAGGACGTTCTTTTGCGCGCTATTTTTTAATATTTTAGACTGCTAAATTCTATTAGATTATCTTATAACTATAATTTAGATCTAAGTCCTTTATAAGCTACCTATAGGTTAATTTTAGGTAAGCCTTTATCTTTTTTATTATATAGCGTAAATCTCTATCTAATAAGGACTTATTATGGCCCTTTTTTAGCTTTATTAAACTATCTTCTAGTTATTAGCCGCAACGTAGTTTTGTTATTAAGATTATTAATTCTAGGATGTTTAAGACGCGGGATATTTTAGAGAAACGGTAACTAAAATCCAGAACGCTATAAATCTTATTTTAAGTAGCATCTAAAAGCTGCTTTCGGCCTCTATTAGGAACACTAATTTCTAAGAGAATTCCCCTTGTTTAGCAAGGCATAGTTATGGATGAAGATAATAGATTAAAAACTAGGGACGCGTTTTGAAAGGGTGTGTGCACGGATCAGCTCAAACCTTTGTCCTGGAACTGTAACCCATTCGGCGGGTCGTCGTTATCAATTCTTTGGTCGATGGGGCAATTCATTCCCAGTTCCGAAATGCCCATTAACTCCATGTCGAACAGCCTTGGTCTTCCTACGAAGTGGTTGAATTCAGCAAGCCCTTTCTGTGCTTTCCAAGGAAAAAGCTCATCGGCACCTGTGAAAACAAGGTACACTGGTATCTTCTTCCTGCAAATAGCCCGAACTGGATCCTTATGCAAAAACTGTTCCGTTTCGATGGTCCTAAGTGCAGAGCGATTGAGTGACATCTTTCGTGGCTGGATGCTGACTCCACCGAATTCCATAGAAAAGGGGATGCTGCCTCCACAAAGTTCTTTGAGCTTCGCCTCTATTACACAGTTTGAAGAACCATCCACTTCACGCAAACTTTCGGAGTCGAAGTCCTGCTCGTAATCGAAGACTAGTCGAGCACTGGGGTCCAAGATGTTTTTATCATCAATTCTGGACTAGCTTTTGTTAGAACATGTTGCTCCATGACCATGGGAAAAAGTGCTCATGGACATATAGTTCCAACTTATCAACCCAGTCCTTCTGCCATCGATATCCATTTCTTGCAAGTACTCGGACTTGTTTGAAGTTGATCGATGTGCCCCATCGACCATCTGTGTGAAATAGCCAGCCGCCCCAGCTGATCACACCCACTACCGGACACTTTGTCCAGTCATCCGCCCATTCAGCCTGCGTTATATCAGTATAAGAAATGCTCATGTGCTCTCACGTTATCAAGATGGTATTGTGATGGCCGTTGAGTGTACGAAAGCCATCGAGACTTATTGGTTCATGTGATATTGTCTTTGGTTAGATAAGTTCTTTCTTACAAAGCTTACCTCTGGATCAAGTAAGGCATTGAAACCAGGTAGAACCGAATATCCGACCAGCACGAGAATAACGTTGGCTTCTGCCAGTTTCATACTCTCTAGCTGATGCCCAAGTACTTGTCTGTCCGCTTCCTGAGGTACACTCATGGCGCCTTGTTCTAGACTTGGCAGAGTCAAGAACTTTATTCTCTTGGGCTTATAATTCACATAGAAGCCAAAGCCACCAGGATAGTTGAGGAAGTTCTCGGCTGCAAAATGGGGCGGACCGACTACAAGGAGCTGATAGTCGGTTTCAAGAAAATCGTACTTCATCCCGGAAAAGTTCCTCTGAAGATAAGGCGATCGTTAGCTTCACGGTACAGGGAACAATAACAACTGCAATGAGCGTTCTTTCGAGCATGGTTGACGGATGAGTCGTTATTAATAGCTTATCATTTGGTGAGTTTGGCAATCCAGAATCTCAGTTTCAGGGGCTCATATGACTATACAACAACAAGCAAAATACTAATTATCCTCAGTGCGACATAACAAACAGCAAATGATGCTGATATACCTCATACCAACAGTCAGCTTCCGCTCATCCAAGTAGGCTGGATTCAGCAGGGTACAAACCTCTCATGACCTAATAGCAATCAAACGTCAGAAGAAAGTCTTGGTCCTTAGATATTCACTTATTGTATCCAGGCACAATATGATCCAGAGCATCATACAGTTCGTTGTCAAACTGTTCGGATGATTTGAGCCAAGCAAGATGAGTCAAGCCATTGATGGGTGCTATGTCATCATTTCCATCAAAGACTTGATAGTTCGTGTTTAGTGTTGAATCGACTTTGCTCTTTTTGCCTATCAATCCATGCTTCAACGCAAGCTCTCGTTGCGCCTCCCAAGGGAAGAGCTCGTCCGCTCCAGTGAGAACTATTCGGGTGGGAAATTTCCTGGCGAGTTCTCCAAGCGTGGCTTTCTTCAGAAATTTTGCGTCTTCGACGTGAGCGCTTGCTCGCACAAGTTTCCAGTCCTGCTGGCCTGCCATGTGCCAAGCGGCTGCTGAGCTACCAAATAGTCCTTGGATCTTCGCGTCTTCCTTCTGTATGTCTTCAGAGAGGGTAGCTGTCGATTGGTTCAGCACTCTGAGCCTACCCATGGCCTCGACTGAAGACTACTTAAACGTTAGAACAGTCTCTACTTCTGCTTAGGAAAACGGGAAACTTACATATCGATCATTTTGTTCTACCCATTGCTTAGCCCATTGTGCCCCGTTTGCCTGGGCTCGAACGGCTTTGAAGTTGCTTGCAACGTCTGGGTGAAATAGCCAGCCGCCCCAAATGATAACGCCAGCCAGTAGTAAAGGATTCCGGCTGGTGGGGAGATCCAGTATTGCATTTACACCCGGGATGACTGCGTAGCCCATGAGGACGATGATTGCCCGTGTTCCTTTGGGTAGATTCCAAAGCTTGTCTTTTATGAAGCGACGGTCGTCCATTTCGTTCAAACTTCGGCCGCTACTTGTCAGCATATCGTTATCCAGGGTTGGAAGACACCAGTAGGTGGGTTGTTGGTCGTCAAAATGAAAGTAAGGATTCCCGCGAGGGTTCTCCAGGAACCGTTGATTATGGAAGAGACTTCCACCAACTACTATGAGCTGATAGTCTGTCATTTTGTTTAGAGAATGTAGTTGTGTCTTCGAAAATGATTTGAAGCCTGCTTCAAGGAATATGGGGTGAGTTAAATTTGTTAAGTCCTGCCAGTCGAACACAAGTCTGACTTATATGGCTCTCAGTCCCGGGCCTATAGGTGACTTCAAAGGAATCGTTCGTTGGGTTTCATGAGACGTGTGACTTTCCAATCGTTGCCGTTTGTATGCATCAGACTGCTTCCATGCCAACGCGATATCGCATTCTAAAGCTATAACATACTTACATCGTGTTCGATAGCGGAGGGCAGCATAATTCAGATTCTTCTTTCCGACCAACAAGTTTATGGCCTTGCAATAACAAGAGCAAACCGTGGAGGTATTCTGTAGGAATCTTTCAGATGTCAATGTGCCCTTATCTGTCAAAGTTCAGCTGCGTGTCATTGCATGATGAAGGTTGAATAGATCAATGTGGATAACAGGTTCATCAACTTTGACAAACAGGATATCAAACAGTATATTCGTATAATACATATAGACCAAAATTGACATTAACAAGACGTTGATCGACAGACAAAATAGAAGATCTAGTTACTAAAGGAAATCGAACCACCTAAGCACCTACTCATACAAACAGCGATCTAATATACATCATATACTCAAACAAGATGATTATCGACCCAGCCCAAGCACGACCAGCAAGCCTGAACTGTCATCGTTTTCATAGCCAACAAGCAGACATAGCCTCTACCGACCGTACTTGGCCTTCCTCTTGGAAATCCGCTCCTTACGCTGATTGATCCATTGGGCACGCTCCTTCTCAGCGTCAGCTAACGCCCGAATGTGCGCATTGTTCTGAACATCGCCATGCGGATGACCCAAAGTATGGATACGATCGCAAGGCTCCATGCGTACAAAGCCACGATATGGAGGCGCTGGTCGACTCTTGGGCCACAGAGCCTCCCAGTAGCTACGGAACATACTAAAGGCGAAAGTAGCCGAATTAGCACCATATCTGGGAGCAGGGCTGGTACGGGAAGGCGGAGAAGTCTGTGGAGTGGAGCGGCGCGGCGATGGTGTATTGTATTGATTTCCGCGAGGGGAGGAGAGGCTAGAATCCGAGTCGTCCGAGTCTTCAGTATCAGACTCGTCATAATCCTTTTTGCCAGTTAAGGCTTCGTATGCCTTTTGAAAACCTGGAATGTGATTGTAATTGTGTCGACGAGGGGATGGGGTTGCTGGTGGATAGTTGCTGAAGAACTCGTCCTCTGTTTCATCATCCAAGGTCTTGTCCTTTAACTCTTCCTCCTCGTTGGTGACATTGCTGTCATCGTTTTCATCTGTATCTATGTTAGAAAATGTTTGAGAATTTCGGTTACGATCATAAGCAGCGGCGGAAGAGTCTTGGGAGATGGGCTTGGAGGTGATTGAGGAGGAATGTGGCTCAGAAGAAGATCGCTGAGACTGTGTGCTCCGTTGTCCTGGTGAAGAGTCTCTATTTTGGCTATCAGAGGAACTTGTATCCGAGCCCGATGGGACACGATATGTTCTTCCCACTCGAGGCGCTAAAAAGTCATCTGAACTTATAGGTGAGCCTGACGGGACACGATACGTTCTTTTAACTGGAGGCGCCAAAAAATCATCTGAGCTTATGGGTGAACCTGATGGGACACAATACGTTCTTCCTGGTGGCCCAGCTAAGAAGTCATCAGAACTTATGGGAGATTCTGACGGAACACGATAAGTTCTCCCAGGTTCAGGGGCCAAGAAATCATCAGAGCTAATTGGGGAACCTGATGGGACACGATACGTCCTGCCAGGTTCAGGAGCTAAAAAGGCATCAGAGCTTATAGGAGAGCCTGATGGCACCCGATATGTCCTCCCAGTTCTAGGAGTCCAGGTTTTGCCAGAGCTTGTAGAGGAAGCTGACGGCTGCTGATACTCTGTACCAGATCTGGTCGTCTTGACTTCTTCAGAAGTTATCGAGGATGCCGATGGCACACGATAATCTCTTCCTTTTGAGACATTGTAGCTTGGTGTTTCAACCGCGAATACCTCTTGCGTAACTCTACTGTTGCCTTCCTTCACTTCACGCGTGCTTATAGACCGATCATAGGGGTTACGATACTTACCTTCACCACTTTCATCATCCGTGGAATCATGGGCACGTGGATCCTGATATCCGCTGAATGTGCTTTTCCTTCTATCGTTGGTCTCCTCATGTGAGTCCGAACTGGAAGACGAGCTAGAGGAATCCTTGGGATTGGTGTCACGATAGCCACCAAATTTAAACTCGCCTTTCTTTGCAGGCTGAACGTCCTCCGTAGTACCGCTTTCTGTGCTTACAGATCGATAAGTGGGCTTGCGATAACTGCTTGTCGGCTGGGATTTCTTGCCTCCAGACTGCGGAGAACCCACCTCAATAGAAGGCAGGGCATTGGGAGAAGATGATTTGCTTTGACTTTGTCTACTCTTGCTCCTTGTGTTGTAGCGTCTCTCTGGGCTGTCTGGAGGTGTGAGAAGTCCAGTGTTGTTTTGGGCGGGTGGCGATGGAGTAAATCGTCTGACGAGTCCAGTGACTCCATTCCAAGCAAAACGAGCAGGTGCCAAAGCGAGAGTGTTTATTGGGTCGAAATGCCATCCAGTTGGTAGAGCTGGTGACGGGCTTCTACTATATCTTGGTGACCTCGGTGTGCTACTTCGGCGGCCACTTGAAGGTCTGGTATTGACTTCACTCTCATCTTCGCTCTCATCGTCGTCGTCTTGATTGTCATACTCAATAGCTCTTTGGCTGTTTTCAACTGACTGGGGCGAGCGGCTGTTTCTCTTAGACTGTTCAAAACTAGGATGATCCAAGACTCTTTGAGCAAACTTTTGTCGGCGTCGCGAGGCAGCGTTCATTTTGACCATCTGCCAATAAAGGGCTAAGATCGCCAGGAGAAGCGTCAATGTGACATACCAAGGGGCATCTGTGATGTTACATTTGCAGCGGCTCATGAAATATCCTAAAGTCACATTAGCATCTTGTTACTAGTAAGCAGTCCGTATGACATTGAAACCTACTCAGTGCATCCATAACCTCTTTGCGATGATAATCCTCCGTCACCATGCCGATACCTGTGCTTACGTGGTCCTGACCGGTCCAGTAAGGCCCATCTTTCGCATTTTGGAGCCTCTCAGACACCCAAGTATTCCATGCAGCCTCATCAACACATGGATTTCGAGTCTTGTCGCAGAATTTCTGGACTACACTCGAAGTATCTGAATAAGTACTTCTCGCGCCATCGAGCACGGGCTCGCCATAAGTCTTGACAGCCGAGTGGGCATTTTTTAGTGCCGAGTTAGCGCTCTCAACAATCCGGCCGAATGTTTCCTTGTGGTTGGTAAATGGCCCACTCATATTGAGTCGAATGTTCTACAGAGCCAAATGGATGGAAATTGTAAAGTGTAAAACAGCAGGGCGGTGATAACAGATCTTGAATTCTATTGTGCAAGTCCAGCAAACACTATGGTTTTGAACTTTTCTTTGGGTTGTTACAAGCCAGAGATACTCAATGGGAGGTTTGATATAAGAGTAAACGACACAGAACAGAAGACTTCTTATGATATGAGGGAAGAATCGTACCTCACTATTCTCTCTTGGAGTGTTGATGGCTTTGTAGACTCACAAAGGAGTCTCGCCGCTCTTGGAAATAAGCAAATGCTTGATCAAAGCAATACATATGAACTCGAAATCTGTATGGACGAGCATGATGGGCTCTTTGTGACTTCAATATCAATAATCAAAGAAGAGACTGCTCTCCTTTGATCCTGAATTGAAATGTGTATGACCCACTTTCAAGAGACTGGTCTAAAACCTCTCTATCTTGGAATATGAGTTAGATTCTGGTACTGTGGACTGTACCGAGCTTGGACATTGTCGCTAGATCTCTGGTCTAGGTAAAATAGAAAGAAAGCAAAGCTTCAGACTTTCAGATCATGAGTCTGAGACCCTCCCAAATATTCTGGAACTGATTCTGTGGACCAAAAATTCATCTTCATCTTTGACAGATTCAATGTGATTGTGTATGACTTGAAATGTCTTAACAAATCACAAGGAGGGAGAACTCAGTACCACGTTTCGCTCAAAGCAAGAACAGGTGTAGTCGGATAAGACCTCGTTTCTCAATGACCTGAACAAAGAAGTAAATGGCAACAAAGCATCTCGGATAGTCTGGCAAGCCTGGTTCTCAGTTCTTATTGGCAATACTGGGCCGAAAGAAACCTTGTTCTTTGTTTGAACTTGGAAACTGATGGGAGTGCATACGCGTAGTCAAGGGAGCATACAGAGTTTGACGAGAAAGTCGAGATTGGAAATTCTGTAAACTCAACATGACAACAAGCATGAAATGGAAAGGAAAACAATGAAATTGATATTGTCGTTAATGTGCGGCACGAATATTGGTCTCCACTATCTTCAACGCCTCTTTAATCTTTGGGGAAAAGTGCAATCGCAGTAATTCCCCTTCCCAAATAGTGCTGGCAAAAGGATTGCTTCCTTCCACATCCCCACGTAAGGCATTGAAAACGCCATCGCCCCGGCGCTCGTCTGTATGCCACAATGTAGCAATTTTTTTCCCATGGAATTTTGTTGTTTGAGCTAAAAGTCCAAGCATGGCTTGACATGATTTTTCTGGTAGTTGTAGAGATGCGGTCATGAGCTGCTTTGTAAATGCCGCGAGCCGAAGAGGAGGAACAGCTCTCAGTGCCTTTGGTGGAATGAGCACCGTTGACAAGCATCGAATCAACAAGACAGTTTTGGTCTTGACATTGACGTCCGTCTTGATGGGGCTGGTCTCCTCATTGGGGTCTGGAAGGTGGAATGATTTCGAACTGAACTCGACGTTTGGATCCAAGGCTGTTGGAATAAGAGATCGGTAAAGATGAGAGACAAAGAAACTAAGGTCGAGATGAAGATTTGTGACCGCAGCACTTCCATCTTGACCTTGTAACAACGCAAAGGCAGTCACAATACAAAGAAGTGATTCTCTTGTGGCATCGCGGACAGAGTCGTCGTCGGATTCTTCTGCCTCATCGTCTTCATCTTCGTCGTCATCGTCTTCTTGGCCCGACGTTTGGATGAGTTCTTTCAATGCCTCCAATATATCACCGAAGAAGTCTTGATTGATCAGATGAGCATATCTGGCCAGTCCTTCCAAGACGGCGCCCATGAGATGCTCAGTTTTAGCTTTTAAAATGCGAAAATAAGTGGCAAAGACGAGTTTCAGCATCTCCGATTGTAGCTTATCCCGCTCTTCGTGGCTAACAACAGCATCGGCTTCTTTCATCTCCTTTTCAAGTGCTTTTGTCTCTTTTATCTGCTTCCGTTGGCGTTTAGTGCGGAACTCTCGCTTTTCTTTCAATTTCTTCACTTTCTTGGGAAGAAGTTCTGCCTGTTCTTTGTCCACCCGGTCGTATGAACCCTTCATGGAGAACTCTGACAGTAATCGAAGATGCAAGAACACATTGAGGAGGCTCTCATCAATGTTGTAGTCTCGTGATCTCATCATCTTGGTCAAAGCACTGACAGCATCCAAAGATGGCCGACCATCGTCGTCTTCTCTGAAAAGCTTTTCTAGGGTTCGAATGCCAGTTTCATAGTTCTTGCTGTCTGGCCTGCGCCCGAGTGCACCGAGTATGATCTTCAGGAGATCGCTTCGAAAATTGAAGTGAGTTACTGCAAGAAGTAATGTTGAGGCACAAGACACAGCGGTCGCGGCCAAACTGGGTTGTCGGCTTTTGGACAATTTGGACAGCTGAGTGACATATGCTCGATATCCGCTGACTAGGCTTTGCTCGTAATTTCGTAGCTGCTTGACCTCTTTCGAAATTTTCTCTTTCATCTCAGTCTCCGAAGCGGGTCTTATGCGATAACCAGGGATGATATCTTTGTAGACTGCACATTGTGTTGCGATGGTGAGTTGTTGTATGGTCAAAATTGGCGACTGCCCAAGCTCCCCTAGTGATCGCAAAGCTCCTACATTCTCCTCCGGATTCTCATTTATGAGAGCTGCCATTCGAGCCAGTTCTTCTTTTGCTTCAAGGATCTGCGCTTTTTGCGACACCTGCGGCGCTTCGTGCTGCTCTCCTCCATTTTCAGATGGTGCTGCGCCGTCAAGCGCATCCTCTTCACCAGAGCTCCCTGAGCCCAGAAAACTATCTGCATCTCCATTCACTTCTCTTTTCTGTTCAGCCCATCCTTCATCGGTTTTTACAGGCAATCTAGTATTTTCTTGCTTCTTGGTCCTGCGTGGTAGCTGTTCGTACGATTGTTCTTGGTTCCATAGATTAGTAGGCCGAGGGGCAGGATTCGTGAAGAGTTGCGCGTCTTGGTCTCGGTCTCGATCGGCTGCTATTCTGCGTCGCTTTGGTGGGCGCGTGGATGCCATGATGTTTGTCTGGCGCTTAAAAATCTAACAAGACTGGAATTGCAGAAAATGTTGTTGGGGGATGAAGGCTCTAAGGGAGGTTGGCCGTTGAGCATTGCGAAATCTTGGCGTTGATTTTTTTTGTGGGGTCGATTTTGCATTTGTTCTCCTCCATCGATTTTTCAGCGCAGGTCTTCACCTCACATTTAGACCTATAAACGCTTGCCAGACTGCTAGCATTTCTCCTTCGATTCATAGCATCTCAAGATATTCAGAAATCGCAAAATGCGACAGCTCACTCAAGAAGAGACCAAGACGCTGTTCTCTAAGGCAAGTTTCGCGTCCACCGCTACCGTACATCCTTTCTCTTATTGAAGACTAACTGCTTTTCATAGATCGCGAACTACACCGGCCGCTCGCTAAATCAGCTCATTGAACCAGTTCAAGATGCCTCCGGAAAACCTGGAGAACGTTACGTATTTCGGATCCAAAACTCTCGCGTCTACTACGTAAAAGAAGCTATCGCCAACCTGGCTACCAGCATCGCTCGTCCGAACCTTCTTTCCTTGGGCACCTGCATCGGAAAATTTACAAAGACTGGGATGTTCAGGATACATATTACAGCGCTCGACATCATTGCCCCTCACGCGAGGTATAAGGTGTGGATCCGCCCAAATGGCGAAATGCCGTTCCTATATGGTGGACATGTCGTTAAGGTAAATACTAACATATCAATCACCTGCCGAGCAGATCTAATCACTTCTAGGCGCATGTTGGCAGATGGTCAGAAGATTGCCCCGAACATCAAGGAGTGGTTGTTTACAGCATGAATGACACTCCTTTAGTAAGTGATCTCTGCTTCTAATCTTTGGATAGTCTTCTTACGATACTCAGGGATTTGGTGTTACTGCCTGCTCGACTGCAGCAGCAAGAAAGCTCGACCCTACTGGCATTGTAACATTTCGGCAAGGCGATGTTGGTGAGTATCTCCGCGAGGAGGATACTCTGTTCGCAACCTGAACACAACTCTATTCCTCGAAAACGAAAGACTCGGCCTTACTTCTTATGCTTTGTATAACAACGTTTATCTATACAATATCGCCATGCTTGAATTTTATGATGGTCCGCCATTTGGGTTTGGACCGAGAGGCGGACCATTAGCCTCTGGGTTCTCCCCTGCTGGAGGTACACCATGAGATTCGTCTATCACAGATTCTACATTTGCGGGTCTTGGGTTTGTATCACAGGCTGGCGATGTTCCAGGCTGCGTGGCTCCTGGAGGAGCTTGTCCTGGAGAAGCTAAAGGACCAGGCTGCGGAACTTGCGAAAATCGTGCTTGATGCATGTTTCGCCTAGCATGTCCCGGAGGCATGCCAGATGTTCTTCCTCCTCGAGAAAAAGAAGGTAATCTGCCACGTTGATGGCCGAAGAGTGGCGTTGGTGGAGCTTGCTGAGGCAAGGGATGCCGTGATGGCTGTCCTGGTACTGGCCATGATGGTGGATTACTGCCATTACCATTCATGCTCGGAGTCTTCGGCGGTTTAGCTTCCATGACATGTCAGTCAAAATGATCAAATTGATTAATTGATTCATCCGCTAGGTACTTTCAGAATAAGATTATTCGAGAGGAGGAGTCAACAAAACTTACTGCTTGCGTAATTGGCCGAGTCCATTGGATCCATACCAGCCAGGCCAGCTCCTGTCATCATATTCATGTCTCCGTCTTGATACCCTCCATGCTGCCCACCAGTGCCTGGATATCCCATGTGTGCCTGCGCATCCATCCCACTGTACATTCCGGCGGCGGCCCTCGGATAATCCATCATGGGCCCTCCCATCCGTGGTCCTTTCCCTTTCCTAGCGCGTGGAGCAGTAGGATCGTAAGCGTATGGATCATTCATGTTTGCTCCACCCATATCGCCCATCCGATCCATCATGCCTCCATATGCAGCCGTGGACTGTCTTGGTCGTCGGTTACGCGGATTGGACGGGAAGCCTCCTAAGCCTCCACCGTAATTCCCGCCTTCAAACCCATTCTCGTCGATATCTTCCAATCCACCACCGCCTGACATTCCTCTCGCTCCACTAATACCGCCCATTCCCATGTCTCCCATAGGACTCATTGCCGGACCACCCATATTCATACCTCCCATCCCGCTCAGTCCGCGCATACCAGCCATCTGCTTCCTCATCCTACGCATCTGCGAAGGCCCCATCTGCGGCGCCATCATTGACGGCATCGCTGGTCCAGCTGTCGGATACATCACCCCTGGTGCACTCCTACTCCCGCCCAAATCCCTTAGCTCTTCCTCCAAATCGTCCACCCGTCTCCTCATTTTCTGAAACTGGTTCTTGCTTCTCCCTTTATTTCCCCTACGTCCACTATCATCTGACGACTCTCCACCAGCCAAACTACTATCTGGCGAGCGGTTCTTCTTCTTACGTCGTGTCTTGCGTCCACGTTCTCGACTGCGGGCTCGTCCGTGTTCGTGGCAACAGCATTTGCACTTTGGCTTTTCTTTGCCACCGACTTGCAGGTTGACGTTGTCGTCGCCTACCATGCCCGTTACCCGGATACCATCATCGTCTCTAACGTTAGGTGGTGTGGCGTGCCGATAGGAAGTGCCGCAGCAGGGGCAGCTTTGTGGGTTTGATGGTGGTTGTTGTGGGGGAACTTGTGGGTAGTAGGCTTGTGGCATCGGCATTGGCATTGGCATTGGCTGTGGTGGTGGAGGAGGAGGTGGTGGCATGCCGTTTAGTCCTGGACCTGGAGGAGGATTGGGATACGATGGGTACGTGTAGTTGCCGCCGCCGCCGCCGTCTTCAGGGCCTGCACCACCACGTAAAGGGCCGGGACGTGGTGGTCGGTCATCCCAGCTTTCGTAAGACTCCTCGCTTTCTGATGGAGGATGCCGATGTTGTTGGTACCGACTTGGACGTTTAGTGTAGTTGGATGGTGGATAGTATGGCTTGTAGTGTGGTAGATCATAGCCACAGCTTGGAGCGAACTTAAGTCGGGGTGTCTGTCCTGGGAATAGAGGAATTGGATGAGAACTAGAAGTACCCATTATATTGCCTTGACACTGGACTCCTACGCTACCATATACGTTGACGGAACAGCGTTGATCGAGACGAAAGGCGAAAGAAAGCTTCTGAAAAGCAGGTTAAAAGAAATGTGAGTTGAGTGAGGACTAGACAGTGGGCAAACCTGCAATACTGAACTTTTGGTTGAAAGTTTGACATGTTTCAATTGGACTTGTGATGCCTCAATTGGTACAACCACCACCCTTGCTGTGGACCTAGATCTGTTTGCTCTTGGGACGACTGACTTTTGTGCTCCTGGAGCAGCCGTATCCCGACGAATGATTGGATCGCCTCAGCAAGATCTTGCAAGCCTTGTTGGGTTCTTTCAACATACACGGAATGTGAGAGCCTCCCTAGACACTACCAGAGATTCGTAAAACGAAGCATTCGGTTTACAGTGTTGATTTTCAGAACTACGAAAAGCATGAGCACAACCATCGTTATACTCGACAGAGTTATTACAAGTAGTTTGAGACCGCAACCACCCTCTATCGGCCTGAACCCATCCAGGACCAGCCTGACAAACATTTTGCCATCAGTATGAGCTCGTGTAAGACATAGCACCGTCTCTCTTGGCTACCAAAAAAATGAATATGAAGCAATGTCCTGTTGTACTCCAACATATCCTATAGACACAAACGCCCTTTCCCAAATTACTCCGTCCCGTGAATCAATAAGTGGGCAATCCTGTCATAACCGCCATACGTTTTTACTTTCCGTGAACTCATAAGCCCACTTCTCCTTAGAAGATCATGCTCTTGACCGCATGCCGCCGCGAACTCAACCGTCCTGGCGCAGGTCCTCTCGCACTACCCATCTCGATGCCCAGCCCGTCGCGGCCCTTGACCGGACTGCCCGGCGTGCTCATTGTGCCAATTGCATTCGTCTCCCGTGGCCGCATCTCTTGCCCTTGACTACGCGGCCGCGCACTCTTAGCCGCTCGATCAACAGCCTCCTTGAGCGCACGTTCATGTCGTAAGACTTCCGCACACCACTTCTTGCCACCAGGACCATTTGAATTATCGCTGCCGACAACGGTAGCGAGCGCACGCATCCAGCCCGCCTTGTCATCAGCCGAATCGGCATAAAAGTCAATTGCCTCGCCATTTGCAAAGCGAATTCTGAAACCCTCCTCAACAAACATATACGCTTGATCCTCCTCCGCAAACGCGCTCTTGCGACGACCCTTGCCCGGCTTCGTCGAGCCATCCGGTTGCACAAGTGTATTTTTATCATCAATGAGCTTGTTGGCGCGGGCAAGACTAATCTTGGCACGTGGCTGACGCGTAGTCTCATGGAAAGCTGTAAGATTGAGACCAGACAGACGGAAGAAGCGGCGACGCCAAAAGGGACAGTCGCCGCCTTGTTGGCTGAGAAAACCTTCCCATTCGGAGAACTGTGTCCTTTCGGCGGCGGCCATTTCGCGCACGCAGCCGTTCATTGACTTGGGCATTTCTTCTTCCTTGCAGCCCTTGGGGCGTGGAACGTAGAGGAGCTGGAGGGTGAGGTTGCCAACTTGGTAGGGTGGTCGTCGGGCCATGGTGTTGCCGCCGCGCTTGCTCTTGACACTGCTAGAGAAGTTGGGATCTTCGAGAGCCCACTCGTTGAAGACGGGCATGTCGATGGTGATGGGTCGACCATAGCACTGCTCTTCGTGGTTTTTGAGGGAGACGTAGGCGCGGCCGAAGGAGCCATCGTCGGCGACCAGCTCGTGGAGCAGGTCGTAGGCGGATGGAGGTGCGTTGGCGCGTCTAGCAGCGGTTTGCGCTTTACGTTGGCGCAGTTTACGCTCCTCGTCTTCGCGCTCTTGTTGGACTAGTCGCTCTTGTTCGCGTCGCTTCTTGGGCGAGGTTAGGAAACGTGAGAATGTTCCTTTTTTGCTGGCTGGCTTGACCTTTTGGGGAGTGGAATCGGGAGTCTCTATCTGTGCTGGTGGAGCAATTTGTGCTTGGAGAGTGAGTTGAAATTCGAGCTCATTAAGCACGACGAGTTCAAACTCTTGACCAATTGGTGCACTGCGACCAAGCTCAAGCTTAGATGTAGTCACACAATGTAAGCCATTGTCGAGAGTAAGCTGAAAAGAGGTCCGCTCGTCTGCTTGATGTTAGAAAAGTCGTAAACGCGCTAGTGATAAACTTACTTTGAGGGAGAGGCAGATCAAGATCCTTGACACCGACGACTTTGACAAAAAGTCGACCTCGTTCGGCACCCTCTGCCATCTCTGCATTTTGCATAGGCTGGTCTTCCACAACAGTATCAAGAGCACCAACAGCACTCTCTTGACCAGGAAGTGGAGGAACAGGACCTGAAGGTGGCTTCTGACCCACGCTTCGCAAACTCTTTCTTCTAGTCGTTCCGTTCCATGGCTCAGTTGTCCACGATTTAGATCGCTCATGAATGGGTCGGTGACCAGCTGGTGCGCCAGCTTGAGTAGCATCATCTGCCGAAAGAGGACGGTCAAGCTCAGATGAAGATCGTTCTCCACTGAAATTTCGCTTTGCAACAACTACCTTTGTGTTTTGTCTCATCAAATATCCCTTCTTTGGGCACGGAGTTTCGTTAGCATGATGGTTCCCAATGAGTGGGTCAGACATGATTTGTGCTTGATAGCCAGTCCCACCAATGCGCTGGGCATTGTGGACTTGATATCTTCCAAAAGTAGAAAATTCGTAAAGAGAATGAAAAGTGGCTGTCTCTACCTTTGATGATTCAATGACTCGGTCGAATTCGCGATCAAGACCAAAGCTTAGATCCTCACCAAGAGAATCTTGAGGGATTTCGAGTTGTGGCCGGAATGACTCGCGACGCTTCTTGTGCTCGGCGACAGCACGCTCAATAGTGCCATTTTCAGACAGCTCAGAGGGTTCATGAAGGCCGAATGAGAAACGTTTTGGTGACTTTTCTGGAACAGGTGGTGGTAATGTGCCACTGACTTGACGACGAGTAGCTGCCATTACTTGGGTGTCCGCAGGAGCAAGAGAAGGACGAGTCTTCAATTTTCCGCCTGGAGCTTTGACAGTTGCCAATGGCTCTGGAACCACTGGGGATTGACGACCCTGTGGTCCAGATGAAGCCACAATAGGTTGATGCAAAACTGAAGCTGGAGAATCGGGTTCCTGGATTTCTTCTTCTTCCTGAACTTGTTCTGGAGTAGCTTCTCGAGCCATATAAGTGTGAACACTGTTCAGCATGTCCGGTAGATCATCTTGCACAGGAGCTTCTCGTTTCTCGAGATCATCATGACCACTGCTTAGATACGAATGAAGACCAGCTTGGAGCTCAGAGTCGTCGAGGATCGAAAATTCAGGAAGACCACCATTCATGTCTTGATCATTCTTAATAGAATCGAGACGAGGAGTGCTGGTAGTAATGTCGTCTTCTGGACGCGGAGTTGGTGGACCGTCATCGTCGGCAGTGCCGTCTGATGATTGCTGAGCACCATCTTGAATGGAGTAGACGCTCTCAGATCCTTCGCGACTAGTTGCATGATGGATTACTGAGCCTGGACGCGAATTATCGCTTTCAGCACCTGGGGAATTGGCATACATAGCAGGAACAGAATAAAGATCGAAAATATCGTTTTCATCGTCTTCTTGCTTGATTTCCACATCGGTATCATAGTCCGAAGAATGTTCGCGAGAGGGAATTGGAACGTCAGGATCCAGTGTAGCCATATCATAGTCTCGTGGAGGAGATCGCTGGGCTTCTAGATTTTGGCCAACATCCATACTACGGCTCTTGACTTTTCGAAGAATTGACTCGCGAGAAATTGAAGGGAAGCTAAAGCTGGGCAGTTTTTCCTCTTGCTTGACGTCCTCATCTTCGTAAACGTGGATGCCGAGGCCGTGACGCTGAAGACGAGCCTTCTCACGAGCCGCTTGATCTGGACTAGACTTCTCAACAGAGTTGTCACGGATGCCCATCAAACGCAGACGATCTTCAAGGGACATGGCGTGATCTTTCATTGAGAGGATGTCGGATTTGGAGACTGAAGCGGCAGGTGGAGGGGCAGGCAATGATCTATGAGCATTATGCACACGTTCAAGGATGTTTCCAGAGTTTCTACGAGAGGAGCTTTCATCCCCAATCATGGGCACAGGTGGAAGTGGGCGATCAGACTCCACCGAGGCGGTCCGGTATTTGTTCCATTCTTGCGAGGGGGTGGAACGACCCTCATTGGTGATGAAAGGATCGTCAAGGTTGGCTGCCATGGTCTCATCAGTGTTGTCCGGTGACATGTCGCGCCAGTGCTCTGGCAGCACAACAGGTGTCTTTTCCGTATCCTCGAGTGAGGCATCAAAGCTATCATCCTCGCCATGCTCCATGGCGCGATCGATATCGTACAAGTCCTCATCGTCGTCATCGAAGCGATCGTAGCTGCTTTCACGGGACCCCGAGGCGACGGAAGAAGGATCTGGAGTAACCATTTCGTACTCGTTGATTTGAGGTGGAGCCACATCAAATGTAACAGACTTTGCCTGCCGACGAAGAGGGCGAGCGAGCTCAAATTTATAATCGTCTTCTTCATCCGACAAATGTGCAGAGCTAGGATCGAAATTGCGTGGGAAGGTATTTTGCTTATTCGAGAGGGCGGATTTTGTTGGAGAAGCCTGCTGGCGCGAATGAGATGGAGAGGGAGTATTTGCGGCTCTATCATCAAGATAGGAATCGTGGTCTGATGGCTGCATATAAGGAATTTGAGTTTGGCTTTCTCCACGACGATGTCCCCGTGGTGCTGGTTCGGCTTGTGGCTCGACAATTTCAGCGCTCATGGGATGTGAAGTTGGTGGTGCCTGAACGCTCAATGGGCGACTAGACGCAAGAGGACGTTCAATTACAACCGGGGTGCTTGGATCGTATTCTCCGGCCTGTTCGCGGGCAAACATGCTACTGCCTTTGACGCGTGAGGCCTTCTTAAGATTCTCAATGGATTTGCGGTGGCGCACAATCGAGGGAGAATCTGGCCGATCGTAGGAATTTTCGTTAAGTGGCGACGACAGCTTATTCTGCCACGCATTTCGAGGAGAGCTATAGTTGACAGAGCTATCAAAGGGTGAAGAGTCTCGGCTGACAATCATCTTCTGTAGCGTAACGCAAGGTCAGAATGCTTTGTTCACAAGTGCAATGCAAGGGATTTTGCTTTAACTCTTACCTTTGTCGCTTGGTTATAGCTGGGGGAGTTTCTGCGACGCTCTTGAGGTCTGACCTCCGCCAGAGCGCGCAGACTTGGACTACTGCCATTGTTCTTCGCTGGCGATGCCTTGGAGATTCTCAGAGGTGAAACCTAGACGATATTTTGAGCAAGGCGTGGAAAGATATGATCAAAGGCATTATGACTTACGGTGTTAGACATGATGGAATTGAAATAATGGCGCTACGTAGGACTCAGGAATGCTGAGTCGCTAGGCGCGAGTAGAGGTATGTCGCGATGTGCCAATAGCAACAATGCGGAGGAGAATGTAGAAGAATGGGAAGTGTTGGTGCAGAAGCAATGCAATTGAAGCTAAGATCGAGCGAAAGTCATGAAAGTAAAGTTGTTCTGAATCAAATTGCGGAGAGCCAGCACATCAGGAAAGCACAGAGGACTCGTGATGTTGGTCTTGAGCTGTTGGAGGAGCTTTGTTGTGGTTTACTTCCGTTGCCATAGCACCCACCCACGTGATGCTCCTACCAGTGAAAAACCTGCAAACCCTCGTTCCTTCCTCCAACTTTTCCTTGAGATGGCAAGGGTGACCCAGCCAATATCTGCACCTGTTCAACGTCTGCCATGGATCTTCTGCAACGCCGGCATGAAATATCGCCAAAATTGGCTGAAGCATCCCCAGTCCTAACCCAGGAATCAATTTCAAAATATCTTATTGCTTATCCAGAACTGGGATCGCCTATCTCGGAGACTTTGAACCCCTGGTCCAAGCCGCTCTTGAGCTCTCAGCTCTCAGCGCTCGGCGCTCAGCACTCAGGCGCTAAACGAGAGTAAACATCGATATTCGAGATTGCTGCATGCTGCCGAGAAGGTCGCGTAAACAACCCTCCTTACACGATGCTCAAGATTCAAATATTAGCTTTCTTGTCAAGTCATCGCGGATGCGAAGTGTTAGCTGCTCACGCGATTCAGGATTGTAGAGGCGATTACGCCAATCTCACCTTGCACCGAACTGTTCACAATAGGTAGATGGTTCGTATCATACTCTATCAGATGTTTTATCTTGTTTGACTGCAGGCTCGAGCTGTACAGCGAACATCGGCTTGGGTCACCATTACCATCCAGACCTTCAAGACGAGCATGCTGGATGCATCCTTATAGGCGTTGTGGACGAGATGGCAGTTTCGGACTGCAAAATTCAAAGTCCAAGGTCATTTAGCTTTGAAATCTTGCGCATCATTTTCCTCACACCTCAGCGCAAGGCAGAGACCGCGTTAAAAAATCTAGGCAATGGAGTTGCAGTACGAAACCACATTAGCAAAGTACGTCCCATGAAAGGCGCTGACCGTCATTAGAAAGGTCAGATTCAATCCCCTGACCTACCTACCGTACTCCCTTCCTTTTACCAAGTCGGCCCCTTGTACTTGTATCATGTAGCTTCATAACTCTGTCATTACGTTCTTTGCATTACAAATCAACAACTCCTACGCACCTTGTTATTTACAGTAGAATCCCTCCAATTTCCCAAACCCAACAACCGGTGCAAAGCAAGAGCATGGAGATGAGACATGAACAGACGGCATTCCGAACCGAAAGCTTGAAAAGCACAGCACCAGCAAACCCAATAATCGGAGCGAAGAAAACCCATAGCGGGTCGGCAAAATAGATGGCGCGGTCCCATCAGCCTCTTTGGCTCCCAGACGCTCCGCTCTTTTATCGAGTGCTTTATTTGCCATGAAGGATGTTTAGATTCGAGGATTTGTCGGCTACAATGGGAAATAAACCCCCCTTTGCGTAAGAGTTAGTGGCCGCCGTTAGAGTTGATGGGAGAAGGCCATTTATTTTGCCATGCCGTTGCCAGCCACGTACCCCCTCTTACTAACGATTATACAGCTAGCTGTTTACTCAAATTCTATCATATCAAGCACATATAATCATAATCATAGGCTTCATTTTCATAACAGAATCTCTCGCTACGCACGCCTAATCCAACATAATCAATTTCCCTCCATCTTCCTAGTACCAGTTTTCTTCGCAGGCCACCACAGCAGCTCCTCATTAGCGACTAGCCTACACTCCCACTCCATCCCATAGTACCATACTCTCCCAGGCCACTCGCCAGCTCTTCCAGGCCGAGAACTCGTCTCTTCTTTGCGTTCAACCACGTCTCAAATCTTCCAATCAACACTTCCCATGCCTCCCAATCCACGCCCTCCACACCATCCATCCCAAACAGCAACGTGCGCCACTCGCCGTCCACCGCACGCACCGCATGTCTCAACCGCACCAGCGTTGTGCCTCGTAGCGTCGCAACTTCCGCGCGCCAAGCAGTGATTCTACTATTGCGAAACGGCGGCAGTGGTGGACTACCCGAGCAGACCGACGGCGATGGAAATGACACAGGCAAAAACGGACTGCCCGCCCAGCTACCTGTCGAAAATTTGCGCTCGCTCCTTGCCAGACCAACGTCTAGATCCAGCGGCGTAATCGGTGAGCTGAGCGCCGGTGTCGTCCGCCCACTATCATCATCGTCGTCCCCAACCCATTGCAAACTACCGATACTATCCCAGCTTGGCGTCCTTGATTTTAGTCCACTTTCGCCATCACCATCTTCAGTGACTACACCATCTAGTTCTGCCCGTAACAATCCCACCCTCTCGAAACTTGTATCTGCCGCCGCACCAGCATGTTGCATAACAGCCAGCGGTCTGTGCATGCGAACTGGCAATGCAGCCCATAGAGCATCAGGGAGGTACCAGGGAATCAGGTGGGTGGGTAAGTAGGTGATTGCGTCGTTGTCGGAGCAGTGCCGGGCGGAGATGTGCGCGCGAGAGGGGTCGAAGTTTTTGATCAGGGGCGGGATGTGTTTGTTTGGGCGGTAGTGTGGTTGAGGACGCTGAGGGGAAGGAGGTGTTTGAGAGGCCATGGTAAATGACGACGATGACGGTGATGATGGTGATGATGTTATATGCGGTATAGAGCTTGAGAAATCTGTTGGATTGGTAGTAGTAAAGCTGTTGGATAGGAGTTGATTGTTGAGGGGTTGATATCGTGGATTATTGGTAACAGCGGTATAGAATGCTTCAGGAGGTGATTGTGCTGTTTTTGGTAGTAGCCTTGCGAGGCTTTCGGGAGTTGTTTTTCGTACAGTAGAGGTTAAGAAAGGCTAGAATGCAACTCAATCCCAGTTTTGAGGTATTCAATGCAGCGGTCGATATAAACGTACTTGGAAGATATCGCAGTATACGTAATTAACTGCTCGACTCCTTTTTTGTGGAGAATCGTCCAGTTGAGCCAAACTCCTGAGAAATTCTAAGCCTCAATCACTGTCGCTTTAAGTAAGGAACCTCAAGCAGATCGACATCCAAACTCAGCTCTGTGGTTATGCTAGAGCGGCTAGCACGTGCTAGATTACTCCATGTACCAAAGTTTGCTCGCACTATGCTTCGTTGCACTAGACTAAGCGTGACGTGGGAGCCAGAGTTGGAAAATGTTTGGTGATTGGAAGTATTTGATCGGGTAGCGTGAGGCCGAGACGCCGGTTTGTGTATTGTAATACAGAGTTCGGTTCGTTGATCCAGGTTTGATCAAGATAGGGGCTGAGTGTGTGGTTGTCTTGATAAGGTTGTGATATGCCGGTTATGGTGTGATTGTGGTATGAGTAGGAGGTGACGTTGCTGGTGATTAGGTTCAGAAGAGATCGAGTATTGCTGTTTTCGTTGAACAAGCTCTTTGTTTGTGTGAAGACATCGAGATTTGAGCCTGCTGTCAATATGTGAGACTACAAAGAAATGTAGTGTAGGTGAAAACCCAGTGGCTTCAAACCGCTTTGTTCCCCTATGCCCAAGAACTTATATAGTTAGGGTAAATCTCACCCCGGATATATCAATAGCACTACATTTCGTGACAGGTTTACATAAACCATAGCCAATTGCTAACTTGATTTTTGGCCCAGCTCCACTAGATGTAGATAGATGAACTCGCTCTCAATCATCAGGCTAATCAAAGGCCAGCGTAACACGTGTGGTTTTAAAGTCTCGTCGGGTGATCAAAGTAACCGGGGGAGAAAAGTTTTCTCATTTCCGCCCTGTTTGCTAGGTCGAATAATGCCTTCCAAAGTACGAAAAAGTTTGTCGTATCTGTAAAGTCGTCATGGACCAAGACCGAACAGCAACATTATCAAAGTCTACTTTGAGCAGAATGCATACCGGCACGTATCGTATCGCTTTCAGTTGGTAGACGCTTCGACGAACCACAGCGAACGACAACTCAACGAGGCTGGCACCGTCAAGGCAAATCAATCACGCAGTTTGGCGATTGGAAACAAGCTCTAGATCTCGGATAGCGAAGGATAAGATGGTCGTACCTTTTGAATTTACAACCTACACCTTGGCATTATAACTTTTCCTGTACGATTAATAAATATTGTCCAGGCTGGCCACGACTTCTTCGAAAACCTGATCAATAGTCGACGCCAGTTCGCCGTCTTACACACGCCCTCTTTAGTCATGATATTGGACGATCGTAATGTAACTGGCTGTTAGACATCTGGATACCTGTTTGCTATGAAGCAGATTGGCCTAGACCAGAAACCTATTCGATTCTGGGAATTGAAGCATTAGCTTTCGTTTGTTCTGACACGTATGATGGAAAGAAAGGATTGATACGAATGCCGAAGGCCCAAAATGGTTCCATGGTCAAAACAAGGTTGACTATGAGAGCCTCATATCAGAAAGACAAGGGTGACTTACCGCTGAATAAGGTGTAGACCGGACGCGGTCTCGATGATTCCGCTCACTTCGCCCGGCTGCAGGGCGAAAGAAGCTTCCTCAAACTCCTTTTGCATGTCGCCCTGTCCAAAGAAACCGCTGGAAAATGGTCAGTCGAGCTAGGCTTCAACAGTAATAGTCCTGGGACAGGTAAGGGGCACCAGTCAGTGACTTACAGATCACCACGCTTTCTAGCGCTGCTGCAATCCGACTCTGATGTTGCAATGTCTCCGAGTGTCTTTTCGCCTGACTTGATTTGAGCCTCATGGGCCTGAAGGATCTCGCGAGCTTCCTCCTTGGATCGAGTGATTTTGCTTTCACGCCAGCTGGAAGGGCGTCGGCTGCCATTGTGCTTGATCAAGAGATGTGCAGCTCGTATTTTGCCTTCGCTGCCATTAGCTGCGGTGGAGCGGTTGATACCGGCACTGCTATGATGGGTAGACATGTGCTCCTTCAGCTTGTTGGTATCAGAACCCTCTGGAGGCTCCCAGCGAGATTCTTTGGTGTCTGCATTGAAATAGTATGGCAGATTTTTGGAATTGGAGATTCGAATTTCCCATCCCGAAGGAAGTCCAGTAGTATCAGGCTAGGTATGAATTAGTACCACTGAAAGACTAGCTAAGTTACAATGGGATGACAAACAGATACCATGATTTTTAGCTTGTATTTGGACGTCTGGGAGATGCTACAATGGATAGAACTTTATGAAGCCAAGGTGGACGCTGCGATGTGGAGCGGGAATTGTTGAAAATGGTCTTGGTGGTGAGCTGGGAGGACGTCTGGTGGTTGTCCAGGCAATTCCATCCCCCACATGGCTCAAGGAAGGCGCGAAGAGGAGCTTTTGCGCTAGCATCACGTGTGAGGGAGGGGTGACTTCCTCATCAAAGTTGACCACGTGTGTGGCGGCGGGATTAGCCGCTTCATTCAATTTTAGTCAGCAAACATTTGAAGAAGGCTTGATTTTTATAGCGCTAGGTACCGTATTCATGAGGTCAAGAAATTGCATATACAACGACCACTATTGAAGTTCTTTCAAATATACTTAACGGGCCATTTGTATATCCCGTCATAGGTTTAAAGAATCTCTTTGTTAGTCATTTGCTAGCATTTCAGGTTTGACGCAACCGTTTTCCTGCCGCCTGCAAATCAAAGCTCGGTTTATGCTTTTCGATGGGGACGACTGATGACTGGTGTCTTGGAGGCAAAATGCTAAGCCTTGTTTGAGTTTGTGATCGTGCTCTTTATTATTCAGAATCTGAGTCTGGTCACTCTTAGCATCTGCTCAGATTCTGAAATTACCTAGTAGCTGCAAATGGTACTACCAGCTGCTAGTAAAAGAACATAGGGTAGTAACTTCAATTTCCAAAGGAAAAAATCAAGATCCGGGATAGTTTGAAATAGAAGATAATTTCTAAGCAAAATGGGATCAAGATTCAAGTGCATTCCAAAGCAATAACGGTTGACTAGGAAAGAGCAACTTATGAGCTCCTGTAGCCCCCGTGCTCCCCTGCGCCCCCACAACTTGACCTTTCAACCTTTCCAACCTCTCCCAAAGTTCCTAGAGAGTTCCTAATCCAAACACCGCAACCCTACCAAAGCCTACTACGCCTACTACCAACTACTACAAAGAAACATTACTCACCTTCTCCTCATCACTCATTCTGTCTTTGACTTTCTGAGCCTTAAATCATCTTAACCTCTAGACCCTTCCCTTTCCTTCCTCCTACACCTTTCTCACTTCACCATAAACTGGACCGCTTGCCTGACCAATTCTTTTCCCTTTCAACATCCATTTCCTCTGACTAGTAGATATTCCTTTGCAACATCTGACACGTCAACATGTCAAATAACGACGTCGAGGCGAGTGGTAGCACTCAACAACCCAAAATCACATTCAAATTCTGCCGCGAATGGTATGTTACAGCTAGTAGTCATTCTGCGCCACATCAGCTAATGAACACTTTCTAAATTTAGCTCAAACCTGTTATATCCACAAGAAGACCGCGAAAATAGTAAACTCGTCTTCGCATGCCGTAGCTGTCCCTACAGTGAACCTCCAATCTCCGAATTAGTCCACCAAAACGATCTCAGCAACAAGGTCGGCGAGACTGCCGGAATTACTCAGGACATTGGTCAAGACCCAACGGTTCGTGCTGCGTCCTTCTTTCCCGAGTTGTGCACCATGTGTGGTCAAGAGATCCTATGCGATACCTGCGGGAAACCTAACGCACACGGCGTCTGGTTGGAAGTGGACGCGAATGGCGACGAGACCTCCGCAACCGACCCCTACGCTGCAACCACCGATGCCGAATCCTTCCTCTACAGCGACGATATGCTCAACGATCCTGCGAATAACATTTTCAGCGATGGCGTTGAAATCGACTTTTACGATGAAGACATGCTGAGCGATCCCCCCTCGGACGACGATCACGGCGAATACTACATTGCAGACACGAACGGCTACAGTCACGGAGGTCCCGTCTACATGAATGGATTCGCGCAGTCAAAACCCGAAGAGAAAGAGGCGGATAATCAGCCAGCGCCCGTAGCATAGTGGATCTCTTCATCACCAGGGTCTGCATGATTCTGAAGCGAATTCACTTGGCTAACTTGCGATTTTCATATTATTAGCTGCCCCGTATCCAAAAGACTTGTCCCGCTTGTGGCGAGAACGAAGCCGTCCATTTCCAGTCCCAGCAACGTACCGCCGAAACAGGAATGGTAAGTCACGTTCTTCTTCACCTTACTTCTCTTGCTTACTTTGCCTTTCTAGAAATTATACTTCGTCTGCGTACAGTGTGGTAACGTCTGGCAGTGAGCGTCAGAAGAATATGATGTTCATGCATGAGTGAAAGCAGTCCGAAGTATACATGACTTATGAATTGCATGTAATCATTGGTTACGTCTGGCGCTGGAAGGTTGCTCAACATGAGCCAATTGTTTGCGATATAGATAATCCCATACCGATTCTTCCTTCCAACCTTGCTATGTCTCGTTTGATGACTAATAAAATAGAACACTAATGGCCAATGTACGCATTTATCATTTCAATGTCTGGAGACACTCCCATCGCCCTGGAGAGAATGAAAACTCGATCCAGAGGGTGAGGCTGAAAACGCTTATTAGAGAGTAGTCAACATACGAGATATTGAATTTCAAAACAGACAGCCTTAGGACATAACCTTTTTCTGTGAAACTTTTCTTATGGGCCCCGAATTGACTGACCTAGTGGCCATGGTTCAAGTGGACAATAGTTCTGCTCATTCATATCAATCCCCGATTTCGATTGGCCCATTGACATGCAATCCCAAAATCGAGTTGTCAAATTCACCAGTGGCCCAACTTGCCTTAACGTCCACCATAGAATTCCGTAATCTGCGGGTAGCAGTCAACACCATGCACATAGAGTATCTGTAAGCTCTCGTGGTGGGGCCGATTCAGAAAATACAACAAAATGTATTGTGATATACGCATCTCCGCTTTCAAGACGTGGCCTAGAAGCAATTACACCAAGACTCCGCATCATGATAGTTTCCGAAGTCTTCGCGATTCTGTGCAGCTTGGCTGCCCTGCTTGCAAGAAGCTCCTTCAAATGCTGCCGGACGGAAACTGCATCGAGATTTGGGGTGGAGTGGCTCCTTGCACGGAATGCCATCAAGAAAATATGGCTTCAATGATGATCTCAAGGTGCATGTGTTTTTCTCTCCTAAATGGCTTTCAAATATCCTCTCAGGAAACAAGCCGCGGTCCAGCCTTGGGAAAGCAAACAAGCATCCGCACTTGTGCATACCAAGTGTTGCGTCTTGGAACCCGTCAGATCCTTTTGCAACATCAAGCCACTGTTGGGGTTCAGACTCTAATCAAGTTGCAAGACTCGAGGCGGTCAATCTTCAGACGTTAATAGAGAAGATCGACACTTCAGGCTTACCGCAAACCTTCAAGAATGCTATTGATATCACGAGACTATTTGGGCTAAGGTCTCTTTGGACCGATAGCCTCTGTATCATTGCCTCAACTCCTTCTACTGGGCAATTCGTTCGCATATGTAAATTGGACTTCACAGATCACAGAGTGGAGGAAATACTTGCCTTCTTTGAAGATAGGATCATCGTTATTAGTTAGGACTTTGAGCATCAAGTCAAGGCTGTTTTAAACCTGATGTGAATAACTTATCCAAGTTCTTCGGACCGCTAAGGCTGCAGTATAATGAGTCAAAATGAGGCAGAGGATAGCAAGACATTGGCTTCTTGTTGGTCAGAAGCTTCGAGTTACCATTGCTAGATGGTATAACTCATAAAGGAGCAGACACCTGAATGTTATGAGGCGATGATGGGAGACAGCTGTGGCGTCTATTGAAACCGCCATATGACAGGAGATGTACATTAGCAGCCTGCAGCTGTGTGTCTTTGGAATTATTCTTAATTTAGCCTAGTCTCAAAAGACTGGTATATCTTTGTGCAGAATCAAGTGTTTATGAGCAGTTTGGCAGTAACCAATAAAAAGCCATCAGGCTGAACGCAAGGCTGACATTCCAACATAAACAACAGAGCCAACACTCAACGAGCCATAACATCAATTGTTTCGCGGCGAGCACCTTCTACCATTTATATTTGCCCATAAAAAGTACAGATGGAAATTGCAAAAAGTTCACCACACATCTGAGATGTGTGGCTATGAAAATCAGTCGACTGATTTTACTATGCAAACGGGGCTCGAACCTGAAGGTTGTCATTGCCACAAATTTATTCGTTAGACTTGAGCGGGAGTTGTCTCTTAATTACGCATCGGGTTAGGACTATCTGACTCGTTCGAGATTAGACATCAGATAAATAACCGTCAATTGCCACCCTTATGTTGGACCTAAATGTTAGTAGATATTCCAAAATTGCCATGTTTTTAGATATATACTGCAATTGACTGGAACAAAGTGCCTGCACCCACGTATATCTCATCTCACTATCGCCAATCACCTCAGGAATAATAGGAGAATTGGTCTGACTTGGGGCTTATTCCTCGCGTAAACATTTCGGATACATGTTTACCCCTCGGAGACATATTCGGAGACATTCCTTGGGAGATTCCAAATCAATTGCTTATTCTACATTCAAGCCTTCTAGGCTTTGTAATGCCTCGTATTTTAGTGATATAGAGCTTAAAGCGCGTACAATTACAAGAGTAAGATTTTTTCTACTTTCTATCAACCACTTGCTTCGGGCAACCTGTTCTTCTTCTCCACAAAGCCTAGAATATCTTACTTTATACGCTCTTAATCATGAATAGCCCCGAAAGCCAGAACACCTTCAAGCCCAAGCAGGCGCTAGCACCATCACCAACGCTCTACGATGAGCTTGTTGGCAATGGTATGGAGGAGCTGGCAAAGGCGACGATTGCAGAGATTGCTGCCATTCCTCGAGACGCGATAGTGCACGACAATGGCTGCGGCACCGGCGCAGCCAGCGCAGCCGTCGTGGCAGCAGTCGCAGATCCAACGGCGCCTCTCAAGATCACAGGCACCGACATCAATGACGATGCGCTCGACATCTATCGTAAACGGGCTTCCGAAGAGCGATGGCCTGCATCAGCCCAGCATGTTGATGCGGCCAGACTGACCTTTGACAACGAGACTTTTACCCATTCCATCAACAATGCTTTGCTATTCGTACTACCGAATGACGGTATCGATGCCGTAAAGGAGGTACATCGTACACTCAAGCCTGGCGGCGTCGCGCTCTTCAACACTTGGGTTTTCACCCCCAGCCTAGGCCCTGTCCAAATTGCCTCGAAAGCTACTCGCCCACCTGGCACGCCAGAATTGCGTCAAGGATTGGACAAGTGGTCAAGAGCCGAGTTTCTAAGGACTGTGTTAGAGCAAGGCGGCTTCTTGAAAGACAATGTGGACATAGTGGAGCGAGATGTGTACATTACAACACCGTCGGCGCTCAAGCGACTGGCAACCATCGTCTGGAGTTTTATTGGCGGGACTTCGAGCGTTGGGTGGCTCAAAGAGGACGAGGAAAGCTGGGAGAGAGCGGTAGGTATCGTGATGGAGGAACTCAAGAAGACGCCAGGTTTCCAAGAGACGCACGATGGTAGGTGTGTTCTAAAGTTTGTGGTGAATATTGTCACTGCAAAGAAGTAGACACTGGGAAATTCGCTGAGATTGTGACCTTTGATTCAATCTGCTAAAACATTCCCCTAAACACAGTTTAGTTGAGAATAGAAAGAGTTACCACAGGCCACTATCTTCACAAAGGACTCAAGAAGTTGAACTGCAGCCACAAACTCATGCCGCCTTTTTCCGCGCGGGAGCATAACCGCTGGGACTTCTCCCTTTATGTGCCTGTTCATACCTGTGCCAGCATTTACGGTTGTGCGCTGTCTCGGTCGGTGGCAGTTTGTCTGTATTTCAGTCTGGAAGACGACCATGTCTTTACACTCACTGTCAGTGGCTTCCATCGATCCATCATATTCAATCGAACGTTCCAGTATGCGTGTATCTGTCGCAATTAATGATCAAACATGTACTCCTCACGTATGATTGAGAGCCTCCAGAAAAGTCACCAGATAAACGTTGTTAGATTTTGTCTCTCTTATCATTATTTAGTCGGGGATCTTTGCTCTACAAATTTCTTGTATAATTCAGCTTTCCAAATCCTGATTGCGGCAGTATATCAACAGCCTCCCATATTCTCAAAAAGCTATCGACTTGACGCTTTGCCGCAGGTATGTCCATCAGTTGTGTTTGATTGAAGTCCTCCGGCCATATCTTAAGCAGCCAGCTTGGAGCCGTGACCAGCGATATTTCCGGTATTTGGCTCCATAGAAATGGCAGTCCCTCTCCACCTTGCTCGGCCGTCGTCTTGAGCGGGTTCGTCGCTCGTATTGTATCTGGGGTTGCTCCACGCCAATTGGATTGGAATAGTGATGCGAGCTCTTCGGTAGCGGCGTAGATTACCTCTGGATCAAGTCGACCGGTTGGGTAGTAGAGATCATTAGCGACATCTTCTTTCCACTGGACAGCACCCAAGTGTTCAACACAGGATCCGAACAGTGCTTTATATCCATTGCCGTTCGTCCCGTTCCAGAGATCTTGATGGTCGCTGAGCCAGCGCGCCATGACTCGGCCTTTGTCGGTGAATCCCGATGTGTGTAAATGCCCAGTTAGGAATACAAGTATGGTAGTGCGCTTTGGTGGAGATGCTTTCAGTTCTCTTGCCTTCGCCAAAAGCGCCAGATGACCATTCTCTTCCACAACGTTGCTACCATCCGTATGAGTGCTGATGATGACTGACTCATTCTTCCGCTCCGTGCCTTCTACGATAGTCCATAATGTTCGCGTTGTCCCATTAGGGAAAAGCTGTCCAGTAGACGTCAGCGTTACCGTTGAGCCCTGGTTTGCTGCTGCGACTATCTGCTGTGAGACCGATCCTGCTACCTGGACCGCTGGTATGCCTTGGTAGTTGATCTTGAAAGGGCCATATTGACCATAAGCATTGGCCAAAGTCAAGTTCTGCCAAGCGTAGATAACTCCCTTGACTCCCAGCCTCGCCGCATCAGTCAGATTGTGGACATAAATGTTGGCAGCCGATGCCGGTACTCCAGGAAGAGTTCCCCAGGCGGGTGAACCGGGCCAGACGGCGAGGTTCTTTGCTCCATCGGTGCCTGGGTTTGTAATGTTGAGTACGGCGATGCTGCCATTTGCGCGCGACCAATCTGGCGAGCTTAAGGCTGGGTTTATGACATTCACCAGTGTGCCTGTAACTCCTACGGCATCAGTGTTGCCGGAGTATGGAATATAGAAAGATGCCGGGATAGTCTGTCCATTCAATTGGATCTGAGGTGGGCTTTGAGGTGCCTGGTTGTATGCAAATTGAAAGACATCAGAATTGACTTGCAAGCCCAAAGACTGCAGTTGTGACTCGAGATGATTGACGAAGGTGGTATGATTTGGAGAGCCAGTGAGGCGACTTTGTAGTTGAGCAAGAAGATCAACTTGAGGATGGTACCAGTCGAGGCTTGGGTAATCAGGTTCACAAACGGTCGTTGTGGCAAGGAATCCAAACAATATAAAGCTGCAGAACTGTGAGAGGGCTCTATGCGAACCGCATGTCGTGCTTGATTGAGTTCGCATCATGGTTGGCATTAACGGAATAGCAACCCAGATTCCTGGAATCTGGTAGGTTTCATTTCATTCTTAAAGAACAGCTTATAGAGAAATCTAATTGATTTCTGACTCCAACTCCGCTCGTGATTGCGAGCATGTATGATCTCATTTTAGCAATAAGGCTATTACCTAAAGACCTCGGATAATTCGATTTCTGGGGTACTCACAACCACCAGAGAAAATCGCTACTAGGGAATCAGGTATCCGATTTTCTCGCTTGACTCGACGCAATTCAAAGAAGCAGGTGAAATGAAAGTTGTAAGTGGCGAGGGAAAGACTTTCGCAGACAAGGACCCGATCATGCATGATCCATTGCCTTGAGGTGAAAGCTTATTTAAATGACAAGAATTTTAGCCAACTTTTTCCTGTCTAAGCTGAAGTATATAATTTAGAAGTCTTGGAATGGTAGAAAGGGCCCGTTGTTATTTGATATTGTCTTGGAACTAGACGAGAAAAAAGGTATCGCCATATGCCTGCCACGCTTTTTGGGTTCATGAATCTCACCACAAAAAATGACTTTCCAGGATGTTGTTCGAACCAATGGCCTTTCTTGCCGTTGCGTTGTTGATGGCAAGGACTAAAATCTGACATGCATCAAATATGCATCCTATCAAGGAAGCTTTGATTGATGATCACCCAACGCACGCACATCTCCAAAGCTCTGGATCTCTTCCTTTGCTCTCCAAATTTAGCCACCTGCTCTACTAAGCTCCAAATACGCCTATACGTATACGAGCGCTTTAGATTTCGGTATTTGTTGTGGTACAATGTTCCACCAGATGATCTTGTGGCAGAGCCGCAGAGACACTGACGAGCAGCCCTTTCTTACTGGAGATCAGTCATGATGAGAGGACCTTTACTAACCATTCAGTTGCTGCAAGGCTGATTTAATGCTTACGTCCAGAGCTTGAAGCATACTTTGAGTGATCAGGATTTGGGTTGACCAGCCAAGAACCGTTAATTAGCCAAGAATGATGTACCCGGATGTGAGATGTTTGCTATGAGTTTAAAGTTCATAGAGGACAAGGGACGTACAAAATGGAAGCGGCCTGCAGGTAGGTAAGTTGAGGCTGAAGTCAACTTTCTTGAGCAAAAATGAGGCTCTTGTCTTTTCTGGCTGTTCTACCACTGGTATTGGCGGCTCCTCAGATACACAATGCTTCGTTTACTCCTGACCATGTCCTTCGAGTGACTGCCCAAAACATCTCTGTCAATTGCGAATCGAGATATTCTGTGATAATTAATGGAACGGCTCCAGCACCACAGTTGACCTTGAAGCAAGGAGAGCCAGTTTGGATAAGAGTCTACAACGATATCGTCGACCAAAATGTCACCGTCCATTGGCATGGCTTGTCCCAAAGAGCCGCACCCTTTAGCGACGGCACACCGCAAGTCTCCCAGTGGCCTATCCCTCCAGCGCACTACTTCGACTATGAGTTGTTCCCAGATGCCGCTGGAACATACTTCTACCACTCACATGTTGGCTTCCAGGCCATCTCAGCCTACGGTCCCCTGATTGTTCAGCCATGCGGCAAGCCAGCCCACAAGTACGACGAGGACATTGTCTTCGCACTCGGAGACTATTACAACAAAACAGATGCTCAAGTCGAGAAAGGTCTCCTAGCCAACCCATTCGTATGGTCTGGCGAAACCGTCGCACTGCTTGTCAACGGCCAAAGCGGCACTTCCCTCACCAAAGGCTACAACTCTACCTGCGCACCGCACGTACTCAAGGTCAAACCAGACACCAAATACCGCATTCGCTTCATCGGCAACACTGCCATCTCGCTCATCACCCTGGGCGTTGAAGACCACGCCAACCTCACCATAATCGAAGCCGACGGCGCAGACACAAAGCCATACGACGTCTCCCACCTGCAAGTCGCATCAGGCCAGCGATTCAGCATAATCCTACACACCAAGACCGCCGCAGAGCTTGCTAGTACCAACAAAACCAACTTCTGGATCCGTCTCGAGAACCGCGAACGTCCCGCAAACGTCTCCGCTTACGCGCTGCTCCAATACGACATCCCCTCAGCCTCAGCGTTGCCAAGCACTTTGCCCACCACACCACCAGTCACACTCCCACAGATCGTGTACAACTGGCTCGAATATGCGCTCTCACCACTAGATCCAGCAGCAGATCCAATGCCCACAAAGGCAGACCGTACAGTGACGATAACAACACATCAGTATGGCACGCAGAACGCGACTACCGGCGCGTTTACATCCACGCTCGAATGGGGCCAGAACGACAATATCTGGCAAGAAGAACGCGTGCCAGTGCCATATCTAGTCGACGTATATAAACGTGGCGAAGCAGCTGTGCCAGACTATGATGTAGCGATCAAGCACGGCGGATGGGATCCAAAGAATCTTGCGTATGCGGCGCGAGTAGGTGAAGTGTTGGATATCATCTGGGAGAGCAATAATGCGCCGACTGGTGGATGGGATGTAAGTAGTAATTTAGACAATCAGGAGAGGGTGTGAGCTAACATTGAGCAACAGATCCACCCGTTCCACGCGCATGGAGTACATTACTGGGACCTAGGATCCGGTAACGGGACGTACAATGCGACGGCAAACGAGGAGAAGCTCAAAGGCTATGATCCCATGAAGCGCGATACCACGATGCTATACCGATATGCTGCCAGTGGAGTGAAGAATACAACGGCGGGCTGGCGAGCGTGGCGGATTAAAGTTGACGAGGCGGGTGCGTTCATGCTGCATTGCCATATTCTACAGCATCTTATCATGGGTATGTTGAAAACTGCTTGAGTTCTTTGACGTGGAACGTGAAACTGATTGTTCATAAGGGATGTCGACCGCCTGGGTAGCAGGGAATTACACCGATTTGCAAAAAATATGGCCAGAACCACCATATATCACTGGATATTTGGATTATGGAGGCTCGGCGTACGGAAATGAGACATACGATCCGATTGTAAATCACTACTATCCCGCGTCGTCAGAAACCTGCCGGCCATAATGTTGGAAGTTACATACCTTAATGAACAGCTTCGCAGGAAGCAAAGCACTAATATCACATAGACCGGAGCGAAATAACATGAACGAAATACATACGCTATGGTACATAGTGGACTATATCTAAGCACTACGACATCACCTCATGCTGAACACTGCGTCCTTCTAAGTCGTTAGAGTCCTGACACGGACTGAGCAACGTAATGACGGAATCGCACGGTATGCAGGACTCAACGAGTGAATTGGTCATCTCATGCAGCTGTGGGGAGTATACAAGGGAGAATGACCTAAGCAAAATAGCTCTTCCATAAGACACCTTCCAGGTCTTCAAGTTGTTCTGGTTCGAACGCCTGTGAGTGGTTAGTAAAAGCCAATAAGTAGAATATCGGAGGAAACGTACCTTGACATCGACATGCCATGTATCCTGTCTCAATTTCTTGAAGTCCGCAAGAATTGTCTTTGCGCCCTTGCCGACAACTCCAGGATCACCAGCAGCCTTCACTGCGAGAGTGGCCAGAGTTTCTGGAAGCCAATCTGGTGGAGGGCTGGTATATGGGAAGGCTTGGATCAAGGCACCCAATCCTAGAACAGCTGAATGACGAACCAGAGATATGCGAGTTTGCTCTGTGTTTGGGGTGCTTGAACGCTCCGAGAAGTCCTTTCGCTTGAGCACAGGATTTTTGCGAAGGAGGTCAGTCAGTTCACTCTTGAGCTCTAGGATCTTCTTGTCACGTAGATCAATAGGAGAGCATTTGATCATACCCGAGAGCGTGGTGCCGGCTCCAAGTCGGACTTCAAGTTGTGGGTCACTGAGCATGCGTGATACGCAGTCAAACAGCTCGAGTTGTTGTTCTCGGGAGAGTAAGAACATGCGACGATGGTAGACAACTTGAATGTTGATAAGGACGCGCATACGTTGATGCCATGAAGTCGAGGTTCGTCCAATGCGAATCAGCGTCTTGATAAATTCCTTGTCCTCGCCAGCGCGTTGGGGCACATTAGGCACCTGCTTGAAGACATGGTATGCTAACCCTTGTAGCTCTGGATCTTCCTTGATGTCCATCATGTGTAGAAGCTGTTCAGTGAGCATACCTGGGAAGAATTTGATGAGCTGCACACACTCGTATGAGCAAAGCTGAGCCTCTAACCATATTAGAATGGTCTTGGAACCTTGTGTGTACGACGAAGGTGTTTGTTGACCTGGAGTTCGTTCTTTGCGCCATACTTCGAGCTGATTCAGCAGGCGTTCCATCATATTGGTGTAATCTTCTGTTGGCTGATATGGTCGGGTACCAATGGACGAAGCCTCACGCTGGGCCTTCATCAAAGTTTCAATATCCGGATAAGACTCATGATGTCTAGTCCGGAATATGTATGCAAGACATACACCCATTGCTTCTCTGACACCTTTGTATGGGTGATCAATATGCGCAAGGAAGTCATCAACAATTTCCTTGTCAAGTTGGAAATGCCATCCACCTTCAACAATTGCTTGATTGAGCAAATGAATCTTGGAACTTTCTTTGAAGGCTGCATTTGAGCCGACATCGAGTCTAAAGCTTGAAAGCCAGTCTATCAGAGGCCAGACACGACGAGGATCTCGGTTTTGCAGCAAATAGTGAACAAAAGAATTCCAATAACCCGAGTTTTCCGGCGTGAGTCCATCTTTGAAAATGCCAAGGACAATTGGCATGGCAAACTTCCAAATCGAATCTCTTATGTCTGGGCTTCGTTCATATGCTGTATTAAGGAGACCAGCCAGGATTTCAGAAGTAGCGCGATGCTGATGTTTGTCGCTTCCATCATCAAAAACTTCTTTGGTGAGTTCTTTGATATCATCGAAGGTGATTTCGGTGACGTTGTCGAAGGCGAGATCGAAGATACACGAGAGCATCATACTATTGCCCATCCGAAATCTGTCGGCCGTTGAGTCTCTAGGCTCTTGCTTCAAGTAATCAAAGAGGCTCTTCATCCACTTGCGGTCGATGTGGGAGCCAATTTGGGAGCGAATGGCAGACTCTGCGTTATCATATTGTATGCGAGGAGCATTAGGAGTGAATGCTGTCAAAGTCTTCTTCCACACTAGCCAGCCTTGGAAATCAGTGTCGACATAGTATTTAGCCTCTGGTTTAGAGAATGATTCAAGGAATTTGTCGGTCCATTGTGGGTCCTCATTGGCATTGACTGGTATGATAACCTTGTCGGGCCATTGTTCGTCCAGTAGGAGGAATCGCTTATAGTCGTGATCGCATGTAGCTCTTGCATCCATCATAGAGAACAAGCCTACAAGACTGCCTTGATAAAGAACTCGCAATTGTGGATGTGGATCCACAGAACCTCGAGTTACGAGATCTGTAAGTTCAGTAGAGGCGATTCGATCAAACCGGTAGCCAATATTCACGAGTAAGGTTGCAGCACGAGTAGCTTTCTTCCAATGAGAGTTTCTAGCGATGAGCACAAGCTCTTCTGATAGCTTGAACTTGGCGCTTTCAACCTTATTGCGGCGAATTTGAATACTTTTTGACTTTGATACAATGGATTCCTTCACAGCTGGCAAAGTTGCTTGATCCAGGTATGTGACCAGACTTTTCGACAGTTCCTCGTCAAGAATAACCATTCTCTCCAGGGGTCGACCCATGTCCATTACAGACCAGGTAGCATTGCTTGCAAGCTTTTGGATGGATGGTTTGTCCACAGTGGTAATCTCGATAAAGGCCTTGATGAGTCGTGGAGCAAATCTCCAGTCACGATGAATGGTTTTTGCAAGGCTACCGAAAAGTAACGAGAACATACCACCTTTGATGCGTGGGTAGTCATGTGCTGGGATAGCTTCCTCAAGGGTTTTCAATAGTGGAGGAATGATAAGCGGTCGAGCTCCAGTGACAGTTTTGACGGCATATTCGGAAGCACCTTGGGCTGTGCGTCTAATCTCAGTGTATGCAGATACACTTGAATGTGCCAGATCTAGCAAGAGTCGCTTTTCCAATTCTGACAATGGCCGAGGTGTAGAACAGTATCGAAGACGTTGCAAGTGATAGAGATTTGCCCGACGAACCAGAATTGGGCGAGGATAGTCCTTTCGTAGCCCACTGAACTTGTAAGGGTGCGCGTCGGCCCTCAAAAGTCTTGAAACTCTATCAAGAATGTGAGCGGATCTCTCGATACCAAGGTCAACAAACCAGGAGCGGTATGCCGTGTATAAAGAGTTGAAACATTGCACATCGTCCTCTTGATGAGCGATCAGATACTCATGCACAGAATGAAGTACTTCACCTGTCGCCTCACGGAGTCGATGAATTTCGCGATATTCGTCTGATCCACGTTCAAGAGGATAACCAGTATTGTAGCGAAACTGCGGTTTGACATCGTCTTCTTTGTCTCCCAGATTTGGTTCTTCACTGTCACTGCCATCTTCACTAGTATCCATAGACTCGACAGAATCAACTGAGATCACGCTAGGATCTGAAGAGTTCTCCGAGGCATACGAGTCTCGCATAACTTCCCAGTGACGCGGATCCCATAGAACTGAGATTCCCGAGAGAATCAATCGAATGAGAACGAGGTTACGCGACAGCTCATCAGACCAAGCCTTCCCAGTACCGTCTCGTGTGATATTTGGAGCTTCGCTAATCAAGCCCTTCAACGAATTTGTAGCGCCTCCAATTTGGTCTTTGAATAGTCGAATAGCGAATCGAATCTCGGCTTCACCTGGCTTGTACCAGGCGATTGTCATGTCTTTTGCATCTGTGTACTTGCCCCACTCTTGAGCAGTGACTCCAGATTTGAACACTTGCGGCTCATAGTTCTTCAGATCAAGAGAGTATGTGGCGGTCAAATTCAACAACAAGTGGTGGATGAAGTTGGAGATGTGAATGGTGGGGATTCCTTGACACTTTTCTTGCATGAAGTGAGCAATGTCAAACAGTTCATCTTCCCAAGCCATCACAGCACCGCCCACATGAACAACGCACATGGAAAGCATACTAATGTGCCATACAAGGGCGTGATCACGTGGGAGAATATCTGAGCCGATAGTTCGGGTAGATCCAGCACCATTTTCGATGATCTCCTCGCGAATGCAAGCAATCAATTCAGGAAGAAGCCGCTGTAGAGCCTTTTCGGGGTTGACCTTGACCAAAGCATTGCAAAGAAAAGCCACTGCATCTCTAGCCTGGTTGATAGTGTTGGTTGTCACAAAATGGGCAATTTTGTTGAGAGCCACATCATACAGCTCTGGTGAGAGAGAAGCTAGTAGAGGTGTGAAAGTCGCAGGAAGTGTATTGACGACATTCTCTTCTGGCGATCCACTGCGAACACGCGAGGCGTCGGGAAGATTTTTGAGAAGTGTGAACACTCGACCCAGGAGTGAGATGATGAACTCGTTCAGATCTGCAGTCGAAGCTACTAGAATTCGATTCTCATCCTCGACTGAAAGTTCTTTCTCGTAATCAACTTGTATCATGGGCCCTTCGCGATCAAATCTTTCGACCTCATTTGATATCCACCCCATAGCCAAGGTGACATCAGCAGCTTCGTTTGAACTTCCAGGCTCTTTACTCAGATCGTGAAATGGAATGTTGTATGCGACAGTTTGAATGAAGGATAGAGTATGAATAGTCTTTTCCAAATCATTTGGATCGATACCTGGCAGAGCTAGGCCAAGCAAAGAAGTGATATGGCAACGGAACCCAAAATTTCTAGCCAGCAGTCGAGTTAAGACTTGTAGTGCTCGAATAGCCGAGTTTGTCCGATGGACTTCGACGAGACCTTGCATAGCTGGATAGATTCGTTGAAGAGCACCCGGAAGTATCAGATTCGGCTCCAGGTAGGCAAGGCATTGTAACGTTGAGAGGGAAAAGTTAATAGCTGTTCCACTCTTGGCGAATATGCCCATGAAGACTACCTCGCGCAAACAGAGTACGAACCGGCGCCTAACGTCTTCGGTCAGCCTTCGCTCTGGTGGGACGTCCATTTCTCCGCTTCGTTCTCGATTCCATCGCATGACGAAAAAGTCAGCCAGATAGTAAACGAATTGCGAAAGTGTTTTAGTCCAATGACCCTGATTGGAGGGATGGAAGAATGTCTCTATTCCATTTATCAAGTCCTCTAGACATGATAAAATAGAGCGAATTGGCTGAGCGCAAGATGGAGATAACGACATGACAATCCATCTTGCTATTTGATGGGCAATGGGATGCTTTCGTCCATCACGCTCTAACAACATAGCAAGACCAGCATGAAGATCGACAATGTTAGTATAGGACGAAACCGATTGACCTACTGGCAATTCAAGTATTCTAAGAATTGCCGTGAAGACAAGTTCCGACTGCTCTTCCGTGAAAATACCGAAAGGAGAAAACTCCACGTGTGGACTCTGCAACATGTCTCTAGCAGTGCGAGAGAAGATATCAATGAAGTGAACATCCATATGTCTTGAGCGACTAACCAACGACCACAAGTGGAAGAATGTTGGAAAGTACTGTTGTGGGTATATGTCTTTCCGATCCTCTGGAGGAGACGAAGTTGGTAAGAACAAGTTCAGAAGGCCGGTGACTACGAATGCAGATTCGGAGATTGAGGTACTGAAGTAAGGTAGAAACTCTTCGAGAATTGCTGGGATTTCCAAGGGATCAAAGTAGATTTGAGCAAAGGTACACATTTTTGTATATGTTCGCACATTTCGCTTGCTGCTCGTCTGTGATGCGGGTCCGAATTCAGAAGGAAGTACGAAGACCTTCAAAACTCTGTAAAGCGGCCGCCAATCAAGTATCAGGTCTTTTCCAGGGCGTAAATAATGCTTTCGTCTACATAATGTTAGCCAATTCGCCACAAAAAACGAGAGTCACACTACATACTTGGTCAAATACATGAACATGGATGCAAATCGCTCACAAAGCGAGTTGTCGAGTCCTGGGGCCAGAGAGAGTCCGTAGTACAAGTGTACCAACTTGATTCTTATGTCTCGAGGCATATCGAATTTCAGAGTAAGCCAGCCCCGAATTTCTCTGGTCCAGTGTACGACACCGGGCGAAAAGTCTCCGGCAGAAACGGCAACGAAGAGATTGCTAAGACATGTTTCCAGATTCGCAAGTGCTTCTTTCTCATCCTCAGTCTTGTAAGGTAGGTATTTGAAGTATGGATAGGTGCGTGGTCTTGAACGGCCTTGATTTTGTTCATCACTGCCGTTTGCACGCCAATTTGTAGCGGCCGTCGTAGATTGCGTTTTGTCGAGGTCGCGCACCCCGAGCTTAGGAGCATTGTCACCCATCTTATAGGCAAGGACTCATGCGGACCGGCGTTATAGGCCTGGGTTAAATGGTGATAGCAGGATGGAAGACGAAAAGACGGTGGAATTTCGACAAGGCTGGTAGTTCGCGGCGAGAATAAAGGACATGCGACCAGATTGGAGGGCAACCGGTCAAGAAAGCGTTTGAAAAGGTCGGGTACGTGGGGTATGAGCTATGTGGCAATGCAAACAATATAAGGAAATAGCCAAAGAAAAATGACCAGGCAATTGAAGAGTAGACGGAGGCAGAACTGAGTACGTCAACTCGAAGTTAGGATTGCGGAGCGTTGGTGATGGAGCTTTGACCTTTGTATGCAAGAGGAATGAAGCCTGTGCCAAGCTTTGACTTTCTTTTTGACCCTGACTTAGTAAGCGTTCTCGAGGTTCTTTGCCTCTGTTTGGTTGCTGCGAGCCTGCGTCTAATCAGCTCGGCGCGTGCAATGAACTTTCTTTGTCTTGACTCTTTTTGACAATAAAAGAGCTGTAAAAGCTGACAACACTGGATGGAATCTGGAGGTAGCATTCGTTAGCCTTCCGCGGGTCCGAAAACACGCGAGCGAGCCTGAACCAAAATCACCTGGTCCCAGGCAGAATCAAGACGCGTATCAACATGTCATATTACGATGTCGACGCCATCCTCACCGATGCCCAGGTAAAACCGATTGGGATTTTGTCTTACCGTCTTGGTCCTAAATTGTCCTTTTAGAAAGTTCCTTGCACCTTCGAAATCACTGTACCTGGTCTAGGCTATCTGGAAGGCAATCCTGGCAATGATGTATGAACAAAGGTTCTAGGTCGGCAATGAAATGATATTTACAAGTTCTAGATCAAGCAGGGCGCAAAACTAGAGTTACCGTTATGGCTCGGTGAAATGCTGGCAGTGAGGTCGGTGCTCCTATGACTTCAAATTGCACCTGTCACTAACACATCAAAGTCGCAATGCGTCCGAGGAAAGCAATCTCACATTAGATCTCCCAAAGTGCCTTTCTGCGCACGTAGTCAATGCCTTGAAAGCGGATGCGCGAACTGTGGAACTTCGAGCACTTGCGCCACACTTTTATGCTCTAGGCGCGAGAATATTGGACTTGTTTGAAGATGAAGAGCTATCTAGCGTTCTTAGTGAGGTATGTTGGCGCAGCAAACTATCCAACACGTATTGATGAGATCAGAGCTTCAAAAAGCGAGCTAGAGAAATAGCAGATCAAGCACACAACTCAGGGCGGTCACTTGGCGATGCAGCAGATTTTCTGCGGGGATTGGACGAAGAAGAACGTCAATGTCAGTGCCTGTACAGTTCCTAATGATAAGAAATTGCTAACATGGACAGTATTCCGAACTGCACACGAGTCTACTAAAGCAGTGCGAGTATGGATGTCAGAGTTGAAAAAAGCATAAATGGTCCATACAGTTAAAAGGTCAAATCAGCTTGTACATGAAATAATGAAAGAACGAATGCTAAATGTATGATATGATTTGCAATTGTTGTTAAGAAAGAAAAAGACTTGATTGCTTCCAAAGGGTAGAGTGTATTCTGATTAGAATAAGGTACATGCTCTCAATTCAGACAATCAAGAGTAACAACTAGTAGTTATGTATCAATGGTTGACTAAATGTTGCAGTGTCGCTGAAACAGAGCACCAGTTGAGCATGGTACTTTCCACGTGCAAGGCTGAATAAGGCTGAAGTGGAATATGAACAGCACGATTGGTGGGACCAAAACCGGCGCTTGCCTTGTTTGTCTTGGGGCGCATGAAAGAGACTGCTGCTCCGGCTGCTTTGCAAAGTGCGCTTTCCGTGCTTGGCATTCCACCCTTCTGAGCGGCAAGTGCAATCAAAAAAATGGCCCGATGTAGAAGCCACTCAGCGTTGGTAGGTTGGTACGCCAAAAGCTCTCGCCAAAAAAAATTGTTGGCGGAAGTTGCGATTGCCCAGTTCGGCTGTAAGTGCTCAAACTGTTGCTGCCACCCTGACCACTTTGAACTCTGAACTCTGTCTTCCTTTGCTTTCTCTCCTCCTCTTCTTCCTCCTTCACCATCCAACACCACATAACTTCATTCATCGTCAGATAGCCTGCTCTTGTCCACAGGCGGCTTGTTGTTTGCCGCTTCTTCCTCCCCTTTCCATCGCAACAATCACAAAAAAAATTAAAAAAATCATTCCAAAAATCCCACATTCCATCTAGCCATCTAGCCATCCAGCTAGTAGCTTGTCGAACCTCTCCCACCAACTTCACCTCCAACCGCTTTTATCGCCAGAACACTTGTCCTCTCTCGCTGAGCGACTTGCTAGTTCTTTCATCCGCTTTATCTTCTCTCCTTGTCAACCACTATCCGCTACTTTGTCAGTCGGCTCCTCACTTCCGCATATCATCCATTGTCCATCCAACTCAGTTGCTGACTTTGCACAAAGCCTTCACCCGTCGCGTCAGTCTCTCAAGACTTCTGCGACCTTCCATCATTCAATCTCGCTCTAATTCGTGATCCATTTCGTAAGCATCTCCATAACTGCTCCCACAAGCTGGCTTTGTTGGAAGAATCAGCCGTGCGCTTTTTGACTTGATTATCTGACGTTGAACAAGCAAACCACCACCCTCCGCTTCACCATGGCTGACCAAACCAACAACGGTGCTTCTGACGCATCTGCTCCTTCCTCCGGACCTGCGCCCACCAATGGCAACGCCATTGATACCTCAGTTGGAGGCCCTCAGGGTGCTGGAGGAGTGCAAACTCCCAACTCTGCTGCCCCCGCCGGCCATACGAATTCGGCCTCTCTCTACGTTGGAGAGCTCGATACCTCCGTGACCGAAGCTATGCTGTTCGAGCTGTTCTCTACCATCGGACAGGTCGCATCCATCCGTGTCTGCCGTGACGCCGTCACTCGTCGTTCTCTTGGATATGCCTATGTCAACTACAATGCCGCCGATGATGGCGAAAAGGCTCTTGAGGAGCTCAACTACACTTTGATCAAGGGGAAGCCTTGCCGTATCATGTGGTCTCAACGTGATCCCGCTCTGCGCAAAACTGGCCAAGGAAATATCTTCATCAAAAATTTGGATACTGCTATCGATAACAAGGCTCTCCACGACACCTTTGCGGCCTTTGGCAACATCTTGAGTTGCAAGGTCGCTCAGGATGAACTCGGAAGTTCCAAGGGCTACGGATTCGTCCATTATGAGACTGCCGAGGCCGCCAATCAGGCCATCAAGCACGTCAATGGCATGTTGCTGAACGAAAAGAAGGTTTACGTTGGTCATCATATTCCAAAGAAAGACCGCATGAGCAAGTTCGAAGAGATGAAGGCCAACTTTACTAATGTCTATGTCAAGAACATCTCGACAGACGTTACTGATGATGAGTTCCGTACAATGTTCGAGAACTATGGCGACATTACTTCGGCCACTCTTCAGCATGACCCTGAGACTGGCAAGCACCGTGGATTTGGATTCGTCAACTTTGTCAAGCATGAGGCTGCCTCGCAAGCCGTCGATGAGTTACACGACCAGGATCTCAAAGGACAAAAGCTGTATGTCGGCCGTGCCCAGAAGAAACACGAACGTGAAGAGGAACTTCGCAAGCAGTACGAGGCGCAGCGAATCGAGAAGCAGTCCAAGTATCAGGGTGTCAATCTTTACATCAAGAACTTGGATGACGATGTCGATGATGAGAAGTTGCGCGACATGTTCACCCCGTTCGGTACCATCACCTCTGCTAAAGTTATGCGTGACACTCTGCCTGCTTCTGGTGAGGAGCAGGAAGGCGAAGAGGCTGAAAAGGAAGAGGAGACCGAGACCGAGAAGAAGGAAGCCAAGGATGAATCCGAGGACAAGTCTGACGATGCCAAAGACGAAGACAAGGACAAGGTCATCATCAAGGGTGAAAAGAAGATCTTGGGCAAGAGCAAAGGCTTTGGTTTCGTCTGCTTTAGCAGCCCTGATGAAGCCACCAAGGCTGTTGCAGAGATGAACCAAAAGATGATCAACGGCAAGCCTCTTTACGTTGCTCTTGCTCAACGCAAAGATGTCCGCAAGAGCCAACTTGAGGCCACAATTCATGCTCGTAACCAGATTCGCATTCAACAGCAAGCCGCCATTGGATCCATGCCACAGCAAGCCTTCATTCAGCCAGGCATGTACTTCCCTGGACAAGGTCAATATCTGCCACCCGCTGCGCGTGGTCAGATGCCATTTCCACAAGGTATGCCACCACAACAAGGTGGTCGCGGCGCTGGATTCCCTGGTGGTCTTCCTCAGCAAGGAGGACGCGGTGGTCCCGCTGGTGCTCAACAACTCCCACCTCAGCTATATGGAATGCCACCTAATATGCCCGGTGGCTTCCCACCTGGTGTCAATCCAGCTTACTTCCAACTTGCCCAAGCAGCCAACCAGGCAATGGGCGGTCGTGGAGCTGGTCGAGGTGGTATCATGGGTGTTCCAGGCATGCCAGCCCAGATGCCAGGTCTTGTGCCTGCCGGTGGGCCTATGCGTGGCGGTATGCCTCCTCAAGGTGGTCGCGGTGCTAATGGTCCTCGTCCTGGTCAAGGTGCTTATGGTGCCGGTGCTCAACGCGGCGCTCCAAATGCCCCTGGCAATCATGCCCCAGCTGGTCTCGACATTGCTCAGCTCAATTCAGTTAGCCAACAGCAGCAAAAGCAGATGCTTGGAGAAGCGCTATATCCCAAGATTCATGATACTCAGCCAGAGCTTGCTGGAAAGATCACTGGCATGTTGCTGGAGATGGATAACACTGAGCTCATCAACTTGTAAGTTCACCTTCACAACACAAGCCCACAATGCACATGCTAACAGTCCTATAGGCTCTCTAGCCCCGATGCGTTGAACCAGAAGGTCCAAGAGGCCGTCAGTGTCTACGACGACTACATGAAGAACAAGGGAGACGGCGAGGAGAACAAGGCCACTGCTGATGGTGAGAAGTCTGAGGCTTAGGCCCAAGTTCACTTGATTGGTTTCGCAGTATTCTCCGTGGTTGCTTTTTTGCTTTTGGGATTGATGTTTTCTACAACCCGGCGTACATGGCGTTCCCTTGGGACAACAAGGCAGGGGATTCCAAAAGTTAACCACGAGGAGCCGGATCTCCACTTTCGAGACTACAGAGTGTTCGACTCTCGTTGTCTACATTGCTTTGCTCAACTTTCGCTAGGAACAATTTTACAATCTGTTCCTTGCCCTTTTTGCATTTCTTATGTACATATTACCCCAGGGCAGGATTCTTGTAGAATTGCTGCAAGTTTGCCGTCTTTCCCATTGCCCACTTATCATTATCGGAACGAGTGTGGGGTTGCAGGCTGTAATGGTTGGAATGCTGTGGTTATGCAGCCAAATGTTGTTGGTCGCGAGGCGAAAGGTGAAGGAAGAATATCATTAAGGTGTGCTGATGGCATTAGTTGTTAAAAAGGATCCAGAGTTAGTCTGAGAAGTTGTAGCTGAATAGATGCTTGAAATCACTATTGTGCTATGTAACTCAAAAATCGGGGTATCATAGGTTGAAATGCGTCCTCCACAGCCGTCTATCGACTGGTATCAATGGGAATCGAGTCATCAAAGATCTCTATGCCTTCCAGCATGTCCTTCTTGGGTTCATCCAACCCAACTGCCTGCAATATGGCCCACCGCAGTTCTTGAATTCCCAACCGCCCCAGCCCAGATATCTCTGCATCTGCTCCTGTGCATATTATATCTTCCACCGGCAACCTCATGCCTTCCAATCCCTTGTTTCTTCCTCTCCTCCTCTCCCCATCCCTTAGCCTCTCCACTAACGTCTCCCTCACCCGCTTACACGTCTCTTCCAACGCACGTATCCTATGTTCCGCAGCCTCTCCACGTCCTTTGTGCGGCCACAGCACCCGATCTGCCTTGGTCAACACCACTTGCCAAGCTGTCCCGGCTTCCGCCAACATATCAATGACTTGTAGATCGCGTTCGTTCGGCCCTCGCTCCGCATCCAACAGCACCAGCGCGCGTCGGACTTGTGATCGCTTCGTGAGCACTTTCGTCAATTCCTTGCCCCACTCGCCCCGCGAGCCATATCCATAGCCAGGTGTATCTATCAGCACCAAGCCCCTTCCATGCAACGCGTGCCGTATCTTCATATCTTTCCCACCAGCTTTCCCTCCACCTTTCCCCTTGTGAAGGAGATCAGCAGACAGACCTGGCCGGACGATGGTGCGTGTGCGCGCATCAATATTTGGCCCTATACCATACGCATGCATACAGCGCGTATGTCCCGGTTTGGAGGACACGCGTGCCAGTGGATTTGTGTTTACGCCTGCGAGCGCATTGAGGAGCGTGGATTTGCCGACGTTGGAGCGGCCGAGGAGGATGAGTTCGGGGAGGGTGGAGGTTAGGGGGAAAAGGTGGTAGGCGTGTGTGCTAAAGAGGTGTTGGGCGCGGTGGGCGAAGAAGGCGGCGGCGGCGGAGAGGGATTGCGCTGTGGGCGGGGTGCTGATGTAGGATGATATTAGGGAGAGAGAGTGGATATGTGATTGGGATGCTGGTTGTGGCGGTTGAAGGGATGGTGGTTGTTGGGGGATTGCTGAAGAGGGTGGGTGGTGAGCGAGGTTTGTGAGCGGTGCGGAGAATGATGCAGGGGTGGTTGGTATTGAGGGCCTCCGAAGGCGTTGTAGTGGCCGCATTTTGGGTGTGGTTGTTGAGGGAAAGTCGTGATAGAAATCTTGGTGTTGAGAGAGACGTTATGACTCTCTGACCAATCAGAGGCTGTGGCCATTTTCAGCCTGATGATTGCAGCCTTGCGACACAGCGACGTCCTATCAGTCAGCAGAAGATAACGTTATGGCCTGCTGGATCCGGTCTTCCTTGCTACAAGCGCTTTTTATGTCTTCCGATCAACTAACAATAGATGTTCCACGAAGTACGAATGCGCCATGGTGGCATATCTTGGTGATTTGACGCGTTTCGCGGATCCGAAAGGTCAAACTGAGTCAACTACGCCTTATGACTGTGGCAAAAATTCTCTTTCAAACGGTTTGAACAGGTATATATCATTTCCTCAGAGTCTAGATGGGAAACACGAACTATATGAGAGGTTTTAAAAGATATATAACCGACCTGGCCCCGCCTCCAACTTCGGTGGCTAATGCACAGTAAACAGCATATCCTTACTAGATAACGCAACATGCCAAATCTCTAGCAAAATGAGACGGATGAGGTAACTATCACAACTTCTCGCAACGTTCGCGTCGCATTATTGACTGTTTTCAAGCCGATATGAGATGTTATAATCCTGTTGCTACCTCGTAATAATAATGCTGGTGCTGCGACAATCTTCACGAGGCTTCCAGGATTCAGATGCACTTCCAAATTTTTACAAAATGGTGGCATACTTTGATTGGACAAGTAATGAGAGGCACACGTCTTTCTAGAATTGGTTGCCTGATAATTTCTTATGGCAGTGATGATCTTCCCCGCCTTGTGATAATGTGCTCAACTGCAGCTTGTGATCAAGAGAGCTTGATTAAACTCCACAGCTTTATTTCTTGTAAATATTGAAAAATAATAGTTTTCATACTTCTCTAAGTTATCCTCAACCCTAGAGCCATCATGCCCAGTGTTGTCAGCACCTCGAGTGTTCCTCAATTGGATGGCAAAGTGCCAGTGACCAAGAGTAAGGCTTTAGGAGAAGACAGCTCTATTACAGCTTCACAACAGCTATCGGTTTCGGGGCTTTCTCATGGAGGTGCTATTCTACCATCCAATGACCAATGTGCTGTACATTTAGAGCTTCTGGAGGTCATCGTAGCTCTCAAACGAAAGGTAGAGGACTGGGGAACCGACAATGGCTTCACTCCTGAAACAGCATGGAGAAATTATCTCACGCTAGCTACAGCTCGCTTCACCATTTTCGTGGACTCAATCCGGAGCAAGCTTGTGGAAAGAAATTTGATCCCTCCAATCGATGTGCTGATGGTTTGGCATGCTTTCATGCTCAATCCTGGAGTTTACTCCAGATTTGAAAGACAAGTACATGAGAACAAATGGGGAAGCAATGGACTGGACTGGAGCTGCATTGTAAGTATTATTTATAAGTACTTCTATCGCGTACTAATGACGATCATTAGCAAAAAGCCATTGACGCCGACAGTGCTTCGTTCACATTGGACGAAAGCTCAGCAGTAACGCTACAAGAAGTAGGAATACATGTTGATCTTCTGCACTATCTCAACAGCGACGAAAGTTTTCCCATATTGCAGATGCTTCGAGAGAAAGATATCGATAACTCGGAAACCTCCACTCCAAGTACCTTGCAGCTGGCATCTGCTGTTGATGACCTACTGCAAAACAATAACATCTTCCACCTCAACAGCCCCGAGGTCAAATTCGACCTAATCTCTGCAGTTCAACGCCAGTTCAGATTCGCTTCGAAAATGGCTAGTTTCAATTGGAAACGAAGCCCCTTTTTTCAAGGCACTCTCTCCTCTGCCGTGGAAAGATATGAAGCCTTCTTTCAGATGATGGCCAACAACCCACAACAAATGCTTGCTCCAACTCTTGAAGTTGACTTGGTCTGGCATACACATCAGCTATCTCCATCGGTCTACCGAGCATACTCGAGAGAGGTTGCTGGTCGTTTCATCAACCACAACGACGACATCAACGAGCAAACAGCATCTTCGTCATTCGGCGAGGCAACAAATGTGTATGAGGAAACATTTGGTTCGGCATATGCGCTCTGTCTCTGCTGGTTTTGTGAGGGCAGTCGCCATAGTGGTCAGCCAACGGAATCAACGATCGGACTTGTTAAAGAGGCATTGGAAACGGAGTTTGCTCGCAGACGAGATATGGGCTTACCAAACGATATGGCATTCGCCAAAGCGCACTGCTCCGAGTGTGGCAATCATCCAGCTACCAGATGTGTTCGTAAGGGGTCGGCAGGCGATGCCGCCTGCGGAGGTTGTAATGGCGAATGCGGTGAAGGAGGATGTGGTGGGTGTAATGGAGAATGCAGCGGTAGGAGGAAAGGTTTCAATATAAAGTCTTCCAGAGGAGCTGGCTGTGGAAGTGGATGCAATGGCGAATGTGGAGGTTGTAATGGCGAATGTGGCGGCTGTGATAATGGCTTTTGACAAGAGAGCGTAAGCTATATGGGAATGTTGCTTATTCTAAGCAGACTGCGCTTTAGGTACAGGAATGTAGACTTCGCAGACGCAATACTTGGACTTTCTGGGAGCAGCTACTATCTTCTCCAATAATATCGTTTTGATATAACACCCTGCGAGTTCTTGAACTATCCTACATTCTCTTGTTCAATTATCATGAGATTGACTGGAGTAATATCTATGTAAATGTCTACCAAAAAGTAAGTCCTTGTCCGCTTCCTGGTTATCCACTGAGATGCTCTATAAGATACCTTCTTTCCGAGCAACCTCTATTATAGCGTTTGTAACCTTTTGCACATCGGATGACTTGAGTGGTACTCGATGAGCACCATCCCATTCCACCAACGTTGTCGCAGCTGGATCGCAGTACTGCTGAAGAAGCCTTTGATGTAGATGCAATCCAGCATCCTGTAATCCATGAACATGAATAGTAGGAAGGCGTAGAATATGTTCCGTCGATATTGTTTCGATTGCCTCAAATCCTTCTGAAACCTCTGAAGCTGTAACCAGTGCCTCAATACCATCTGTCTCCTCCCTCAAACTGACTAATGGTGCTCTACCAGCTAAGAGGACTGCAAATTTGAAGGTAGGCTTTGTATCATCCTCTGCCGTGCTCTTACCAGCTTCTTTTTGTAGATTCCGATATTGTTGCTCATAAAGTAAACTTGCTGCCAGTTTCGCTCCTTGACTGAAACCAATCATTCCGACCCAAGCTCCAGTGCCTCCAGCCAAATCATCTGCTTCCATCGCATCTCTTAGTTGGTACCAAATCTCATCTGCCGCTGCTTCTGCTTCTACTTCAGGATGTTCCGGAAGCCAACGAAGCCAGCGTCGAAAGGGGCCGTACTCTTCATATACGGGGACAATTCCTGGGCCTGGATCGCAGTAAAAGGGCCCGTCTGCAAAAACAAAGCGAAATTGGCCGTTGAGTGTTTTGATGATCGTTCGAGCTTGCATGCGGAATACTTCTGCATTGACTCCTCCACCGTGTAGACATAGAATGCGCGGTAAGGCTTTGTTGGCAGTTTCACCGACATTTGCCATGATTGGCGAGATTGGTAGATGTGTGGTGTTGAAGGATTGAAAGAGAAGAAGTAGCGGCCCAGGAATTAGTAGTGGATATCTCAAAAGTAACGACACCCTCTAGCATGATGGGAGGTGCTGAGTGATTATTTGATTAAGATCCGAGGACGTTAGGGAGATTGGGAGATGTACTTTGAAGCTCTCGGTTCTCCACCGCCGTCAGCACAATTGGGTCGCTGAGACCGGTAGATCTCGTATTTTTAATCCATGTTTCATACTTGGTTGTTTTTATTTTTATACCCGACACCCCTACTTCTCTGTACAGGGGACATATCTTCAAGATTGTCTTCAAGATTGCACGTGCTATGGTAGCACATATGACAAGTTTAAAACTTCATTGTTCAGAGCATGTCTTTCAGCACTCGAACAAAGAAAAATGGAATTTCTGCTTTCAGATATTGATCATGTATAACAATAAAGCAGCGTCTTGTTAGTTTCAGGATACTAGTAACTGTAGCCAAACACAATTCTGGTACTTCTTCAGCTTCGAATTTCCAGCGTGCTCCACTCTGTATTCTTCTAGCACCACAGCCTACAGGTATACTCGACATTAACAACACATCAGATGAACGAAGTCATAACAGCCCCAGCGGCACCTATGGATGTCGGTGGCACGATTCGTTCTCACCTCACTGAAGTTGTGTTAGGATGCTTGGTCGGATTCTTTGCATTGATCATCCTGATCATCATCATCGTCAAGATCAGGAAGCACAGGAAGGGAAGGAAGTAGAGAGCGGGCGAGGGAAGCAGAATATGGGTTAATGTCATTCTGCTTTCATACTGTCCATATAATACAGACCATCATACACCACGTTAATCTTCGTCGCGTCATCCTGACCATGATATGTACAGGAGATACCGTGATTATATGTCAGCATAGGAGATTTTCTGCACTATAATTCCAGTTGCTGCTCCCCCACCATTGCAGATTGCGGCGCAGCCATACTGACCGTCTTGTAATTGATGAAGTAGTGTCGTCAGGATTCTGCTTCCCGAGCTTCCCAGCGCGTGTCCAAGAGCAATAGCGCCTCCTCGGAGGTTGACTTTAGCATTCTCCAGCCCCAAAACCTTCTCGTTTGCTTTGATAACTGCCGCAAACGCTTCGTTGAATTCCCAGATAGCGATGTCTTCCTTTTTTAAGCCTGCTCTTTTCAGTACCAAGGGAACAACTTTAGCTGGTGCCACTGGGAAATCGATCGGATCTACAGCAGCATCACCATAGGCAATGATTCTGGCGAGAACTCTCGACTCCTTGCCGTATTGTTGCGCTGTCTCTTTGGAGCCAAGAACCAAGGCACTTGCGCCGTCGCTGAGGGGTGAACTGTTTGCAGCTGTGACAGTGCCATTTCCTGATCGATCAAAGACAGGCTTCAAGGTCGGGACCTTTTCCAGTTTGAGTTTGTTGTACTGTTCGTCCTCCGATACAATAGTGTCACCCTTCTTGCCCGGAACCGTCACTGGAACAATTTCCTCCTTGAATAGACCTTGCTTATAGGCGTCCTGCGCGCGCTTATAAGACTGAATAGCATAATCGTCTTGATCCTTTCTGGAGATTTCGTACTTCTTGGCTGTATTTTCAGCGCAGTTGCCCATGTGAATTTGATTGTACACATCCCAAAGACCGTCTCCTACAAGGCCATCGACCAGTTTCATCTCGCCAAAGGCGGGCTGTTGACTTGATCGTGGAAGAAAATACGGCACTCTTGTCATATTTTCCATACCCCCGGCAACTATAGCATTCGACTGGTCCAATTGGATTGTCTGAGCGGCCATTGTCACTGCCTTCAAGCCCGAAGAGCAGACTTTGTTTATAGTGGTGGCTTCTACCGACGTAGACAAACCAGCGAATATAGCAGCTTGTCTGGCAGGAGCTTGACCAGAATGACCTTGTAGAACCTGTCCCATATAGACTTCGGTTATTTGGTCGTATGGAACTGTAGACTTATCCAACGCGGATTTAATGGCAGCGGCGCCTAAACGGGGAGCGGATACGGATGTAAAAGAGCCATTGAACTGCGTAAGATGTCAGAACAGCTTCGTGGATTTGAGGAACACCATCAACATACGACTCCAACAGGCGTCCGGGATGCACTGAGAATGTATGCGTCCTTTAGTTTAGGTGAATATGACGCGAAACTTCGCCTTGTGATGGGTGTGCTGTAGCTTGAAGGAACGAGGCGCAACCGCGACAATGGCCTGCATACAGCCATGACAACGACTTTTATGGATACCGAAACTTGGAGGGAAGGATGAAGAGGATCGAGAAGCAATAACGAGGCGTATTATTGAGAAGAATAAAACTGCTTAAGGGTGTGATTAGTGGTCAAAGTCGCCGCCACGCTCAGTTGATGTCAGTAGGCGGCTGTAGTCGGCTAGTGGAGGCACTAAACAAGGAGGTTTTCCACATTTGAGCAAATCCATTTTGGCATGTGCTAATCACGAGTATGGTACCACTACCGGTATGGTAATTAAGCACTCAATGTTGGATCATCGTTAATTCACCAAAGAAAATAGTACTACTGTCATTTCAAGACACGAGAAAGAGTGGGATAGACCGGATCTGTTCAAGGAATAATTGAACCATATGAGCTTCAATTTGCCCCGCGTTTATATCGGGTTACCGCAGAGAGCTGCCCAGTTGACATTTGAGTCACCTTAATGCCATCTTCTGGTTGATTTTGCCTTGCCAGTTTCTTCTCTCTCGTCTTTCTATCTCTTCAAGCCCTCGCCGTGCTCCCCCAGTAATCCAACTCCAACTTCAAACCGTATTACGAATTCATTCACATAAGCTCAGTATGGCAGGAAAGCGAGGGGCAGGCGAAAACAGCAAGAAGGTTGCTGGTCAGGCTCGCAAAGCTGACGCTGCCGCTGCCAAAAAGGGCGCTGCCCAAGAACGAGAAGCTGCTGCTGAATCTGCAACATGGAAAGATGGCGCCAAAGACTCTAGCAAAAAGTGAGTGGCGCATTATCGTTAACTGGATCATTGCCACCGTTACAGCTCCCAGTAGAACCTATGCTAATCATCTCGTCGTTTATAGAGAAGCCGCCGCAGCCAAAGCTCAAGAAGCCGCACGCAAGAAAGCCGAACGCGCTGCGTTGGAAGCCGAAGAAATGTCCAGCCTCAAGACAGCCAAAACTGGCAATGCGAAGACAGCGGCACCAAAGAAAAGTCGTGGATTGGACCTTGCCCAACTCGACTCTGCCGATGATACCAAGACCTCCTCTCTTAACGCTACCGGAATCGACAATGCTCTGGACGCCCTTGCTCTGACCAGCAATACAAACGAAGAGGTAGATCGTCATCCTGAGAGACGATTCAAGGCTGCATACAACGCATTCGAAGAGCGGAGACTGGAAGAGATGAAGGATGACAAATCCCTAAGGCGGCAGCAGAAGATTGTGCTGATTCGAAAAGAGTTCGAAAAGCATCCGGATAATCCTTTCAACCAAACGAGTGCGAATTACAACGCAACGCGGGCCGAACGCCAGCAAATAACTGCTGAAGCAAAGAAAAAGATCGAGTCGCATTTGGGCGTGAGCACATGATGAGTCGCTCCAACGCATGGTTCAGTGTGATTAGTTGGTTTCAAGAGCCATTCAACATCACGGAATTGCAACACCTAGAGAACAGTATGCTCTGTATGATATAATAACTGTTATTTGATAACCGAGCAACGGGCCAAATACTGGCACAGTCTCATCAAATTATCTATGTCCGCTGATATCATCAGTTTCACGAATTTTTTCGTTCCCAGTGAGTACATCAAAATGGATATTGGAGTCTTTGAGTACATCATGGATCATGGACAGTAGTTTTTGATGTAACAAGGCCCTGTTCATCAGCCCAATGAGCGATAGACATCAATTCAGCAGTACTGATCGATGTGCTATTGTACGTCTTCTCGTGGAAGTCGGTACATAACTACTGGTGGTAGCAAGAATTGACACTTGTCGACTCACCAATGCAAATATCACATCAGGCTACGATGTGATGATACCAGATACTAGTTGTATTTTCGCAAATTATACTCGCTCTGAAGGAAACAAGGCTAAATCACTCTCGCAATTGTACAGGTGATGTTCTCAATTTCGCCAAAAGTACTCAATCCACCTAACGCTATGCGAGCCTTTGTAGGAAAGAAAAGAACCAATCCAGTCATTATATACAAACAATTTGTTCGTTGATCATAAATAGTTGTCGAATCATTTGGAAAGAAGAACACCAAAACTCAAACATACCGCCTTTCAATCTGTCATGACGGATAACGTCCACTGAGATAGCTTTGAGGCATTCCCATGCCAGGTGGAGCATACGGGGCATGTGGTATTGGCGCTGTCGCTCGTCCAGAAGCTGGCATATTCATACCGGCAAAACTCATGTAATCTTTGCTATGTCGTTTCTTGCCAGAGGGTCGACTTGGATGTCCTTCTTGCACTGGTGTCGACCGTCCAGCCTTTGATGATGATCTGGTTAAGCCTGTCATACCTGCCATCGCTGACATACCAGGCATACCGGCCATGCTCGACATGCTAGCCATGCCAGACATGCCAGCGAGTCCTCCGGGGTGACCATTCGACATGTTGTGATTCGTCGGAGCACCATGACCGGCAAGATTCTGATCATGAAGTAGTTTTGCGATTGCGTCGACACTGAATTCGCTGCCCTTGATGGATGAGGTTGTTTTACTGTTTCTGCGAGTCTTTTTTGTTGCAGATGAAGTACCAGTTGTTGACCGTGATCTTTCGATAGGCGGCCTCGTCACTGACTGGAACGAGGGGACGGGAGCTATGATGTTTGTCGGTCCATTAACATCCTTTGGCGTTTGTATATTGACCATGGAGTAATAGTAAGTCAGAACTTCTGGGTACCTGACAACACAATTACGCCAGTCGCCGTCAATCTGATTACGAAGATCCACATCAGCTTCATGTATCTGTCGCCGGAGTTCTTGGAGAACATTTGGGTGAAGTGGTGGCCGGCCATGGTATTGCTCATATATGGATATATATGGAAGTGCTTTGATGTAAGCATTGTAGTTAGACAGACGAGTCTCCTTCATTGCCTTGAATGTGTTCGTCACATGGCTAATTGCATGATTGGCAACCCACTCACTATCCAAGTTTAGCAAGGCTATCTACGAGACTGCCAAACATCCAAGTTGACTTACCGAGTCTTTTCTCGCCACTTGTCCAGCCACTGTGTCTCTGCTTGGGCTATAGCCATATTTAATCGTGTACTTTCACATCCTGAGGCACAATCTGGATCCGCGGGTCCACCACAGACGGCACAGCTCGCCTGGTAATCCCTGCGATTCATCGAGGTTGGTTCAAGTGATAGGCGGTACCAATAGGTTCAGGTTGAGGAAACAGAATATGGAATGTAATCGGAGTTTGAGCTTTGACATGGAATATATATTGATAGGGGGTTGTTATGGTCCTGTGTTGATTCGATGTGGTGGTCGGTGATGAACTGATGATGGCAACAACGATATCAAAGTCGAAAAATAACAAGGCAATCCTACAGCCGCAATACTATGCTCGGCCAGAAAGAGATGGTGGGAGAGTGGATGAATAGAAAGCGGTCTACATCGTGATAGGTAGCACCAGGTTCGACGTGGCGATGACAGCGGGACAATACCGCCTGACAGGTTCCTTGGGGAGAAGCAGTGTGGAGTGGTGAGGGCAGAGGATGAGGTGAAACCAGCTGGACTGCAAAGAGGAGATGCAGGAGGCGATGAGAGTGGATGGGACAGTGGTGGTGGATTGCTGGGCCCACAACGCTACGACCTTTGGAGCGTTGCCAACAAAACGCTTCCCCGGAGTCAACGGAGACTACAGACTGCACGATGCGGATAATTCTAGAATACAGAGCTGCAATTGGGACGATTGGATCAAAGTAGGCGGGCGGGTCACAAAACAAATAGAGGAGGGTGGTTTGATTCGCTGGGGGAGGATAAGCAAAAGGAAACATGCATCAGTAGCCTGTTGAGCCCACAAGCCTGTTCAACTGTTGCGTTGGGCTGGGGAAATTCTTACATTCTGTGACATAATCTGCCTCTAGCTGTTTTCTATTCTTGAAATCCTTGCTCTCCATCACATCACAAACAACAGCCACCGCTTGGTCTCTGATGCGTGATATAGCTGTGAAGGAGAGCCTGAAGAATCCACTCTCTTCAGGATCACCACGTCAAATCGTCCAAAATCCAATGATGCAAGGGCTTCGTCGAGTCCCCTCTCTACAAGACTGATCTAGGTTGGACCAAAGCAGACGTGGCACCCTCACCGCCCAACTGGCATGCCCGCCGACTGCATGTATCGCCAAAAATCCTAGACAGTATCATGTGTTGCTCTCTTTGCTTTGGCTCGAGCTACCACCGCCAATGATTGGACTAAGACAGATACTGAAGCTGCAATGTATCTATCGGTTAAGGTGATTTGGTGCGAGGTCTCAATTGAAGACTTGTATGCAACTTTGGGGACGGATATTATGTCCGCTCTAAACGTTCGCTTAGATCAAAGAGCCTGCCATTGCATGTAGCACTTGTCCTCACGCAGTTAGCCAACTGCACAGATAAACCACACGCTGGCAAGCATGGAAAGCCCAAGGAAGCTCTTTTGAGATACAGTCGGTGTGGTGCAATGTGTGATGGAGCAGCATTTTTGATGCTCATCCAAGGGAGTTTGATATGCAGGGCTAGGGCTTCTCGCCTTTAACTTCCTTTTCTGGACCATCGTCGAAGAAGCTTTGATTGCTTGAAGTTAGACATGCTGGTCGGCGAAGAATAACTCTGGACCAGCTCCAAAACTCGAGTCTCTCAATCGGTGAGCTACCGTATGCCATTTCCATACAAAGCCGTTGTGACATCTATCGGCACAAGTAGTCGAACTGTTTGACACTGCAGTGTCCAGCGACCTAGCCATGATCCAGCGCTCCATGCGAATAAGAACGAATCTACGACCATTAAGACCCCCAAATATTCGATCGAATCCCCCGCTACGATCCTTTACCCGTCCAACGGCTCTTCTCCGACTTTCTGCATTATCAACAAGACCTCAGCTCCCATACCTTGCCCCACCCGCGCAATGCGCTACGCCAGGCCAATGGCAGCTGGCTCGACTCATGACGACTGAGAAGGAACGTCTTTTCAGAAAAACAGCATGGGACTTTACCACAGCTCTTGGTGCTGTCCTCGTCCTTTTACCAACAGGTATAATGTTACTGTGGTGGATATCGCACGAACTTCTGGAGCGAGATATTCCTACACCACATGAATGGACGTTTAGGTCGAGGTGTTACTGGCATCACATCAAGGCCTTACAAGACAGGAGTGTTACCCAGGGAAGACTTCCAGACTGGACTATAATCGTTCAGACTTTGCAACTATTGCTAAAGCGGCTCGAAGACTTGAATTTTGACGGTCAAGGTCTCACCCTAAATAGCCATACGCAGCAGCAGGCCCTGGGAGAGCACTATCTTGACTTGGACATATCGAGAGTATTTGACATTTCGGGAAAGCCAGAGCCTTGGCGGCGCGGATACTTCCAAGTCATGCTTGAGTTTGCCAAGGCTGCTGAGGCATCTGAGCATATGGTTTATGACAAGAAGAGCAAGTCATTTTTCATGGCTGAATCTGTCATAGGCCCCTCGAATCCAGACCCTACGCCACTACACTCTGCCGTAAATAAAGCACCACCTCTGGAAGAAAACTGCGTACCTCTTTCTCCAAGCGCAGAGTCCTTTTACGAGAAAATATTGGCTACCAGAGGTCTGAACGATGATCAACAAGTCGAGACTCTTCTCTCATACAGCGAATGGTTGGATAGTCAAGAAAGACATGATCACGCCGAAAGTCTCTTGCGAAAGGCTTTGCAGATTTCAGCATCAGCATTACCAAATTCGTCCGCAATAATTAATTCACAAACTGGCGTTATTCAAGGCAAGGCTCCATTTGTTACCCAAAATCTGCTTGATTCTGCAACAGCTCTTGGCATTCACCTTGCACAAAATGCAAAAACATCGGCGGCTTTGTCCATATTTCTGTCTGTGTTACAGGCTTATCGGTCTTGTCCCCGGGACTTGTCGCACGATGGTCGTCCACATTTGTCGTATTCTGGAACGATACCAGCTGATGTGCTGATGGCTGGACTACGAGAGAAGTTTTCGCGTCTACTCAGCGATGTAGAATATCCACCACCACCACCTTCTAGGAATTTACCCTTGGTTCGTAGGGGTGACGAAGGATGCAAAGAAGCTGCAGCGATAATCTACGCCAGTGAGCTTCTATTCGCGACATCTTCATCTAGGCAAGACACGGCACTGAAGTGGATCAAAGAAGCACTGGAAACAGCCGAGGATCAAGTTTCTGATACCTCTAACTCCATGGACGATAGGTGGCGATGCAATCAGTGTATACCTGTTGCGCTTGATGCTTGGTGGGACATGATACAGCAATTAAAAGCTGAAGCAGAGAGTCCTCCCCAGCAACCAGGATATCTTACAAGCCTCATACGTAAGCCAAAGAAGGATTTGGCATCTACATGGCGACGGGAGGAGAGTGAGCATTGGGATTGGGTGCGCAAAGCTGGGAGGGATAATTGGGAGGAGAAGATGTCATTTGAACAGTGGAAGATGTGGTCGTGGATGCCGATGTCGACGTTGACTCGAGTGCTTTGAATATAGCTGAACAAGCTGTAAAATAGTCACAGAATATCCCAATTGTACGAGAGCATCTTCTATGTAAATTATACAAAGCAGGCCGGAAATAATCGGGAATAGATTACATATGACTTGGCGATCCAGCGGAATTCCATCCTAGCGGCCCGGGAGTGCTCGTGCTTGCCTCCCCTGGAACTGGGCTGAGCCTACCCACCATCCTGTCAACCTAGCCATTCGTTGTGGATTCCAGGTCTCTCTGCCTACCGCTTCCAACCTTCAATTGCTTTCCTCTTTATTTATCCAACCTCTTGTTTCGACAACACAGAGTTCAGTGTTCGCCACCGCTCTCGAGTCTCCAATCTCTTCTATTTAGCATTCATCCATCCGCTCACAACTGTATGCCGTCATAGCTCGACTCTGTAGGCTAAGCTGTATTGACCATCAACAGGTACTCTCTGTAAAGGCCCACAGACTCACCATGGCTTCCCTAAATCTTTCTACCAATGGCCCTTCTATAACAAAAAGCTATCAATCCGTTCTCAATTCTCCCCCACCTTCCGGGCCTGCGGGCGCATCGCCAACATACGGGCAATGGGCCATCTTTACCGTACAAGCTCCCCTAGTCAGCGCTTTTCAAAATGATGGAAGCAAGGAGAGCGTTATGAAAGTTCAAAGTACTGGAGAGGGCGAGCTTGTAGATTTTGTGGAAGACTTTTCAGACGGTCGGATACAGTTCGGCTTCGTCAAAGTCAAGGATCCAAATACAACACTTCCGAAGTGCGTCCTAGTGGGATGGGTATGTTGCTGAATCTTGGCCTACTTATACAACGGTTCTAATCATGCTTAGTGTGGTGAAGGGGTCCCAGAACGAACCAAAGGATACTTCACCAGCCATTTAAATACTGTTTCCAAGGTCTTCCAGGTATGACAATTATTTCCCTCAAGTAAGCATCGCTTACTGACTCGATAAGGGATACCATATTCAAATTACAGCTCGGTCTGATAGTGATATCGCTCCGGAGCGAATCATTCAAAAAGTTTCGGATGCCTCCGGCTCTAAATACTCGGGTGGAGGAGATGTTCCGGCGGCTGCCATACCAAAGCCGCCAGCTGGTTCAAAGCCAGTGTTCTTACCAACTAGAGTAGGAAGTTCAGCTTCTGGATTCAACCCACTGGGATCTCGAGCCCGAGCATCTCCGTCGGGTGGTGCAGTAGATGAGGATGGATGGGGTGCTGATGCTCCACCTGTAACAAGAACTCAGCTTGAAAAAGTTGCATCAGCATACAACCCAACCAAAGTCAACCTCGCCGATCTTACGTTCGGTTCAAACAATGGTTCGGGCCCTGATGTCGTAAGAGGAGCTTACCAGCCCATTGGTAAGGTTGATATTGCGGAGATCCGACGACAGGCAAGAGGAGCCGATCAGGATAATAGGCCAACTCCAGTTAAAGGCGCTTATGAACCAATCGGAAAAGTTGATATCGCAGCGATCCGAGCCAAAGCCCAAGGTCCAGGAATGTCATCTCCTCCACCAGCTGCAGATGTTGAGGAGGACGAAGCACCTAGATCTCTCGCGGACAGAAGTTCGTCCTTCCAACAATCAGAACGTTTGACTACGCTACCAAAGCCGAAAGTGGCTAACAAGTTTGGTGGAGGTTCCACCTTCACGGGAACAAGAGCACCTGCACCATCGGAGTTCTCAAGATCAGGTGCAGCAGCCGCACCGGTAGGAGCTATCAGTAAGACATTTGCTGATGAGGGAGGCAAGACTCCAGCTCAAATATGGGCAGAAAAGAAAGCTCGACAAGGTGGAGGCGTCATCAGTCCCTCTTCCACTGGAGCAGGCCTGCAAAGCCAGAAGAGCGGAGACGGCTGGAAGAGCTCATACACTGGCAAATCCTGGGGAGCAGTTCCTATTAATCGCACTGGACAGTCTACTACTAGCAACAAGAGTGATAGTCGACCTGGAAATAATGAACAAGAGGAACCTGAAGAACAGTCAGAAAGTCTCAGTTCCATACGGAACAAGTTCGCCAACGCTCCCCCACCACCTGCCATGGATATGTCCAGCAAGCCCACTGGCAGCAGTCGACCTATCCCACCGCCTGTTGAAGAGGACGAAGAAGAATATCGTTCAAGCTCACCGATCCGCGTCGCCATGCCTGTAGCCCGTGGAGCAGAACCAGAGCAGGAGGAAGAACCACCATTGCCTATTGCTTCCGTAAACAGAGCAGTAGCAGAGTCCAGAGAAATGCCTCCCGAGCCGCAAGTTGAAGCACATGACCCTGCTCGTGGAGCAGGCATGGCCGCAGCAGAGTCTACATTCGGGCCAGGTGCTGCTTCAGCTCAGCCAGGAGCCAACAAAGGTGGAAAGCGTGCATTGGTCCAATACGATTATGAAAAGGCGGAGCCCAACGAGATTGAATTGAAAGAGAACGAGTATGTAATCAACATCGATATGGTTGATGAGGACTGGTGGATGGGCGAAAATGCCGCTGGAGAAGTTGGGCTTTTCCCTGCCAATTATGTCGAGATTGTGGAAGATGAGGAGCCAGCGGCAGCAGAGCCTACGACTTCGGCTTCGGCTTCGGCTTCGAAGAAGCCAACCGCGACTGCGCAATACGACTATGAAGCAGCTGAAGAAAATGAGCTTAGCTTCCCGGATGGAGCCAAGGTCATCAACGTGGTATGTTTTGATTATGTCTCATTGCCAATTTTGACTAACACTATCGTAGGAATTTCCTGATGATGATTGGTGGTTTGGTGAGTTTAATGGAAAGTCTGGCCTGTTTCCAGCAAACTATGTTCAACTTGATGAGTAAGAGAGCTTCATTGTGTAGGCAGCGAGCGCTTTCATAGGCACTCATAACGCCCTTGTGATTGTTGCTTCTGAAAAGTCCTGTAGCTTCCTTGTCCCAACAGATCCCGAATGTTCTTGGTAGAACGGATCGACCTCAATACATATCAAAATTACGCCCAAGACGTCTTCGGGTGACCTGGCTTTTTGTTTGCCACGTAGATGAAGTTGGCAGCTAGCCGATAAGTACAAAATCTAGAAGTTCTATCTGGGGTTCTTACCAACAGGAACAAGGCCATTGTCCTTTGCCCAATCCTGTACTCCATGTCCAGGCTTTCCCGTGCCCCATTTCTTTCTCTCTTTTGGCTTGGAAGGAGCATGAGTCGAATTTGAAGAGAACGCGATGAACACATATCGGTGATACCAAGTCTTGGGAGGTGGACTTGGTGGTTTGTATTTCATAATGTCTTTGAGCTCAGCTGGGCCTTGCTTGTCGAGAGATCGGCCATGGACAGCGCTAACATTGCTTACAATCCAATGGCAGAACTGACTCCACTTGTTGTCCCAATGGGAGGGGGCATCAGGATCAGTCATGGCAACTGTGAACGAAGTATGATGATTGATGTTGTCAGTGACTGCATACTCGGCGCGGAGACCGATTTTAGCTGGCTTGGATTTGACATCAGAGGGCGAAAGATGGTTTCCGAGCTTGGCTGATTGATGTGAATTGGTCCATTCGACGTCCAGATAGTAGAGTGGCTCGAAATCATCAATTACTGGAGGGTTTCAGCGTTCGCTTGACTATGACGACGGAAAGCTTTTTACCAGACGGAATGATTTCAGCTTTAATCAGTCTAGGTATTCTGTCAACTTGTTGCTCTGAGTCGGAAAAGATGCTGTAACTGTTATGAGATATGATGAGAACCTACTCTTGTTTCACTTCTGATAGTGAAAGCGGGCGAGGCAGGCCAAGCACAGTCTGGCCAGCGAGAGGACCTGCATAGTTCGACGCGGCCAAAAGAAGGAGAAGGAAGGAAATGAGATGTAAATGCATCTTTGTACTGGGCTCCAACAAAAGTCCCGTCTCTTGTTAGCCGCAAATATAGCAGTTTCTGAACTCTTGGAGACTTGGAGGAAGAAAGCGGGCAAGGCTGAGATAGACCGTGAGTGGAGAACGACGTCATGGACTGATGTGATTGGATGCTGGAATTTGGCAGTGAAATTGATGCCAAGACTTCAAATCTGGGCGACTGGGATGCTCCTACTTCATCTGAAAAAGGCTGCCCCGTGCTTGGTTGCTCGTGTTGTTGCACAGTTGGTTACGCTACTCGCCAGACTCTTTTGCATCAACATCTCTCCAGGCTCCCACTTTCTACGATCCTCCTCGACTCAACCGCTCGCCATTATATTGCCTTGTCTGCTTCAGTTCTTGATTTTCCTGCCATTGTCTTTTGGTCCTAAACCCCCCAAGCCAACAAAGTGACGTTGGTGACGAAGCTTCTTGGAACCGCATATATCTCCACCCATCATGACGAGTTTGGGAGAAGATCTATTGCATATTGTCAACAAGCTACAGGATCTTGTTTTCAATACCATAGGCAATGATTCCCTCGATCTCCCTCAAATCGTCGTTGTCGGCTCTCAATCCTCCGGAAAATCTTCCGTGCTAGAAAACATCGTCGGTCGCGACTTTCTACCTCGAGGCAGCGGAATCGTTACGAGACGGCCTCTTATACTTCAGCTCATCAATGTCCCATCCGAAGATGATGTTTCTGGTGAAGCCGCGATCCCTCACACTCCTGCCAGTGTAGCAACTCAACAAGAATGGGCCGAGTTCCATCACGTTCCTGGCCGGCGGTGGTATGATTTCAGCGAAATAAAGCGAGAAATTGAAGCGGAAACTGCGCGCATTGCCGGGAACAACAAGGGAATCAACAGACAACCTATAAATCTCAAAATATACTCTCCTCATGTCCTTAGTCTGACATTGGTGGATCTTCCGGGCTTGACAAAGGTTTGTTGATTCGCACCTGTTCAATTCATGAGCTAAATATTTTAGGTTCCAATTGGCGACCAGCCTGGCGACATTGAAAAACAAACCCGAAATCTCATCACCGAGTACATTGCGAAACCCAACAGTATCATTCTCGCCGTGTCTCCTGCAAACGTTGATCTCGTCAACTCTGAGGCTTTAAAACTTGCTCGACATGTTGATCCTATGGGCAAGCGGACAATTGGCGTACTCACCAAGATCGATCTCATGGACCATGGCACAAATGCCATGGACATTCTTTCTGGTCGCGTTTATCCCTTGAAGCTGGGATTTATTGGGGTGGTCAATCGGTCGCAGCAAGATATCTCGGGCAACAAATCTCTTTCTGATGCTCTACAATCGGAACGAGATTTTTTCAAGCACCACCCAGCATATCGGAATATGGCGAATCGATGTGGCACTCAATTTCTGGCCCGAACTTTGAATACTACGTTAATGACCCACATTCGGGAGCGTCTGCCGGACATTAAGGCTCGGCTTAACACACTCATGGGCCAAACTCAACAAGAACTGGCTAGCTATGGAGATGCCGCATTCACCGGTAAAGAGCATAGGGGTTCTCTCGTTCTACAATTGATGACCAGATTTGCGTCATCTTTCATCGCCTCCATTGACGGTACATCTTTTGAGTTTACTACAAAAGAACTGTGTGGTGGAGCAAGAATATACTATATCTTCAATTCTGTGTTCGGAAACTCATTGGAAACCATCGATCCCACTCAAAACCTTTCTGTTTCTGACATCCGGACCGCAATCCGCAATTCGACTGGTCCTCGCCCAAGTCTCTTCGTCCCAGAAATGGCTTTTGATCTCCTCGTCAAGCCTCAGATCAAGCTACTTGAGATACCAAGTCAGCGATGTGTGGAGTTAGTCTACGAAGAGTTGATAAAGATTGGGCATACCTGCGGCTCGACAGAGCTCAGTAGATATCCACGACTACAGGGCAAACTAATTGAGGTGGTGTCCGACTTATTACGAGAACGCCTGGGCCCATGCTCTCACTACGTCGAGTCGTTGATTTCAATCCAGCGCGCGTACATCAATACCAATCATCCTAATTTCCTGGGCGCGGCCGCTGCCATGTCCTCCGTGATCAGCGATAAACAAGATCGTGAGAAGAAGGCCATTCTCGCTGACGAAAGAAAAAAGCGCGACAGACGGCGTCAAAAAGAGCTCAATGGTCTGAACGGAGTGGAAACTCCAGAAGAGGAAGAAGATGCTGATTTAGGCGCCGATAAGAGCCGAGCGCTTCCGATAAGAAATAGCAAAGCCAGTAGAAGCATGTCGCCAGCAGTCGGCAATAGAGCCCTTAATGGATCTCACGCTCTCATGAGTCCCGGTCGAGAAAGCGGCATGGCGGGAGGACAAGCACACTCTGCTCGTGATAGTTTTTTGAACTACTTCTTTGGAAAGGAAGGCGGACCTCACGGATCACTTCCAAATGTCTTATCCCCTAGCATGAACGAGCGACCAGGCAGTAGGCATGTTAGCAACAACATCGAGCCAAGTTTCGCCAATAGCATTCGTAGAGGCGACACTAGGGTGCAGGAGCGAACGATCTCCGAGTCCGTTACAGATTATGGCGAATATAACCAACCAGATTCCATCATGGTAAGTACCACTCATATCCAGAAACCGCATTGCAAGGATTACAAACTGACTCGATTTTGTTTAGCCTTGGGACCACGAAACAACTCCAGCGTTAACGGAGCGCGAGGCGCTAGAGACAGAACTGATTCGTCGATTAATATCATCGTATTTCAACATCGTCCGGGAATCGATCGCCGACCAAGTCCCCAAGGCCATCATGCATTTATTGGTCAACTTCTCGAAGGACGTTGTTCAAAACCGATTGGTCTCATCGCTCTACAAGGAGAACTTGTTTGAAGAGCTGCTGTACGAAGATGATACAATCAAGGCCGAGCGTGAAAAGTGCGAGAAGCTTCTCAGCACGTACAAGGAAGCGGCAAAGATTGTTGGCGAAGTGTTGTAACGAAATCAACTAGAGACGAATGATGGGTCAAACAGTGTACAAAATCGGCGGGCTGGAATGCCTTTATTTCTTTTGGGTCTCAACTCAATCTGGCTTGCAAAGGGCTCTGTTACATTACGCTTTCTTGTGGCTACTAGTCATGGATATTCATCAGCAACTCAGCTGCTCATGTAGAATATTGAATCTCATTTCCTCTTATCCCAGACAAACCATTTGCACATGGACTCTTGACCAAGTCGCGATCTGAATTGGTCTTTGCTTTAAGTCTTTCGTGACAATCTGCGGTCTAACCGATGATAACAGTAACGTCGTCCATCGAAGATGAGCTTTGCGGAGGTAGCGTAGAAAGCTAGGCCGAGCTTCGTAATATCTTTTGAGCAGCATGAACATTTCAGAGCATTTTCATCTGTGGCCACGCTCATCATCGCCGCCTCGGCCTCCTCCACCACCACCGCCACCTCCGATTCTCTCAAGTGCTTCCAGCATTACGACAGAGTTGCCGCGAATGACCTATTAAAAGATCAGTGATGTATAACAAGTTCTGTCATCAGCAACTTACCACCATCCCGATTTGAACCTTGTCGCCATTGGCCTTTTCCTCGACAGCTTCGTCTAGAACAATATTCAGAAAGACCTGCGGTTTGATTAGTTGCTGGAAGACATGCTAATAATATGATTTGCAAAAGAGGAAACAGTTGGGCGGTGTGCTTGTACTTACGTCGTATCCGCGCAGTATTCCAATGACTTTGCGGCTTCCATTTAGTTGAACGAAGAGGCGCTTCTCGAGGTATTTTTTGAGTTCAGGCTGAGGGGGTGCCATGGTGGGTGTATTTGTTGATGGAGTTTATTCTGAAATGCGCTGCGAAATAGAATTATTCTTTGGCTTGGAAGTTAGGCGACAAAGATGGCAGGAGTGCACGGGACTAATACAAAGCGCTAGTATGTTCTGGGTGTGTATATTTCAATGCTAGCCTTGGCGCGAGGCGCGTCAACTGTTCTTAGAGCCTCAACCTCTCGTGTTTTGGCGTTCAATCTTCACCTCTAAATATGCACGACTTCCTTAATTATTGATGTATTTACCTTTTGGTGGGCACGTTGCCCCGCTTCCTCAGGTCTCTATCTCGTTTTCCTAATTATAGTTTGTCCTACCAATTTCAATTACCACCGCGTCGAGTATTGGCGCGAACAGAGCAGAATGCCTAACGATGGAGACGACTGACTCTCCCAAATCGTTTCGATTCCGCTTAAATTGCATAGATCAATACCAGGCGACACCAAGCTGGTTGGATCCCGATTTAGCGACTGTTGGTCAATTCGATGCGCCAACAGTCCCAGTTATACGCATCTTTGGAGCCACAGAGACAGGCCAGAAAGTGTGTGCCCATATCCATGGCGCATTGCCATATTTATATGTGGCGTATAATGGTAGTATTGAGGTAGATCAAGGTAAGATGGCTTTTCTAGAACCGACAGGTAAATTTCTCACGATTCATATAGTGAAAACTTATATACAAACTTTTGCAACCTCCACCGATCATGCTCTGGCCCTTTCTTATCGTCACGACGCCTACCAAAAGCGGCCGAAGAGTTATGTTGCGCACATATCGCTTGTAAAAGGTGTACCTTTTTATGGCTATCATGTTGGATATCGTCATTTTCTCAAGGTTTATCTCCGCAACCCAGCCAATATGACCCGGCTTGCAGACCTTCTTGGTCAAGGAGCGATTCTATCTCGACCAATGCAACCATTCGAAAGTCACTTGCAGTATCTACTCCAATGGATGTGCGACTACAATCTCTATGGTTGCGGGCTGATTGTGTGTAAGAAAGCTTTGTTTCGCCAGCCATTTCCAGAATCAGTGGACCCTCGGTCCTATATTGGAGCGCGGGAGCTGGATCCTGTTCTTGACTCTCTTGACTTCCCACGCCAATCGCATTGTGCGATTGAGGTTGACATTCAAGTCCAAGACATTCTGAATCGATTTGATGTACAGCAACGCAACATACACCAAGACTTTAAAGAGCGTCTGCTCAAAACAGGTCCAACTGACAAGTTCGTTCCTTCTATGGCCGATCTTTGGCGCGACGAAACCATCCGGCGCAAGAAAAGACTGGGCCTGAATTCCATGGATCCTAGTCCTTTCCCTCCGGAAGCATTAGCTACCATGAGTGCAGACTCTCGATTGACTAGAGGCAACTGGGTACACGAAGAAGAACATCTTGCGACTATAGACAACATCATCGAGGCTGAAAGAAAGTCAGAGAAACCAACCTTTGAAAGTTTCCTTCAATCGCAATTGAGAGACAGCAGCGCCAAATCGGTCTACGACAGTGTAGAGGACCTCTACACGGGCAATATTGCTTCCTCTTTGTTCTACCAGTCTATCCACCAGCAAAACAAAGCGGCAACTCAGCCTAATGTAGACGAGAACGCTATAGGAGAACTGAACGACGTTCTAAACAACGAGGCACCCCAAGAAGAACCGGTCAATATATTAGCTGATGATGTCAAACCTATTGCATTGGTGTCGCGGAGTAAGTCAGGTATCAGCGAGGTTGGTGGGGAGTCTAATCACACCCATACGCGCCCACAAGACAACGCAAAAGCGGCTACACAGTTATCGCAGGCCAGTATCAAGGCTAGCGGAACATCAAAACAGCGTGTCGTCTCCTTTGCTGTGACAAAGCCCAATTCAGGACAGTCGCCAGTCGAGAGAACCCCCTTGAAGCGCCATAATTCTCTGCCTGAGCTAGATCAACGGCCAAGCAAGATTGTGCGAATATTTCCTTCAACAATGGACGTGGGAGGCAAGCTTCAGATTCAGCCCGAGCCGGTTCAATCTCAAGATGCTACTTTCCCCAAATGTGCTCACTTGAAGCTCGCTCCCGGTGCGAGGCTCATGCTCTTCCATCGGCCATCACCTTCACCAAGCAGTATCACGTCCAAACAGTTTGAAATGGACCCCACAGCAACGAAGTACAAGGCCGCGTTCTACAGCGTAGCCTCTGATGCGAAGGATCAGCCGAACGTCCGACCTGTAGAGCCACTATATGACGGGTTTTCTGATCTGGATGTCGGTCGTAAGGTGCATGAACTAAATGTGCTCATCGGTTCCGCAACGGAAGACCAAGCCAAATCAGACAAATCAGAGAGTCGGAAACGGAAGAGCGACGATAGCTCATTTAGGTGCTGGCAAATTGGTAAACCACCGCCGTCAGTTGCTTTTGTGAACAAATGGGTTCTCAAAAAGGAAGCAAACCACCAGCTACTTACCAAGGCGCCTCAAACCCTAAACCCGCCGGTCAAAATCAAAGAGCCAAAAGCCAAGAACAAGTCCAAAGGAAAGAAAAAAGCCAAATCTAAAGCGAAAGCTTCCAAAAAGAAACAGCCAGCGAATGGGCACTCAAGTCACAAACAGGGTACCCAATACATGAGCGTGATGAGCCTGGAAGTTCACGTACGAACACGAAAAGACTTGGTTCCCGACCCGGCGGAAGATGAAATATGCTGCATATTCTGGAGTGTCCAGATGGAAGCCGCCAGCACTCAACTTCGGAGCGGTATAATCATGGTTGTTTCTGAAGATGAGTCATCAGCTCAATTTGAGCGGCTTGTAGGCGCTGAGATTCACTATGAAACATCTGAACTTGATGCTATCAATAATTTGGTCGACATCGTCCGCGATATAGATCCTGACATTCTATGTGGCTTCGAAGTCCAAAAGTCAAGTTGGGGATATCTCATTGAACGTGCGCGCCTCAAGTTTGAATTTGAGGTCTGCGATGAGCTATCTCGAGTCAATTTTGGTTCCAAGGGACGTTTCGGCAAAGATGTTGACAGATGGGGATATACCAAAACTTCAGCTATACGCATAACTGGTCGGCATATGATCAACATTTGGAGAGCCATGAGAAGCGAATTGAACTTACTCCAGTACACGATGGAAAATGTTGTGTTCCGCGTGCTGCACAAACGCATTCCGCACTACAGTTTTGAAACTTTGTCGAGGTGGTTCGAAGAGTGTCCTCTCCGAGATGTTGCCAAAGTCCTCAATTATTTCCTCCAAAGGACTCAATTGAATCTGCATCTTCTTGGAGGAGTTGATCTAGTGGCCAAAACGAGTGAGCAGGCACGCCTTCTGGGTGTCGACTTCTTCTCGGTCATTTCCAGAGGCTCCCAATTCAAAGTCGAGTCGTTGATGTTCCGAATTGCAAAGCCTGAGAGTTATGTTCTCGTCTCTCCCAGCAGGAAACAAGTCGGTCAGCAAAACGCGTTGGAATGCCTACCATTGGTCATGGAACCTCAAAGCAACTTCTACAACTATCCTGTCCTAGTCCTTGATTTTCAGAGCTTATATCCCAGTATCATGATCGCGTATAACTACTGTTACTCGACATGCCTGGGACGTGTCTCAAGCTGGCGAGGTCAGAACAAGATGGGCTTCACAGAATATGACAGAGAGTCTGGTATATTAGAGTTGCTTGGCGATCAGGTCAACGTCGCTCCCAATGGAATGATATACGTTCGTCCAGAAGTCCGGAGGAGCCTGCTGGCCAAGATGTTGACCGAGATTCTCGAGACAAGAGTGATGGTCAAAAGTGGCATGAAAGAAGACAAGAAGGACCGCGCTCTGCAGCGACTGTTGAACAACAGACAGCTTGCATTGAAACTCATTGCAAATGTTACATATGGCTATACATCGGCGTCTTTCAGCGGAAGATTGCCATGTGCAGAGATTGCCGACAGCATTGTGCAGTCTGGCCGCGAAACTCTCGAAAGAGCCATAGCAATCATTCATGCAGAGGAGAGATGGGGCGCCGAGGTTGTCTACGGCGACACCGACTCACTGTTCGTTCACTTGAAGGGCAAGTCGCGAGAAGAAGCATTTAAGATCGGGAAAGATATCGCTGACACTATCACGAAAGCCAACCCACGGCCAATGAAGCTCAAGTTTGAAAAGGTATACCACCCATGCGTTCTATTGGCAAAGAAACGATATGTCGGTTACAAATATGAGCATCCTGGTCAGCAAAAGCCGGAATTCGACGCCAAAGGCATTGAAACTGTTCGCCGAGATGGAACGCCATGTGAACAACGCATTGAAGAAAAATCTTTGAGGCTGTTGTTCAGAACCCGAGATCTCAGTCGAGTCAAAGCATACTTCCAAAAAGAATGCTCCAAGATCATGATCGGCCAAATCAGCATTCAGGACCACATTTTCTCTCGCGAGGTAAAACTGGGTTCATACTCCGAAAAAGGCCCTCCTCCCCCTGGCGCCCTCATTTCCACCCGCAAAATGCAGGACGACCCGCGAAAGGAGCCGCAATATGGGGAACGTGTGCCATTTGTCGTCATTGCGGGTCCTCCTGGCTCCCGACTCATGGATCGATGTGTTGACCCCGACGTCTTGCTTCACGACGACCAGGTTGAGCTTGATGCAGACTACTATATCTCCAAGAACCTGATACCACCCTTGCACCGGATCTTTTCCCTCGTTGGCGCAAATGTGAAGGGCTGGTACGACGAGATGCCCAAAATACAAAAGTTGCGAGCTCTTCAGCTTGACCCAATTAGTGATGGAGATTCTGCACCTGAAGAAAATGTGACCGGCAAAAAAGCTCTCGAAGCCTATATGAATGAAAAGTGCTGTTTTATTTGCTCAGCGCAATTCTCAATGTTCGACGACATGGATGATGTATCAGACTCTTCAGACAACGAGGCAACTGACGACGAGGATACAAGAGGATGTGAATCAAAGCAAACAAATAACGATGCTATCACCGATGACGAGCGCTACAGCTTCAAAAACCTTGAAGGAGTTATTTGCAAAGACTGTATGCGTAATATACCTGCATCTACGCATCTGCTGTATACTCAACAAGCAGCTCAGGAAACAAAGGTCAAACAGATCGACAGCCTTTGCCAGCACTGCGCTAGGCTGGATCACGGCGAATCCGTTGAATGTGATAGTAGAGATTGCCCTGTCTACTATGTCCGGACCAAGGAGACAAGTAATCTCAGGTCACTCCGCACTAAGGTACAGGTTCTGATGCGCAAGGTACGATCGGATGGGAATGGTAATGATGAGCTCTTTTGAATAATGCTAAGGCTATGTTGGGATTTAATGATGCATAATGATACCCAGGTTCTTTTAGGGATGCATTGGCTGGTATGCCAGGTTTTTCTTCTCAGTATCAGTAAGAATATTTTCGAGGCGCTCAGGCTGTTGCCTTCGCACTCTCAACAATCTTTATCCGTCCCTCTAAGCGAGGTGCTATAGCTTTTGTCCAATCTATTGACATTTCACTCTCGTCCAACGAGTCGCAGGTTTCCGAGTGCTCAACCAGGCCAGCCAAACGGCGCCATTTTCGTACGACTTTGCGTGCCAGCATCAGTTTCTGTTCACGCCTTTCACCCGAGGATCCCAACTTCTCATTTTTCAAGTCCTTCTCCGAAGCGTAGCCTTCACTGTCGTAGCCTGATAGGTCTTCCGCTGAAGAAGTCTCCGAACTTTGGTATATGCCGGTCTTCTGAATTGCTCGCCGCGCTGCCTCAACAGCGCCGGACCGGCCACTCGACTGCTTGGGTGGCTCAACCACCGCACAACTGGACTGAATCAATCCCTGGTTGACGTTATCCCAGTGCTTCAGATGTTCAGTACTAAACATCTTCCAACGACCAAGGACCTTGAGGCTCATAAAGTACTGCCTCAGAATTGTCGAAATGAGCACACCATTCTCTTCATTGACGATTTGATCCTCTGGAGGAACCATGAGTGATTCGAAACCATCTTTTCCTCGCGCCATATAATCTCGGGTAGTCAGTTTGTACCTTCGCTTTGGGTCGAGGGGTTCTCCAGCTACGGAGACATCCATAATGCGGGACTCGACAGGCTTGGATGGATCAAAGGTAAATGTGATGTTTGAAACTTGGGGAAAGCGTCCTTCCAAAGCTGGATGCTGGCTGACACTATTTTGCAGCGCGAGCAAAAGTTGCTCTCCAGTGACCATGATAACTACTACTGGGTCCTCAAATGGGAAGCTATAGATGTTAGCAAACGTTCTGAATTATTCACTTAGGTACCATGCTATTGATTAGCCAAGGGGCACGTTTCTCGCAATATGCAAATACCAAACCAACTCCATGCCTCTGTGAATCATGCCTCATCGCAGAGTTGTGGCTTGCTTGGTGCCGAAATGGTATGGGATGTTCTGTGACTTACCAGTTCATAATGTCCTTCATTTTTATGATTCCTGGTGGGTAAATTTGATCTCCACGTATAGTACCAGAAGCCATTATACAAGCATCGCTGTCATAATAATACCTCATCAAATCACAGACGAAGTTCCCCATGTTGCTTTCCTTGGTGCGGACTGTGACGAACCGCGCGTCGAGAGGTGCGAGAGTATACCCAATAGGTTGCTCAAGTCGTGCCTTAAGTGTTTTGGTGAGCTTGCCCACATTCGACAGCGCTGTTGCGTCCTCCTGAATACTCGACACCACATCTCGTCGGGTAACTCGAAGCTTCCATGCTTTTCCTTCCGAGTTGCGCCAACATTCAATATAACTTAGTTGCTTGAAGTCTGTACCTGACCGGAGGACTTGAACGCCATTGATGCAGTTATGACTATAGAAGTGATCATGGCCTCCGAGAACAATATCCAGGACATCGCTACCCGTTTTCTGCGCTAGTTTGTTGTCATTCGGCTCTCGTTGGTGAGTGAGAGCTATTATGATGTCTGCCCCCTGGCTTTTGAGTTCCGGAACGAGCTTCTTTGCAGTCTCGCTAACGGATCGATACTCTAGATTAGGTGGTAGAGAGTTGACTGTGGCTAGCCACTCCCTCTCTCCAAGGCCAATCACACCTAATCTGATGCCATTCGAAGAAGTCAGCATCTTGGTAGGCAGAGCATTCCCTAATGGAACATTGTCGCCCAAGGATTTGTCCAGGATGTTGGCAAGCAACCAAGGAAATTTGCACTTAGAGGCCAAATTCTGAAATTGAGGAACTCCAAAATCGAGATCATGGTTCTACAACGAAGTTAGTTGATCGCTCTTGGGGCAATTGACAGGCGAACATAACATACTCCAATACAAGCAACATCGGTCCCAATATCGTTTAGAATTTGGACCATATGTGCGCCTTTTGTGATGGTGGACTCCAAACTTGGATTGAATGCATCGCCAGAAAAGAAAGTTAGCAAGTCTGGCTGGCCTTTGAATTTTGGATCATGTCGATAGTAATTGATGAGAGTTTGAAAGCGGCTGATACCTCCAACCGGCTCGGAAGATGAGCTATCGACATGGTAAACATCATTATAATGCAGAAGACGGAGGTCAGGAAGTGAGTCTGGAAGGGAAGGTGATTCGAAGGTTATTGATTCGCCTTCGGCAAGTGGTGGCATGATTAACAGGCTGACGTTGGAAATATTGCGCGAATTGATACTTGTTATTTTTGATTATAGGCTTTATAGGGCGTATTAAGTTTCGCGTCGAAGGTATTGTAGAGTTTGTACTCAAGGTTGGTTAAGAGATGAGTTGGCGCCTGTGGTGAGACCCGAGGGGCGTGGCAATTGCATGGCACTCCGAACTCATTTCAAGAAGTTACGGCTCTTGAAACAGTTTCGACACTCTGCCAATTTGAAGCTTTCGACTTTAAGACTCGTGCGAAATAAATCAGGTCCAAATACAGACCCCCAAGGATTTTAGCATTCTAAAGTTTGGATCAGAGATTAGCTATGCGTGGGTTTAGGCTCTACTTCTGACATGCATTCTATCGACTTCTCTTTCTAGTACGGAGTATAACCTTAAGAGTGGTTTGTTATATTTTACAGTTATATAAACACGAATTCATCCAACTGATAGACAAAATAACTGGCGTGCCCCCACCAACTTCAATGGCTCCCAACAGCACACGCTGGTAATAAGTGCTTTATTTACCATACAGGGCGGCCAGACTCGGATGTTTATCGATTGGAATACAAAACATAACACCTCTGAATTAAATGCGTTTGTGGGAGCCAGTCGAGTTGATGGGAGAGCACCAGTTATTTTGTTATGCGGTTGATCGTCCTATCTTTCAGGTTTCCGAAGTTTGAGATGCTCGAGCATATCATGTCTACTACTTGACTCAGCAAAATGCCCAGTCACCACCCCTGTTGAGCTCTCTCTACGCTGATGCAGCGACAGGCTTCGCCGTGGTGTTGGGTACAGCCAAAGGTTCTTTGCGCCTGGGACTTTCGTCCAAGAAGCCGTCCCAGTCTCGTATATGGTCAATGATGACTTTTGATGCTTCTGGCGCGTTTACATTCCGCCCAATGACCTCAACAAAGTCGCCTTCCGGATCTGTTTCAGTGGTGTTAGTAAGTATTTCAAAATCGGGATGATTTGTAGTATACCCATAAGATAGAAGTATATGCTGTGATCAACCAAGTAGTCTTGGCCGGGCTTGACATGCGGAGGTGTTGAAAAGTAGACTCGATAAACCTTGCAGGTTTGTTTAATATCTTCATATTCCCCAGTCAACCCGATGATATCCGGGTGGAATTCTTTCAGATACTGCTTTAACACAGCAGGTTGATCTCGAGCGGGATCGCAGGTGATCATGGCCGGTATCAGCACATCTCCGCATGCAGCCTTGATTCGATCAATCATCTCGCTCATCTTGTCAAGTTCGTCGGGGCATATATCGGGACAATGGGTGAATCCGAAATAGAGCTTTGAGAGTTAGCCATAGCGTCGCAACCACAAGAACAACATCTCACCAGAGCGTATTTATCTTTGAGATCCTCGTGCGTAAAGGGCCTGCCATTTTGATCCATCAAGCTGAAAGGTCCGCCGACCTTTGGTTTTCCAATGCCTTTAGTTTGACTCGCAATTCTCTTTCGTTCCATTCGAGCTCTTTCCTCGCGGAAGTATAGTACAAGTCCGGCACCAACAAGGATGAAGACGACGCCTGCCTTCAACGTCAAGGGCTGTTCAAAAACAAAGACAAATCAGCCAACTGGCCTAGCAAAAAGCTTACGCACCTCTGAGCAGGGCCTGGCGCGGGGATATTTCGAGAATCTTTACCCCTAGCTTGTTCCGGGACCGTATTTGATCCATTGATCTGGGAGAGTATGCATGAGAGCTATTCGAGAATGGGCGCGAGCCATTCTTAGAGGGAGACCGAACGTGAAGGTGGTTGCGCGAAGACGATGAAAGCTGTTGAGCTCGAATGAAGGGTTGAAGGATGGGGCGGCTGCGGTAGGGACAGGAGTTCTCAAATGACTGGAAAAGTCGAGATGTGCCACGTCTAGATACCGCCATGTTGACAATGATCGGGAAGTATCAAGGAAGACGTGGGTCGTAAAAGCAGCACCGTGGTGGTTGAAGAGACGTGCTTGACGTTCAATGTTGCGCATCGTCAACTTTTTTGAGCCGGCAACGCTGATTGGTCAACAGCCCGTCATCCATTTTGGCCATTGTTCATTACGATACCAACATTATTGGACGAAGCTATTGATCATTTATTTCTGAGATTGAATCACGACATGTAGAAGCACAGGATAATCGATAAATCTGGGCAAAATGACTAGTTCATGCCGTGAAATTGAATGAGCACGACCATATAATTATGTTTACTATTGCTTCATGTCTTTCAGAGCTCGACAGATACTCTCAATCCGATCTGAACATTCTAGTATAGCTTTCTCTATCCGTCGCTTTTCATCAATATCCGCATTCTGGGGCATCCGCACTGTCACTTTGTCCAAGTCACCCGACGACCTAAGGAGCAATTTGACCAGCGTACCGTCTCGTAGTTCCAATTCAATATTGCTAGCTCCAGGGTCGTAAGCCTTCACGTCCTTGACGCAATATCGACCATGGGCTCCAAAAGCATAACTTTGTTTCAGTGCTTCGATCTTGTCCGATCGGGTAGTGAGCCCAACCAACTCTTTGCGCACACCTTTCGCGAATGCATGAAGGTCTTGAGAGTGACCAGGAAGCGATGCTGCACTCTCGTCTTCGTCTTTGGTAGGCATATGCTTACGCAGTATCGGTCGGAGTGATATGCATGCGGGGATAGTGTGCTGATGAAGCTTTAAGACTCCGTCTTCGAACTGACGAAAAAGAAGGTAGTAAGGTGGTACAAAGCTATTTTGACCAGTGGAATATAAATCCAATCGAACCCCCAGTATTTTACCATTATTGACTGCATTGGGGTCGGGATCTTTAACGCGAAATGCTGTGATGCCTGCTGTGATGCGAGCGTTGTTTGCGGCAATAGCAGAGGAGGTTTCCGAGAGTGTTGCTAACGCTCGATCGATGCCTGGAGGCTTTTGTGCACTATCATATGATTGGAGTGCAAGTTTTGTTCGTCTTGAACCGATCAGACTTGTAGACAATAAGGATTTTCTGTGTCGCAAAGCTTCGACTAGGAGGGGTTAGCGAGACGATACGCGTAGGAGGATGAATAAGACGAGCAACTCACTCTGCGCTCGTACTTGCGCAATTTCAGTATCGATCGCTGAATTCATTTTGGAATCCAAGCAGTTGATCTAGGAGGTTTGATCACGGCACTTCCTATGATTATGGAAATTGTCCCTTGACGCGTGTTTGGCGTTGCGTTGAGACTCGATTGCAAGTCAACAAGATGCGCGCGATTTTGCACGTGCGCAGGCGGGACGGCAAGTCGGCCCGACCCTAGCGCAGCCTAAAAGAGTTAGCCGCTCGAGAACTTCCATCTTTGATCTTCCTGAAATCGATACACGGAGAACAATTTAGACGCACATGACGAGCCTGTGAACAGTTATCATTCTATCCTTTCATTATCAGAAGCAAGAAAGCCATGCTATCTACGTGTACTACTCTATCACTTTCTGTCGCAATTCTCTATGGGTTATGCTCCAATGGAATCCTTGATTCTGGCCCCTGACTTGCTGATCCGATCTCTAGAACTGTTCAAGCAGTCCCTGTCCTTCCAGTAACAGCATAATCTGGTGCACAATAGTTCTGACCGGCAAGGCCTCCACATCGACCACGAGGTCAGCATTAGTTGGAGCTTCGTATGGATCGTCGACACCTGTAAAGCCCTTGATTTCGCCACTTCTCGCCTTCGCGTAGATGCCTCGTCGATCTGTCTTCTCTGAGTACTCCAGGCTGGTAGCGACATGGACTAAGAAGAAACTACCATGCTTCTCGACTAGTTCGCGAGCGTGCTGTCGAGCAGGCTCGAATGGTGCAATTGGCGCCGCAATTACAGCCGCACCAGCCTTGGTGAGCTCTGCAGCAACAAAGCCAATGCGACCAATGTTCTTGTCTCTCTCCTCTTTGCTGAATCCAAGCTCCGAGGACAGTTCAGATCGAACAGTTTCTCCGAGAAGAAGAGACACGCTTCTTCCACCTTGCTGGGCAAGAGTCACGTTCAAGGCACGCGCGATTGCATCCTTACCAGAGTTGGCATATCCGGTAAGGAAGACCGTAAATCCTTGCTTGTTACGAGGAGGATGGGACTCCCGCAGTACTCTGACGACCTCGGGATACGAGAACCACTCGGGTATGGGAGCACCAGTGCGGAGGCGGCGTCGAAGTTCTGTTCCGCTGATGTCGAGTGTGCGGATTCCAGCTTCTACTTCATCCTTGGGTTTGTATTCGTCGGAGTCTGGTAGATATGTCATTTGTTGGAAAGGAACCACTTCGATGCCAAGTTCATCTCGGTATTTGTTCACAGCATCTTGGGCGTCATATGGACCGTAAAAGTCCACGCCCTTCGAGTTCTTTCCAGGGCCGGCATGATCACGTCCAACAATGAAGTGAGTTGCGCCATGATTTTTGCGAATGATCGCGTGCCAAATGGCTTCTCGGGGTCCTCCCATACGCATGGCTAGAGGCAAGAGGCAGAGTGCGGCCATACCACCTGGGTATCTAGTCATTAAGGCTTTGTATACTCGGACACGAGTAAAATGGTCAATGTCACCAGGTTTGGTAAGACCAACAACTGGGTGAATAAGAACATTTGCCTGGCGACTACGGGCAGCTCGTACTGTGAGTTCACGATGAGCTCGATGCATGGGATTTCTGTCGCTGATTAGCCCACTGTTGCTTTATGAATAGTAACACTACTTACCTCGTCTGGAAAGCAACAACGCGCGACCATCCAAGCTTATCAAAGTGTGATCGAAGCTCCGCTGGTGAGTCTGACTCAATTAGACTATGAAGTTTGTTAGGATAAACCGACTCACATCTCAACTCGACGTAATCGTAGTGCATCAACCGATCGATGGCCTCTACCTTGCCACCAACGTAGAACTCCTGAGCTTGGTCGTTCAGAAAGCGAATAGCTGGGTGCTCTTCATCTCCACCAAAGACTTCCTTGGCCTCCTTCACTCTACTGGTTGTTAGGGCATGTATTTTGCACCAACTTTGGCACACTTACTTGTCTGGCTTATACACGTCTTCGATATTCAGAATTGCAAGATGTCTGTCATCCCGAAAATCCCGAAGCGCAACTTTGGCTCCAGCTTTGATACCCAACTCATTGATGGTATCCTGTGACACGTCAAGAGTGATTGGAATACTGAAGACATTGCCGTCGGCCAAGCGGCAGTTTTCCACAACGCTATTTTACGGTCAGTAATTGCCTGAGTCCTAAGAGCCTTTGATTAACGTACCCATTGTAGTCTTTCTCGCTCATGAAACCTGTTGATTGTATTAGTAGAAATGACGGATGGGCGACCACGCCATACACATCGTGGTGGACGCTTCTTTGGACTTTTTGAACTAACCTTCCAGAGGAGAGAAACCACCATTCATGATCAGCTCCAAATCACACAATTGTCGCTCTGTGAGGACAATGGACGGTAGGCTCTCTGCCTCTTGCGCTAGCTCTGCTCGTCGAGGAGCATCTCGCAAGATGAGATCCTTCAGGACACCGCCTAGTGATCTGAGTTAGAAACGCGTTACTCATGGAACTTTGCAATTACCTACCGTGAGGTGGATTTGCCATTGTGATGCGTGGTTGAAATCTCAAGTTACAAACGACGTCAGTGGTGGGATGTTGTCCTGCAAGGCTGAGGTGGAATAAGCAAAGGAAAAGAGAAGTTCTTCAGGAAGGCAAGTTGTCGAGAATTATATGGGGATTCCAGTTACTTGTAGTTTTGAATTTTCGTAGTGACCGGGATAAAGGTTCTGTTGGCGTTTTGGGAGGGAAAAGTAGCCGTGAACCTTGAAGGTCCATTGTTGTTTGAATTGCGTGACGAGGCTATTGCGTGCTTGTTCCGCCCTCAACTCAAAATAGCACCTAAGCTTTTCCAATTTTCTTTACTACATCGCCACCTCATCAATTTTTTACTGGCTCCTAACAATATAACCGGACTCTAAAGCCAGGTACCAATCTGTACATCTACTTTGGTGGTAAATTATACACGGCGGTGACAAGTATATGCCATATCAACCAGAGAATTGTAAGAAAAGATACAGGTACATTGCACGCTTTTATCAATTGAGATATTGATTATCACACCAGGTGCTCAAAATACATATATTTTCTTGCTCACCCTACGCACTTCACATTGTCAAGACCTGGTTCTCTTAGATTGGCTATACTACTTAAGAAACTGGCCAGCAATAGAGCATGTTAATGAAATGTTCGACTTACAACGGCCAATTTGAATGCAACAAATCTTTGGTATCAAAATGGCCAAGAGTGACCTGGAATCTCGTTTCATGGCATAGGTACTAACGGTCCTTGTTTGCGTTTCAGTCAAAACAGTCCAAGAGTTCGAAGAAATGAGAACGTGCATCGTCACTGGACGAGAAGCGTTTGGAACATCGTGCTTTACACTGCTGGATCTCGATTGCTTCCAGCAGAAATTTGCCCAATGGATAGGCAAGTGCTTGCAAACTATAGAAAGTCACTAAGCAAGAGCACATCAACTTGAAGTAGTTTCTACCATGCTAAAGAAATTACAGCACGTAAGCACTTGATATGTCCGTAATTGAGCCAGTTGCGAACTGGTATATGTAGGTATTCAGGTTCTTAGCCGTCACGCTCTTGCTGCGCTACAGAAGCTTCTTTGTTGCGGCCCGGCCTCAAGTATTGTCGTAAAGATATGATACTCGAGGCAGCATACTCCGCTGAGTCCAGGAGAAGAAAACAAAACTTTAGTATTCGAAGAAGCAGGGCTCAAGAGTCTTGATAGTATTCTTGTTAAAGTATCGGTACTATAATGCTAGTCGTTTTGGGAAATCCTGAGCATCGTGGAGTTAACTTGGATACGGAGACTTGATCAAAGAAACTTGTCCCTTGTACGACAACACCATACCTCGTCCGTTGTTTCTTCTCAAGCCATTCGGGCCTTCTATCCATTGTTTGAGAATGGAAGAGCTGCACTTACCAAAGACGGTGGCAGTGCCTATACACCGATGCAGTATTCACCTGCTACGGTTAGACTTTAGACGCATACATGGCTTCCTCAAGTCATTCAACTGGGCGAACGCTCGCCATACATCTTAGTTTACATCCGCCTTGACGAACCTTTCTCTTCTTCCTCCCAACATCGCCATCTACCTAAGTACCTTTACGTACTGCATCGGCATCCTGAAAGCTTTTTAGCTCAGATTCCCTATCTGACCTGTTACACACACACTCGTTTGTTTGCTTTCATTAGGCATTTCATCCGAGATCGTCCTAGATTAACCCATCATACTTGTCTGAAAGTCTTTCCACCACATCTACGATGAATGTTAATCCACCAGCGGCGACGCCAGTCGTCCTACCATTTACTCACCCACGAGCCACTGATCCAGTCAATCCAGCTCCACGACGTCTTCCAGGCGTGAAATGGATGGGAGATACTTCGAGAAACCACACCGTTGCCATGATCGGAGAGTTTACAGGAACCTTCCTCTTCCTATTCATGGCATTCACTGGAACACAAGTGGCAAACACATATGCCGCTAATAGCAACGTCCACGGCCCAAATCCTAGTGTACTACTTTACATTTCTTTGAGTTTTGGCTTTTCTCTTGCGGTGAATGCTTGGGTGTTCTTTCGAATTTCAGGAGGTCTTTTCAATCCAGCTGTTAGTGATCTGATTGACTTTTGATGACATAGTCACTCACGTTTATAGGTCACGTTTGGTCTCTGTCTCATTGGGGCTGTTGGATGGCTTCGGGGTTTACTTGTTGCAATTGCACAAATAGTCGGAGCGATCGCAGCAGCGGCTGTCGTCTCGGGTCTCTTTCCTGGTCCCCTTTTAGTGGAAACGAGAGTCGCCGCAGGGACCAGTCTCCAGAGAGCCGTCTTCATCGAAATGTTCTTGACAGCACAGCTAATCCTCACAATGTATGCAATTCCGTCGTGTTTACATGTGATACTGATGAAGTTGTAGTTTCATGCTTGCGGCAGAAAAACATCGCGGAACCTTTCTTGCTCCGGTCGGAATTGGCCTCGCTCTTTTCATTGCGGAACTGGCTGGTAAGCTCGAGCTCGATATTCCATAGCCCATCTTCTGACATTTTGTAGGCGTGTATTGGACTGGCGGATCGCTCAACCCTGCTCGTTCATTTGGACCCGAAGTTGCTATTGGTAATTTCAAATCCGATCACTGGGTTTATTGGGTTGGTCCAATGCTCGGTGCTCTTATAGCAGTGATTTTCTATCGCCTCATCAAAATCTTGGAATACGAAACTGCCAATCCAGGCCAAGATTATGATGGAAGATCCACTCGTACTGCAGATGCAGGTCAGTCTTTCGATTCCCATGTCTCGTGAAGATCTTGCAACTGATTATCTCGTAGGAGTAGATGGCCACTCTGATGGCACATATCCCACCAGTCGAGGCGGACCTCATCGACAGCCATCTAGCGAGATAAGCTCCAGAGCATTCCCCATGCCAGCAAAAGCCCAGCTACCCATGAAAAACAGCCACGCTATCTCAACGAGTCCTACTAGTGAGTTTGGTCGAAGTGGTCGAACGGTCCACCCTGGCCTTGACACATTCTCACGAAGCAACGATGTCGAAAAAGCTCAGGTCTGAAGTTCCAACACAGCAATCCAGATGTTATCCTCAGCATGTTAACCAAGATTATATTTACTTTCACCACACCTAAGAGCGGAATATGGCACTGGCTGCCATCGGACACAGAATTAGAGGTTTGGAGTTGAGCTCGGAACCATTCTTAGTCTTGTTGTAGTCCGCATCGCATTCTCGTCAAGGACAGCAGATTTATATTGTCGGTAGAATTGATGCATCAGATTTCTCCAATCGCTTGATGGCTTTTCGTGATCGTCCAATGTCAATTTCTAGTTGACGCATTTGTGTACTAATGTTCAGGATTTGGGGAACTGATTCGCCCACGGCAGTAACAAATTGGGCTTGTGTGTCTTTCAAAGCATTAGGAACAATCATGCCGAACCATCGAATTGGATCATTGGGTTTGTCGTCAGCTTGTTGCGACGATTCTGCTTCCGTACTGGATATGGTCTTGTCTGGAGTGGCCTCGGATATCTTAGACGCTAAAACTGAGTATTTCAGGACATCTTTATTCAAAGAATCCACCTTGCTAGAGACTGGTTAGTAAAAATCACATAGAATGGATGGACAGGAACTTGCACAAGTTTAGTGGCTTGCATTCTGTAGTCATAGTCATCCTGCCCAAACCGCTTCCCGCCCTGAGCGGAACTGTTCGCTCTTGCTAAGGAAATAAAGCCCTATAGTCTATTAGAGATATTCGGATAATCAGGACACCAGAAGAATGACCAGTGAAAGTGATTTGTGGAGCGTCTCTCGAGCCTTTTGATGTTCATCGAGGAGGTAGAGGTATTGTTCTAATAAAGCATCCAGTGCTGTGATATGTTGCTCTAGCTCCGGTGAGGATGACATGATGATAGCGTCCACGTAAGAACCATAAGAAAGGACTTGCCCTTTGGAACTTTGGAACTTTGGATGCTGCTGAAGAAGCCTGGAAGTTGTCGTTCAAAGTCAAAAGGTCTGTGCGCAAGCTCCCTTTCCATTGACCTCCAGTCTGGTGTTGAACCAAGTTCTTCCTGTCACTCTCCAAGGTTAAGTAAACTCGCATCTACGCTATCGCCGACACCAGGGGCTCATGAGATATCTCGATGGCCACGATATGTAGCGCATGTCTCAAGAGATCTTCCCGACTCCTGCGCCTCGTAGATGACGCACATCGTCTGGCACCATCAAACTATCGAGCCTTCTCGATCCTTAGCCGCCCAGCACCAACATACGAAGGCCATGTTCCGCTGACATCGATCGAGCGTACTGCACTAGCAGTAGGCTCTGGTGTGATGGCCTATTTCAACCCACGAAGAGCTGGTCAGTCACATTGAGGTGTACATTTGCTATTCGCTCATCGACATTAGACCTCATTGCTCTCTTCGGCGAGACGACTGCGCAGCCGTTCTTCATCAATAGGCTTCGCAATGCAATGTTGAAGTCTCCCACAGGTCGACGAATACTCCGAGACCGGCCGCGTATAACTTCCACCAGCCTATCGCTCCCATACTTAGCCTCCCTCCCCACGAATACCGTTGGTCACACATACTACGAGTGGCTAGAACGAGAGAAGGTTTCACCGGATACACGTTCCGCGGTTCGATACATTGACGATGAAGAATGTGCATATGTCATGCAACGATACCGTGAATCTCACGACTTTTACCACGCGTTGACTGGACTACCTACAGTGCGTGAAGGAGAAGTGGCATTGAAATGCTTCGAATTTGCAAACACAGGACTTCCCATGACAGGATTGAGCGTTTTCAATGTCTTTACTCTCAAGGCACAAGAAAGGGAGCGCTTTTGGGGAACATATGGTCCGTGGGCTGTCCGGAATGGCGCATGTTCTGACGACGTGATCAATGTGTACTGGGAGGAAGAAATGGAAACGGATGTTGATGAGCTCAGGACACGACTAGGAATTGAGAAGCCTCCGGATCTGCGGGATATTAGGAAGCAAGAGAGAGAAAAGCGGAAGGCTATGCAAAACTCTGCGCCCGCAACGGCTGCCTAGGTATAATGAAACAACAGAATGATACCAAGTCTGCGCCTGCTAGTGGTGAATGAAGTGGCAGATCGAGGAATGGATATCGATGATGAGGAAAACCAGCGCCGGTATCGTACAGCCGTACTCCCAAGGCTCAATCATCAAGTAGCGCTTCTAAATCATCGTCGTCATCCCAACTTCCACCACCACGCCTCACAACTTCAATCTTCCCGCCCTTCTGTTTTTCTTCACTCTCAGCAACCTTCTCCAAGAAGCCCTTGAGCTCGGTTTCTGTGACTTTTTGTCTGATCTGGCCGGATCGTGCTAGGGAGATGAGGCGGGCCTCGACATCGTTCGCGCGTGAGGCTTTGACAAGGCGGATGCGACCAAGACGGTCGGCGGCGTCGGGAGTCAGAATTTGGTTGAGGATGTTTTGACGTGCTGCGGCTTCAGCATCCCTATATAACAACCTTGGTTAGATTGCGGAGGTCTTAAAGAGGTGCAAAAGGTATTCAGAATTACTGTTTTTGCTCCTGCTCGGAAGAGTCATCGTTTGCGCCTGATTGCTGTTTGAGTTGGGCAAGGCGTGCTTGACGAATCTAGAGTAATCGAAAGGTCTGGTTAGTTGGCTGCAGGACCCGACACATGCGAGAGTTGAAAGACATGCCTCTTCTAGATCGGCGTCCGCCATAATGCGTAGTGATCTCTTCTAGACTGGCAGTACTATTTGAAGAGTTTGGTAAGATTTCAGAAGTTGTTGGGTGAACCGGAAGCGCAGGCGACAATAGTAGAGGAATTTACGGTTTACCCCAGTCCAGAATTGTAGCGGGGCAAAGAGCTTTGGTGGATTTCGAGGTTCAATATACCAACTTAAGCCTCGATTGAAAATAATAGAAGGTGAATATGCCTAGTATGTTCTTACTAGTAGTTATTGTACGCTGTCGGATCCACTCAAAGTAGTCTTGTCTTCATTTAACCGATCGTGTTGGTAAATGTTCGAAGATCGATTGTGAGTCGTGACTTATATGTCCAACATGCACCACCATACCTAGGAGAATTGATCATAGCACTTGATTATAGAATGAGCCTGATATTGACTGTCCTACCCTACTGACTACTTCTTTTTATAGTAGTAAGTACCAATTGTAAATTCGAAGTCAATATCAAAGGTTCAGTTGATCAGGCCAGGGTTGGCGGCGACAATGTTCAAGGTTGATGTTGAGCCGGGATGGTGATCCTCTGATCCCTGCAAACGAGACGACTCCCTTCAACTCATTGCTCTCTGAGTCTCTATCCCAAAACGGTAATGTCTTGGCATGCGCTCTCCTTTCTGCCCCAACTCCCAACAGATTCCAACCCTCAAACTGCACTCTTCACTTTCCACAATTGCGATTCCTTGCCCAACCTATCTACAATCTAGCATCTTCCCTCGAATCCTCCCCGTCGAGACATATATCGTATTCGCTTGAACTTCTGTCGTCAATCAACTTAACGTATTACCGGAGAGACAGCAGCATTTTATATTGGCGTCCCGCGTCAACACCATACACTGCCATGGTTACGCGGCAGCACTCTCTTCAATACCAGTCATGAATCGCCTTCCGCAGCTGCATCTTTCTGCCTGGCCATCTCTAAAGCAATATCCCGCGACCTCGTTTGTCTTTCGCTTTCTCTCTATACCCAATATCCTCATACTATTATGGCTTTATGTTGTTTACTGGAGCGAGCGCACTGTCTTCACGAAAAGTATACAAGAATGCCAATGGGATCAGTGGGAAACATTTGTCAGTTCTCATATTTGACAAGCCTCCATTCCTCCTGTATACTAACGTGTATAGCCCGCCGAGTCATCACCCCATCATGTGGCATTTATTGCAGACCCTCAAATCGTGGATCCTCATACTTATCCGGGCCGACCATGGCCATTGTCTACGTTGACGGTCATGTATACCGACTCTTACCTACGCCGGACCTATAGCCTTATACAACAGCAACTCTATCCCGACACTACTGTTTTTCTGGGCGACTTGTTTGACGGTGGAAGAGAGTGGTCAACTTCTCATAGCTCCAGCCCTGAGAAACGATACAAAAAGTACGGCGAAAAGTTTTGGCACAAGGAATACGTGAGATTTGCTGGCATGTTCTTCAAGACATGGTTGAATGCTGGTGTAATAGGTCGGGAAGGGCAACCCAGCAGACGACAAATACTCTCGAATCTCCCCGGAAATCATGATCTGGGATTCGCTTCTGGAATTCAAGAGCCAGTTCGCAACCGGTTTAATGCCTATTTTGGAGACGGCAATTCGATAGATGTGATTGGTAACCATACTTTCGTATCCATCGATACCGTATCACTAAGCGCAAAGGAAGATGCTGGCGCAGAAGAGACTCTTTGGGAACCTGCGCAGAGCTTTTTGGACGGGTTTTCGGGCTCACTGGATCGAGTGCTGGGAACACATATGGCATTGCAACTACAAAAACACCGCGGGCCCGTCTATGATCACAAAGTGGTTGATACCGATGACTTGGAATCGGACCAAATACCAGATAACTCTTTCAAAACAAATGCCTCTTTTCCAATGGTTCTTTTGACACATGTACCTCTTTACCGGGAACCTGGAACACCATGTGGACCAATGCGAGAAAGATGGCCACAATCCAAGGACGCCAGCGGCAAATTACTTGACGTCGATGACCGGAATGCAATCGTGGTACATCGAGGGTATCAATATCAAAATGTGCTTTCAGAAGACCTTTCCAAAGAAATTGCGTCTAAACTAGAGAATGTCAGCCATGCATTTTCCGGAGATGATCACGACTACTGCGAGCTTGTTCATCGTAGATATCCCTCAGCTGGAAGTGGCATCCGAGAGATCACAGTCAAGTCAATATCCTGGGCTATGGGAGTGAGAAAACCAGGATTCCAGCTATTGAGTCTTTGGAATCCCATCAACGAGGAAGGGGCATCAATCAAGCAAGGTGGTGAAACTGAAGGCACTTTACAGACAAAGCTCTGTCTTCTCCCAGATCAACTAGGCCTCTTCATTTTATATGCCAAAGTTCTTGCATTTTCTCTGATCGTCCTAGCGACGAGAGCAATGTATCTCATGTTACACCCTGAGCTATCCACTCTGGGACTGTCTTCAGAACCTCTTCTGCCTCTTGCACGGTCCGCTTCACAGTCCGAAATTGAACGAGCTGCTAGTTCCAGTTCCGATGATGGTTCTGGTGCATTAACGACAAGGTCGCGACTCTCAGTCAAGCAAGAAGGTGTGAAGTCGAGAGGCGCCAGTCCCAAACCATCTTCTGGATACGGTCTTCCCGCCGATCAGTACATTCCTCTTTCTTCGAAACAGGCACCATCGAATATTGGCACTAATACTATTCCACAAAGTCGGTTCAGAGGTCGCCAAATGTTTGTTCAAGAGTTTCGGTGGAGTTTATTCAAGGTAGCTCTTGTCGTCTTGCCCTGGTACAGCTGGCTGTTGTATCGTGGATAGAAGTACAGTTTGGTTGAGTTATTTATCAGCATTTGTGGCGTACGGCTTTTGGATTGCATTTGGGCGGTGCTTGACATCACATGAATGCATAAGCGCATGTACTATTATCACTGTAATTGACGGAGATGTTACCTCTAGGAGTACACCAATACAGCATTTGGCCAGTGGTATCTACCGTCTTAAGACGTACGTCAGACATTCTCAAGCCTTTCATCTCTAGAGTCATGACACTGGATTAAATCATCAACATGGGTCCGTTGTGGTCCTTGAAATCATGAGCAATCCTATAACCATGCCATACATTCCTTCGCAAGTCAGCCAAACCGTCGAGAACGCTTCATCTTAGGTACTCACCCAGAACTTCAGAGAAGATCTGCATCAACATCATTCCAATAAACAGCCTTGGCTGCTGTGTACATCCTCTGACACCTGCATCTCCAGTAATACCAATAGTGAATCCAGCGGCCAGAGACGAGATCCCGACTGACAGGCCAGCTCCAAGGTGTATAAATGCGTTGAACATGTGTGTTTCAGGCTTCATGGAGTTGGCAATCATGACGGAAACGACAAGCCCGTAGATGGCTAGAACGGCTGCCATTACTATTGGGATGCAATCTGTCTTTCTTCAGTAATGCGTACTTTATCTGTATGGTGATGAGCCCACTCTGTATCACTAGATTCGGTCGTATAACACCCGAGGCAGCGATGCCAATGCCTGATTTCGCAGTGCCATAGGCGGCTCCGAGACATGCGAAGATGATTGCACAGGCACAGCCTAGACAGCTAAAGAATGGCTGTATGCTGTTAGCAACACGATTTATTGAGCAAAGTATATGTTTCTCTCCACCAGTGGCGATGACTACACATACTGCATATATAGGACTGTTTGGTATATTCGTTAGCTGATACTCAAGCAAGAAGAACCAATGGATAATACCAAACATCAGATGGATACATGACTGCGTATCTCCAGGCCAGGCCAACACACGGACAGGAAGCGAGACCAACGTATGCGTTTTCAAGTTGAGCAGTATCTTAAATAATCTTGAAAATCAACGCATTTCTCCTCAAATGCCTCCCAAAGTTAAGTAATTCTGCTGCCTGATATGCGCCTTGTAAGAGCGAAATCCGAGCCAAGAATGGTCCTTAAAATATCTCAGCGATTCAGAGACTGCGATAACATTGAGCCAGGTCGCTGCCTAAAAGCTAAGTACTTCTCTATGAAATTTTACACGAGCGATACTTGGTTGGATAGGCACTTCCGTCTTCTGCGTGGCAAGGCTGAAGCCTTGTGGAACGGCCCACAATACAAGGTAACGTTCAGCTAGAGCGATATTCTCTAAGCTATAGTGACATCCTTTTGACTAGAGTATTTCTGTAGGAAGCCAGACTTACTCAGCACTATATTTAACTGTTGAATAGCATTAATACCAAATAAACTATTCAAACAACTTGCTTGACATGAGGAAGCACAGTGCTTTAGGATTTTTTATGTGAATAAACTGACAACCTGAATATGACTCTCTACGTTTTGGCAGGATCACCAAGTCCAGTACAAGAATATTTCATACTTTGTGTACATTTCAAATTTATAGCCTACGGAACAGTCTCACAGGTCTCAGAAATTGACCAGCCGGATGAGGCGAGGTTGGATCTGCAGGTCCCACAGCCGGAAACAGACCCCACCACAACAGCGATATTGCACAAAGCCGATGTTGAATAGTGTTGGTCGTTTTATTTGGTAGAGTGGTGTCGCCTGGAATAAAGCTTCCAATTGTTCCACTGGTGGAATATTGTATGATACTCTTGCTGTGGTGGAAAGACAGCAATCGATAGATTCAAACCATCAATGTGCCCATGATACGAGCAATGTAAGATAATAAGGAAGCATGCCACAGCAGACAATCAAAACAAAGAAAATTCTCATTGAAAAATTGTATGGTGAGAAAAAAACTCAAAGCCCCACCTGGCCACTTCAACGGTTCAACCCAAGGGCAATCTGAAAATTTGGGGCAGATTGGCAGAGGTCCTTGCAAAATCACGGCACGTCACTCGTCACGCAACGACAAACCTTTCCACCAGCAATTTTTTCTTGCTCTTCTCTACTAATTCCGCCATCTCCCATCATTCAATTACCTCCCTTCCCATCAGTGGTTTTCCCAACGAGTCGCCGCTCTCATGACAAGAGCACCAACAATCTTCACTTCCCAGGTAAGCCAGACGTCCTCCCACCGCTCTTTTGACATGAATTCATTGGCAAACCCCGCCAAAACCCTTATCTCACTATCCGTTTTCACCCTTATTCATGCTCGCCGCTGTTAGCTTCGTTAGAAGTTCAATTGACTGACTGTATTATGTAGGACTACATCTCTGGTTGGTCTTTTCCCGCTTTGTCGGTGACTCTGAATACTAACTTCATTCTTTGACCACGTCTGGAAGGCCTCAGTAAACTAAAACACCCCACAACAACCCGATCCCGCTTACTACTACAATAAATCAATTGACGATACAACAAATCGATTGAACATCAAGATGCTTTCCCTTTTCCGAACCCGATGTGGCCCAAAGGCCTCGAGTGCCTTTGGCTCTATGGTTCAATCCTCAGCTCGCGTCCGATACATGGCAACTGTCCAAACAACCACAACTGGTCGTGTACCACAGCTCACTCGACCGAAAGGAACTCCTATATCTCGTGAACGTGCTACTTTGACTATCAAGGTAAGACTGCGTTGACCACGCTTGACATTGGCATTAACTGACTTGGCATAGGACGGCCCCATCTTTCACGGCAAATCCTTTGGAGCAAAGGCCAACATATCCGGTGAAGCAGTTTTCACTACATCCCTGGTTGGATATCCCGAATCAATGACAGACCCCTCATATCGTGGACAAATCCTCGTCTTCACCCAACCCTTGATTGGAAATTACGGAGTGCCATCTTCTGCTCGCGATGAGCACGGCCTGCTTCGTTACTTCGAGTCTCCAAATATTCAAGCTGCTGGCATCGTTGTGTCTGATGAAGCAGAACATCACAGCCATTGGACCGCCGTTGAAAGTCTAGCGGACTGGTGTGCTCGGGAAGGAGTTCCAGCAATTTCTGGAGTCGACACCCGAGCCATCGTAACATACCTGAGAGAACAAGGTTCATCTTTGGCTCGATTGGCTATTGGTGAAGAATACGATGCAGATGAAGATGAGGCATACATTGATCCTGAAGGTATCAACTTGGTCAGACGGGTTTCTACAAAAGCACCTTTCCACGTGGCATCAAACAAGGGCGATCTACACGTTGCTTTGCTCGATTGCGGAGTCAAAGAGAACATTCTTCGAAGCTTGGTTAGCCGAGGAGCATCTGTAACAGCTTTCCCATTCGATTACCCGATCCACAAGGTGGCTCATCACTTTGATGGTGTTTTCATTTCCAACGGACCGGGTGACCCAACCCATTGTCAGGATACAGTTTACCACTTGAAGAAGCTGATGGATGACCACGAACAGCTTCCAATCATGGGAATCTGCATGGGCCATCAGTTACTTGCCTTGGCAGCCGGAGCCAAGACGATCAAGCTCAAGTATGGAAATCGAGCTCATAACATCCCCGCATTGGATCTGACGACCGGAAAATGCCACATCACTTCGCAGAACCACGGTTATGCGGTTGATGCTACTTCGCTTTCAGCAGAGTGGAAAGAGTATTTCATCAACCTCAACGATTCCAGCAACGAAGGCATGATCCATAAGACACGACCAATCTTTTCAGCACAGTTCCATCCAGAAGCAAAGGGTGGACCGCTTGATTCTGCTTGTAAGTAGCATGCATCATTGGCAAATGACCAAATACTAATTCTTACAGATCTGTTCGATGCCTATATGGAGAGCGTCTCAAAATACAAGCAGTCGAATGCAAAGTTTCAGAAAGATAACAAGCCTTCGCCGCTCTTGGTTGATTTGCTCAGCAAAGAGCGAGTGGGCGTACATCCAGGTCTTCCAGATTTCCATGGACATGCAGCTGGCATGGTGGAGGCACAGGCGGCGTAGATGTTTTGTGGCTGGATAAGCTGGGGGCGAGACTGAAAGACATGGGCATGAGCATGATTGAAAGCTGATGATAGCAATTGTTGGGATTCAAGGCGTTTAGGGCATACAGGCGTAACTATCAGAATCAATAACGGACAAAATACTTCAAAAACCAAGGCAGCACTGTGTTGAAGGTTAGAAGAGCTAAGTTGTATATCCTCTGGATGCGGCTGTTTAGGATCCGAATGGCGGGACATGCGATGGACAAGGATATGTTGGAGCCAGGTGAGTTGATGGTCTCGAAGGATGACTTAATATAAAGGCATGAAAGAGCTAATATAGGGTAATATCCATGGAGGCTATACCAATAGGTTAGCGGCAATTGTAACGTTGGTGAGAAGAAGAGGCATTATAAGTATCACTCTGCAGAGTACAATCACATATACGAGGACTATTAATACTATTGGAGTACTCTAAGCATCTATCTTATACCAAGACTAAGCCAAGAATGGCGTACACTCAGTGGGGCAAGGGCAATTTGCGTCTGTGGCTGAGTAGCGTTTCGGGTGTACAGCCATCCCGGAAGGAGACTAGTGCTAGTCAGATTCGATCTTAGCGCTGTCTATCGCATGCAGTGGGACCAATGACAGACTCGCGTGGCGGGCTACTCGGCCAATGGCTGGCAGCTCATTTAGGAAGGGCCAACAAAGAGCCGGCGACAGTGATGAGAGGCAGGCAAAGACAAGCACTGGTGGGCGGGAAAGAGTGTGAAAGCCCTGGCAGGCTGGCCCAGGACTGAGCACAAGCAACATTTGAAGAAAACAACCAACGATCAACGACCAACGACCAACGACGAGGCCCTGGCCAAACGCAACGCCTAAGCCTCCTGGATCATCCTCATTTGACTTCGCGGCTGCTCTCCCTACGCCAACCTTCTCTCTCCCATTCCATTATTCCATACACCTATTCTACCTACTATTCACTCTTCAGCCAGGTTGCTAGAAATACCACAACATACATTCGAAACCATCAGACGGGATACTCCTGCCCTTTCCAACCATCGTACCTGCCATACCTTCATTGTCCTCGACCGCTCTTACCTCTTACTCCGTCACGCCCATCGCAGCTGCAGCCCCCGGCTAGACGACGTGGATTCCCTAAAGGGCAATTACATCTTGCTTAGTTGCATCAGCGCGCAGCCCGGTGCCTGCCAATATAATACTTCTCAACTTCGCCTCAAGCTCAAGTGCTCTATTCAACTTCCCATGCGCCTTAAACTTCTGGTCTCCTCAATTCCTCCTTTGCCCTGGACAGTTTGCCCTCTGTCGTCAACTCCCATAATTCTTCATAATGGGCGGACAGTGTAATAACACACTGTTCGAGCTGGGCGAAAAAGCCGGTGAGTGCTGACAACACACTTTTGGACCCCAACAATTACTAACTTGGCTATAAAGTCGAGGTAGAACAACCGCTGATAGGCACCCTAACATTCCATCAAGTTGGACTCCTCATATCTGTGGCATTTGGCGGATTTGCCTGTCTAGTAGCCCTCATCCTCATATTTTTACACGCGACCCATTATTCCGTTCCCAATGAACAAAAACAGTTTGTCTCTCCTTGGAAGGTATGCGCGCACCGTCAGCTAACAATTGCGACAGTATTATTCGTATTCTTTTTATGATACCCATCTATGCCACCATATCCGTTGTCTCGTACAAATTCTATACACATGCGCTATACTGGGAAGTCTTGCGCGACTGTTACGAGGCGTTTGCCATTTCCAGTTTCTTTGCCCTGCTTTGCAACTACTGCGAACCTACTCTTAAGGAGCAGAAGAACTTCTTCAGAAACATTCCAAGAGTAAAGAACTGGGTTCTTCCAATCAACTGGTTCCAGGGATGTTTTGGTGGTAGAGATGAGGGTGTCCTGCGGAGACCCAGAAGTGGCTTGACATGGTTCAACGTATGTGATATACCTATCATAACGGGATACATGCTGACAAAACTAGATCATCTGGGTTGGTGTCTTCCAATATTGTTTCATTCGCGTTGTCATGACCTTTACTTCCATGATTACTCAACTGCTGGATCGATACTGCGAATCCTCGCTCAATCCGGTATTTGCACATATCTGGGTTCTGGCGGTCAACGCTTTATCCGTGACAATCGCAATGTACTGTTTGATCCAGTTCTACGTTCAACTGAAAGACGAATTGAAACATCACAAGCCTTTCCTCAAGGTAGCCTGCATCAAACTGGTCATCTTCTTTTCTTTCTGGCAATCAGTAAGTTCCAAGTTCTGCAAGTTAGTGCTATAATTAGCTGCTAACATACTCGAAGCTTTTCATTTCTTTCTTCTCTTCTGGTAACAACCCAATCATAACCACAGGCCCGAGAGTTTCATATGTGGATGTCAAGGTTGGCATTCCATGCGTACTTCTTACCATCGAAATGGCCATATTCTCAATTCTCCACATTTTCGCCTTCCCATACAAGCCATATGATATCAAAAATTCATCGGCTCCAAGCGCATACTACTATGGTGGCTTTCTCGGCTTTTACGCACTCGTTGACACCTTCAATCCATGGGACATTATCAAAGCTGGAGCGCGCGGTTTCCGTTGGCTATTTGTCGGCATTCGAAAACGACATGACGATGTTTCCTACAAGATGGAACCAGGTATGAGCAGTAAAGAAATCAACCTTAGAAAGTTACACGCCGACGAGGATTCATATGAGAACGACATGTCTACAGCACAGCACAACAAATACAATAGCCCAAAGCTACAAAACGAGCCACTTGGTGGTCCGCCGCAATCGCTTGGTATCACTAGACGACCAACAAACGACGACGATTTTAACGATCGCGCAGCGCTGCTCAATCATACTCAGCGACCACCAATGGCTGGTTTCCCAGATAATAACCTATCGCATCCACCTTCTGGAATGAGCACCCCACAATACCGTCATGGTAGCCCAGCCCCAGCCTACGCACCGTACCAGCAACAATCTTCCACATATCAAAGTCTGATGCCTCATGCAAGCCCCAATTTGCCGCCGATAGAGCGCATCAACACACCACCATCGCCAATCGATCCTGGCGCTCCAGTAGGTCACGCGGTGACAACAAACGAGCGAGCAGAGCAGCGGATAGACCATACATCCCGGTTACCGCGTCAAGGGACACGAGGAATGGACAGGCGATAAGTTAAGCATGAAGACGATTGATGACTCGGAAAGAAATTATATTGGTTTAATACAGGCGTTTTGACAATGCTTCATGTGTATCATATCACCAGCGGTCTTTATGAGCGGTGTTTGGGGTCTTGCGATCATCCCATTTTGCTTGTATATACCACTTTTGGCATTGTTTTTGGCGTAGAGCCTTGTGTGCAAGACCATGAAATTCATTATTACAGAAATGCTGCTTCATTTTGCGTGATGTACCAGGCGCTCATACAGCTCATCTGGTATCCTGGGTATAAAACTGATGGCAATAGCCCGAATTTTACTGGCTTGTAATGGTGGAAAGGAGCGGAGTACTTGATTTGGACTGGTTCAAATTAGCCATTCGACCGTTTGCAACGTTGATGTGCTTGTCAACATACCTTTCCGCACTCAAGATCTGATCCCTAATAAGCACCAGCTGCGCAACAATGCACAGTATATTCAAATGCATCCCATACGCAAACAAAAAATCCCACAACTGCAGTACCTCCGGCAGCGGCGGCGTGCAAGCACACATTGTCAGCACACTGGGAAACGCATAAATACTCGCATGCAGTCCCTTGCTCGTCAAGTACGCATACAACTTCGGATCGCAAATCCCCAACACCTCATCCACCAACGCCAACCCGCGATGCACACCCTCCATACTCCCCCGTATATAGCCCGGACACTCCCGCCGTATAAACGCATCAAACGCCGCAAACGCCTCCGCCTCACTGCGCGCAACATACAGAAACGGCGCAGCCAACACATTCATGCCCTGCACATAGCCCACATAATCCGTCTTCTCGCCCGCCTGACTTCCACCCGCTCCACCACCCGCATCACTTCTCAGCGAACTCGTATCTGGCGGCGGCGGACTACTCGCCGGATTCAGCGTTGGCGGACTAAGCCAGCCATTAACCCGCGCCTCATGCGCATCATGCAACTTCCACGCCACCGCATTCAGCACACGGGTAAGGCTATTTTCGCTAACTTTTCGGCGGAACAGCGGATCGGTTGCGAGGGTGCGGAACGTGTCGTTGCGGATTTTACTGTATGCGGGGGAGGATCCTTGGTGCACGAGATCGATGTAGACGTCTGTGGAGACGGGGGGTGAGTCGAGGAGGATGAGCCAGAGGTAGATGCGGATGTCGGATTGGCCGTCGGCGCTGGCGGGGATGCCGTCGATGAGGACTTTGTAGCGCAGGTCGGAGAGGGCGGTGGAGATGGTGGTGGTTTGTGGGCCGCGGCGGAGGAGGGTGTCAAAGTCGGTGTTTGGGGATATGGTTTGGGACATGGTTGCTGGATTTTGTGGTGGTTTTGGAGGTGGTGGGGTTGGAGGGCCCACAGTATGGTCTCCGGAGGGAGCGGGAGGAGAATTGGATGTCGGCGAAGATTGAATTGTTGAGCAAAAGCAAAGGTAGAATTGTGATTGGTGTTTGGATGGATTGATGTTAAGCAGCGCGTCTCACGCGTTTGGATTCTCGAGAGTCGCGTCAAGAGAGCTATCACGTGCGGTGGGTCTAGGCTAGGCTGAGATTCAGCCTCGCGGAAGCCACCCATCAATTCTTTGATCGTCAATGCTTCTGCAAGCTTCATGCTAATCTTGCCCGTTAATCGATGAGCAATCACGACGCATTATTGTATACACCACCATCAGCTATCGGGCTCAAATCAAATTACGGTATGTTACGACCCTCGTTCTGCGACCTACCAGTCGCCGTCGTATATCACTTTGAAATCGCAAACTCTTCAAGAAGCACTAAGACTGCGAAGAGCATGGAACACGATATATATTGAGTGAAATGCTAGCTAGCTCATCGGCCCGACCAGGCACGCGACCAGAACCAGACAATTGGGACCAACAAGCTCGCCAATGCGCAGAAGTGCTCTTTTCCACACTGATATCCTGGTTCGGGAGTACGCTGAGAGCTTTTTGTGACCAGCGCGCCAAAAGCGCCATGCGCAAATTGATTCTCACCGAAACCAACAACTTCATCAACTGTCAATGGTTGCATGCACTATTATTTGATATTTCAGATGCTGCGAGTGCATCGAGACCCCAGAGTTGGTTTGCATGGGAATGACCCAAGATCTGGGTACGTCTGGCACCAGCTCTAGATGCAAGAAAGGATTAGTCGTTGCAAAGAATTATTGGCACACAGAGATTTCATTTCCACCCTTTACACATTTGTTAGGTAAAGCAGAGTGATATTTGCCTCTTATGATGGTGTAATGACTTGAACCAAATGCTGATATTTTACCGATCGTGAGTAGTCGTACCTAAAGTACTAGAACAGGGAAAGGGAAGGTTAAAACGAAGACAGATATTGGCAATTGCCAGGGCAAAATGACGCGATATACACGAATGCTTTCGCAATTCGGCCATTTGGGCAGCGTGGGCACGTCATTGGTTGATAGTCAGCCTCCTTGGTCCGCGCTGGTCCGCAAGCTCGCTTGTTGACGCTTGTTGGCTGCAACCGGCTGCAAGCGTAAGCTCCCAGAGCTCCAACATCCAAACACCACAACTGTTTTTCAACTTCACCTCTCCAAAAAGCCTTGGATTACCCAGCCTTACCCACGCCTAGCCACCTTGAGTTTACGCTTGACCTTGACCTTGAGCTCGTCTCATCATCCAGATGCTGGAACCCAGCTGAGCCTACGCCCAGTGCTTCGGGTTTGCGCATCTAGCTGCTAGACCTCTTCCTATTTGCTGGCTTGTCCTTCCTGAAAGGATATGGACCGAATTTAAACACCAGTCAGTCTGCATGAATGACGATCATTCCAAGGCGATTACAAGGTGCCCGGGTGTCGATGATCAGAAGCTAGAGTTTGTAAGAAGAGAATATCAATTTTTAGCGCAAGAAATCCACCCAGTAGTGCGTTTAGTATCCGCCTTCTAAACCATGGCTCCGCAATCCCAAAGTGACACCATAGATTTCTGGGCGTTGTCAAGATATTTCTCCTTTCAAAATCAGTAGCACCACCGTCCACAACATGCATACCTGACTGTATGTTTTCCTGCAGGTCGAGACCATTCCCCCACACGATTCTAGCCGCTCGACAGTCATTGCACACAATTCGTGGCTTATATCGCCATTTGTTAGTTTTACACAGGTTGTAGAAAAAAGCACATCAAACCTTGTACCATAAAACCCTGCGTAGCACCACCTTGATTGCACTTGCAGCTTGCATTCCTATTCCCAAGTTGTTGGATTTGACTCTCAAACGCTTCCTGCCAATACACCGGCACTCATAGGCACTTGCCATACTTGCTCCAACAAAGCAAGCTCTTTCCAACCGGTGGACAACTTGACCTGTATCTAGTCCATCATGGCACACGAGTAAGTCTTCGCCGTCCGCTTCCTATATTTCTATCATGGTCAATGCGGCTCCTGGCTTCCGCCAACGTTTCATTTTGTTCCTAGAAGACCACCTGAATGAGAACAAAGATCCTAACTATCACTACAGACGAGGTGGCGAGTCCATCTACTCCGTCTCGACGGCTGACGGATATATCGAAGAAGAGCCAACTGTGAAAGAGTATTTGAAAGAGATTACACCCACCGGAAAAGAGGTTCTTGGCTATTTCTCAGGCTTGTTTCCCTTCATACACTGGATTACCCGGTACAACCTCCAATGGCTCGCTGGTGACCTAATCGCTGGTATCACGGTCGCCGCTGTCGTCGTTCCCCAAAGCATGGCTTACGCGAAGTTGGCGAATCTCGCGCCAGAATTTGGTCTCTACTCTTCCTTCATGGGTGTTATAATCTACTGGTTCTTCGCCACATCCAAGGATATTACCATTGGGGTATGTTTCTGATATCACTTCTTGGTCGATTTGATCTGAAGTACTGACTTTTCATAGCCTGTCGCAGTTCTATCTACCCTAGTTGGTACTGTCGTCACAGACGTTCAAAAGCATAACCCAAAGATACAAGGCTACGTTATTGCAAGCGCGCTTGCTGTAATATCTGGTGCTGTGGTTACCTTCATGGGCTTGATCCGCATAGGCTGGATTGTTGATTTCATCTCTTTGACTGCTATCGCCGCCTTCATGACTGGATCTGCCATCAATATTGCTGTAGGACAAATTCCGACCTTGATGGGTATCACTGGCTTCAATACACGCGATTCGACTTACAAGGTTGTGATCAATATCTTGAAGCATCTGGGAAGAACCAAGCTCGACGCCGCCATGGGTCTCACTGCATTGACTATGCTGTACGTGATCCGCATTGGATGCAGTCAAGCATCAAAGCGATGGCCTCGGAAGCAAAAGATCTTCTTTTTCCTCTCCACTCTCCGCACGGTTTTTGTCATTCTCCTCTACACCATGATCAGCTGGCTAGTCAACCGTCACCACAAGAAGAAGCCTAGTTTCGTTATCCTTGGCACTGTTCCTCGAGGTTTCCAACATGCCGGAAAGCCATTCATTGACAAGCACTTGATATCAGCATTTGCCGGACATTTGCCCTCGACAATTATTGTTATGTTGATAGAGCATATCTCCATTTCCAAATCTTTCGGTCGAGTAAACAATTATCAGATCAATCCTTCCCAAGAACTTGTTGCCATGGGCGTTACCAACCTTCTCGGACCATTCCTAGGCGCCTATCCTGCGACAGGTTCATTCTCCCGTACTGCTATCAAGTCAAAGGCTGGCGTCCGAACTCCACTTGCCGGCGTAATCACTGGTCTTGTGGTTCTCATCGCTATTTACGCTTTGACCTCGGTGTTCTTTTACATCTCCAGCGCTGCGCTTGCGGCCGTTATTATCCATGCCGTAGGAGATTTGATAACGTCACCAAAGACACTGTACAAGTTCTGGAAAATCTCGCCACTGGAGGTGCCAATCTTCCTCGTAGGAGTTTTTGTAACTGTTTTCAGCAGCATTGAGAATGGTATCTACTGCACAATCATCATATCTGCGGTACTGCTCGTCTTCCGACTTGCAAAGGCTCGAGGTCGATTCCTCGGCAGAGTCAAGATTCACTCCGTTGTTGGTGAACCCGGATCTGCTGAACATTTGCAGTCCAAGGGAGAATTTGCATCCACCAGCGTCGTTAGCGCATTCGAGGATTCCAAGGCCACCCGCAATGCTTTCTTGCCAATTGATCATCATGATGGCTCCAATCCGCTGATCGAGCCTGTGGCACCATACCCAGGCGTCTTCATCTTCCGCTTCTCTGAAGGCTACAACTACCCCAACTGCTTCCACTATCTCGACTATCTCACCAAATATATCTTCGACAACACCCAGCGGACTAATCCTCAAGCCTTCCCAAGACTCGGTGTAAGTTTTCTCCCTAAAAACCCGATACTCAAGACTAACGTTTGTAGGATCGTCCATGGAACGACCCAGGTCCACGCCGTGGCAAATCCCTCCCAGTCAACAACAACCCCCATCTCAAAGCCATCATCCTCGATTTCTCCTCCGTCAACAACGTCGACGTCACATCCGTCCAAAATCTCATCGACGTCCGCAACCAACTCGACCGCTACACCGCCCCTGAGACCGTCGAGTGGCATTTCGCCTCCATCAACAACCGCTGGACCAAACGTGCCCTCGCCGCCGCCGGCTTCGGCTACATCAACGAGCCCACCGAGTCTGGCGAGCGCCATGTCTGGAAGCCAATCTTCAGCGTCGCCGAGATTGGCGGCGACGATTCAGCCGCCCACGCTGCCCAAGAAATTGAGCGCAGAAATACAGTCTCCAACGACCCAGAGACTGGGTTTAAGAGCCACGCCAATGGTGCGACAGTCGGCAAGGTCGCTGCAGTGCATGGTGTCAACCGCCCGCTCTTCCATGTGGACTTGACCAGTGCCGTGCAAAGTGCCATCCACTCAGCACGCAACCGGCCACAGGCGCAGGTTGAGTTTGGCACGCCATCGCCGCAAACAGAGGCAGAAGCGGAGCTTAAGTAGACCCCACATACCCAAAAAAGCTCCTTTCTTTTTTTTTTCGAGGACAAATCTTCATACATATTGTTTCTATAATACATTACTGACTGTTGGCTGGGAGTCACGCCTTGGTCTTGGTCATAGCGAGAGGCCAGATTGGGTTGGCAGTTGGATGCAAACGAATTGATACCACTTTGCGATTAGTGCTAGATGTCTATATGTGTTTCGAGAGACGCAAGGCATGGGCTGAATGTAGCTTTTATTTCCTAATGTAATTCTTTAATAAAATACTCTGTCGACAGATGTCGTCTGAGTTGCAACGTTCATCTTACTCGATCTTACACTCCAGTACGCACCAGACCAAATTTTGGTTAAGATATACGCTGTGACCACATCAACGCATATTGTTAGGTGAGGTTGGACCAACTGTTTGAAGCGCACTTTTATATATTCTTTCTAAGCAGGGTATCTTAACCGTCTATTTCAAGGATCCGCCTACCCGCAAAACTAAAAACAATACCCGCAGGTGTGTATGCACCCATCAGACCCGAATAGACATCAAATTCGGCCCATACCATTTCATACATACAACACTTTGCTGTCGAAAAGCCACCCTACGCACTCCGCCATAAACCAGCAATGTTTTTCAAGACACCATTGCCTTTTCCACCGACAATTGAACCTATAACTAGTAATCATAACAGCCCAGAGCACAAATGAACCTGTTATTGCCTCGAATTTCCATCGGCTTAAGCTGATAGCTTCAAGCGCTCAAGTCGTTGTTCTAATGCCATTAGCTTTGCATGACCATTGGTTTCCTCCTGAACCCAGACATCAGGCTCATCGTCAGAGTCAGAATCTTCCTGAGACAAGGTCTCTGCTGTCGAGGGTGTTTCCGCTCCTCCCGCAATTGCTTCATCGCCACTGACACCTTCGATTGGCGTCGAGTCTTTCGTGGTGTTGCTAGAAGTATCTGCGGAGGAGGTGGTGTCTAGCTTCAAGCTGAAGCTAGGCCGTTGGGTCCAGTATGGAGCAATGTCCTTACCGATTTCACGGGTTGTAACACTCGTCGTGTTTGTTGCTTCCACCCATAGTGGTCTCGAATCAGGAACTTCCTCTTGCGTGTTGATAGTTGTAGGGGTCATCACTTTGTGTCTATAATTTAGCGGTAAGACTGTCGTAGTGCTTCCTGCGCTAGATGGTGGTCCTGTTGATTCCGAACGGCCACCTCCTCGCAAATCACGAGACTCGGGAGATTCCATGGGAGATATAGATGGTGTTTGCGGACTGACTGAGCGAGAAGCCGAGCTCAGCAATACCACATCCTCACCCTCAGCAGACGCCACAATCATAGCATCTTGTTCGTCATCACTGGCCATCTTCTCGAGCTTTTGGAAAGCTATTGCTTCTTCAGAGTTTACCTCCGACATCAGAGATGGAGTCATGACCCCCGGTGTGCTAACCGTCTTCTCAGATGCCTGGTCGTTGCCAACCTCTCCTGGATAACCTCTAAGGTCATCGCTCGAGCCATCATCAAACATTGGCTGTAAGTCAGTTGGGCTGACCGGAACCACAACCTTCTTCGCTACTCGTCGTTGTCCAGAAGAAAGGATGCTGACTTTCTGATCTTGGTGATATTGGCCTGTGGCTATAGCACCGAGTTCTCGAACAAAAATCCAGGGGAACGAGATTAGTGGCATGTCCTTTGCAGTTTTCTGTCGAAGTGGCATAGTTTGTCCCTCATCATTCACGCTCGTTTGCTCACATTCCAGGAGAGCCGAACGAACCTCTTCCGAGGTGACCTTGTACATACCTGCAATGAAAGGGCCCATGAGATGATATTCATTTCCGCCAGCAACTCGAATGCACTCCTCTCGAAAGTAGTCTTTGTGACTTTGGGCGATCTGACCCAACTCTTCGGCAAAGGTGTAATCCTTTTTCTCAAAGTTGTGGTTGATCACAAAGGCTGTGAAAACCTCGTACTCTGTAGCAATGCCGTACTTGGCCATGATACGACGGATGTCTGAGTCATATTCTACTTTGATTGCTGCAATCTTTTCGCGGAGATCGTGGTCTAGATCATAGGCCGAAAGTATTCGCTCATCAAATGGGGTGTCCCACACAGGCTCGAAATCAACTCGCTCAATCATGTCATAGAGCTGGCCCAGAATTTGTTTCGAAGTGTATGTCTGATATTTCGTTTTATACCGCTTTTCCATGAAATGAGGCCACTTCGGCGGTTGCTGATGACGTTCCATTACAGCTGGAATGCCGCTCTTCGCATAATCGACAGCGTCAGAATGTAACTTGGCTAAGCCAATACACTTTTCGTCCATAACTCCATCCTTCTTCTGGTCAGCCCAAGCCAGATGGGCATGAGCAATCTTTGGCAGCACGTCATTCTTCATGTACTGTATGAAAAATTCAATCATATCATTGGTAGTGACGTCTTTGTCGAGGACGCGAGGCTTTTGAGCTTCGTACTCCATGGGCTTCTCGTTCCACTTTTTGGGAAACAAACGAGGATCCCAGATGACGAGGTAGTCATCCCCGTCGAGGTCTCCACCTGAACACATGCTTGGAACATCACGGTCTCCGGTTTGGGCAAAAACGACTACGTTTTTCAGGTGACGCAGTTCTGGCTTGTCGACTGCGCGGGCCATTCGAATATCACCAGGGTGTAAGGATGGGTTGCGAGCAACAGCCACCAAGCCATTAAGCACTCGATAAGTTCCGCGACGCTCATCATCAACTTGAACGAAAACCTCTGGTAAAGCTGTCATTCTTTCTTCCAAAGAAGCGTCATCAGGAACTTGTCGGCCGACGTAATAGCCATCGAGGACACCGTATTCGTCTACGCAACCTAGGAGGCACCCACCAGTAGACCGAGAGCCATCACTGACAAAGATCTTTGCTTTCTCTTTCAAGTACTTGACGGTCCAACTTCGCCATAGACGGAGAACGGAGACTAGAAATGGATCATTCGAGTCCATAAAGCCATCTAAGACCATTCCAGCGACCATAATGGTCATCTGATTGAAGTCGACGTTTTTCTGAAGTAATGATAAGGCAACGGACTTGTCACTCATCGCAAGCTCCAAATCAGCCAACATTGACTTGAGCATGTCGATAAATGCAGAACCATCGACGCCCAGGGCGGTAAGAACTAGAATGATTTGACGATTTAGAGTAGCTGAAACAAACTGCGAGACTCTAATGACTTCAAGACCAAGATTCCGACCCTCGAACTTGTTCTGCGAAGGTCGAATATGAATTTCCGAGGTTTGAACTTCTGGCGCAACAGCAAGAACGCCCTTGCAGCCGGCAATGCGGAATTGTACCACAGATGGAGGATCATTGATCTTGTTGGGAAGCTTGAATTCGGCTGCAATCATTTTCGCAAGGAATAATGATATTTTGCCTACACCATCGGTAAAACATCGATCATTTCGATTGACATCAGCCAAGCTAGTCTTGATCGTGACTCCCGTGCTAATGGCTCGTGTTGTGGAGAAATTTTGACCGTGTCTTGCACAGTATTTTGACACAATGCGGATGGATGCCATGTCACCGAATTCACGTCGTATGAGATCCGCTGTCGTGTTCGACAGAGTTTGTGGCGCAAAGAAATAAGCACTGTGCTCACGGAACTGGGAATTGCCAAAACCAAGAAACTCGTATCGACGACCTCCAATGAACAGACCATTCGTCATGGCTCGACGTACACGATCAAAGACGTTCTCGTTCGAACTGTCCATTTGCGAGTTTAATCTTCCACCATCTTCTTCAGTGAACTTGATGCGAAGAAATCGGTCTTCAATTTCTCGAAATTTACGTAAAACTCGATTAGAGGTCTCCATCACCGGGGATGAAAGTCGGACTGTGGTTGGGGTGAGGGTGCCCGAGTAGTTAAGAGCACAATACGGAGGTATTTTCTTGAATAAAGACTTTCGAACAGGAGTGAGATCAAATATATCCATTGGGTCGTATACTCGCTTTTTGTGGTCGGCCACCTTCTCCAGGACCGCTCGAGCTGAGTCTTCACTCAATGAGTTGAGCTTTCGGAGAAAATCTTCTGTCATATTGTGCTCATTCAAGAAGCCTTGGGATAGGCAAACATCGAGTTGGTAGCGCACGGAAAAGGGAAAGCTGGAGATATCACTACCCATCTGCAGCAATGATTCCGAGTGATGGGCATCTAAATGATCCCAGATGGTGGATTTGACTTTACTCTTGAAGTTGAAGCCGGTGTTTTCGATGACTCGAATGTTGAAATCTTGCAAAGCGTCTTTCAATTCCTGGTATCGATAGGTTTGTCGTCCTGAGCCGAAAGTGAAGCGAAGGGTAGTCCAGCGGCCAAGATCAAGGCGAGCAAGTTCATTATGCAATGCAATTGGGGACTGCTGCAAAAGGCTCTCATTTTGAGTTGAGACGACCTCTGTTTGGCGATGCCAGCTACTCCAGTCTTTCCATTCACTGTTCTGGTCTTCACCATCGCGATTGCTGTGGGTGGCTGCGAGATCATTGGTCTGACGGAAATAATCTGGCGGACTATCGAGGCAGATAACCAAGGCAAAGCCTCCACCTTTTTGATTGATTTGATGGATTTCTGTAAGCGAGTTGAACTTCATACGAAACCGATAGTTTTTGGCAGATTGTCTATTGGTGTTCATGCCAGGTGTACCAGATTCATCGAAATGAAAGCGTACGTCAATTTCTTCTCGACGAAGCTTACACTGAAAAGTGAAACCAGAGCCAACGCCTAATGGTTGTATGCTTTCCATTTGCATCATCTCGTTTGGTCCAGTCATAACCCCAAAGTCAAGCCCAGAAGCAACGAGCGTTGTCAAAGCATTGTGTTTTTTGTTCGGGTTGATGGGGCTAGGAACTTGTTCCTCAATTCGAGGAGGAGTAAGTTTGACGTTCAAGGTCAAAGTCTTGAGCTCATTGTCAACCCAAGTCTGGAATCTCACCTGTCTCTCTTCCCAGAAAGCGTATTGCATAGGAGGGAGATAGGTAATATAAGCGGCTAGTTCTTGTTTGCTGATAGAGATGTTGGTGATAGTGCCATATCGTTCCATGCACTTGTAGATTGGCTGCGTATCGAACATGCCGGGGGACAGTGGAAATATCTTGACTTTGATCAAATCCCAATTCCGCCATTCATGATGATCCTCTGAACGATATTGGTTCTGGCGAGGTGGAGATGGATGATAAGCTGAGTATGAGGAGTTCCGTCCCGAGTACTGTGAATTGGCTCGAGTTGACTGCTGCTGGAACTGGCGTGGAGAAGTATTCGGTCGATTATAACGACCTTGATTGAGATTCGGTGAGACAACGGCACGAGAACTAGAGCTCGTTGATCTGAAGTCTGGGGGTTGACCAGTAAATGGCCTATTGCGACGATTGGTCTGGGAACCAGGAGTGTCCCGGAAATTTGGCATGGCTGGAAGGATTCGGTTACGCTCTGGCTCGCTAGCGGTCGACGTGGTATTGGTAGCTGGCATAGACCGACTAGAAGCTGGTGTGGCTGTTCTAACATCGCTCTCAGTGGCCGAGTTATTCATCTGCGCAGGCGTGACCCGTTTGCGAGCGCCCCATTCGGCTTTTTTGGATCTGAACGCCATGTCGTCCGAGAATTGATCCTATGTTGAGGTGTTATGGGCAAGGAAAATAACCTACATTGTCAACATTGGTCACAATCCATACATAACAGGACGTGAGCCCAAAGTCGAGGCCGGAGTGGACTTACTGCTAGACTAGAAGGGTTGAGGCCGTTAAGGGCTCGAACCGTGATCTATAAGTTACGGTTTCAGGAAGGCTGTCCGATTCTGAAGACAGCAGAGGTGATACAGTCAAGTTGCTAGATTGCTAACGCTTCGCATAAGGCCTTGGGAATAAATGTTGCTTTTGGCCCAGGTTGAAGAAATAGTGTCGAGGATGTCCAAGAAGGATTAGGGGAGACAAGGGATGATCTGGAGTATTTGATTTTAGTTTCTAATGTATGAGTGACAAACAGGGGTGCATAACAAACCTGTGAAATCGCTTGATGGTTGGCAAGAGCAACCGACTCAACCTGAGGAAAGAGCCACCTGCATACGGTTGACTGCTGACCTGGTTATTTTCTTGACGGGTCGAGATTTTTGAGATTTCTGTGAAGAAATAGTCTATGTTCCAATATTAGAAATGATTCATGTGCTCTGGTGGGGGCTTTGAGAGGCGGTGGTGAAGTTGGTGATAGACCAGCAGATGGCACCGGCTGGTCCAGAGGCCAAGGGGGATTTGCTTAAAAGCACGTACCTGTTTCCGTGCGAATTGTCTGTTATAAAAGACAATGCCTATGGCAAGCCGCAGAATACAGTAAAGGTGATGTTTTCCAAGGTATTAAAGAGGAGGTAAGCAGGGTTGACAAATGTCAAACTCAGAGAAGCAAAATTGGAAGATGTTGTAAACATGACGGAGGAGTAGAGGTTGCGGTCGAGGAAGGATATCTTAAGTACATGGAATGTTGCACCAAAAGTGAAATGCTCTTGCCTCTTGAGCTTCAGAATATCAGAATGAAGAGCTCAGTAGTTCTGAGGTTGGAGTTCTGAGCGCGTGCTGTCTTGACTTGATGTGGTAGGAAGTATGGAAAGGAGGGAAGTTGCATGAGACGAGAGAAAGTACTACGTCCAGCAAACGGTAAGAGCAAACTTGAAGAGCAATGAGACTGAGACTCTATTTTATCAAAAGAGAAGAGGTCACAGGTGAGAAAGGTTCAACGCCTTCAACATCTCCTAATTGTCTCTTGAAATTTGACGAGTCGCGATAAAAGCGCCACACCGCCCGCGCTCTTCGCACGCGTTCACGTCTCACGGTCTCACCCAGTCTGCAATTCTGAGACTTGAGACCGTTTCCCGAATTCGGTAGCTACCCGAATATCCTCATCCTTGCCGGTTGGGGAACTGTTTGGCGGTGGCTGCTAAATCAAAAGGGCATTGCTGGTCGTTGGTTTTGTGCTGCTTTCATGTGCGTCTGCGGCGCTGAGATGCAGATAAAATTCCCCGGTGCTTTGTGAAATTTCCCCCTATCTCGGACGCAGCAGCAAATCAATTGACCAATCAAATAATTATAAATCCCCTGTTTTGCGCGCTAATAAAACCAATTTGCCAGTTACATTTCAGATCTCGCATTCCTGGTTGTAACAGAACATTCTTCCCAGTTTTGATCATGAAACACGAAATTTTTATTCAGATAGAGTAGTTGTTCCAAACCCTTGATTGTTCTACTTAAAAAGCTGTGCTACTGATCACGGCATTAGCCCAAAATCTGTCTCGTAATCTCAACCATGCGTGGCCAATCATAATCCGCTACCGCCAGCCTGGTCCATGGCGCTAGCTCGTACAGCCTTATTGACATCGTGTCCACAAGGCTGAGACTGTGGCTATCGAAAGTCTTTAGACTCCCCTCAATTATCTTCCCATCAGACTCTTGATTCAAACTGGTACGCTCTCAATTGGCTCCGCTTTTGCTTCAAGCTCTGTCTGACCAGACTTTACTTCCCTTTTTCTTTTCAACTCCTCGTCGTATTTCTTGCCCTCTTCTTTGAGCTTAACATCGTCCTTTCGGTCCAAACTGATTTGTGGTAAGAGGACCAATGCGGAGAAAAATCCGAAAGCCGAGAGAGCAGCTCCAACGATGAAAATCACGCGGAATCCCCTTTTGTAAGCATCCAAGAAAACACTTTTGAGATTAACTGGACTGGTGGCGCCGGGCAAAAGGGTGGAGCCGCTCATAACTGCTCCCGGGTTATTGATCAACCATTGGATGTCGTTATGGTCAATTCCAGGGTAGCTGGATAGCACTGAGCGCAATTGATTATTTCTTGGCTTGTCAGTGTCTGCTGTCCATGTATGATGATCGGGGACTTACAAGATAGTTCCAGCTACTGCAAGACCCAACGTGGCACCAAAATTTCGGATGAAGCTGTCTTAAAGTAAGCTTGGTGCATGCGAGAACAAGAACTGCAACGTACGTTCGAAAGCAAGTGGCAATTGCCATGTCTTTTCTCGGCACACCTGCTTGCATGGCAATGAGAGATCTTTCTGTGGTCAGTACTACTATCAGAAACATATCTGCAAGACATACGGCTGAAGGGTTTGACCAACACCAAAGCCAGTCAGAATTGCATAACCGATTTGTTTGCCCAACCCGGAATGCTCATCAAGGGTCGAGAATAGGCCAAGTCCCACCGCCCAGACAACCCAACCCAACAGAATGCTTTCCTTTTCAATGTGAGTAGGTAATCCAATTATAGTACACGCAGCTTCTTTACTCACTCTGTATCGACCAGTCTTGTGAACGACTAAACCGGATAATGTACTAAAAAGTGCTTGATCTTGGTTAGAAGATCTTCTGATATGAATCTGAATAATACGTACTTTGAGTCAACGTGATTGGCAACAGCAGAGCACCAGATTTTATGGCAGAGTAGCCATAAACCAGTTGATAAAAGGTAGGTATGTAGTACACCTGTGTGACGAAGTTCCAACCGTTGATACTAGAATTAAGAATCTTAGTATCTGTGCTTTTCAACAGACTCTCTGCTGGGGCTTGGAAGTCTTACCAGTGGCATATAGAAGCACCACAAACAACCTTGTTCTTGAAGATATAGACTGCGGAATTATTAGAACAGTAGAAAATGCGGAGACATATTCTGACCTGGTACAAGTGGAAAAGATGTTCCTTTCCATTGCCATAGTACGAAAGCAGCGCAGGTAACAAATCCTAGAACAAGTGTTGCAATAACGGCGGCTGAATTCCAGAGCTTCTCGCCCCCGGCCCATGTTAAAGCAAGCTTCTTCGTTAGACTTCTTAATTGGCTGTACTTGAACTTCAGCAACATACCACAATTAGCGTCGATCCAGCCAATGCCAGAAAGGCCCCAAGGAAATCAACAGCTTTGACTTTTCTGTCAAAGAACCTCATGTTAGCACATTGTTCTCTTTATATAAACGACACATTGATTCTCACTTCTTCCAGTCTCCCTCAACCTTTTTAAGGGGCATAAACCAGATCACCCCAAGAACAGTTATTGCTGTAAGTGGAAGGTTCAGTCGAAATATCCATCTCCTAGATTAGATTTGTTAGTTCTCATAATCGATCCTTAAGTATATCTTGCTTGAAAGTCTCACCAAGAATGTACAGCCAAAGCTCCACCGATCACTGGACCCAGTCCGTTACCAAGTGCAACAAACACACCCTCGCAAGTCAGTCACTAGATGATTCTCAGCGCGGAAGTTGATGTACTCACAAATATGCCTTGATATTTGCCTCTTTCCCTCAGAGTCACAACATCGCTTACTATGGTCTGGGCAATTGACATCAACCCACCACCTCCGACTCCAGTGAGTGCACGAAAAGCAATCAGCTGGTTTACATTTGTTGCCAGCGAAGATGCCAGAGAACCGAAAAAGAAGAATGCAAAGCCAATAAGCAATACAGATTTGCGCGACCAGATGTCTGAAAGTCTTCCATATAGCAGCTGCAAAGAAGTAGATGTACTTCACTATCATTAGTAAATGCATGCTGTCATTGTGTTCTTACACTCACATGAAGAATCCACCCGCTATCCAAGCTACTTGACTACCTGCACCTAGCGACGAACTCACGATAGACAAACTTGCTGCAAGTGTAGTTTGATCCATCAATGTGATGAAATCAATGGTTCCACAAACAATGAATATCTACAAAAGTCAGCAAGTCCAGCCATTTCTGATATACGGGTACTTTTCACCGCTATAACCCTCGCAACTGGTAGGTAATTGGTTTGATCATTGAACTGATGTTTCTCTGTCACCTCCCCATTGTTTGGGCTCGCTGGTTCTGATGAGTCTGCGGACACCGCTTCATGAATCTGCTCTTTGGGGTTGATCTCAACCATTCTCGTTGATTGACCTAGCTAGTCGTCAGAAGCGAGGTATGAAACGTTTAGAACACAGTTCTTTATGGTGAAGTTCGAACAAAATTTATTTTTCTTCTTAACTAAACATTAACCAGTGAATATTTTCTCCGTTCTCGGACTCCAACACTCCAAATATTTGGTACCAACGTGACTTCATGACAAACAAGATATTGATAGACCATGTCGTCAAGAGCTAGAGAGCTAGGAACCAAGACGCACGAACTAAAATATGCGCTCAGCAACGTTTAGGCTTGCCATGTCATGGTTACACTGCATGAACATAACAGTAAAGTGGCCGCTCAGCAGGTCTCCAGGGCGGGCCGAAGCGAGGGATTAACCCAAGCATGTACGAGACCCTGGTTATGGGGAAACCATGCAGAATCGTGAGGATTACCCAGACTTGGCTATGCTTGGTGGTAGCCATGCAATTTCTTAGACCAAGTTTGGGTTCTCCTCACAGCGCCTGGTTTAAGGTGGGAGGATCGGCAGAGTGGCCTTGTCGATCCCCTAGTATTTCTACCATAGTCCGACTTCAATTTTCGCTCAATTTCACGCATACTTGCGCACCGGCAGAAAAGACGAGTAATGAAACATATTTGACCAATTTCTGGCCATCTTGTGGTGTTGATCCATGAACTTGTCTCTCGTTAAGCTAAAGATGGTCACCTATCACGACATTGACTAACTGCTTTCTTGGGTAGTGAGACGGATGGACATTCTACATTGCCATGTAATCCTTGTTTTCTACTGAAATCTCTGGCTCGATTCGTTAGGATGCCTCTGATGTGCGGGCGACTGGTTCCTCACCCACGAGCTTATTGATCACACCGTGATCAACTCAAGGCATGAAGCACCTAGACAGAAACAAAAAAATGGGCCTGATGTCCGGAGTCGGAGGATTCTTTGAAGCTGTCGAAGGAATGAACGATTATCTTGATCCTATGCGCTTCGGTAGAATTACTTAGGATAGTCAAGAGTCAACCATCTGGACCAAAACTCTTCCAGTGTCCGCAGATACCAGTTTACGATCCCAAAGCAGACAATCCGGAACGATTGCCAATATCAAATTAGCAGCCATGTCGCTTCATAACCCTTTAAACGTGTACTCTGGCAAAGACTCTCTCAAGAAGTTCTTTGACCCTGATTATGCGCCTCTTCTGCCTCTCGTGGAAGTTCCAGAAGAGTTCAATCCTTTTGCTGAAGATGGTGTGCGTATTTACGCAAAGCTGATGCAGTGTCTACCAGCAAACAATGTGAAAGCACTGCCAGGTAAGCGCCTATCTCTGTCTACCTTCAAAGGAGGATACTCACTGTTTATAGCTATCAACCTTCTCGCGGATTGTGTAAAACCTGGGATCACGAAAACAGTGGTAGAGTACAGCTCAGGATCTACTGTGATAGCAATGTCCATGATAGGTAAAGTTCATTGCCTCTTTTATTTAGCACTATAACCAACAGTTCAGCTCGAATCAATCATGGAATCGAGGATGTGCGAGCATTTCTCTCGAATAAGACAAGCGATGCCAAATTGAAATTGATGCAGTTTTTCGGACTGGATCTGTAAGTGATAACAAGCATCATGATTCTCGGGAGATACTCATCTATAAAGAACCTTGTTTGCTGGACCTTCTCAGCCCGAACCTTATGACGATCGAGGTGGCATTCAAATCGCTAGAGCCAAAGCCATCGAAGATGATTCTTGGTGCAACCCAAATCAGTATGAGCATGAAGCAAATTGGCGCGCTCATTATAAATGGACTGGACCGCAGATACTTCAACAACTGCCAGACCTTAACGTTCTTTGCTGCGGCGTGGGCACTTCAGGGACCATGACAGGAATAGGAAAGTTCCTAGGAGAGCAAAAGCCGTCCGTCGTTCGCGTAGGGTAAGTTAAATTTCTTTGGCTGAAAAGCGCACGCTCATAAACTAAGTGTTTTTACCGCTCCCGGGGACCGGGTACCTGGTCCACGTCCATATATCCTCATGGAGCCTGTCCAATTTCCGTGGCGCGCTGCTATTGATGAAATGGAAGATGTTGGCTCTACGGATTCTTTCGGACTTTCGATGAAACTCTCGCGTGCTGGTCTTATTTGCGGTCCGTCTTCAGGATTCAATCTCAAAGGTAAGGTTTCCTTCTTCTTGGGTTCTTGTGTTTAACAAAGACTAGGTCTTTGGAAATTCCTCGAGCGACGTAAAGCCGCGGGCACTCTTCGTGATTTGGCTGGACCCAATGGAGAAATCAATTGTGCCTTCATTTGTTGCGACTTGCCATATCAATACATCAACGACTACTTCACGAAACTGGATGACACCTGGTTTCCTTCTATTACCAACAAACATCTCACCCAGGTTGATCTCTACAATAATTACGAGGACATTGAAAGAGATCCTACCGGAGCCATTTGGGACTTTTATGAGCTCGCGCACAATTCCGCAGCGCCACTGGCGCTCCCTTTAGCCCTTCGTGATAATCACACAGTGATTGACCTGCGCACTCCAACAGAGTACGCAGTATCTCATTTGCCAGGAGCAGTGAATATGCCACTTTCCACGTTAAAGCAAAACAGCCCCTCCCCATTCTTTGACAGTGAATTGATGGCACTACAGTGGCAAGAGCTGGAAGATTTGTATGGAGCAGGTAGCTTGGAATCAGCCTCTCCTTTAGCAAGAGAGCTGTCAGAGAAGACAAGAGTATTAATCGTCTGCGAAGGTGGCGATACATCTCGAGTAGCAGCTAGTATTCTGAGATCAAAAGGTGCCAATGCAGATTACGTTAAAGGTGGACTTCGGGCTATTAGCAAATGGCTTTATGAAGAGTTGGGAAACATTTCGGCCAGCGGAAAGGTAAACGGATATCTTTCAAATGGAACGTCCGTAGCGGTCAAGGAAATATCATTGGAGGCTCGTTGATCATCTGATATTTCGCCACACTCTCACTACCTTTCCTTTGAAGAATTCCTATAGCAAGTAATGATAGATACTCTAGCTGCCTAGCTCATTTGCATGACTTTCTAGACTTTTTCGAGAAGCCGAGCTAGCCACCGGATAGTGATAATATATTTTCGTACCTCTGTGGTCGTTCCATTTGAAGACTAGAATCTCCAAGTACGAGGTCTCTCAAAGCTCGAGGCTGAACCAGCACAGAATACTCAAACGTAACTGGGATATCGAAATAAGCTCAGGACCGCAGGTGTCTTGTTTTCTCGGCGCTGATCTTGACAGGTCTGGTTAGAATACTTGCTCAAGTCGAATAAATCTCTCCAGTAGCCTGGTAATAACGTGCGCGCATGAGGTCGCATACGTGGTCGCATAGTTCGGGAGGAACCACACTGTGCAGGTATGACCCATCTTGATGTGTGGTTCTTGGTATGAGTTTGTTCCATTAGAGAGCTTCACCCTGACTCTTGCTATACGAGTACCTTGCTGAGGCACGTTGAGAAAGCTGCTCATCTGCATCTGCATTGCAGTCAAGACCAGCATATCATGAGCAGGCTCAATCAGATGCTTTGAACAGAATTGAGGAGCTCTAAATGATACAAGCATTTTTTCAATTCGTCATACGACAGGTGTGTCGCTAGAGATCCATCACTGCAAGAAAGACCCGGATGAGTTAGGAAGTACAGCCATGTGAACAGAATAAACATCTGGGGGACTGAATCGGCAATTGAATTTTGGAGCCGCTTTCCCAGATTGACTGAAGTAATTGGTTGCCTGACCAATACCGCCTCGTAATATTCTCAATGCTTTGACAATGGCTAAGCTTTGAGAATTGAGTGGTTTATCGCAGATATATCAGAGCACTGCCAGGACTTTGACGTAGATCTTGGTATTCAGTGTCATAACTAAGAAGACAGGAAGTCAAAATGGCACAAATCCATTCAAACAATGTGTTCAAAGGCCCAGATTCAGTTCGTAACTATTTCAATCCAGATTATCAACCTCCCTTGCCTTTGGTTGAATTGCCGTCCAGACTTAATCCTCTTCGAGACGATAATGTCAGAATTTACGCGAAAATGCTTACTGCTCTTCCGGCGCAAAACGTGAAGATGCTTCCTGGTAAGCAACTTAATTATCCTTCTACAGTCTTTAGTTCTAATCCCTAAGCGTTGAATATGCTTCTACATGAGCCTACGGCCGCTTCAAAATCTATCGTTGAGGCAAGCTCAGGATCAACCGCTTTGTCGTTGGGTATGTGTGCGAGAGTGTTATGGGGCCACGACGATGTGTGCGCCTATGTAACAAATAAAAAACACCCTGACCAACTTCGGACTCTTCGCTTTTTTGGATTGAAAGTGTAAGAAGCCGAGAATTTGGGTGTATAACTTGTCTGACTGCTTTATAGAGCTCTTTATGGGGGATTAGCACAGCAAGAACCCGTGGATCCCAAAGGTATAATGTGTAGGCTAAGGAGACTGGCCAAAGAAGATGAGAATGTTTGCTATCCGGGCCAGTATAACAACGATGACGTGAGTCGACGCTAAATGCTGTTTTTGTTATTGTTTTCGAATCTAATCATCAACAGAATTGGAAGTCACATATGCTTTGGACGTAAGTCAGCCTTGTTGGCAACGCTGGATTGCCATTGTTGACATCTGAATCACCGTTCTGCCGCACAAAGCGACAGAATGGGATCCTGATATATTAGCAAGTTATGAAAATGACTCTGCTTCCTAGTATAAAGCCGTACTTACAAGTTTTCAGTGGCCCTCAGATCTATCAGCAATTACCCGAGATCAATGTGCTTTGCACAACCGTAGGAACAGGAGGTACTATCTCAGGTACTGGATTGTATCTCAAAACCCAGAAACCCTCAGTCAAAGTGGTCGGGTGAGTAGCTTGAGAACCCAAAAGTGAAAAAATCCATGAACTAACAATCATTGCGGTGTCTGCAACGTCTTCGGAGATCCAACGCCTGGGCCTAGACATTTCCCGGGATTCGAAAGCAGTCAATTTCCATGGAAGAAGGCAATAGATGTTTTCGAAACGGTTCCATCGGTCGAAGCCTATGACATGTCCATGCAAATGAGCCGAGAGGGTCTTATCTGCGGGCCTTCTTCTGGAGAGGCACTGGTCGGATTGCTTCAATATCTCGGCAAAAAGAAGGGGGATGGAACCCTGAAAGAACTCGCGGAAGAGTCCACAGGAGAGATATCCTGTGTCATTGTGTGCTGTGATTTGCCATATCAGTATATGGATGGCTACTTTCAAAAATTAGGCGAGGAAAAGTTTCCACCTATTATCAACAAGGTGAGAGTGCAGAAATATGAGAGTCAGGCTAGCACTAACAGAAAAGTTTCTTTTGAAATGCGACCAGGATAAATATGACGAGAGGTGGGAGATATCTGCACAGCAAGCTTCACATTTGCTAGTGCAGAAGACCAGACCGAAAGAAAAGATACCAATTTGCAGACTCGATGGATGTGCCAGAAAACCAGCCTGCAACCGTACAAAGCCACTTCGACATACCGTGCTGGATATCCGGAAAGATGTTGATTTTGGAAAAGCTCATGTTCGAGGGTCAGTCAGTAGTCCGCTCAAAAACATTGATGAAGACGTTACGGATATATTTGGAAATCCAAGCGCGTTATATGTGCACTGGGCAGATCTGCAAGCGAAAGTTGACTATGAAGAGAACAGGTTGGGGTCCAAGAAGGAGAAAGTCGTAGTCATATGCTACGATGGTGAGGTCGCACGATTGACAACGTCAATCCTACGAGGCAGAGGATACACAGCTTACAGCGTGTCGGGAGGATACAAAAGCCTAAGAGCGTTGAATACGGTGTAAAGTTACATAATATCTATCTTGACAGGATATGACCTCGACATAGTGCTCTACCTGCGATACTCTTTCTTGAAACTTTGAAAAGGCCTTCGTTCTATTTCCATGTTCTCGTTCAACATTTTGCTGATGCAGATGCTCTCATTGATTGTAATGATTAATGAATATGAAGAAGCAGGCGAGAACAACAAAATACTCTAGAACTCAAGGACCTGCCTGTTGCTACATGAACCTTACTGATTGGGGGTCTGAATTTAAAGCTAGAGATGGTCATACAATTTCATAACTACTGTGCAAAGTCTCATCTGGCCTCTCGAACTTGGCATGTAGCTCTGCCTTCTGCATTCATACTTCGAACAGCGTAGTAAAACCAAAATCCACTTGCTGTAGTGAACCATGAACAGCTCTAGCTATAGCATTCTATTTAAAGTTCTTGAATTTGATCTCCCATCCGTCCTTGTACAACGAGTTCGGTGCGCTTTTGTCTGTACATTGAGCTTTCGCCTTTGCGTCCCCTCTCATTTGCCATTCCAAAAATGGAACAGCTGACTTTCCACTAAGTCCACCTCCTGGTGACGTATAGGTTGCCATATGTGTGAGGTTCTTGTTAACCGCTTGCCACACTGGAAGATCCGAACTGAATTGATCATAATCTGCTTGACCCTTTCAAGAACATCAGTCTATGGAAGCAAGAGCACGAAGGGAAGACTCACATTAGCGCTAGCTTGATCGTAGGCGCCTCCTAAGAAGAATCCAACTGGAGCCTTGAGCTGCTTCAGAAGGGATCGTGTCGTTGCACTCTTGACACCCGAGTTGAAGATGATTGTAAGCTTGACCCTGTCGTCGTGATAACTCGCCGAATATGCCTTGACAGTGTTAGTGACGCTCGAAGTTCATGAAGATCTGTTGTTGTGCATGTGTATAGTGCTTAGTAGGGACTGACTGACCTCGAGACCTCCGCAGCTTTGCCCAGCAGCAATAATCTTATCCTTGTCAACATTTCCATATGCTGCCCCATTACCTTTTGCGGCCCAGTCAATACTGTCGGTCATTTGTTTCATTTGGGTCTGCCCGCTCCCGCCAGAAGGTGGTCCACTGGCTATAATGAGATAGCCATGGCTGGCGATTTCTGTCAGGAATTCGGCAAATCGTGTACCTGAATTCTCACATCCACTCTCACCCCAGGCTATGACCGGCATAGAAAGCGCCTGTGGTGGAGATTTAGGGGCATAAACTGTTTGGTTCGGAAGAGTCGGATCTTTGGTCCATCCAGCTTTATATGGTCCAGAACCACCGCTCCTTGGCCCAGACTGTTGAGTACATTGTCAGACTCGAGGAAAGAAAACAACGCTTTTCAGACTTGGTACTTGCCCATGCGTTGGGACCTGCTTTTCCGCTGGGCGCAGATATTTTTGCTAGACCCTTTCCTTTTGCCATTCCGCCTCCAAATATTCCAGCTATTTCTCCATTGTCACCTGACAGGAGTATGATTAGCTGTGATTTGATGACCGTAAGCTCTAATACCTTTCGTGGGAACAGAGCCTTGAGCGGCAACCGTCGATATCAAAAGGGTACTCAAAAATCCGCGCATTTTGGATGTGGAGATGGAATTTCGAGAGGCCGTAGATGTTCAGGACAATACCTGCTTAGGTATGATATACAAGAGTAGGCATTACAATAATCGGTCTTATAGTGCTATATGCGGATGCATATGAAGTCAAGCCTGGTCAGTGGACAATCATGTCCAAGCTAATCTCGGACGAGCCTATTTGTCTATCCAGTTGCCAGAAGTCCTAGGAAATTTTCTCTACATGCAAACCTACAATAAATTTTGCGAATGTTTCGGGGGTATAGAGCAACCTCTGTTAGCCCTGGTTGTAATCAATCAGGTCGGCTTCTCCGAGCACTTTGTCAACTAGAATATCAAAGGGTCATAAGCTCTTCTCCTGAAATGCTCCATCCTGAAAATCGTTATTCTACAATGATTGCAACATGTATGGTTGTAAAGCTTCAATATGGCCCGAGAACATCGAGTTGCATGATCTGGATTTCTTTTTCTCAAATCGACGATAGTTGTGAACTTATTCTCTGTGAAGAAGCTCAGGAGAGTTAGCCACGAACCAGTGCCTATCCTGCTTCGGATACTCGAGGTATGTTACTGGAACTGCTCCGTACTCGAAAAGTAGGTACGTAATGTGCCAGAGTCGACACTATCCTGGGCTCTTCAGAAACTCGAGAATGGTGTGTGTTGGGTATCTTTGTCATAGAGCAAAGACGTGGTTTCGCATTTCCGAGATGCACTCAAAGGGGTGGAATAATTAGAGTCTCATAAACGCTTGCGAACTCTTCGTGATATTCGCCACGTAAGATCAAAACCCCGCGCGAGCGACGCCACATTTCTCCCACGTTGACGTCAAGAATAACGTGGCGGCCTCATGAGGCCCGTGTAACCAGGAAACAGGGGTATGGCTAGTAGGTGGGGAAACGCACGATAGCCTTATCTCAGGTTTTCAGACGTTGCAAGCTGCTTCAAGTACGGTCGCTATGGCTCCCTACCCCTGTAAACACCCCTGTAAACACCTGAACACCCCTGTAATATTTTGAAGCAGCTTGCTGCGTCTGAGTGACTCTTGTTCACTTTTAGTGAGGGCCCTGTTAACTTTGTTAACGAATTCTCCTTACCTTGAAATCACATTTATAACCTTATTTTATCTCAATTAGCGATTTTCTATACATTTCTGAAATCGTCTTGTTCTCCTCTTTTCTTTGTTTTTGTCAGATTCTTTATATCTCTTCTGGTTGTCTCATAAAGCTTCAGTGACTAAAGTCAACATTCATGAAATCTCTGCTTAGATTTCATGAATACTTTCAACTAAGATAACTTAACAACCATAGTAGCTAATAAGAAACAGACTAAACGAGGAGCTTTGTTAGCTCCTCCTTAATAGATGCGCACTCTTAGAAATTCATTTGGTTAACTTTTGGCAAAGTAAGTCTTCAAAAAGGTCAAAAAAGCTTCTATTCCGATTGCCTCTTTAGTTTAACAACAACCACTTTTTATTAATACTTCTCTATATGTGCTTATAGATCTCGACGAGCTGAATCACCTTGTTCTTTCAGATTTACTATATCTCTTATGGTTGTTAATTAAACAAGGGATAACGAAACAATGAAATAGTTAACCGGGCTTGGCATTTTTTTGTCATTACGGAAATGACATCTTAGAAGCCAAAAGGCATCGGATTAGCTTTAAAATAGGCTTTTCTTAAAGCTTAGGTTCTAATCTACAATTTAAATTTGGCATATTTTTAATAACTATGGTGGTTATTTAATGGTTCATAAGAACACTCAGAATGAGCCAAAAAGTTAAGCCGAGATGTTAACAAACGGAACAAGAGTCTCTCAGACTGCGCAGCAAGAAATCAGAGGGAGAATAACGACATCTGATTGGCTAGATTACACCCCTGTAAGCCACTTTTGCTGCACAGTCTGACTAAGTGAGATAACGATAGCCAAACTTCAATCTAGAGAGCTGTGGCGATTCTGCGAAAAGAAATCTGCATTTCGCCAAAATTCTCCTGACTTAGTATCTGCTGGATACGTCCATTTCATTACAGCGTGGAACGGGAAAGAGGCGGTGAGGGTCTTGTGCATCTATTGACGCATTTATGTTCTTTTATTGGAAGCTTTGAGTAAGCCATAAGGCTGATCTTGCGCGAAATAAAGAAGCCCTTCGAACTGCGTAGCGTCCAATCAACCATATTCATAATAAATAGTCGGTGATTGATTTGTTGTATGGTGGTGGGTTTGTGATCTGCACCTGTACAAAAACAAATATTTACTGACCGCTTTTCCATGGTTCAAGCCCAGTAGGAATGGTGTTTTATTCAGATTTCAAACACTCTACGTTGAAATATTCTAGACTGAAAGTTAAGGCGTCCCATAATAATAAGCAGCTCTGAACGATTCGACAAGGAAAAATTTCGAGTTTGCTGCAAGATATCAGGATCGCCCTGTTAACCTGGATATCGGATACCGGTCTAGGCTTCGGATACAAACCCTTCCAACGAGGCAGTGATGTTATTTTTACCTGTATGCTTCCTGAAACTCATATTTGATAATGAAATGTTGTTCTGTAACTCTTTTACTCATAAACAATCAAGCTCTGGCTTATGTTATCCTCCAATTGCTCATTAGTAGTATTTCGAACCAATGTCAAATCGAATCGAATCAGAATTGTCATTAACCTAGCAGTACATTTTGCTCCTTGATATGACTCTACCCCCACACTTGTATCGAATGCATTTGATATTGTAATTCTGGCAATTCACACTATCGACTTCTCAACGAGGCTTGCGCAAGTTTGCTGCAACACTATTTCCGGGGTAAGGCTCTCGTTTTTCATTGCAGTGCCCTCAGTTGGATGGGCTGTGACTTCCTGGCTTCCCTGATGTTCCGCTGCAAATGCGTTGTCAAGCTTGAGGTTGTACGGCTTCGATGCAAAAAAAATGGTAGTGCTCAACTGGTTGCTGGTGTCCTATTTTACGTAAACTTGAGCACGCGACACGCTTTGCTCTGCGTGCGAGTGAAACATCTGGGAACGTTGATTGTCAAATAGCAGCGATACTATCTGCCAGCATCTTAAATTGCCGGGGTCGCTTCTTGAGATGGAGACGCAGGAAATTTTTTCGCGCATGCGCCGCCAGCACTTCTTATTTGAATGGTCAGACTGCGTGGACTTGCTTGACCGACGGCCGCAAACATTTCAGCGTAAGCTTTCCCCGCGCTGATTTAGTCCAACCACAGGTCGAATGATATGCAAGTAATTGCGGTGGTGGCAGAGAGCCCTGTTGGTCTTGCAGATTTGAATGCCCGTTGAAAGGATGGCCCAGTTCTTAGAACCTGCAGAAGACATGGATTTACGTCTTGAAGGCTTTTGTTCGATGGAAATGGTCGGGATCTCAGGTCCCAAAACTGATCATTGACTAGTTCATTCTCAAAGTGTGCATCTTAACTGCATGGTTCTTTAGTCCTCGATATCCTCAACTTAGCAAAACCAACTTTCGTCTTCATGGGCAATCTCATCAGCCCTGAAGTCATAAAAATCCCACAGCTGGCGCTCTGCAAGATCTCGCAAAGGCCTTTCTTCCAGCCAATCCCCAGCAGGCACATACCTTGGGTCTTGACAAATCGTACTTGCTGTTGTGTGTCGTGGTGTCACATCCCACATATTACTCAGTCATGGAACGCCATTATGTACAGCCGTCTTAAAGGATGAGGCGAGTTGCATAAACGGACATTTTTCCACGCTTTCCGCGTCTATCCCGACATTTCCTTTTCTACTCATTTGGTATGTACATAGCGCTTGTCTCATTGGGGCGTTCCCACATTAGTCTCGACCCCATTATAGTTTAGAAACTGCAGGGCTCATGGGCTCTTCGTATCGTCCATCCTCTGTGGTTGCCTTCAAGCTTTATAAGGTGTGGCCGCCTCCGTCTGTCCTGTCTGTCCAGCCGCCATTACCATTCATTTGGAACCATGTCTGCAGCAACTGCAATCCATCAAGCTGCGCGTTGCTTCTGGTCCCTGTCGTCGCCTATGCTGCATAAGCCAGCCTCATCAGCTTTACAACGAGCACAGTATTGGTGCTTACAAGATCGGAATCTCCTCCGAAAACCTTGTCGAACTTCATTTGGCAGCCGATCATTCTCGACAACTCTAAGACAAGCCCAAAGACATGGCAATCCGTCTAAAGCCCCAAAGTTATGGACTTCGGGTAGAGTTGCACTTTTAGTTGCATTCACTGGAGGGCTAACATACGTCTGTGGTCTCTCTTCGCCGCTGGTGTATATGAAAAGCGAGAATGGCTCGTCCTCATTGACCTTACGGAAGCCAAATTATGGTAATAAGAAAGACTTGGAAAGAGTATGCTCCACTCAAGAATGACCCCGTCTCGCATTGCGACTTCTATCAATGGACTTGGTACTGAAATTCAACTAGGCATTATTGGACATTGCAAAAGCACTGGGAAAAGACGCTATCAGTGTGGACGAGGATGATTTGTATTCCCATGGATTTAGCGACATGTCTAGTATCAATTGCGACCGATACCCGAACGCAGTTGTGTATCCCAAGAGCACGGAAGAAGTATCGAAGGTAGCTAAAATTTGCCACAAGTACAAGGTGCCTATGAGTGAGTCTAAGCTTTGAACACGATATAAGTCAAGGTCAAGGTACTGACTAACTAAAGTACCGTTTTCGGGCGGCACTAGTTTGGAAGGCAACTTCTCCTCTCCCTATGGTGGATTAAGCATTGATTTCTCTGAGATGGATAATATATTGGAACTCCATGCGGATGAGTCAGTGACGTCCCAGACACTATGAAGTCGAACTAATCAACTCTAGTATGGATGTTGTTGTCCAGCCTTCTGTTCCGTGGCAATCTCTTAATGATAAGATCAAGAGTGAAGGACTCTTTTTTCCAGTTGACCCAGGCCCTACAGCCAGAATTGGCGGAATGGTTGGGACCAACTGTTCTGGAACCAATGCCGTTCGATATGGGACTATGAAAGACTGGGTTATTAATCTTACAGTTGTTCTTGCAGATGGTACAATCATCAAGACACGTAAAAGACCAAGGAAATCTTCAGCTGGATATAATCTTACCACCCTGTTCGTGGGCTCGGAGGGAACTTTAGGTCTAGTCACAGAAATCACTCTTAAACTCACTGTGATCCCGCAGACCACCAGCGTTGCTGTTGTCACGTTTCCTTCGATACGAGACGCTGCCCATGCTGCGGGTAAAATAATGAGGGCTGGGATTCCCGTTGCCGCTATGGAAGTTATGGACGAGGTTCAAATGCGCGTTATCAACAAAACTGGTGCAACGAATAGACTATGGAAGGAGGTACCCACTATGTTTTTCAAGTGAGTCGCTCATTTGCACCCTTGATACCTTGACCCAAGCTGACATGATTTTTAGGTTTTCAGGAACTCGTGGCGGCGTAGCAGAGCACATCCAGCTTGTAAAGGCGATATCCAAGACAAATCACTCGGGGGAGTTTATCTTTGCCGTAAATGAAGATGAACAGCGTGCTCTCTGGTCCGCTCGAAAGGAAGCACTCTGGAGTATGTTAGCACTTCGAGACGAGAAGGCTGGCAACGAAGTCTGGTCGACGGACGTATGTGTTCCTCTGTCTCGATTGCCAGATATCATGGGTAAGTTGCTATGAGATGTGCTAAAACAACCCAAGGACAACTAACAGTGGCTTTATAGAGGTTTCTAAACAAGAGTTGGACTCCCTTGGAGTCTTCGCGTCAATTCTTGGCCATATTGGGGATGGTAACTTCCACTCGTCGCTTTTATATGACGCCAGAGATCCTCGTCAACGCGAAGCAGTCGCCAAATGTGTGCATGACATGGTTGATCGAGCGCTAGAAATGGATGGCACGTGTACCGGCGAACATGGTGTTGGATTAGGCAAGAAAGAAAGCCTGATTAAAGAACTTGGACTTGACACAGTTGGGGTGATGAAAAGCATCAAGCAAGCGCTGGATCCCCACTGGCTCATGAACCCAGGTAAGATTATGGATCTCCCAGAATGATTAGAGAACAAAAGACATGGCGGCTACATATAATTGATTCACGGGAACTGGCAAGCGAAAATGTTAGCCTGGTTCAGCATAGGATGCATATTCGAACTCCAAGGATGGGCATACATACGGCACATTTGAAGGTTAATTTGTACATTCTTTGGTGGCACTGTTCTTCATATTTCAACCCATATTGTGCAGTTAAACATCTGCAAGTAGAAACTTAGGTAGGGTAAAACAAGATTTCCTTCCCGGTATGTTCGGGATCTCAGAGCATCGGGATTTGCTTTAGTTGAAAAATGCCTCCCCCGTATATTCGCACTGCAGTAAGGAGTACCTTACTGGGAAGCGGCGAGCGCCATTTCAAATTCCGAGCAGGCACAAACGGCGATGCTTGGAGTAGAATACTCTTGCACGTTCTGCTTCTGAAGGCTGACTAGACCTCTGCTGCACTTAAAGGGCGATTCAGGTAAGCTGGCCATTGAAGCCTGGATCCCCATCATCAAAGTCTAAACAGCGTTAGCATCAAGAGCCACTCAAACCCCCTTGGGCCTGGCACAGCCTATCCGAAAACTTACGACCGCTGCCGGAGAGTTGAGCAACGTCACAGGCAAAAAAAAACTTTCCAGCATTTGGAAGCACCACAAAACCCCCTCCATCGCCCCACTTCGCCAACGTTTTCTTGAAATGGTTGACTCACGCGACATCAGCCTTACCACAAACATGGATGTTCACGGCTTCACTTCCAATAATCGGAACTTTCCTCAAAAGAAATGCGGTACGTCAAATCATATCGAAGTAACGCTGATATCATTGAACCATTGACTGACCTTTGCTAGCTGTCCTGGGTGCTACAGGTAATCATAACCCCTATTCGAGCTTTCTTTAGTATTGGAAGTATTTATATTTGGCTGAAATCATCATCTAAATATCACTACACCACGACGTCAACTTGCGTATCAAGAACCGATACCATGGCTCTGATGAATCAAATTGTGCAGTGACACTTTATCTAACTTATACCAGGTAGCGTAGGTCAACGCTTCATACTTTTGTTGGCTTTGCATCCCCATCTAGATCTGCAAGCAGTTGGCGCCTCGGAGAGATCAGCAGGCAAGAAGTACAAAGATGCCGTGAAATGGAAGCAAGCTTTCCCAATGACAGACCGTATTGGGGAGCTTGTGGTGAGAAAATGCGACCCTAAGGAATTCTCCGATTGCGAAATCGTTTTCAGCGGACTTGATGCCGACGTGGCTGGAGACATTGGTATGTAACTGGCTTCAATCTGACCTGTATTTCGGCTAACACTCAACTCACAGAAATGGCCTTCCTCCAGGCGAACTATGCTGTGTTCTCCAACGCCAAAAACTACAGACGTGATCCACTGGTGAGAGCCTCTTCTCGTATTGCTTAGCCTATATTCGACTGTTCCAATCTTGTGGCAGTTCAGACGTTCGGTGACAGTTCTAACCTGTACACTAGGTTCCTCTCGTGGTCCCGACCGTCAACCTGTCTCATATGGAGGTAATTCACCATCAAAGGAAGCATCATAGCTTGCAAAAGGGGTTCCTTGTCTGCAATAGCAATTGCGCGGTCATTGGAATAGTCATTCCGTTCGCTGCGCTGCAGGAGAAATTTGGTCCTATCGACCAAGTTTCCATTGTCACCATGCAGGCAGTGAGTGGAGCAGGATACCCTGGCGTTAGCAGTATGGATATCCTAGACAATGTTGTCCCGTTCATCTCTGGAGAGGAAGATAAAATTGAGAGTGAGGCTCAAAAGATCCTGGGGACTGTCAACGAGGAAGTGACTGGCTTCGTGGACCAGCCAATGAAGGTCTCTGCGGCATGCAACCGTGTGTCTGTACTCGATGGACATACAGCATGCGTTTCTCTACGGTTCAAAAATCGACCTCCTCCATCAGCGGAACAAGTGAAGAGCGCTTTACGAGAATATGTGTCAGATGCTCAAAAGCTGGGCTGTCCTTCGGCTCCACAGCATGCAATTGTTGTTATGGATCAGCCGGATCGGTAAAACCCCTATACTCGATGACCTGTATGAATTTAGTTGTTGCTAACTGCTGCTAGACCGCAGCCTCGCCTAGACAGAGAAACAGATCGTGGATATGCGGTAAGCGTCGGTCGTGTTCGCGAAGATGAGTCTGGAATTTTCGACTTGAAGTTTGTCGCTCTTAGCCACAATACTGTCATTGGAGCCGCGGGTTCTAGTATCTTGAACGCGGAGGCAGCAATCCTAAAGGGATTGATCTGAAAGTTTTATACACAGGAGTTCAAAATAGGTATCTAAGCAGGTAGACACTGCCCCGATTATGTAGTTTCGTACCAATTACCACACTTGGTTTTCGATCAGATTTTTTGATTGCCCGTAGTGAGTGTCATGGAAATATTAGCCAAATGATTCGGTTCCAAACACGGATTCGATTAGCTTGCAAGCATTGATGATGCTGGGAGAACGGCAATGCTGATCGCAAGGCTGATCGCAAGGCTGAACTGCGCTTTGACCATGTTAAAATCCAGAATGACTAAGCCACCCACCCAAAAATTGCTTCAACCCTCAAAACTCCAACTTCGCTTCTACTTCACCACCGCAAATCCATTCAACCCCACCAAGTCGACAAAAATCAGTCAACATGGGCCGTGGACCGTAAATTAACTACTTGAACCTGTTGATGTATTTTTACTGACTTTCATCGATAGAAAGAAGCACATGAAACGCCTTGCGGCGCCGTCGCATTGGCTCCTCGACAAACTCAGCGGTGTCTACGCTCCTCGCCCATCTCCAGGTCCTCACAAGCTTCGCGACTGCATGCCTCTCATCGTGTTCATGCGCAATCGTCTAAAGTATGCCCTCAATGGACGCGAAGTCAAGGCCATCGTCATGCAGCGCCTCATCAAGGTCGACAACAAAGTCCGCACCGACTCGAACTTTCCCGCCGGATTCATGGATGTCATCTCCATTGAGAAGACTGGCGAGCACTTCCGTCTCGTCTACGATACCAAGGGCCGATTCACTGTCCACCGCATCACCGCCGAAGAAGCCGAATACAAGCTTGGCAAGGTGAAGCGGGTCCAACTGGGCAAGGGCGGCATTCCCTACTTGGTTACGCATGATGCGCGAACGTTAGTTTCCATCTATCAGCCGTTGGACCAAGTTTGGGCTTCGGCAAGTACTCCTGCTTTGTGCTGAAGCTGACAATTATTCCAGAATCCGTTACCCCGACCCAGCCATCAAGGTCAACGACACTGTCAAGATTGATTTGAGCACTGGCAAGATCACCGATTTCATCAAGTTCGATACCGGTGCCATCGCCATGGTCACTGGTGGTCGCAACATGGGCCGTGTTGGTGTTATCACCCATCGTGAGCGTCACGATGGTGGCTTCAACATCATCCACATCAAGGATGCTGTCGAGAACGAATTCGCTACTCGTGAGGGTAACGTTTTCGTCATTGGCCGCGAGAAGCCATGGGTCTCTCTGCCCAAGGGCAAGGGTGTCAAGGTACGATACATTTTCCCCAACAATATTTGGAGGGATTCGCCTTACTGACTTGTGTGCAGCTTACTATCGCTGAGGAGCGTGATCGCCGTCGTGCTTTCTCTCTGGCTCAACAGAGCCGGTAGGTAATGTGATAGCATACCTGTGTGGTGGCTTTCGCAGATTACTGTCATGAGTGGGGGTGTGGCTTTTGATGACATTGCAGCCTGTAGGATTGGCGTCAAACGGCATCTAGGATGGGTAGGCAGTCAAAATGCATCACAAGGATTAGAAATAAATCCTTGATTCTTCAAAACTGTGGCTATTGATGTTACCATGATCTCCACTAGTACAACCCGTGTTATGAGAACGCGACAAGTACGCGAGCCGAAACCCTGGCGATCGGTAAGAGTGACATCCGATCACTATCTGGAGTCGCACGACATCCGCGAGCTCCACTTGCGCAAAATTGATCAAGACACAAAAAGGTCATGACGTAGAAACCGGTTGCTGCGATGGTGGGTAGGTTCTGAGGCTGTGATACACTTAACCCCTAACTAGAATTTGTAAAAACTATAGGGCTGAAGAAATAGCTGGGAATCTGTTGGCAAGCGAGTAGTCGCCACGTACTGTGGCGGGCTACAAAAGTATGCAGAGCCCCAGGGCTGGGTCATTTTGCAAGGCTGAACTTTACCAGTACAGGTTTTGCTAAATGCTTGTCATAGGATTTATAGCAATGTGCTATATATGGCCAGGTAGTATCACGGAACGATTCAAGTGGTTACGAGGCCCATGACTTGAAGTAACCGCTTATGACCTGAAGCTTATCAAAAAGTTAGAGATGGTATGAGGGACTGTTGTGCAGCTTCAGAAGGCTCTCGGGTAATGGATTGAGGCACAGTAATTGGCCGGGTGTGGGGCTGGCACGTTACGGAAGAAATAGATGGGATAGACATGTTTCCTGGGAATGGAATTAATTGGGGGAGAGTGGAGGATAGCCGCGGTACGGCGTCTGAGCCTATTTTGGCGTTGAGAAAGGGTAACAGTTTGTTCGGTTTGTATGGTACGATTATGGTTGGGGGTATTTTGGTAGCGATGGATTGTTATGCTCTCGTTGTTCTAGAGTACATATTGCCAGGCGTATGTTCTCCAAACTGCTATCGTTGATATTGTAAATGCTGCATCAACATCTGAAAGTTGGGTTGTACCTGCCATTATTTGGTGGATCGCAACTGCGGTTTCCTGCAGAGTCAGGGAAGAACCTTGTGCTGCGTTCCTTCCTTCAAGAGTCAATCGTTCGTAAAGTTCCTTCCGCAAGTTCAGCGGGCAGAACCAACGGGCTCTAACGTCGTACCTTCCCTAAATCAGCAAGTGCCTTCCTCCCCCAGCATCTCCAACCATCACCCATCTCTGCAGGCAGGCGCAATGGTGTTTCACGTTTCCTGGCCCTGACTTTGTCCAATAAATTCAATAAATTCAATCTCAACTAATCTCCTTGGATCCATCAGCCCACATCGCCTCCAATCATCATCTCGTCTGCCCTCAACTCCTGGCGACGTATCAAATTCCAATTGTTCTACCACTTTGTCAGGTTGCTGTCGTCCCGCTCAATCACTTTTTCCTCCTGCTCTATTGTTCCTGTTGTTCTACTTGTCACTGCCTGTTTCAACTCCTGTCTTAACTGTCTTGTTCTGGATTCGCGGCCTCCCAAAACTTCCCCGTGTGTAGTCGTTAGTGCGCATTACAGCGTCTGATCAGTGGTCACAATTGTCAGACTGTCTGGATCTCCCGGCCTAGTGTGCCGTCTTGATTGCGCGCGACATCATCTGTCCGCAGCACGGTAGTACCCACTATTTCCCGCCAACCTACGATCTATCTACGATCCTACACACTATCCATCGACAAACACACCCAATAGTCCCAATGACTGCCGTCCGTCACCACGGCCTCTGCTTTACGTCTCTTGCGCTTCGGCGTTGATTATCCCAACCTTTGTAGAGGGGCGGGTCGTCTTCAACACCAATCGTCGCCATGTTACGACCGGCGACGCCGCTGACGATCCTCTTCTTCATCGCCTTCGTCCTGCTACTACTGGCCTCGCTCTCAACGCCTGTCATCAAAGGAATATCCCTGGGCGAGGATGAAGGCACTCAATTTGGAGTTTGGGGGTTCTGTTCCCAAGATGGTGTCAATTGCTCCCAAATTGAAGTAGGATACACTGTCGACGACATTGCGCCTACCAAAAATGATTTCAAACTTAATGCCGAAACGCGCCATTCGGCTTCTTATATTCTCATAGCACACCCTATTGCCGCTTTACTCAGCTTGGTCTGTACCTGCATGGCCATCGCATCGCATTTTCACGGTCCCTCGCATTCTACACGCTATTTACTGGGCATGTTTCTAATGACCATTCCCACCTTTATCGCTTCTCTCCTGGCCTTTCTCATCGACATTCTACTGTTCGTACCGCATTTAAAATGGGGTAGCTACCTCGTAATCGCTGCAACCGTGGTCATTTTGATTGCCAGTATACTCACCTGTGGTTTGCGACGGACCCTCAGCAGCAGAAAGGACAGAAGAAAAAGAATTGCAGAAAATGCAGAAATGAGTGGAGAGAATTACTTTAATCGACAAGGAACGAAAACTATCGCACCGGCCAGAGTGGAATCACCACCAGCTCTTTCTGGAACTTCGGTGTCTCCATTGAAAGAAAAGGCAATGGGATTTGGCTCCTTCGATTCCAAGCCGAGGTCGATCATGGACGATCAAAGGCCGCTGAACCCTCCCAATAATGGCTTCCGAACCATGACTACAGATGCCGAGCGTAATGGCTATAGCAATAGCTCCTTACCCGGCCGTCCCAGAGACCCGTACGGACAAGATTTTCGCGGAGCAGATTCTGCACCTTCACTACTAGCTGCCGGAGGAGCTGCAATGGGTAATCGGGGCCGTGGTCGTTACGGCAGCTCTCGGGGCTTCTCACAGCGTGGAGGATCGATGGGAGGTCGTGGCGGTGGTCCATACGGTGGACCGTATGGACCAGGATATTCAAATGGTAATAATGGGTATGGCATGAGGTCACAACAAAATAATCCATCGGCAGGCTTTGACGGCGCAGGAAGAGGAGGATATGGATCCCCAGGTCCAGGACGCGGAGGTATGATGGGACGCGGTCCTTCACCACTTTATGACATTGATCCGTATTATGGCAGTGCACCGAATTTATCGAGAACAACGTCACCCTATGACAGAACTGGGAGATCGAACTCTCCCTCGCCACCAATACCAACCAATACACTCCCTCCAATAGAGTCATCTGAGCTACCTGGCGATGGGAGGCCAGGGTCAAGGACTCCATCAGGAAACCACTATATGGGGGCGACGGGTGGAATGGGTCAATTATCACAACAGTGAGTTCAGTTCGCTACTTGATTATAATATCTGACCAGCTATAGATCCTACGTACCTCCTCGCGCGCAATGGACGTCAAAGTCAGGGACTCCGACTAACCAAAACTCCCGGCTGTCGCCTATACAAGGCTCGCCAATCAACCTCACATCTTCTACACGCGTTGACAGTATTGATACCTACTTTGAGGATGTGGATCCTCGTTTTGCCAACGACCCACTTCCACAACAATCTAGTCATATTGCTGCATCGGGTGGTGGACCGCCAGGTATTGATCAACTCCCGCCAGCTCTCGTACCTGGGCGTCACACTGCTTCTCCTGGACCTGGACTTACCAACTCGCCACCCTCAGCCAACGATATCCAACCGCTGCCACCTGTCGACCGCTTTGGTGCAACATCAAATAATCAATATGGTCCTCCAAGAGCCGGTAATCCTCGGTACGCTGCCCCGGATAACTATGAAATCGGCGGGCACCGCTATCTTCGCCCACCGCCCCTTTTTGATGGCCGTCAAAATCGCTCATTTGACTCTCTTCCACTCCAGGAAGGTCAACGCTCACCAGCCAATTCCGACGGCTCCCACTTCACCTCCATCTCACAGCGAGGCATCAACCCTTCATGGCGCCCCGGCTTCGGACCAAAAGGCCCTGGCTCAGCACACTCGCGAACACGAGAACGACGCGGCGAAGAAGCTCTGCTAGATGCCAACCCCGACTTTGCACTTCCACCCGGTCGCGGTGGCTTCGGTGGCGGCCGAGCACGTGGTGGACGCGGCCGAGGAAGCAATCTTGGCATAGGATCCGGCCGCTCAGGCAGTCTTCCAGGCAACATTGGCGGACTCGGCGACGGACCATATCCCATGCCCTCACCAGGGGCTACGGGCGCGCGAACCATGATGTCGAATGACGGACGATACCCGACGCCGATATAGCGCATAAGCGGTCGGATAGAAGAGTAGTTGAGTATTGATTGAATGGTTGGTGGAAAGAGCACATATGATACCCCTACCTTATGAACTTTTCTTGTTATGATGATTTTTTGCTTGCTTACAACCAAAGTGGTATAGCTTGTGGATATGGACATGTTGTTGTTTTACTATGCCTATACGCGAAAGGCTTAGGCGTCACTCTTTTGCGGCAGCAGACGAGGTCTGCATGGCTGCTGTGGTATGTGGATAATGTATCTTTACGACGATGAATCGAGGGGATGTGTCTATAGACGGTCTAGATACATGGACCTAATATCAAAATTATTACAAGTCTAACATTGTTGTTTTCTGTTCATGACAACTCGCACTCCAGCACTCCGGTAGCAGTCATTCGATTCTTGAGGTCCTACTAAAAAAAGAAACGAGGGAGCTATTCGATATCATAACAAATGGTACTGGTAATTGGGCTGAAGCCTGTGGTTAGAAGGCCTTTACAACTTGGCAGCTCTAATGCAGGTTTGTCCACTTGGTATCATTGGCATCCAGCTGCAATGATAGTATTAAGATTTCGATTGTAACTTGTGGTTGTTATGCCTGGCTTCTGAGATGCATTTCAGGGCCAGAATCCGCTGTCCAGGTTGAAAAAGCCATATCGATAACGACTGAGAGATAGATACAGATGCAGCTATTCCAACTGCTTTCGAGAATCATTCAGACAAGAATAATTATGGCTTCTGAAAAGGAAAATACACCTCGTGCTGCATGGGTAACATGGATGATATCCCTGATCTTCAATGCGATATTGGTGTTGATATTGCTTTCAAATTGGAAGTTGCCAGCCAGTAGGTAGTTCGCAAGGAGAAGTCAACCGATTTTTCTCGAATGATTGTACTTACACATGGCTTTTCTCCTCATTTTCGTGATAATATTCCCGAGCACCAAAACCGTTTAGCATCGCAGTAGAATATAAAATTAGGACAACGACAGAGCAGCACTGATCCGGCCCATTATGAATTGGTATGTCGGATGTTTCAGCATTGGGTTTGTACAGTTCTTTGGCGCAGGGCTTGTTGGTTCGAAGTAGTCCGAAGGATTTGGCGAATTGTGGGAACCTATTTAGATTACATGTTGTAAACCTAGAGATGGGAACCATGAGCTCGGCTGACGGTTGGCTTTCTTTCGAAAGCGAGGACTGGCCGAACCAGAGTCTAATTGCTCAAGATGATCTAAATCCAACATTATTACTTTGACATGTATTGATTCGACCATATAGATTTTTCCAATGGATTGGGTATGATGTTAGTCAACAAACCAGTAAGAACAATATATCTATAACATTCAAACCATTTCCAAACCACCCACCCCGCGAGCGATTCTTCTCCAAAACGCTCGGAAGTACCGAATCTGAGAACGTTATATTGCAAAATGGCAGGATTGTATGGCTAGAGAAGGACAATAGTTTGATCCTGCGGAAATTTATGGTGTTCAGCCTAGTTGAAAGTCTCATGACGATCTCTAATACCCTTGAGTTATCCCAGCTATGGCCAATCCTAATCTTAGACTCTATTTAACTATATTCTCGCCTCTGCCTGAATCTTGTTCTAGGCTAATATCGATCTTAGAGATCGACCTAATAAGGCAGGTAAGTTTGATATTGGTGCAGTCCAGCTCTATAGCGTCGGACTCGCCATTGAACACATCCATATATCGTGGGCTCTTGCCCTGTGAGCAGTTGCTGATGCTCTAGCAGACCCGTTCCCTACTCTAAGATCAGTAAACTCTTGAAAGGCCACGGAATCATGAAGACTGTCATTGCTACATCGCTCCTTGCGGGCATCCAGCTCGCTGCTGCCCACAGTGGTGTGTGGAACCTTGATATCGATGGCAACAAGTATGATCTGACCCCCTTTGCAATGATTATGCCCGGTCTGATATTCTTTTAGCTATCCAGCTCGCGATACAAGATTGGATGGAAAGCTCGGTGCTAAGCGTATCGAGTGGAGCTTCAGTGACTCTGGAGTACCGTGGGCACCAATTCCCAATGTCAACAATGCAGGCATGGCTTGTAAGCGCACAATCCATACATCTTGTACAAGCAGCTCCAGCTAACATAATATAACTCGAAGGCGGCGCAAATCCAGGTCCCCCAGCTCTCAAAGCTGTTGCTCGTGCCGGAGCACCCATGACTGTTCAATGGAGTGGAATCGTCCGAACGCATCTCGGGCCAACAATTACCGTGAGTATGATCGAAAGTTCTATCACATATCAAGTTGACCTTCATCTTAGTGGCTTGCTCCTTACACACCAGGAATATCAGCAAACGCTCTACAATTCTTCAAGATCCACGAGATCGGCTACGACACAAAGCAAAAGCTGTGGGCCAACGAAATCCTGATCAAGAACGATCGTAAGAACACTTTCAAACTTCCCAGTGACCTCAAGCCGGGCATGTACACCCTCCGAACCGAGCTCGTTGCTCTTCACTACTCATCCACCCAAGGACCCCAAGTCTACCCTCACTGCTTCAACATCTACATCAACGGAACCGGAACCGCGACCCCAAGCGGTGTCAAGTTCCCCGGTGGCTATGCTGCTAGAGAGCCAGGTTTCGTCACCAACCTGTTCGACAAGAGCGGCAAACCACTCAACTGGGAGAAATACGTTGTCCCCGGCCCACCCGTCTATGCCGGCAAGTACGACGCCCCAACTGGTCCTGCGCCAGTAGTCAGCGAAAAAGATCGTGGAATCTTCCCAGCCGCGTTCCAGGCCAAATATGAGGCGTTCAAGAAGAAGGAGGATGATGAAGGTCTGTATTTCAATGACAAGATCAACAAGGGACAAGAGTCCATTGGACACAACCAAGTCAAGGGCGAGGGCAATATCCAGCCTGCTTTCACGGAGCACTTTGCGAATCAGCGCAAGCTTGAGGCTGAATTGGCAGCTCTCAGACGTGAGGCTCAACAGCTTGGAATCGCTACTTAGAAGCTTTTCTTTCTTCTTCTATTCTTGTCAATACACTTTTTTGAGCGTTGATCTTTTGAATATGTGAATTGAACTGACATTTGACTCAATTCCATTGCTGTGAAAGAGCCTGAGCTGTTGCACAGGTTTTGACTAACGTTATCGTATGGAGTACAGACAAAGACAGCGACGCCAGCAATTGCAATGGGGAGCAAGGATCTCGATTTGGTCTGGATGGTCACCAATTCTTCTGAGAATTGATATCATTTTGAGATTTCATGTCGTGTTAGAATCAGCCAGTACATCGCTCCCATGGTTCTCTGTAGTCGAGTCCCATGCCCTTGAACACTGCCTTCTCAGCATCAATCATGTCCCCGTCAACGCCATTCTCCCTTTCCAAGTTGACCACTTCACCAGTCCTACGACTACGAACACCGCTGCTATCAAACTTCCATTCCTTCTCATACTTGCAATATCTTCGAGCATCCCGCTGAAACGTCGTCCCACCACTCCATCCAAGTACAGCACAACCCACCGTTCGCCACGGAGAAATGATGATGTCGACTCGCCGATGAGGATTGGGGTTCTTTGCATCTGGATTCTCCTTGAGATCTGCTTCCTTCGTCGGCCAATTAGTGTCTTGCCATACCACCAGCGCCTTATCCAACGTATCAAACCCAGCGCCTGGCACCTTATCACCCGGATTATTGAAGGGCAGTGTACTCTGCCCCCTTTCCGTCGCCCGCAACGAAAGCGTCAATGTATGCGTAATCCATCCCGCATCCTCCAAACTCGTTACGATATCCGTCACCAAATGCGCCGTCTTGCTCAACTCGCGATGCGACACAATCATATCAACATCTCCAGACCTTTCCTTTCCGCGCCGGAAACCACCCACTGCCATTAACTGTATACCGTCGTCCCGCACTTTGATGGAATGTTCACGCACTATGGCAACAATCTGCTCAACTTCCGCTCTGGGAATGCCAAGCTGAAACTCGTCGTAGAATTTGACGCCAATCTGCTGCACGCGGGTCAACTTTGTCCACCCAAACTCTACAACGTCATCAATGTCTCGCCAGCCTTTCTCGTACCAGAAATGGCGTGCTGTCGTTCCGCCTACACCCCAGATCTCGTAGAAAACGTTCAGCGCTTTGAGTGTATCGTCTTCGTCCACCTCGTTCGCTGCTGCTATGCTGCCTGTGTTGCGGTACTCGACCCATAGATTCGCAATGGTCAGCGAACAGCCTGGCAGTCTAGTGATCTCGCGTGGATGGACAAGCTTTGTTGGTACAGCTGCCAGAGATGCAATGGCGGATGAGTAAGCGCGAATACCAATATCATCGCCTGTCAGCGTACGAGCTAGACGGATGCGTTTTAGCAATGCGATGAATGGCTCATTGGGCGGATCTGGTGGTGTAACACGCTGGCACGAGTAACTCAAGCCCTGGCGGACCCAAGCTGGTGGAGGTGGGAGCGGATGGTCTGTAGATGGCTGACCTTCTTGAGAGGAGACGGTTTCGAGTTCAAGCATTTTCGGCCGTTTGCCTTCCACTGTGCCGCCGTGTCCTTGGTCACGAAAACGACGGCGGCCATGTGGTGCACTGGCGAAGCGGGTTGATGGGCCGGCAGATGGAGGTGGACTGTCGGCGCGGGCGCGGGCTAGGATTGAGGCTATGTCGGTCTTTTCCTTTGGTAGAGTGGGAGTGGGGTTGTTTGGTATGAAGTCGGGAGAAATGAGGCTGTCATTACGTGTCATTCTTTGACCTTCGTAGACGAGGTATTTGTAGATGGGCAGGACTTTATGCTGGGATAATGATTCTTCAAGCCAAGCCAGTTTGACGACGAGAATGTTTGATACTGCAAGTAGTTCTTTAAGAGCAATTGACGATGTTTTTGGTGATGTCTCCGTTGCCAATGCAGAAAAAGACTGACTGAGCTTATCTTCCAGCTTTGGAGACTCATCACCCTCCGTTTCAGACCCAGATTCGGTCGCCGAACTATCAAGTCGCCTCAGCTTCCGTGCTTTCAGTTCTTCTTCGGAATGGCCTCTTTTCACATGTATTCTCTCCTCTGGCGGCTTGAAGCTCGAGGTTTCCACGTCCTCTGCATTGATATGCGCGCGTCGCAGCACGAATTTGGCTCGTTTCTTGGTGTTCACTTTTCCAACAAAGAGATTTGTTTCGGCAGGATCGTATGTGAGCAATGCGCCGCATTGAATCAGCCTATCTTCCAGGTCGTGTAAATCATCTGTTGAGATATCATCTGCTACGATGAATACTGGTGGTAGCTCAGATAAGTCTAGTTCATGCTTCTCATCTGGCGCTGGTGATGAGCTAAAGCCACGCGTGGAAGGCATCTTGAGATTTATCCAAAAAACCGCGATGCCGACACGCAAGCTAGGTATGACGCGTATCGTATATAATGTCCAGAAGTGCGCCTTAACAGTCTGTGGGATGAGCAACTAGTATAGTCGATATATAAGTCGCGATTACCTATTTTGGTAGTGATAAGGGTATGTGCTCTGGTGGTATCATTTGTTCGTTAGTGGTCCAGTATCCAATCTGACATTGTCATTGAGGCTCAAAGTAATGAATATAATCATTTCCTCGATCTTCACACGTCTCCATTCCTGTGACCAATTGACAAAAGGATGACGGAGCCAAGCTGCGATTTGAGCTCAGGTCAGGTCAAGTGAAAGCTTTCGGAAAGATATCAGTGAGCCTTGTGCTGAGGTAATAAGGTGAGGTAATAAGGTGAGGTAAAAAGGTATATTTCGTCTAGAGATGATGAAGAATGCAGGATGGGGAAGTGGGAAAGAGGTACCTGTGATGAAGTGAAGTCATGGAAAACCAGGATTCATTATAGGCGAGGTTCAATACCCCGCCCAGCCACGATATGCAAATGGGAAGGTCACCTGTTTCGTCCCAAGAATCGTATGTCTTCTACTCATCTTGCATCCAACCTCTAAGCTTTCGGCAACATTCGCCATAAACTGTAATCTGCTGAAAGAGGCATGTTTAACATCAATTTCAATCCTTCCAAATGGATACCAAACTTTGGCTCCGCTGCCACTACGGTGATTAAGCTACCCTCTGTGGCAATTGATGACATCGAGACATCGACGGACAGAGTTGCTAGGCGACTGAAGCATCTCATCTTGGCCAACCATGCCAACCACTCTATCCTATATCATAAACTGGAATTTCACAATCACACGGCACATGTAAATGGTCCGTCAAACTGTTTTATTGCTGTCCAGCTTACCTATTGTCAAGGCCTTGGGCGCTGCGTATTTGCTAGGAGGAACGGCAGAACATCTTACGGATATATACGATGAAGAGATCAGAGAGCTAGAGTCCTGGGAAGACGCACCTGGTGAAATCAGTGCCGACGACTGGAGAGACTACCTAGGCAAGAAAGAGTACGCATCCTCTTGAGTTAAGGACTAGTACTGACAGGTCAGATATCAACGGGCCTATGTTGACTTCTTTGAAGACCAAATGGTCACACATTCTTATCACTGGAAAGAGCTCATCCAAGAGTACCTATTCGAAGGCGAAAAGCCGTTGGTCAACAATCTGATATCAGGTCGTAAGTTGACATTTCGGACGTTTACGCCTCAGCTGCTCATTACCTAGTCGCCCACAGCATGATACATACTGGCTATGCTCTAGAACTAGACTCCAAGACACTGGCTATCGAAGCTCTAGCCATGAGTTGCTGCTGTTATAATTTTATGCACAAATATCTAGATGACCCAACATACAGCCAACGCACCTCAACCCAGCCACCATCCTCACTACTCAACATAATGCATAAGATAAGAGAGGATAAACGATTCGATGAGTCGCAGAGCACACCCGGCGAATTTGACCTCGAAAAGCTTTTTGCATCACGCGAAGATGAGATTTTGGAATACTGGAACGCATGGGATCTGAGCGACCCAACCGCGCAATTCCAAGAATCACAACGTGTCGCTGCCGCTCTCGTCGCCGGTTCAAGTCCACGCGAAGGAGACTACAATTTCTTCTCCGCACATGTTCTTACCAGCTCCCACGCAGTCCGCGTCCTCCTGCCTCTTGTGCCAGCGCAACATCAGCTCTCGCTGGTCCGCCAATGGGCATTGTTAACCATCGCTGTGTACATTCTACAAGGCCGGCCACCAATTTCGACCGAAATGATCTGTAATTTAGATGTGGGCACGTCGAAGTGGAAGCATGTGAGACATTTGGCGTTGAATGGTAAAGGAGCGCTTGATGCACATTATGTCAAGGTTTTGAGGGCGCTGGTGGTGGCGGGCCAAACTTGGGGGGATGAGGATGAGCTGTTCTTGAAGGCGGCGATCAGGTTCGGGGAGGGATGGGATAATTGGAGATATGAGAAGTAGTGAAGACTGAGCGCGGAGAGAAACCGCGGGATCAGTAAAGAACGGGTGGCAAGAGTTTAGTTGCGGGAAGATCGGACTCGAGATGGTGGCATGGCAATCCCTAACTCCAGTCGTTATAACTTATGGTTTCCTTCACTGTTAGTTAGCATGTTGAAGTTCAAGTCGTCCATCACAAGTTGAAAGAAAACCCGATAGCTCACTTGTTGATATAATTCTACTCACCATCAACGATATGATATTCTGATACGTACATTCTTGACAGGTACTTAAGAGTCATGTCAGGTACAAAAACTACCGGCTGGCCGTCATGCACAAGAGAGTTATGTACCAAGCTAGATATCCCGTTATGCAGCCTATAGAAAGCTTAAGCTTGCTGAGTGATCATGTCATATCATCATATGCATGCGGATCCAGCCGGGAGGAGGAGAGCTCAGCTGCCGCATTATACTATTCGAGGCAACGAAGAGAAACGTACGATAGAGACAGGGACTTAAAGAGCTGCCGGGGCCCCAAATGCATCCTCTTCACCTCCTCCCGAATTTTCCTATCACGTAGGGCCGACGATCTTTGAATCTTCAGAATCAAGATTGATACCAAGTAACACGATACAAGCATTCCGCCAAGGCGATAGCTCCCCATCCCTACAAAGCACAAGGTCGCAGACCAGTTACCGCTCCCTCAAGCTGCGGCTCAACAGCGTACTAGTCTCACGAACAATCCGTCATCCGTCCGCATCCAGAAAAGGTGTCACGCTGGATCCTATCAAAGACCGCCAAGATTGGACTAGTTGTGGCCAAAAAAACCGGATCCACTCAGAATAGGAATCTGTGGGTGGCGCAAAGGAAATTTCCAGGTTGATCGGCAGAGGGGCGTACAGTACCGAATTGTCAAAGTGCCATCATTTGTCGCAGTAATTTGTCGATATCAGGTTATCAACCTTGGAAAAACAGCTAGGAATTGGGCTTAGATCTCGATTGTCCATGCTGTCTGGTGTCAGACTACTACAAGAAAGTGCTCAAACTTGAAATAAAGTACAAAGTGGTGGTTTGTGACAAGATCAGAAACAGAGGGTTGGTACGTCACAGTTTAGCCAATGCCAAGACTGGCAAGTCCATTGTTGACACTTGACACAGCTCCGGTTGACAGGCGTTGCTCTCTCGCAGATTCCCAGCGCTCCCAGCAAAATTGCGACCCAATATCGACCCCCCGACTGAAAAAAGCCCGCACTCTGTACTCTTCCGTACTTTAACGCCGCAAGCCTGTGCCTGTCCAGCCTCTGACGATTCTCGGTTTATTTCAAGGAACCAAGATTGTCCCAGCCTGTCAACGCCTCAAGTTGTCACAGCGCCCTGTTCGCCCGCTTAGTTAACTGGCACCTGGCGCCTTCGACCAACGAATCCACCAACCTTTCCCTTTTCCTCTCCATCATCACCTTCATCCTAAAATCCCGATAATTCTTCTGGTCTAATTGCCTTTGACAGTCTCTACTGAGGTTGTCAACCAATCCCTATACTCAATTGCCTGTCTTGATTTTCATGATACCCTAAAATGTCGTCCCTCAAGAAAGCACTTCACAAAATACGGCACCCTTCAGTCTCCGGCGACACTTCTCCCAAAGACTCCAATGATGCCGCCACCAGCGAGGTTTCCTCCGTCACGAGCGCCCCCGTCATTGGTAACGGCACCAACACTTCTCGATCTAACAGCGTGAGAAAAGCCAAAACCGATGTCTTCCCTGAAAATGGCTCTCCACGTTCCAGTGGTGTGTTCAGCAGAGGTCGAATTGGCTCAACCAAGGAACGTACCCATACCCACAGCCCCATTCGCGCCGTCAAGGAGAAGCTTGGTCTTGTCACCAGCGACTCGAGCGACGACGGAACCGTTCCGCTCAATCGAGATGGCGAAAAGGCTAGCAAGAATCAAATGCGAAAGTTTGAAAAACAAGCCGATCAAGAACGACGGGCCGAGGCTCAAAGAGAAAAGGATCGTGAACTTGAGGAAAAGAAGCACCAAATGGAAGAGGAGGCAGAAAAGGAAGAAACTCCTGAGCAGAAAGCAATGTATGGAGTTTTGCCAATCAACAATTACTCTGGAGTAGAGAAGCGCGAGCCACGACTCTTACTGGAGAACATTGAAAGCTCAATGATTGGAAAAGAGGTTGTATTCCGAGCGCGAGTTCACTCAATGCGCAAGATGAGCGCCAAGCTAGCCTTCTTCCTCCTTCGTCAAAGCACTCGTTCAATCCAAGGCGTTTTACAACAACATGGAGACGTAACAAAATACTTTATGTACTGGGCTGAGAGACTAGACGTCGAAACTGTTGTTCTAGTCCGAGGCATTGTTCAGGAACCAAAAGCAAAAGAAGGCAAGGTTCTCGGTGCCCATGTTCATGATTTCGAAATCATGATCACTGACATGCACGTCGAGGGCAAAGTCACAAATGCTCTACCATATACAGTCCAGGAAGACGAAGTCAATCCCAAAATGTCAACTGATGGGTCCGACCCTCGGGCTGCCGTGTCACAACGAGTTCGAATGGCCAATCGTGTTATTGATTTACGTACCAACTTCTCGCAAGCCATCTTCCGAATTCAGTCCGGGCTCTGCTATGGCTTCCGAAGCTATTTGGATGAGGCAGGATTTGTTGAAATTCATACTCCAAAATTGCAAGGTGGAGCCACTGAGTCTGGAGCAAGTGTTTTCAAAGTCGACTATTTTGGTCGAGGTGCCTTCCTAGCACAAAGTCCTCAGTTGGCCAAGCAAATGAGCATATCTGCCGACTTTGGCAAAGTGTACGAAATTGGTGCTGTATTCCGAGCAGAAAACAGCAACACCCATCGCCATCTTACAGAGTATACTGGTCTAGATCTGGAAATGGCCATTGACGAGCATTATCATGAAGTTTTGCGTGTGCTTGATGCTACATTCAAGTCCATGTTCAAGGGCATCTACGAAAAATACCGCCATGAGATTGACATTGTCAAGACACACTTCCCTCATGAGGATTTAATCTGGCTGGATAAAACTCCTATCCTGCCGTTTGCGGAAGCTATCCAGATGCTCAACGAAACCGGCTGGCGAGATGAGCACGGCAATCCTCTACCACTCGACGAAGATCTTGGAACAAGAGATGAGATTCAACTCGGAAAGGTTGTGAAAGAAAAGTATGGCACCGACTACTACGTTTTGGACAAATTTCCCATCTCTGCGCGACCATTCTACGCTATGCCAGACCCTACCAATCCGCTCGTCACCAACTCATTCGATATCTTTCTTCGTGGTCAAGAAATTCTATCTGGTGGACAACGTATTCACGATGCTGAAATGCTGCTTAAGCGGTTATCGGATGCAAATGTCGACCCGCGATCAATGGAAGAATACATCCAAGGCTTTGAGTGGGGTTGCCCTCCTCACGGCGGTGGTGGTATTGGTCTCGAACGTATGCTCATGTTGTTGCTGAATCTCGGCGACATCCGCAATGCTTCCCTATTCCATCGTGATCCTCGATCCTTCCCTGCGAGACCAGCAATGGTCCAGCTCAGACATCCAGAAGCAAGCACCATGCATCCACCATGGGAAGGCAAGGACCGTGTTACTGCTGGAGAAGACTTCCAGCCACTCGAAAAGCTCATTGCCAACTATGGAGATGCTTCGAATACATCCTGGTTGGAACCACGCACCAAGATCTGGCGAGACCCATTTACTGGAGCTGCTGTTGGTTATGCTAATCAAGATGGATTCGCAATCATTGTTGGCGATCCCCTTTGTCATGAGTCTCAGTATACTAAGACTATCGCTGGCTTCTTGAAACATGTCAAGAAGGAGGAGGGTCTAAAACCATTGTGGCTACTTGTTGGTCAGCCTGTAGAAGAAGTTTTGGCTGATCGCTTCAACTGGCGAACATTCTCGGTGACCGCCGGACAACGCCTCAATCCAGCAAACGCAACGAATCTTGACGCAGAGGTTATGCGCAAGATTCGCCACGCAGAGAAAGAAGGTGTCAAGGCTATCGACATTCCACTTGGCAAAGCTGTACCCGACGAGGTGAAAGAGAAGGTTGATGCCCGTGTCAAGGACTGGCTGGCCGGCCGCAAAGGCAAACAAGTGCATTTGACCAACATCCATCCATGGCAAGATCAGGAACATCGTCAATACCATTACACAGTCGACAAGGAGGGTACCATTGGAGCTCTCGTAGTCTTTGCTCAACTCAGCCCTGAGCATGGTTTCCAGATCAAATACTCCATGGACTTCCCAGGTGCTCCCAGTGGAAGCATTGAGTTCCTCATCACCCATTCGCTCAAGCGTCTTGCAGCTGATGGTGTAACGAACTGCACATTCGGCGATGGTGCAGCTCACCACTTGACTCCTGGCCACAACATGAACAGCACCAAGGTCAAGATGCTAGGCAAAGCATACTCCGCAATTGTTAATGAGCTAAAATTGACAAACAAGAGCGAGTTTCGTGAAAAGTTGGGTGCGAAGGACGATCCCATGTATATTTGTTACCCTGCGCATGGTCTGGGACCAATGGCAGTTAAAGCGCTGTTATCATTCTTCGAGGATCCTTAGAGGTAGTCTAAAAGGAAATGAAATTGCCGGTGGTTGAAGTTGTAAAAAGGCTAGAAAAGGTATTTTCTTTTTCGTGTTGATATCCAGACTTGCTGGGTTTTGGGCAGGTTACTGTTAGGATGATACTCTATGTAGCGTAGACCGATAATACTATTCTGTACGTTTAGCTTGAATTCAAAGCTCGTTATCTAGTGACTAAAGAAATGATGGTCTTCGAAAAAATACACAACGTGTCTGGAGTTGGTGTAGATCTTGCTGAACCACGGCCATTGTGATTGGCTCTTTTTGTTTGATATTTCCCCAGCTTCATTTCATGCTAGAGTACTCTCCAGGCGCCAGTACCCATCAATCCACCATAATTTCCTAGTATGAGCTTGGGAAATTTTCAAGAATGATCATACGATGGATTTCTGGTCACGACTGATCGGAGGAGCTCGCCTTGGTGATGGAAAGGCATCTGCAGCTTCGAATCCCCAGCAACGACTCCAACGGTTCCGACGGCATTTCGAACAGATCCGAGTATACTAAATGGAGTTCTTGTCGATGGGTTCTTGCTAATACTAGATCTAGAGTACCTACGATAAAACTCCCCTCCTTCAGTCCGATTCTGCGGCCGCTGAGTCCATCCGCTCTAACCTTTCACGCCTCACCACAATCCTTCAAGATGAATCGCGAGCGCCCCAACCACACACCTGCCTATCCTTTGTCGACTCCGCCAACCTCTACACCACCATCGGCCGTATCGGCGCCGTCGCCCAAAATGAAGGCATCATTCGTGAAGCCGCTGCGTTCTTCTCCGTCCTCGTCGACAGCGACGATGAAGAATTTCTGTCCAACCGCCGATTCGCGCGCGCACTCATGACATTTGTGGACCGCACCTGTGGTTCCGGGAATCTCTATGTTGGTGAAGAGACAGAAGGCGAGATCATCGAGCTACTCTTTGGCATCGCGGCCAAGATACGGCTAGAGCCACAACTGCTGAACGTGTGGTTTTCAACGAGCGGCGCGCGAGCGCCTGTCGCGGGCGATCAGGGGTTACAGAATGCATTTGTGGGAGTTACGTCTAAAGAGGACTTTCCGCTATGCTATCAGCTCATTGACCATGTGCACCATGAAGGTCGGATGGGAGATTTTGCGCGCACAGGACTGCTATATGTGTTTGAGACGGCGTCGCGGTCGCAAGCGCTGGAGCAGTGGATTATTGAGAGTGATCTACCGACACTGATGGCTAGTGGGCTGGGCGCGCTATACAGCCAGTTGAGTAGGAAGCTGTCCATCATACATCCCCAAAGAAGCCTCCCGGTCATATTGCAGCTGTCGGATTATCTATCTTTGGCTCCACCGGTGGAAGCGGAGAGCTTATTTTCGGAATATCTGCAGGGTCATTTGGAGACTTTTCTGTCTTATTTGACGTTTTGGCAGGATGTTTTGGAGCATTGCACTTCTGCGGATGTCAAACAGACGCTGCTGGATCATTTCCAGATTCTATTTTTGCAGCAGCTCTTATATCCATCTCTACTGGAATCTTCGGATGTAGATGGAGGCTCTTCAGTAGCGGTGCTGACATATGTTCGGCAAATACTAGTAACATTGGATCATCCAGAATTCGTTCACCTGGTATTACAATACCTCTTAGCATTACCGCAAGAAGTCGGGATGGAGATGTCGGTTGTCTCACTGTCACATTATGCGGCCAACAAGCGGAAATCGCTGTTATTATTGGCCAAAACGACAAATGAAGAAGACGATGCCAGCCCGGATCTATTCAATCTGGCTGATTTAGTCCAAAGCAGCATTCGGTCGAGTAATGTACAGACTACAATTGCTGCTTTGAAGCTCATGACCATACTGCTACACAAAGATCACAAGTACGCTCTCAATTCGATTATCAACACCGAACGACCACTCCAGGAAAGCACTCAAAGAACGTATGGTGGCCTCAATGCGGAAGTTCAAGCATATATTACCGTAGCTGAGGACATTGCTGGCGAGACTGGTCTTGACGAAGCCTATGAGAGCCACGTCAAAGATGCCCAACGACATGTAGAGCTTCACTGCTGCTCAACTCCTCTCCTGACCTTAGAAAGTCTTGGAATACCATCTATGAATGCACTCTCCAACGCAAATGCAAGTAACGCTACAAATGCTCCACCACACGCTCTCCAACATGGCGACCTCTTCATCACCCAAATACTCTCGCTTGTCGAAAACTTCCTCACCAACAACGTCGAGCTCAACCTGAGTCTGACCGAAGTCATCCTCACTCTCGCATCTTGCCCCCAACTTCGCCTGGAAGACTGGGCCGCCGTTGATCCACAGCAGTACCACTTCACCGAATCTGCCCCAGCCAACGACGATGGCGATCTCACTGATCTCCAACGTCTTCAACTTGCGCGCCGCCAACCCACTTGGTCGCCGAAAGCAACTCCCCTCCTGCTCAATACCTTCCACCGCCTCGCTACCAACCTTACATCCCTCCGCCCCCTTTTCCCCTCCCTCTCGCAGCTCATCAACACCCGCAAGCAAGCATTCCGCCTTCATGACGAAATCTCTGAAGCCATCATCGCCAGTCCCGCCTCCCGGCCACCTCTCCCATCTACACCTTCACGTAACGAATTCCCAGCCACGCCAACTCCCTCGCGGTCCCTCGGTGAGGCGCTACAGTCACGCCTCTTCCCTGGACGCACCGCCGACTCTTCACCCAGATCCGACTCACCAAGAGGACTTTCGCCGCGAGGACGCACGCCTGCCCGTCCAGACCTGCGCGTTGGTCCAACAAGTTCGCCAAGCCCAGGGCAGCGCGCAGCAAGTTTCTTTGGCAGTCCAGCAGCCGGGCACGCAGGATCACCAGCAAGGACGGTGAGTGGGGAGGCAAGGCCGGTGGTTGTGGGGCATGCGCCGGAGGAGTTGTTGAGTGATATTATTGAGGGGGCAAATTCGGAGTTGTTGGGGAAGAAGATCATGTTTCCGCTCCAAAGCACTGGCAAGGTACAAGAAGGTGATGTAGCTGAAGAGTCAGAGGTGGGAGAGGAGGATGAAGAGAAGGAGACTGGACCAAAGATTGAGGTCAGTTTGAGCCATGTGTTGACGAATATTGTGATTTTACAAGAGTTTATACTCGAGCTGGCGGCGGTGATGCAGGTGCGCGCAAGCTTATTCGGGGAAGTCGTGTTTGCTTGAGATTTGCGCGATGGCAGCTTTGTATGCTGCTTTGATACCCATATAGAATTGAAGCTGTGCAGAAGATATCACTCGAATCTGTAAGTCTACGGATATATGCAAGAAATGGACGATATCGTGAATATCGAATCTGGGGTATATATTTGATCGATTCATACGTTCCATTTAGTTGTTGTTTCCCACATACTCTGATATTTTCCAGCGAATGCGAAAAGTCCCATCGAGTGCGATAATTCCCATTGAATGCGATACTACTCATCAGGTCTAATAGGTCCCATCGAATGCGATGTCTCCCATCGTAGCTGAAGAATACAAACAATGGACCGCTGCTACATATCCGGGGCAGGGGATAAACAAAAGTTACAACATCAACTTGGCCATTGTTGTAACTTGTATATCCAAGTCTAACTTATTAGCACTTACGTATCGAACTATGCGGGGGTTTCAAAGTAAAAGCCTTTCGCCTTGCCAAACATTAATACTGACGAGAAAAAAGTGAAAGCACGACAGAGGTTAATATCAAAAGCTCGTCATTTGTTCCGACTTCACCCGCGACCAACCAAATGCCAGCTCCGATGGCCCGACGTTGATGCAATGGGAGCTGCAGGTCCAAGTTTAAAGGATCTGCGCATTGCTTGTCGTCCTGTTGTTGTCACCAAAATCTTTACAACTCCGTCACATGCCCTTTCCAATTCCTACTGCGCCTGGTCCAGCCCTTCACCAGTTCGCATCTCCTAAACGCGACTGGTTGTTCGCCCTACCTGGTTCCGTTGTCGGCCCTCCAATGCTTGTGCTTTAGAGCTTGTGAGCTGAAGAGCCCAGGGGCGGAAGACCTTCACGATGAGGCTGTTGAACTGCCAAATAGTATTGATACTACACGAAGTAGAGTAGAAAGGTCGCGTGTTGAGCAAGGAACTTAGTTCGCGTGCCCAAGAGGCCTCCCTCTAGGAGTAGCAATGGCAGTAGCCGGTTGGCCGGAAACGAAAAGTATTGATCGTGGAAAAGCATACCATTACCCCGGCTGCCGCACTTAGTCTCTCTCGACCTTGGATGCAGCTTGTCAGTTTCCACCAACCCTCCCGACCGAGGCAAAGGTTCATTTCGACCCAAGTACCGCCGGCGCACTTTTTTTTGTACTTCCGAAACAAAATCTTGGTTCTATTCTTCTCTTCTTCTAATACATCAACTTCTTTCATTTGGCAGTGTGTCCTGTTTGGTGTTCGTTACTCTCCACTCCGTCCGTTCTTAAAGCTCCAGTCGCATCGTGAACCCCTTGTCAGCGAGCTTGTACAGCTACAAACCACAATACAATTGAACAGTCACTATTCGTTTTTGAGACTGGTGACTTTGTCCCCTCGATCCTCGTAGCTTGGAAACGTAAAAGAAATCGCCATGTCGAAAGAAACAAGAGCTCCCGCTTCGGCGGCGACCAATCTTATAGGTATTACAACCAGAAAAGAGCTCTGAAGCATCATACTAAAAGTGTTCTCAGCCGGTGGAGGTGCTGGAATGATGGAAGCTCTCATATGTCATCCTCTAGGTATTTCTTACAAGCCAACAACCAAAACTGTTATTAACAGAATGTCTAGATACAATCAAAGTCCGCATGCAGCTATCACGACGTGCGCGAGCTCCTGGTGTACGTAGAATCCCACCCTAATGATCAGACGAGTCGCGTAGAGTTCAAGGAGAACCACCTAGATTCGAAGCCCTTCTGGACTGTTTAAAATCGGAAGCTAATATTCAAGCTAGGTAAAAGCGCTTGGATTCATAGGAACTGGTGCCTCGATTGTAAAGAGAGAAACCGCGCTTGGTCTATACAAAGGTCTCGGAGCTGTTCTGACGGGTATCGTACCGAAGATGGCTATTCGATTTACCTCGTACGAGCAATATAAGCAATTACTGGCAAAAGATGGAATGACGACGGCTGGTGGTACTTTTATTGGTGAGTTTGTCTTGACGTTCAGTCGTAGGAGCAACGAGGTTGAAGATTGATCATTTCCGAGACCTTAGACCAGCTTTTCTGTTTCAAGTCATACGTTAGAAGATGCTAATTCATTGGATAGCCGGTCTCGCAGCAGGTGTCACAGAAGCAGCGTTAGTGGTAACACCAATGGAAGTCATCAAAATCAGACTTCAAGCTCAACAGCACTCCATGGCTGATCCTCTCGACATTCCGAAATACCGCAATGCCGCACACTGTTTATACACCGTAGTCAAGGAAGAAGGCCCTATGACATTGTGGCGAGGAGTGTCACTTACAGCATTAAGGCAAGGCACAAACCAAGCTGGTATGCTTTATATGAACACTTTTCAATCAGATTACAGCACTAACCCGTATACAGCTAACTTCACTGCCTACTCTTACCTCCGAACGAAATTAGCAGAGCACCATAAAGGGGAAGCTATTCCTGGATGGCAAACATCCATTATAGGACTCATTTCCGGTGCAATGGGTCCCTTCTCCAATGCTCCCATCGACACCATCAAAACCCGTCTCCAAAAAGCCACCGCTCAACCAGGCGAATCAGCCGTCAAACGAATCGTCAATATCGCGTCAGATATGTGGAAGACAGAAGGTGTACAGAGTTTCTACAAGGGAATCACACCCCGAGTGATGCGTGTTGCTCCAGGCCAAGCAGTTACCTTCACCGTGTACGAATATGTTCGAGCAATCTTGGAAAAGACAAAAGAAATGCCGATCGCCGACAAGTTTGAGGAATAAGCTTCCATAACGGACTGGCTACCAGATTTCATATTCTCATTTTTCATGTTGAAAGCATTTTGAACTGGTGTTTGGCCATGCAGGACTCTGAACGATTCAAGAGACCTAGCATTACTGTGTAGAGAAAATCTGGGCAGCATGATATACGTGCTGCTACATAGCTTTGGCGATTCGGATCTGTGTATTAATTGATATCCTATAAAACATCAATTCAAACTAAGCTTTCGACACGACTTTTCTCACTGTGTCCAAATCCAGCTCCCCCTTCTTACCCCAGCCGCCCTGTCCACTCTTGACTGTAGGTCTGAACTCTTCATACATATGAAAGGCTGCTTTATTCAAGTCCTCAAGACCATCTGAACTCCAGCTCTGCAGACTTTCTTCAAACACTTTCCTCACGTCCTCATACCGATCACCAAACTTCTTGCTCAGCAACTCCTCCTTCGCAGGCTTCATATCGCTCTTCTTCAGCTTGAAATGCATGACCTCCAGACGCTCAGATTTTGCTGACTTTTTGGTCGAGTCTTTCTCATCTTTATCCTTCTCTTCAATCACGCCGATAGATTTGCCTTTAGCCACTGCACAGAGTCGCGCAACTGAGGTTCCGGCGCTCAGACATGTGGACCAAGGTAGATCCGGGTGGACTTTGTGTGCTACACATGCGCCCCATAGCTGAAGGACTGGAGAGCGATTGATCAAAACAACCGAGGAGGATGATTTTGATGGAGTCTTTTGCCGCTTCGAAGTTGTAGTTGATTTTGCTTCAGAGGTATCAGGTTCCTTGCGTTTGCGAGAGACGTTGGCTGGAGTTTTTGTCTTTGCTGGAGCTTTCGATGCCTCAGCCTTTGAGGCGGCGGACCTAGTTGTGACCATGATTTCGAGATTTTGGAGAGTGTACTTGACTAAGTTTCGATTCTACCGGTTGTTTGTTATGTGGCAGGTGGTCAAACATTCGTGAGTGACGTAGAGGTCACAACACAAGGGATATCTCGGAGTTAGCTCCGGGAATTTCAGAGTCAGTCCACGCTTTCATTTTTCGTCTCATATTTATGTAACTTTCAATAGTTGTGTTTTAGCAAAATGAGAACTCCAGAGAAATGCATTACAAGCATGTGGAATATGTGGTTGAATGGTACAACAATCATACACGATCAGCAAGTTCTTGTCAAACACTGGACTTTCATGAGCTAAATTGATATAGGTTGTTAATAAAATACCAATGAGAATTATGCGTTATTACCACTACCTTATAAACCAGGATACGCCCTACATCTATACTCGGTACTGCCGCCACCGAACTTTTGCACCATGAACAAATCAATCCATTTTAGACTGGGTTGTTGATGTCTGTCAATCTTGTCTCCTCCTCGAGACTGAAGCCTCGAAGCGCGGATGAGACACTAGTTACCTTCAAAGACGACTGGAATCAAGTTCTGCGGGGTCAGGCATCCATTTTCGACGCTTCGCAGGTCTCTCGCCGTCTTCATCATTCTCGTTCTGTTCAGAGCGTGCAGCAATATCGAGACCTCTTGTAGCATAGGGAGCAGCCTCTGCACCAGTCGAAATCGCAGGTGAGGAAGCTCGTGCAGCGTCATCTTCCTTGACCTTGGCAAGCCATTGGACTTTCTTCCACCTGGAAGTGCCAGTGAGACTCAATCCACGAGCTACAAGCAGAGCTTTGATCTCCTTGATTGTCTTATGTGCATAGGGATCAGATAAATCATCTTTGCTGGGGCGAGAAGTTTTGTTTAGTCGCGGTCTTAGAGTTTCGGCACGTGTTGGACTTGCTGCGAGAGTCGTAGATATATTTGCTTGCTTACCAGCAGACTGAGGTCGTGGTGGAGTGGTTGGTTTGGCGATTTCATACCCAGTGCTATCATCAAAAAAGTCCTTCTCACTCCAGTTATCTTTGAAAGGTTCGTTTTCGCCGTCAAAGTACCCAGAATTGTCGGGGGCATCGGCCTCTTCGCCTTCTCGTATGATAGATTCCTCTTCAAGTTTAGTAGTCTCCGCCTCTTGGAGCAAAATTATCTGTTCTCGTATCCATCTGATGAGCAGCGAGTGGCCATATTCAGATACACCAGGCTTTCGCAGGCTGTGATAAAGCAGATACTCGATGAAAGTCAGCTTTTCTGACTGCTCTTTGGGGTCTTTCAAAAAGTATTTGAACGATATCCTGTTCGTTGTTGAAGAACTGGAAGATCCTAAAAAGCCGCCAGTTTCGCGCGATCTACTTGCAAGATACGGCCATAGTAGACGACCAAACTCTGGCGTTTTTTCATCTTTTGCGTTCCTGGCCTCCGTAGCAGATTCTTCTCTCACTTCGTGCTGCGGCTTTTGGGAATCTTGAGCTTTGAACCCTTCCTCGTAAACCCCTAGAATGTTCGTGATTTGCCTTGGCAGCGGACCTTTGTCTCCTGGTTCCAGATATCCCTTGAAACTTTCAATCGCTTCTGGGCTGTCTTGGTTCCTGATGTTTTGTTGGAATGTACGGAATTGCATCCAATCCCCTAGCTGACGCATGAATACTCGCCATTCGGCAGAATCACCTTGCTGCCAATATGGCAATACGTATCCCCATTTGTCTTCATAACGATGTTGCAAGACAGTCGCATACAGCTGGAGTGGGTGTGAAGGTCTACCGCCTTCGCTCAACAGGATATGATATGCTTCACCCTCCTGTTGCTCTTCTAACTCCTTCACAGATAGCTCAGATTTGTCAAGCTTTGTTGCGTTCTTTGTATTTCCTTTACCCAGTCGAGATGACCAAGCTTGCTGCAATTCCGCAGAAAGGGTTGTTCGTTTGATAGTCGACGTGACTGATATGTCAACTTCCTTGGTGAAGCGCTGCGCTTCTTCATCATCGTCCGACACTGCCGACCTGGTTCCAAAAAATTAGTTTATGATAACACGTTGAATATGGTATAATTAAAACTTACCTTTTGTGTTCGTGGTGGATTTCCGACATACTTGTCCCGCAAACTTCAAAATTTAATCTCTGGAATGCTTTATTGTACTGCAAATTTCCAAGTGAGTTGATACGGTGTTCAATTAAAGAAGTTTGAACTTGAAAAGTGCAAGTGAAAGAACGCCGGAAATGGTCGAACAAGGCTGAAAGCAGCGATAAGGCTGGATGGGCGCGCTAGCGCACCACGCGATCACGCTAGCCCCATGCGACGCTAGTAGCTGCACGCAACGCTAGTCGACCAGCGATGCGGGGACCCCTGTACAAGCATCGTCATCACTCCATAATAACATGACTATTATTCTGGATGGAAGAAAAATATGTGAGTAGGAATCGGGAATTCGTGAATTCATTACTATCATAACAAGTATTGTAACATTGACGTCCACCCCAATGCATGTTGATTTCTCTTCGAGTCATGTTGATTTAGTTGTGCTTGACGTAGTTGTTGAAGAGGCTACCCAAGACGCCGGGCTTTGAATGTGTAGCATCTTGTTTATGGTCATCGACGCTTCCCTTTCCATCGTTCACTTTTCGAAATCCCTGATAGCGTTCGATGGACTGTTCTTTGTTAGTTCGTGGCAGAGTCAAAGAGGTGTGACAACACTTACGGAGCGGCGACGTGAAGACTCTTCGGCTGGAGCAGTAGATCCCACGCCTTGTTGCTGTTGTTGTTGTGCGTTGTCAGACATGATGTTTGAGGTTGATATATCGGCGTTGGTGAAATTGATTTGAGGTAGTTATCAGTAGGTAGTAGATGTGTAGATGTGTAGATGAGAGATGAGGTTGAGAATCGTTGGACTGAACGGGCATGTATGCACTTATGAAGGCAACTCGACTGTCAGCTGCGTTGTAAGCATTCTGTAAGCTACGATCCATGAAAGGGTTCAGTCTCCTGATGCTCGCTTTGTTTGATGCGCTAACCATGCTAGTGATGTTGTGTAATCCATATGATTGGTATGATTGAATTCTTTGGCGATTCGAAATGAGGCCTCGATCTACAGATATTCCCCACTTAAGCTCAAAAAGTTATAGTGTTCTATCTTCGGTTTCGATGACCAGTTGGATTTTACATCATTGCCTATCAATTGGAGATAAGCCTTGTGCGATCTCAATATCCTTATGTCGCATCCCCAGTGATGATTCGCTAACCTCGCTCTATGTGGTGGTCATGACGCCTTGAACTATTATTAGTAGGGATAGTGCATAGACATCGGAATTTACTCCTAACACATTCCCCAGGATAAGATCATCGGGCTGCTGACGACTTGAATATGCCATCGTCAAGGACTGGAGTGCAAGTGTTTCTTGCTACCTGTTAGGACTAACGACAACATGCCAACCATTTGCACGAGTCAATTACACGTGCTCATCACAACGGACAATTATTGATGTGGTAAGCAAGGGAAGCGCGATTGGGTGGCATGAAATTTAACTCGGCTATTTTCACGTTAGGAAATCAATAGTCACCAAAGGAGAGGAACACACAAGTATTGATCAAATCAGTATTTGATATTGAAGCTATTTGAGAAATATGGCATCGAGATGTCCATAAGAGAAGAGAAATTATCCAAGTACTCGCACCACAGCAGACCCAGTGCCATCTTACTCATATATCCTGACACTGTTGATGAGCCAGTACACATCAGTGAAAGCTCCTGGGTTGTTGGTCACATACTCGTCGCAAGTAGGCGCGAGCTTACTGCAAACTGGGTTGCTTGACCAAACTCCACCAGCCCAAGCTCCACAGAAATCAGTGTTAATGATAACTTGCAAGTCCTTGAAGTGACTGGTGACGGCATTAGTTGCGAAAACAGCATTGGGGGTTCCCCAAGTGCTGCCGGTGCTTACGGTTGGGTTGGACAGAGAAGCTGCTGCGATATCAGCAGGAATCTTGTCCCGAGGGAAGAACCAGATTTTGATACCATCTGGTTGGATAAGAGTTGCGAAGACACCGCCTCCGTTATTGTTGAAAGCGGTGCCATAAGAGCCAGCCGAGGGAACATCTTGAATACCGCAGCCAGAATTTGTTGGCTGGTCGGAAGCAGTGACGTCGCAGTTGGCAGTTACTATCTTACCTTTCATCGAGGCCTGGGTCTGGGTATCGTTGCTGAGCTTGATACCGGAGGTGGTATGCAGAGTATAGCTGTTGGCATCTGCATTGTTGACACCTTCGAGAATATCAATCTCGCCAGACTTTGGCCAATCCGCGCCAGTACCAAGAAGCCAGAATGCTGGCCAAGATCCACAAACAGGGGCAGGCATGTGCAGAATGTCTACGATGACAAGGCCGAGGTTGACTTTTGGCTTGCTCTCAATTCTGACTGATTGTCTGCCATTGGGAGCCTTGTTCACGGAGTCTACAGTCAGTAAGATGGGGTCTGTTGGGCCAGCATTTGGCACACCTTGAGCAAAGCCAGCGAGAGTACCGTTGGCCGTTTGGGCATCAACATACTGGACGTGTCCATTGGTCGGATCAGGTCCAGAGTAGAAGTTCCACTCATCGAAGAAGTGGAGGCCAGAGAGATCATACTTCATCTGAAGCATGGTATCGGTAGGAAGTGCTAATGCACGCTGGATGAACGTGCTAAGAATGATTAGCGCGTGGATGAGATGCATCGTGAGTACCAGCATCTTGTGATAAGATATCGTGCGGAAGTTAGAGATTTTGCTTGAAGTCGATTGCTGAATTGGGCCGCTTTCAAACGTTCTTTGGACAAGTCGCTGTAAACGATTTGATCTGACATTGCTAAGATAACGATTGCAACGTCTTAAATGCTTTCGAAGAAGAGATATATAAAAAGATAGTATCATCAGTGCTCTCCTTTACTTGCGTGACTAGAGTCTTTATAGCCAGCACAAACAAAGAAATTCAGCGTCTTACATCGTCTTTTGGTAGATTGAGACAAAGTCTTTGTGTGTATCGTAGCTGACAGCCTACAGGTGCGCGATGAGAGAATTCGATACCGCAACAGTAAAACTCGTTAGGTCTACTTCTCTTTACTATGATACCGTTCTTCTATCTTCCCACAGTTTTTGTCGATCTATCCCGGCGAAACTCAAAATTAATTGCATGGTCCAGTCTTCGCCATTTGAAACTGCCTGCCTTTGCCTGCCATAGGATATATACAGTACTTTTCTTTCCATGATGATCAATCAACCGGTAACAAGCATTGAAATAGACGAAATGATTCTGACGGACGGACCGTTATGTTCGCTCAGTCCGCAGGAATGAAGTAGCGATCGCTGAATAGCCACATTTATTGTATCACAGAAATATCTACCGGAGATGAGTATCAAGCAATTCCTATCTCCTGCCAGAACTTCCATATTTCTGCAGCCACTTCGTCCGACATTGATATGGGAAGCTCGTGTCCGACCTTGAATAAAACCATCTTGACGTTCTGCTCACCCAGCGCCTCTTTGATATCAGGCTCTGTATCTTCTCTGACAATCTGAACATCATCTTCTCCCAGTAGGACGGCAACTTTGCGTCCAACAAGTCCATGATCATCTTCACCCACAGCTTCCAACCGTTTCCTGATCTGAGCCCAGCTTTGATGTTGACCGGAGAGAGGCGCATATTTCATTGAGCCTATCAAAGCGCTGGGGAAGCCTTGATTGTTATCAACCTGCCATTTCATTGCATGAAAGACTCGCAGTAGTGCCTCTTGACCATTACTTTCGGAGGGAGTTTTCTGCTCAACCATCTCTGGTTGTACCTCTGTTGTGCGAGTTATGGGTTTTTGCTTTTCAGTAGAACTGCGAATGAGTCGCCGCAGTAATGAGCTTGGTAAGATGCTCTCGGCGATAGACATGAACCTGCGCATCATGCTTATGCGATGTCCTCTGATAAGTCCAGCTGGGGCTATTAGAACTAGAGACTTTACTGGTAAAGGAAAAGTTGCAGCAAAGTTCACAGCTAGAGCACCTCCCATGGAGTAACCGATTAGCGAGAATGCATTCACTCCTGTCCATGGGAGAGTGGATGAAGCCAGTACGCTCAGTATTTGAGTCATGTATAGGTGAGATGAATGGACAACTCCAATTGGTGTATCCGAGAAGCCTCTTCCATACAGATCTGTTCAAGTTAGTCTTAGAGCTTTCAGTCTCAGATAACGTCAAACGAGCTGCATGGAAACCAAATTTCCCGAGTCTTTGGGCTTGATCGCCTAACAACTTACCAAAGAGCATCACTCGACATCCTTTCTCAACCAACTTTTTAGCTAGATCTACCAGTCCCACAGAGGGTATGCTGATTCCGTGCACTAGCAACACCTTCGGTCCATCCTCCGGACCAAACTCGTACACCCTGCAGTTTCCATATGGTGTACTGACAGTGCGTGCACCAGGTAGTGCATTTGGTGGGTAAGCAAGGTCAGAGATCTCGCTTGCACTCAATGTCGTTATCTTCGTCTCCAGTGGTGAAGGGGAGATGGCTACGTAAGCTGCTTGACGGAGTTGGACGTTTCGAGCATAGGTGAAGCCTAGCACGGCTGAGGCGACGCCTATTGTGGCTGTTGACAGTGATAGATATGACGGCATGATGATCTGCTCAAAGAACACGATGGTTCACCGGATTTAGTTTACAAAGATTCGTAGTTTGGAAGTGCGAAAGTTGCGTGTAGCTTTGATTATTGTGCTGGATGTAGGGTTTCGGCATTCAACTTCGTCTCATCGTGGTGAGAGTTCAGGGCGGAACTAAGCATCCTTAACTAATTCTAATTCACCCAATGCACCCCTGGGAACCTAAACGAAATATTTTCAGCGAATCTGTCGTTCAAGTGTTTTCTGAGTAAAATGATCAAGTTCCTAGCGTCATAACTGTCAGGATTATTGGGTCAAAAACAGAAGAATTGGTTACTGAATTATTACGACATTACGTATATATATTTGACAATAACGAGCCAACAGAATAACTGTTTTGATCCTATCAGCTGTGATAGTTCCCCCATCCTTTATTCAATTACTCTACCGAGTGCTACATTTCTAAAGAGGGCTTTGACTTCTAAACCGACTATCGGATACGCAGAGATATACAGCATCTTTCACTTGGTAACAGAAGCTGTATGCCGACAACGACGAAAGAGGGCTCCATTTTATGTTGGAAGGTGATCTAGCCAAGTTTCCTTTCATGGAGGAGTTTCTAGACCTTGGCTTCGAAGAGAGATGGATTAACTTGGGCGGTTAGTCTGAAGTACTTGTCATAAGATTTTCAAATTCCAGTATTTCCTCGAACCTGGATGCTATAAAAGCAGAATATGTACAATCAGCCAAAAGCTTTCTGCTCAAGGGCACTCTTTATTGCAAACTAAAACGGTGTTGGAGCCAGTCCAAAGTGAAGCATAACAATTACGTACAGATGTGACAAGCAAGGTCTTGAATTCCATTGGCCGTATTGGAACCTCTCTCTCCAACGCCCCTTGATCGTCTGTTGCGTTGATTTTCATCCTCGCAAACTTGGTTACAATGGGCCTTGGAGGCTTTGCAGTTGCTCTTATCGCAACATTCTCCAAATTTATGATTGCAGCAATTCGCTGCTCCTACGAGAAAGTCAGCGTTTTTTAATGCCATGTTGAACATCATCCAGAGCATCATGCTCAATTTACCCGCGAGAGAAAAGTTGATACCCACTGCGAGTAATACTGAAATGGTTGAGTAACGCATTCTATAGGAAGGATTTATGGAAGCAGTAGTCAGTTATATGGTAGGAGCTGAAGCGAATAATCGAGGCATTGATGGTCTTTGGCGGAGGAGATAGCTTATAAAAACCAGAAGTTTGCGGGAATATTGGCGGAATTGCATACCTATTTTGGGTCCATTATATCTTGCTGAAGATCTAATTGTTCGAATGCTGAAGGATAGTGGACATGCGTAATCGTACGTCCTACTTGATCCTTCTGCCACCAAGACGCATCCTTCGGAGCCAATGTCCTTGAAACCTTGATATCGGAATCATCCTGAAATGGTAGTTTTGGTAGAAGAGAAATGCAGATGAGCTTTTAAAAGAACGTAGTACTTCTATTCAAAGTATTGTTGAAAATTTGATAAAGTCCAACTAATCCTCTACTCCTATGCTCCAGAGTCACCTAAACCTGCTAGAATTCTTAAAAATATTCTTATCATAGCATGCTAAGATAGGGATATGCAATATCATACTCATATCTCGACTTGATTGTTGCATTAAATATCAGAAGTAGTCGAAATCTGAGATCTAAAGCACCTTGCAAATTCATTATACACCGAGAGCTTAAAGAAGTAGAACATTTCGAGTGATATGGTGCTAGATCAGCACTTCTGTGAGTAATAAGTTAAGGAGACTTGGCCTCTTTCGGTAGACACGCAATAATATGCAAAATCTATATCATTACTCATTCATGCAGTCTGATCACAACCAAAACTGACATCTACAACGCTAAACCCGTATTTCCAAAACTAATGTACAGAACTACTCTAACATCAAGTTAGGAAACAGACAGTAATTCGCCACCCACCGCATTCGCTTATTTCAACTCCATCTTCTCCCCGTCATTCGGCCAATCAATCAAATCCATCCCACAAACCCGATACCGTCGATCTTTGTATGTACTATACATCTTCTCCCACACAAATCCCTGATCCTCATCCTTCGGCCTCAAATCCACAATCTTCTGATATGGCACGTCATACTGCGCGCCTGGCAATTGTGTGTCATCTAGCTGCATAAACGCTGTACTCTCCGAAAAGGCGGTTGCGTTGAACCTCTCCCCTACGGCAAGCGGCGCACGTACTTGTTCGACGGTTTTGTACAGTGTTGGCTTGAAGTCGGGATCTGTCTCTACGAGCAGTGGCTCCGAGTTGGGGAATTCGGCTCGCAGAAGCTCCATGTCGGATTTGTGGAATGGTTTACGTGCCGCGAGGGACGAGTATGTTTCCTTTGAGGGCGCGATGAGGAGCATGGATGGAGATGCTTGTGAGAGGGGTGGATAGGCGGAGAGCGTGGAGAGGGAGAAGTAGGCGAGGATGGAGTCGAGAGGGCGCGCGTTGAGGACGAGAGATGGGGAGGGGAGGACCATGATGCGGTCGTAGCGGGTAAGGGAGAAGATGCTGGCGAGGGAGTAGGAGCTGGGTTCCGTTACTGATGTTATTAGTACGTGACCATACAAAAAATAGCTAGAATCGTACCGTTTGCTCCTTTTTCTACAGGACTGACGGGCACGAGAATGGTGCCGTATTGTCGGCTGGCTTTCTTCAGCATGCGTAGACTGATATCTAGGTCGCCGTTGCGTTCTGGTACTTCTTGTCCACTTTCTCGTTCTTCTACCCATGATTTGGGGAAGAGTAGGAGCTTTGGAGCTGGACTTCGAAGCCGATGTAGTTCATGGAAAAGTATCAAAGCATGGCATAGCTGCTCTGGACCGGTCGCCAATTGAGCATGCGCCAACTTGCTCCAGTCAAATGCCTTGGGCTCATGCCAATGTATCTGCTCTTGTAGCCTGCCCAGTGGCCTCGATAATCGTGATCTTGAATTTGTATACTCGATGGTCGGTACTGGATTGGAATTGTGTCTCGGCGAAGGCTGTTGAGGTCGTAACGTGGCATGAAGTTGCTCTAATGATTGTTGCTGTAATATGTATCCCGCTAGGAACAGTAAAAATGTGAAGCTGACTATAATAAAAGAAGAGATAGCGATCGAAACCTGCGAGCTCGTTAACAAAAGCTTCCCCATTATGATGGATGTCGTATATTTCGTGATTCTCTCATGAATGTTGGTGGTTGTCTCAACTTCACCTCGTTGTTGGTAAACTGTCATTGCTAGGGCGATCGAACCCCTGCCTCTACGGGAACACCCGACACTAACCATATCAGACATCGCCCCAAATTTTCTCCCAAGCTCCCCTCGACTCTTCCACCATCTTCAAACTCTCTTCCCTCGCCCACCAAGAACCTACTTTCTCCAGTAATACAACTCGAAGCAAGACAATGACAACAGCAACCCACCGCGCCGACGCAACCGCCCTCCTCGACGAACGCGGCTACTCCGGCCCCCTCGTTCGTGGCGGCAATCCCGCGCACCTAATCGAAAAAGCAGTGCGCGACCGCATTACCAGCTCTCTCTACTGGCTCGAGCAATGCTACGGTCTCAACGCCGCGACTCTCTGTGACCGTGCAGCCGAGCTCACAGCCGTCGGCGGAACATATGGAGGTGTCGGGAAACCAACGCCATTTCTTTGTTTGGCGTTCAAGATGTTGCAGCTTGTGCCTGAGCGCGATGTAATACTTGCATATCTAAATTGGAGAGACGATGAATATGAGAAGGAGGAAGAGGATGGTGAGGAGGTAAAAAAGGAGGAGAAGGAAACTGGTGATGTGGTGAATGGGAGTAATGGGAGGGACGGGGAGTTCAAGTATCTGAGGGCTTTGGCAGCGTTTTATATTCGACTGACGTGGGAGCCGGTGGAGATATACAAGACGCTGGAGCCGTTGTTGGCGGATATGAGAAAGTTGAAAAGACGGACTAGGGAGGGCTATGCGTTGACATATGTGGATCAATTTGTGGACGATTTGTTGACAAAGGACCGCATATGTGCAACAAGTTTATGGAAGCTGCCGAGCCGGACTATGCTGGAGGATTTGGATCTACTGGAACCGCGAGAATCACCGCTGGGCGAGGAGTTGGAAGAGTTGGAGCGGGAGCAAGAAGAAAAGATGGATGAGAGTGAAGAGGGCCAATATACTTCGGACGATGGCGACGACCGGAGTCGTGATCGTAGTTACAGTCGAAGCCAAAGTCGCAGCAGAACTCCAAGTAGGAGTCGAAGCCGAAGTCGAACACCTAGATCTCGGAGTAGATCTCGTAGATCGGATTATTCAGAAGATTGAAGTATTGACAGATTTGCATTCCCTCTATTTACTGTTCAAACTCCTGGCACCAGCTCTAATCTTTAAACAATTGAAAAAGTAAGAAACTCATTAACTCCTTACAGCGCACTTTTGACCGCAATAGTTAAACCTTTAGTGGCCACCCGTTGTTGGCAGACCAAGGAACACCTTGAATGAATCGTAGATCAACCACTGGGCTCCCGTGAGCGTACCAATCATGAGGATACGAACTGGCAAGCCATTGAAGAGGCCACGGAATCCGATGTTACCGTATATTCTGGATATAGCCTGTAGGGCACCTTCGCCAGCTTTTCGGTCACTGTTCAATTTGGAAACCATGACATCTGGATAAAAAGTCAGTAATCATACACCCTTCACATCAAAACAAAACCTACCAGCTGGATGCGATACTGCAGCACTGCCAATACCAGCAATGTAGCCTCCCAGGAAGGATACACCAGTCTGCTGAAGCGACGTAAAGCTGTCCTTTGGCTTCCCGAGTCCCTTGTAAATCGCTTCGACCGCCTTCTCAAATGTCGCAAACTTGACCTATTTTATCGTCAGAACCTTTCACTCTCACTATTCAGCTACACATACCATAGTATACGGCACCTGTCGCGCCCAAAGCGGATACAATCCCTTATACAACCTATCCCCAATTAGCACAGACCCTTCACCACCATCTCGTTTCCACTCACCCAGCAACACCCTCCTTAGCCACAATCTTCCCCATCCCCTCCCTCATCGTCCTCGCAAAAGGTGGCAACGTAGTCTGCATCCTAACCTTAACCGCCTCAAACGGACAAAGCGCCAAATCCGCAATAAACTCCGCACTAGCGCTCGCACCAAGATACACCACCGTCTGATTCAAGTTTGGGAACAACTTCTCCCCATATCCATATTTGAACACCTCATAAAGTCCATATTTACCAGCTCCTTGAAACGAGTAGCCGACGAACGTGGGAGACCATCCGAGGAAGATTCCGCGGACACCGTCTTGCGCGATGATGGTGCGCCAGCCTTGCAGGTTGGAGGTGTAGAGTTTTGGGTCGACTTGGCGGCGGGTTTTGACGAGATCGAGGGGTGTTACGGCTGTGTGGGTTGGACCGCATGCTGGTGGTTGTTAGTAGGATGGTCGGGAGGGTGGAAGGGTGAATGTACCGATTATACCACCGAGCGTGCATGCGGCGAAGTAGGTTGGTGAGAAGAGTTCGATTGAGCCGCGTTTGGGGACGGCTTTTTTGATTGAGTCCGTCATTGTTGTTGGCGGTGAGTGGAGATTGGTTTTGTGGTGTTGTTCTTGGAGTTGCGAGGCGCGATAACAGATGCTAAAATGGAGGGCTGGTAGCTGAGCTTAACGCAGGGAACGGTTAGTTTACAAGAATCACTTGGTCACTCGTGTAGCAATCAACGACAATGAAGCAGCAGAGGTATGGGCTAAGAAGCAATTGGCACTGGAAATTGTTGAAAAAGATAAAGTCTTGGGAGTTGTTGCAAGCAACGAGCTCATTCAGAAGCAAGGCTGGGTTACGTGGGGCCACGCTATCATCCCTGCTGAAACTCCGAGCCTTCCGTCCAATGATGACGTCGATTTTGCACTTGTCCTTTCTTGACTAAGCGGCTCTAAGCAAGGTCATATCTCGGGAGTTCTCCGAGTTGATCGTCTATCAAATGTGTTGTGCATAGATCAACACGTCGCTCGTGTGAGGCTAGTTCTGTAAACAACATCGAAGCAGAAAACAAAAAAGCAGGTACGGCAGTAGACAGAGTATCACTTAGCTTCAAGGAAATATGTATTAAATCATCAACGTGTCATTCCCCATTCGCTATCCATATGTCGACTCTTCCACGAGTTGATCAATGCTATAAGATATTCACGATCCCAGTTTTGCAAATCGCACCTACAAAGTGCCTAAATACATCCCTAGACAAGGCAATTCTTTCTTCCCCATGCACGTCAACTCCTTGATTCTTCAATGCGTGCACAAATAACCGGCCCGAGTTTGCAAAAAAGGACCGTGACAATGCGTGTATGCTGTGCTTGTAGCTGTCATGAACATTAAGCATAGAAGCAAGGTCGAGTCCACATGCTCAGATCTTTGCTCCTTCGCGATGATGCTGAAAATGCTGAATTGTCCGAGTCAATCGGATAATCTCCAACGGGAGACAATGGAATGGCTGATGGCATGAGAGAATGAGACGATGCCGGAGGCTAGAGAATGATGCAGTGCTTTCTTGCTGAAAGACAATCGTTCATGGACCGCGTCGAATTCGCCTATTTGGAATTGGAGACTTGGGCGCATCTTTTTCAGTTGAGCTTTCCGCGACAGCTAATTTTGGTGCTGACGCTGGTTCTGGGTCTGCGTCCGTCATCGTAACATCCTTGACATCCGGGAGCTCTGTAACGGGTGTAGTACCTGCGGAATCTTGATACTCGACATAAGTCTGGTCTGGCATGCTCATAGGCGAAGCAGATCGATAGTCGCTAAGAATCTCGTCTTCGGGTGGAGAAAAGGACCATACTTCCATGACCGTCTTGCCTCCTCGAGAAGCCATAACCACGCAATGCTCTGGCTCAAATACCACTCGCCAAACCGCATCAGCGGGCTGACAAAGATCGCGGACATGGGCTCCAGTCTTGAGATCCCAGACTTTGACTCGACCATCCGAGCCACCGCTGACAATACGAGTGTCGTCAAACTGAAGACTTGTGACGCTGTTGTCATGAGCAGCCAGCCTATGGATTGCTTGATACTCGGTCAAAGACCAAACACGAACTCCTCCATCGGAGCCTCCTGTTACGAGGATATCCCCTCGCATCTGAAGCTGACCGACAAGCGAGGTATGGCCTTGTAAAACTGCAAGACACCGCCTATATAGTTGTTAGCGAGGTTGATTCAATAATCTAGACGAAACCGGCGCGCTTCCTTGAGATGCTTGTGCAGGGGTAGAAAACTTTTACCTTCCTAAATTGGAAGGAAATGAGGGGAAATCACTTACCCATCAGTTGGATCCCAAATACGGACCATGGTATCCAGACTTCCTGTTGCGATCTTCTTGCCATCAAACGCAATCGCATAAATTTGAGAAAAGTGACCCTGCAAGGTACGCAGGCATTTTCCATCTTTGATGCTCCAGATCTTGGCCGTGGTATCGTAACTACCACTTACAACCAAGTCACCGTGAATTTCAAGGCAGCGAACGCTTGAACCATGTCCAACAAGCACATGCTTACAGACACCCTTTTGAATGTCCCAGATCCGCAAGGTGGTGTCTCGAGACCCTGAGATAGCGGTGGTGGCGTCAGACATCTTCAAACAGCGCACAGTCGAGGTATGCCCTCGTAATACGTGTGTGCTAGTTCTAGAAACCAATATTAGCATAATCCGCAATGAATGAATGTTATGAACATACCCAGTGGCCATATTCCATACACGGACATCTCTATCGCACCCTCCAGACACAAGAACATCATCCCAAGGTACCATAGCCCAGACTCCCATAACATGCCCTTGCAAGGTCTTTTGGTGGTTTCCATCCGTGTCAAACACGTGGATCTTAGCGTTATCAAGTGCTACAACGATATACTTGTCTGTGAGATGGAGACTTGTGACTACGCCATGATCAGGAGTGATCTGGCGGTGCTCCATTTTGCCGCCATGCTTCCAAGCCGTATCAACCATGTATCGCTGCTTGAAATGTGATCGGTAGGACAACGCTGGTGGACGTCTTCTCGAGTTGCGCTGATTTCGCCAACGATCTACGCTTTGAGTTCTCAAATCAGGTGCACTATTGAATCCAGGTCCTGTAAGATGTGGTGGACGAGTGTATCCAAATTGCATCTGATAGGGAGATGTACCAGGCGTAGTGACGTCGCGAGATGTTTGAGCCAAGCGCTTGCGGGGTTCATCGGAAGGTCGTCGATAGTAGTATTTATCAGAAAGTGTTTTCCAGGCAGCGTCGTCGAGTACGAGTTCTCGCCATCTATGTGACACTTGGGAGGATCTTGCGAGTGTCTGAGGGTCATCGAAGAATTGTAAAATCTATTAGGGTTATATTAGCAAATGGCCCAATCATCCCCTGTGCACTTGTACTCACCCGTAAGCAGATTTCATTGGGAAATGTCATAAACGGATCCTTTTTTAGTCGTGGGCTGACAAAGTCTTGTACGAATGCTAGTTGTTGACTACTGCATAGATTGAGCAACTCCGCAAGCAGACGCTGCTTTTCGGCATCGTTCATTTCTACGAATACTGAGCGAACATGGCGAACATTACTATCTTCATGTTCTGCTGCAGTACTCCAATCTGGGGCTCGACCCATTGGTGTAGGACTTGGCGCGGGAGTAGGAGGTGATGCTGGCGCGGAAGGAAGAAGATTATGTGCCATGCTTGCGGCTATTGGACTGCTCGGAGTGTGTATTGCTCTAGGCGGCGGCCGTGTACTCGACATGGGGGCTTTTCGCTTTGTTAAAGAAGAAGATGGAGGAAATACTGGTGGAGGAGGAGGAAGTTGCATATCATCAGGTGTTGGCTGGGATGGTAAATCCATGTTGAATAATCAATAGAACAATGAGGCTATTGTCCGAATTGAGCAGGCTCGATGGCCTCGGATACCGCGAAAATGACCCAACAATAGCCAACGGTAGTATTGACAATGGAATAGACAGAGGTTGACTGCGTGGTCTCTTGGAAAGGTAGGAGTAGGGCGGAATGGTTCACAGCACGAGTCGTGGTGTTTCAGAGTGGGTGGAACGAAGATAGATGGCAGAGTGAGGTTACGAAAGGCCTGAAGCGAGTCGAAGGTTTTGCAAGCGGTGGTAGATATGAAAGACTGGCGGGGATTGCGGATGCGTAGAGAAAGATGGGAATATTCGGAGGAGAAGAAGTTGGAAAGTTGTAAGCGAAGATGAGCAGCAGCAGCACTGTACGCAGAAGTGGTCTGGTCTGGTGGTGGAGAAAAGTACTGAGGGCAAGGAGTTACTTTGGGAGAGTTGGCACTTGCAAAGTCTTGGTTTGGTGCAAGGCAAGTGCAAGGCAAGTGCCACCAACCACTGACCCAGCCGCTCCTTCCTCCCACCATCAAACCTGACCTTCGCGTGCAGTCGTCCCTGCCAATTTCAACCGCATACTTTACCCACCAAAATAACCGACCCTGATTCTTATATGGGCATCATGTCCATGATCTAAAGCCTGCTTATCATGCGACTGAGCTAACCTCAAGTGTTCCTTACTCTAGTTCTGGGCCTGATCCTCCCTTTAAACGTGGGCTCTTTAACAATGGTCCGTTGAACCGCTTTTTTCACATATCGATTTATATTATTGACTATTTATTTACCTGTCATTACAAACCATCAACAAACATCTAATCCACCCACTCTACCACACATGTATCTTACGGTTGAACAGCCAGCCATCTGATCCATCTGTACAACCTCTTGTGGTCACTTCTATCATCCCCTACCGGTACCTCACTTTTCCCTCTAGCCTAACTTTCATTTTTACCCCGTTCGTTGTGAAACTAACACCCGTTTCTTTTTCACTCAACTGCCAGGAACCTGGCAAAAGCACCTACTTAAGATCCACCAGCTACATTTTGCTTTACTGGTCACGAGAGATGACTTGACTTTGAGACCATCACCTGTCGCTGTCTCTGCGAAAAGCTCCCAACAAAGATCTGGTGCAAGAGCGGCCTCATCACACTCTTTTTTTCTGTCACACACAACACATTCTACTCAAATTGTCAGGTGCGATTAAGGCCCACCTCTATACAAAATGTGACGATGTTTATTTCCGACGAATTGGTGATTACAACTCAAAAAATAACCACAGAGCTATATCCAAAAAGCCTTGCCACTATCAGAGTATATTTCACACTATATTGATTTGATCACCGCACGCTCTAGGAAGGTCAATAACATGCACATAGCCACATACAGAAAAAGCATTGACGAAAGTCGCCAAACCACCAATCCACACCAAATATCTGACTGCCATACAATTCTTGCCAATGAAAACACTCAATAGAAGACAGTCTTTATGATTGACGAACTTGGTTTGCTAGCTGACGTATGCCAATAGACCGAAATAAAGCATTCACTTTTCAACCTCCAGGATGTGCTGCTAGGATCTCCGCAGGCAAGACAGGCTCGTCGGTCTATTTTTGGCAACATCTATTCCTTCACCTGGTTTTTGAAGAGATCTTTGAGAGATACGGTTCGATCTACTGCTGGGAACTATTATGGACTAATTGTCCATGCTTGTAGAAACAAGTTTTGTTCTCAGGGCTTTTGTCTCTTACAGTTGGTTTTGGTAGTATCCAATAGCACTATCGTGAGTGGTACACCATTGCGACTAGAGCATGAGAAGTCTTCAAGGTAAACTTAGAGTACTGTTAACAGTCTCAAATGCTTGATCCTGGCTCTGAAGCTTGAAATTCTGGGTTCTAATAGAGATCAGTTAGTTTACATATGTGTGGAAAACATGACGTTGAGTTTCTGAGTGAATGTCAGATAAAGCGCTACAGTCCTCGGTTTCTAGAAATATTACGTCTCTGACCATTACTATCTAGAGTTTACAGGAGCCGACGGGCAGAAATCAGCTAGCTGGTTTAGCCGTAAGCACGACAGTATTCTACCAAGAGATTGTGTCTAAGAACCAAGAGTAGTAGACAACGACATCACAATCTGGTGACTTGATTGTCATATAGCAGAAAAGTGTGGCCACTTCTGATTTCTGATCGATATCCTCCATTGGATCAGATCAAATGCATATTGCCTGCCCAGATGTATCTTCTGAACTTCGTTAGGAAAGACTTGGAAATAGTCCTATTCATCTTCCATTCATATTTGATACTTATCTGCGGATATCGACTCAAGCATTTTTCCTTCCTGGCAAATTCGGCACGTTGTGAATGTCGGGATTGGAATAATGCGTCCATAGCAAAAAATTGAGACCGAGACTTGATGAGAAATATGCATGCCGACCTGGAAGCGAAAACCTTCGCATTCCGAGCCTACTTCAGAGCTACTGTGCTGAGATCATGACCATATGAAGCCTAGATCCCGTTTCTCGTAGGACTTGGCTCTAATCGATAAAAGTCTTTGACTTCAAGACGAACGGTAGCACCTCTTTGTGTCAACCGACCAATAATTTGACGATGGCCCAAATGAGTATTCATAATTTGTATTGTTTCTATCATTCATTTCCAATATGCCACTCCACATCTAGCAAGTGAACACCGAAGGTCCAGGTACAGTATACGACTTGAAGTTATTGTAAATATTGGCCGTATAGCCCGAATCACTCGCCTTGAAAGCACCTGGGATCGAAACAGTAGGTTTTGGTAATGTACTTGCACCTCCCGAGACCTTAATTTGCGCACACGAAATGTAGAATTGCGGCTTGCCACCCGGGTTGTGAATGGCAAGCTGTTGTATGCGGAGAAGGTAGTCGCCAGGAGCGATGCAAGATGGGATCTTGACCGAGTAGTTTTCTGGATAGAATCAATCAGCAAAGTTAATATATATGTGCGAAGGGGTGTTCTTACTTGACATATCCCATTTAGCCTGTCCGCCTGCGAACGTTGGGCCAATGTCTTTGACTTTGAACCATGGTGTGCTTCCATCTGCTGTCTTTGCGTCGGGCACTTGTGTCATGTAGAAGGAGATTGGTCTAGAAATCAGCACTTGTTGCTCTATGGAGTCTATAGAGGCTTACCCTTGGTGGTAGACAGCAGTGTCTGCGCCAAATGTCACCGTTGAGCCAGCAGCGACGGGCATAGTCTCAGTGCTCGCGCCTGATGTGCCACCTACATTGCAGCGAAGGTCTTTGTCGCCCAAGTCGACGACGGGGGAATTGTGATTTGTGTTTTTGCGGACGAATTGGTAGACTCCTCCTCCTTGGCTTCCAGATTTGACGGTTTGGAACATATCTATGTATGGTTAGAGTGCGCTAACGAATGTCGAGTTAGGCTGAGAACGTACAATGACCCTCTGTTACGGCGGACAGCAGCGCTATGGCTGAGGCAATGACTGATGTTGACTTCATGATATTGTTTGGCTGATATGTTGCAGTAAAGAGTGAACAGTTGAGAATCACGAAAATGATATGCAGGAGCGCTCGGGCGCTTTGATCCCTTATAGCAAATGTCTATGGCCAGAAGGCCTATAGAATGATTTGCCTAATCTCCTAATGTACAACAGACCAGACGTAGGATTATTTCCATTCCTTGGATTAACCCTAGAATTAAAGGATGTCAATACTGCCGCGTTGACGGGCAGTGCGGAGAAAATCATCATTGGCCAAAGACTTATGCGGCGAAGAATGGAACAACGCAAGTGCTTCCATCGTCCTGCTGCAAGTAGAAATTGTCCGACATGGATAGATTGAGCTGCGTGGAAGACTTGTCCTGTTTTGCTGTCTACGGCCCGTCTAAGCGAGGAGCTTTCCATGTCCTTTGGCCAGCAACTTTGTATTCGTCGACTGCAATTGAGCGGAACAAGCAAGTGATCTTGCCGGGAGTATAGTGATCGTGAGAATGGGGTAGGGACCAGCTGGGGACATAGATGAAGAAACCTGGGAAAAGAAGCCTTGCTGCTCTGTGCGCTGACGCGTGATTTTAAAGACCTTGCATGGTAATGAAACACTTCCAGGTTCTGGAATTGTCGATATGATATTCCTAGGATCCGATCTGGCCATCAAGCAAGACCGTTTCTATCGCTTGTAGCTGGACAATAAGTTGATAAGAAGCTCACCTGGAAAGTTCTGGAGAAGCTGACTTGGACCTATTTTCTGAGCTGTCAGCCGTCATTAGACCCTGACAGAAGCTTAAAACAATAGGAGGAACATATACGGTCCGGCAGTGCACCCTAAGTAGGTATGCAGGGTTTGTTGCTGCCAAACGGCTTACTGTTTAAAGCATAAGGAACACATGGCAGTTTGAAGACACCCAATGTGAAGTTCTGAGCCAGGAGAGGAGAACGTAAACAAAGCATGAATCAAATTTCAAGTCGGGGGTATCAAATAATGAACACTTCCACGTCGTTCCGGCTAGCTGCCATTATCGCTGGCAGCAGCAGCCTCCGGATTCTTCTCCTCTCTGCCGTCTTGCCAGCTTGTACAATTGAAGCATCGTTTTGCGTGATCCTGACTACGTTAGTATACTAATTTGCATGTTTGGAGGTCATACTTACACTAATGTACTTCCTACAATACCTGCATCTGACTTGACGTTTGATGACATTATCGTTAGCTAGCCAGCCGTATGTTTTGCCAATTACGAAGAGGCCGAATGCAATGAGAAAGAATCTCATCAGCTTGTCGATAAAGTTTCCATACGCCTGTAATATGTTAGTTCAGCGGTTCGCACTGTTCGACCAGAAAGTATGGTAGTCAAAGGAAGCCTTACCCAGACAACGGCTCCATCTTCCAAGGCTTGATCGACGGTGTTGTATATGAGCGATCTATGCTGACCACGACGAAGAATGAGGAACTTCTCTTCGAGATTGCGAGAAAGAAAAGGGAGGAGAGATATGATAGGTAGAATGATATCGGACACAAGACTGTTGGCCACAGCAGTGAAAGAGGTTGCGAAGCTATCAAATGAGTTAGCATGGAGACTTGCTGCTCATGTGTTATTGTGTTATCAATTTACATCAATCCAACAGCAACTTCAAGCACATTGTCTCGAAAGCAAAAGTCTAAAAATCCATCCCAGGTCTTGCGTGCCGCTGAGCGAACGTCGTCAAAGTCCAAGTCGCCATCACCGTCGAAATCAAAAGAGTCGACCAGCTGAGGCATGATATTGTAGTTGAATGCTATTGTTCTGTGGTGGACGCTGTCTTGCCGGGCTTTGGCAGTTGCTGTGCGAATTGAGAGGCGCCGAACAGAACAAGCTGATAACAGGAGATGCGAAAGAACTGTCGTACAGGTCTAGAAATACTAGGGTATAACAAGGAAAGCAGAGATTATGGGGAGCATAGGATGCAGTTGAGAGTCGAGATGGATTATGATGCATGTGAAGGACGCGAGCTGAAGCTTGATCCGTAAAAAGCAAAGCGCGTCCAACTTCCAACTTCCTGGCTCGCCTCCCTTTTCACTCTTGACAAAATCAATGGCACTCTCCCAACGAATACGATACTCAGTATCGGTGTTCAGAAAGAGCAATTTCCATCGTATTCAGTACTCCACATTCTTTCCTACGTGTTCAGGGAGAAACACAGTACCTATCGCTGACAGAAGGCTGTGAAAGCTGACTCTGCGATTCAACGTCAACTTTGTCCAATAATTCAATCAATTATCACCATCGATGCCATGTGGAAGACATTTTCATTATTGAGAGTCAGCAGAGTTGAAGACACAAAAGCGCCTCCCCGCTTTAAATCGAACCAACTCTAAGAAGTGAAGTGTTAGCAAAATATCCGAACAGCATCATTTACTGGGGGCCATGCAAGCTCGTGTATCTCCATGATAAACCATCTCCGATGTATGCTAGGCTTTATCAATGTATTCACAGCTGTTTGAAGGATCTCTTCCCAGCTGGAATACGCACTGAAGTTTTCAAGAGCTTTATGAGCCAAATTTCCAACTTTCAGAGCTTGAATTTCCAGAGGGCCTCCCTGCCAACACAATCGATGCTCTTCTACTCGCATACTACGAAACCATGAACCTCGACCATTTCACAGCCTGCCTGCCCAGTGCCAGACAGGCCGAAGACACCCTTCTTGACACTTCCTGGCCTCGTCCGCTGGCTGTACTGGTATCTGATGTCAGAAGCAACATTGCGATCTCTTAACGCTGTCCTAAACAACCCGAACATGACCATTAATGATCCATCGACACGGCAAGAGTTAATCTACAAACATATTCCAGATTACTGCTGCCCTCAGGTTAGCAATGAAATACGCCAGCTTCTTGTCAGGACTCAGCCGTAAACTATACGACTGGTATCTTACAAAAAAAAATAAAAATTGGTAGCGTGTCAGTCGATCCTAGTGCGTCTACGATAGAAAAGGTCTAGCAAACTCATGTCAAACAGTGTGATAGAGAGAGAAACATAATTGCAAACAATCACGGATCTACCGGTAAAAACTCAAATGGTCCTTCTTCCTTGAAGCCTCTTTCGATATTCTACTACGATACTCATTGACATTTCAGTGATAATCTGATTCAACCAAACTCTACACCCACCCGCATACTGGTAAATTACAGTTTGGTCTGTTCTTACGTCCAATCATTCAATCCTGAGGTTCTCTGAAATTTTCCGCAGACCATGACCTCAAACAGCCTTGGGTTCCGTCCCATCCTGCACTCTGGCCTCTTCAGGAACATCCTCTGCTACAGGCTTTCGCCCCCAGACGACAATCATATCCATCATAGGTCGGATTCTAGTCTGTACCAACTCATCAACAGCCAGACAAAGCAGCGCCTCAGTATCTTCGCCCGTCCACCCTAAGCGGTCTAGCATTCTTGGAGCAGCAGCTCGAATCCCGTCAACCCAGTTGTCCATATTCCACGCCCCCAACTTTTTGCTCTTCGCATCTTCCATCCACGGCCCAATCGCAATCCGCCGTGTCTCCTCTGTGACGTCCACAAAACCCGCCTCGCGCAGCCAACCCGAATATCTTGGTGCGATGGTCCAGGGCCTGCCAGCACGCTCAGCCGATTCTAGTAGCAGCGAGAACAATCGCACAAAAGCCGAGTCTCGCGGTGGTGTGCGGCCGTATTGTAGTGGGAAGACGCCGTCCTGAAACTCGATGTATCCGCCAGGGGTAGTAGCAGCGTAGGCGGATCGTATTACAGCGGCTGGGTTAGCGAAGCAGGTTACGACTGCGCGCAGATGGATGTAGTCGAACGATTGACGAAAAAGCCATTCATCCTCGGCATCGTCGACCTCAAAAGTTAGGTTAGGTGGGACCCTGTGAGCTTTTAGGGACATGTAGGAGTAGGGTGCGGATGAGCTACATGTCTGGCTGTATCGGTGATAAGTCTGTGCCTATTACATTCGTGTCTGGATACTTGTCCGCTGGACAGGTCAGCCAATGAATCAGCAGATAAGGGTTCACAAACCGAACTCGACGGCCCATAGACCAGTTCCTAAAAATGGTCAACAGCAAGATGGCATGGCGTGTGTATGTTTCCTACCAGTAGCAACGTCTAGCACATTGTTAAGTTGTATGGATTCAATAGGCGCAAGCGCTAATTGGCCATCAAGATGTTGCTTCAGAATCTGGTGTTGTCTATCTACACTTATGTAAGTAAAGCCGAAGTATTTGATTTAGGTTAACCTACCTAATCGATCCTGTTCCTTCTAGAAAGCCTAAGATCAACAATCATCATTTGATATCGAATGGGGCACCTACTTCGTCATTGGGTAGGACATACTCTGAAACCATCAGTGAAAAAAACCATGAAACATGAAGATAACGCACTGCCATCTTTGTATGCATGATAAGTCCTGCCATGTTCTTGAACATGGTTGTACAAACTTGATCTCACACTCGTCAGGGAGGACCTGCAAACCGGTCAGTCATCCTCATGGTCTGACTGAGTTTTAGGTCAACATACGCAAAGTCAGAATCTTCGCCATCGAATGTAGAAGTGCTGTCACCATAAGCGCTGCTTTTGACGGCCTGTACTTCTTGTGCAAACACAGCTTGCTCTGGCTTGAGTGATTCAACGATTCTATCTGGAAATTGGGTGTCCGTCATTTTCGAAAATACTGGAGGAAAAGCACGCAAAACTGAATTATAGAAGCGATATATGCCCGACTCTTTGGTTTGATTGGGAATGTATTTCAAATACTCTCGAAACGCCCGGATCATGTCTGCCGTTACATGGACGTTCGTGTAGCCGTTGAGCCATGCTGCTCGCCTCCCAAGTCAATGCAAACGCTACTCTGGCTTGACCGCCTGGAAATAGCAAATAACAATAAGAAGATATCTAAAGCATTCATCGCTGTTCCATCGTTCTCCTTCAAACTTCCTCCCAACGATCATTATCGCTGTTCTTCTGCATGGAAGACCTTCGACTCGAGAGCTATTGTGAGTCACTTCATAGTTTATCAATGTTGTAAGACCATTCGTATCGTGTGCAACTCTGATGTCTCATTTTGATCCATGTTTGTATCGCTCAATGGGGTCACCGAAGCATGCGGCGAGACTGCTGCATTTGTGATTGGTGAGCTATCGACGGGCCACGGTTTTTGTGCCACACAAATCATGTTCGCATGAAAGCGGCTCCAGCGCCGCCCAGATTATAAGGAGTTTGGAATAGATGTGAAGACGGCCTCTCGGGGTGATATAAGAGCGGTCCATAGCAGGTTCAAAGGTATATGCGTACACTGCCAGACATATACTGGTACTGATAGACTGAAGTTCCCATCACCTTCAATCATAGGTACTCCATTCACTTTAAACAGTCAAACTTACTCAAAACCGCTCTAGCTCGGTCCACCTGCCACGTTCTAGTAAAATGGCAGGCGCAAGGCTGAAGTGGGGTCACTCAGCCTTATCGCTGGAGCTAATTTTCTGGGGAAAATGAACAACCGAGGTCGGCCAATGCGGACAATGATTCCCTTCATCAACACCACCACCTAATTCTCCAAGCCCTCTAAACATCATCCTCTCCGCACTGTCAATCGCAAATTACCTACCAACAGGAACTTCACCGCATCACAATCCTACAACCCGCCCAACATGGCTGACCAACTCACCAACCAACCGCCATCCGTCACAACCTACAAGCTCTCATATCCCGCACCCCATGTCCTCCTCATAACCATCAACCGTCCCAAACAAATGAACTCCATCCCCGTCCTCGGCCACTGGGAAGCCGATTCACTCTTCACCTGGTTCGACGAGGAGCCCAGCCTACGCGTTGCCGTCATCACTGGCGCGGGCGACAAGGCCTTCAGCGCTGGTGCTGACCTGATAGAAGCGGGGAAGACACGAGGTGCAGGAAAGGCCCAGGCGCCGGTGCCGTTAAGTGGATTTATGGGTGTGTCGAGACGTGTGGGCAAGAAGCCGATTATTGCTGCTGTCAATGGATTTGCGCTCGGCGGTGGATTCGAAATCTGTCTTGGATGGTAAGTGCAACAAATTTAGGCAGTGGTTGGAGGGGGCTAATTATGATTAGTGATATGATTGTCGCATCGCCCAAGGCACAATTTGGTCTCCCAGAAGCGCTGCGTGGTCTATATGCGGGCGCTGGTGGTCTGTCGCGACTTGTTCGCTTGGTGGGCTTGACGCAGGCATCGGAGATTGCACTGACTGGCAAGCGTTTGAGCGCGGAAGAGGCTGTTGCGCGTGGTGTGGCCAACAAGGTGTCCAAGACTCACGAGTCGGTCGTTGAGGAGGCCATTGAGATGGCCACGCTGATTGGCGAGCTATCTCCAGACGCCGTCATCGTCACAAAGCATGGTCTTCGTCAAGCATTGGAGACCGCGAGTGTGGAGCGTGCTAGCCAGTTGACGCAAGAACGGTATGGGTATGCGCTCTCGCAGGCTCCCAACTTCCGCATCGGATTGACGGCGTTTGCTCAGAAGCAAAAGCCCAACTGGGTCGCTTCTAAGCTATGAGAAGCGTGCAATTGGAAAGGATAGGTGTCAATGTTCATGTATAGCGGAATTATGTAGGAAAAAGCCACGTTATAACGACCACGGCAGCATGTGTATATAAAACAAATCAACTGTCCAAAACAAGGTCGTGGAACTTTCAATTTGCGCGAATCAGAATTATGCGGAGTCTCAGCATTTACATCAAGCTGCATTGCATCGAAGACCGGATAGGATCTATGATAGAACATATGTAGTCTTATATTCAAACTATGATTCAAGAAAGTCTAATGTACACTGGTTTGCGAAATGTGGTGCGCTCTCACCCTCCCCCTACTATGTGTAAATTGCTAGAATTTTTAGGAACCCACCAATCACACGTAGAATAGCCTGTGGAATTGGAATATGTGAAACTCTGGTTATCAAGAGTACTATTTACTAACTAGGAAGTTTAGTGCTGAATTCGATCGTTAGTATACCAAACGTTGGTGGTTTGTTATGTTCTAGTAACCATAATAATCAGCTTCTTCCACCAAATTGGCACACTAAATCTTCCATACCGCTTCATAATTTGGAACACTTATTGTGATAGTTGAAAATAGCGCGCTTTTCTACCTCCCGAAGCTGCAGGCAATTTTACGTGTGATTGGTGGAATTCTGTAAAAATCGACATAGTAGGGGGAGGGTGAGAGCGCACCACATTTCGCAAACCAGTGTATCAACCCAAGGCCAACGCTATGCAATATTTACAAAGATATCATACTTACTAGAAGAAAATTATAGTTCATCCCGATGGGGAATATATATACTCCAACCTCGCTCACCAGCTTGTAAGCCGACGAAAGAGTGCCAGAAACGAACAAATTCCCATTTCACAATGTGCCACGCTTTCTGGGGGAAGGCTAACCACGAGCCGATGATGTATCGAAAGACGCGGTACACAAGTCCAAACTCCTCACGGAAGATCTCCATGATACTCATGTCTGGATCGTTCCGGCGATTGAAGTTGGGATAGTCATCTGCCTCGTCTTCAGCATCAGAAACTGTCTGAAGTTTCGGCCTTTCTGGTCGTGATTTTTCAGAGGCATTTTGCTTTGGAGCAGAGTTGGTTACATTTGGCGTAGAAGAGGATTCTTCAATCTGACTTCTGAAGTATTGAAGGGCGCTTAGACTATTACTGACTTTGCCCAGGGTATTCATAAGAGCAACAAGCTCTGTACGACGTAGAGGCGGGTTGTTCCTGGGATTCTTCTCGTCAAACTCAAAGAGAATTTTCAATGCGGTGCCGTAACCGTTAGTTTGTAGCTTGCCCCAAAGACGACATTTATCGCAGCCCACGCAATCCATGACCCGGCTGATGTTGCGAAATCGCTGCTTGAAGTCTTCCTTGAGGCCAATAGCATCTGGCGATTGAAACATGATGCTTTCATCAAAGATCTCGCCACTGCTCTTGACAGTGTCGGAAAGTGCAACGACCAACATCTTCGTACGCGCATTCTGTGATGGATCCGCCGAACAGAAAGTGTAATCTTTCAGACTCTTGTTGATCTTTCCAACTGCTCTTAGGAGCAGGGCGTAGTTGAAGTAAAGGTTGGATATTCTCTCAGGATGGTCGAGTACTCGTGACTTGAAGCATTCGGCATTCGGTCCCCACTCTCCAGTGGTCTGGTTGAGAAAGTCGTAGCATAAATGAGTCGAGATTGATGCGTGCATCCCACTGACAACTCTATGGAAGACACGCTTTTCAACGCACTCTTGGTCAAATTCGAGCTGGTCGATTGGTTGCATGGACAGTCCGTTTGCAATCGCGTCCTTGACTCCTTGTTGCATGCTTCCTTCCTTCATTACGGAGAAAAGATCATTCGCAGCCTGCGCCTGAAATGGATTCTTTGGTCCGAAGGATGGTGGCATGGAGGTTGACTCCTGATTCTTGGCTGGTTTCGAAAAACAGTTCTCGCGATAGATTGCTCCCCAAACTTGCTGAGAGCTTGGTCCAGAGTAACCAGTAAACCGTTCAGGGTTATCGGTCAAGCTAACATAGTCGCCTTTGCTAGTCGCACGTTCGTCCTCTGGAACACAATAGTCTCGCTCGTCGCATTCGTCATCGTATTCCACCACGCAACTTTCGCCAACATCCTCGCCAAGTTGACCTTGTAGTGGCTTTTGCGGAGCTCTTTCTTTTTGAAGTTTCTTCCCAGGATGTTCTGCTTTTGGACCTTGCAGCTTTCCTAGTTCCTCTGCGCGCCATGATAATGGTATATCCTCCTCGTTTTCTATTGTATTAACAGCACAGGCTATGTTTCCGCACGTTCCGCTTTCGTCCGTCCAGAAAGGGCACTTTTTATTGTACAAGTTGAGGCGATAATGTGAAAAGAAATCGGTATGTAGTGTGACTGCTTGAAGTTGTTGGCTCAGCGCAGCATTGATGGAGTCGAGGGAGGAGTAGGAGACGCATGCATCGGATACGATAGAATTAGGTTCGTACTGGAAGCCAACAGTGTAAGTATTCTGACCAGCTTGAATGGTAGCGGGAGGCGGCGGAGTTCGCTTTTGCACACTTACAGCGCAGACATCTGAGCCTGTCCCTGCTTGCTTGCCATTGCTGCTTTCCGCATGCGCCGAACTACCCCACAGCGCAAAGACTGCGAGGTAGAAGACTTGTCTTGCGGATCGCATAGTGACTAATGCAGTAGGATTCTAGATAGAGACTCAAATGTCAGCGCATGTTCTGCAGCGATTGTATGCGACAGATGGAGATAAAAATGCTATAAAGCGCAAATACAGAGATCGTGGCATTTGAAGGTGCATGGGAGAAACAATACCTTCTTAAGACACCAGCTGTGTCAAAGAGGCCAAGTCACGGACTTGGGGTTCAATAATCTATATCTGTCACTCTTTAAAGTGCCGGTGATAAGGCCGGGTTCTGGACTTGTAATGTGGGCCAAATATAGAAACTATCAAAGAGCATTTCAAGCGCAGAAGACATGGAAGAAAAAGGTGTAGCCAAGAAGAGGATTAAAAGGAGGATTGTGTTGTACCAGTGGGAGAGGCGATGAAGTGGTGAAGTTGGCATCTGACGATTGCTGTCCCAAAGCGGAAGGGGAGAAAACACGTTGCGGCACTTGTTAGCTTCGAGGCTTGGCTTGGCATCCACTCCTTTTCTTTGTTGATGACAATCAAGATCCTGACAACCTGATCCTGATCCTGCCATTGTCATTGGCCTTTGTCTCTCAAAATGGTCAGACTTCCATCTGATTATCTGGTTACTTCTACTTGATTATTAAACTACCCCGATAATGCTTACCTTATAGAGCACCATACCTATATTTGTCCCAAATTTGGTCTCTGTGAGCTCTTACATGAAGCTATGGCCATTGCCACTGTCCAAAACAGATAGAGGATTGCAAGCTGGCTTCATGACCAAACCACACATAGTATTTTACTATTTCAACTCATCGTCATATGAAAGTCGGCCATTTTCTTCGTACAGAAGTCGCGGAAGTTGCCATTGATTCGATCTTCCACCAATCCCAGCACCATCTTTGAACATTCTGACATTCTTTTGACTACAGCCGCAGAGAGGAAAAGCTCGTGTTGTTAAAATGAACATCTGCCTGACGGATATATGTCTGGATGCGAGGATATCAAAAGAGTGGCTTAGAAGTACAAGTATGTTCCCCTTGACCCGCGAAGTCACTGTAACATCCAGAATTCCTTGAAAGTGTGAAGCGCTCAAGATGACTACGGGAGCGATGAGCCCGATAGAAAAGATACTTGTAGATTGGATATGGGGGTGAGTAGATAACCTTGAGCCTGGCCTGACTGATGCTCCGAAACGGAGGCGCTCTGTTTTGTCTTTACACCAATCAAAATACTCAAAATTTGTCGTCTCCCAGCTGTCATTTGACAGCGTTTCAAACCTCGAAACATTTGGCCGCCCGTCCATGAAAAGGCAAGTTCAAAAGTTCAATGAAGTTGAAATTAGCGCTTTCTCCTGCTTCCCCTTTTCATATCCTATCATCCCTCTCGGCCTTGTGTCAACCCGTACACTTTTGATTTGGATTACGACCACTTCCAGAAATACCTTGCTATCAATTGCGCAAGACATGGTTAGCCAACAAGAATCTCCAAGTCAGTCAAGCAGACCTTGTGTTCATGCTGGTTCAATGTTGGAATGCACATGACAAAAGTTATAGCGAAATACAACAATCATGACGACTCGCAGTTATGTATGACTGATCAAGAACACTTGGAGACAGTTGTCCCTGCAATGATCCTGAGCGTACTTTACAATGAAAAAGTCCTGAATCAACAGCTTTATTTTGGTCCTAGGCAAATATTCCTTTGTTCGGAAGGGTAAAGGCCGACGTAAGTTCAAACATCCCCTCAATCATGACCCTTGATTCCACCATCCCCGGTACAGCCCATTTGCTCCAACAGGCGACAAAAAAGAAGCGCTGTCAATGAGCAAGCTCATCGGATCGCCTGTATTCCCATGCAGCCGGCCTTGGCCGCTTAGTCCAAACGGAACCCGAGCATCATTGCATCTCCCGTCAATCTTCCTGACCAATGACCTGACTGCGTCTGTGTTTCGAGGTATGCAAACACCACTTTCTATCCTCTGTAGGCCTCCCATTCATCTCGAGGAATACATCCTGTATGCTGGTCGTTCGCTATTCTATGAAACTGTGGAACTGGGAGAAGTATGAATTCTTATGAGGTGGCTGTGATGAAAGGCCTCCCATCATCAAACATGGTTGTTTATATGGAAGCCATCTGCCCAAGATCTCTTTTCTAACCTCTTCGTCTTCGTTTTGCCATTTGCTATAGTTCGCTGTTGATTTCTCAAGTACATTCGTTTCTTTGCCGCACGGTCGGTTTACCTTACTCAAACATCCTCTGTGAGGACCAATATCATATTCAACGTCGTCGAACTTTTCCAATATCACATTACTTACATCTTCAACATGAAGCTTCCAACATGTCTTCTCCTTGCTTTGGCATCATCAGCTCTCGCCCTACCCCAAGATCAAAACATGCAAGAAAGCTTTCCCCTCGGGAGTTCAGGAACAACCTCCCTCAGTGGTCCAGAGGCAGCCGCAGCCACCGGTAGTCCGGAGTCGAGCACTGGCAGCCCAGAGTCAAGCACACTCAGCCCAGAATCAAGCACACTCAGCAACGAAGCCTCATCACCAGCCGCTCAAGTAGGGAGTACCGTCATTGAGTCCGTCACCGGTGCACCATCTTCGCCCCAAGCAACTGGCTCCAGCCCATCAGGTTCAGTCGCTGGCCAGAAAGCAGTCGTCACCATCATGGTAGCCGGTGTAGCCAACCGAGTCAATGGTTCCGCGGGAGGTATGGCCGCAGCCGCAGCCGGAAACAACTCAGGAGGAGGACTCGTCGTCAACGCTGCGCCTTCACAGCTGGCTTCAACAATCAGCATTGGAACCGGAGGAGCAGGTGCTCCCGCTGCCGCTGCTACTGGCGCCAGTGGAAGCGGTGCTGCGGCCGCTGGAGCTGCTGGTGCATCAGTTACTGTGCCTGTAGCAGGTGGAGCAGCGTCTGCGGTCGCTGGTGGAAATGGCTCAGCAACTTCAAGCGCCCTAGTGGCTCAACAAACAACGAACGCTGCATTCAAACATGCTGTTGTCTCGTGGACTTCTTGGGCTGCTCTCGCTGGTCTTGTCGGTCTGATAGTAGCGTGAACATAGAGGCTATGCAACGGTGGATGAGGTTTACATCGATGCTCAGTTGGGGAGTATACAGCCGGGCTGGTTATGGAGTTACGCTTCGCAAGAACGAAGTATATTATTATTGTTTCTCACCCAAGGACGATCTGACTCAAAATGGTATTGCCATTCTCAAGTCATGATTGAACTTACAGCCACATTTGACTCGGAAGAGTTGGCCTTACATTGTACTATTAACATAAATACAACACATTACTTTACAATGACATGTTCTCCTGTGCTTACACATATCTCCCCATGAACATAGGGACTGCCTCTTCAGACAGATATCTGCTGACGAAGGAATAGAGGTAGATATCGGCCAATGGGTGAATAACAAAGAAAAAAAATGATACGAATCAGACGCTATGATTTTCGACTCCAGCAAATGCCACTACAAGCTATGACTATTCTAATACATACAAAGGGGTATCGTCGCTTTTGCTACAACTTTAAATCAACTTGGTACCAACATAAGAAATGGCTGTCCGCACGGAATCTAAGCAAGCAGATCATTCGACATCATCTTCAACCGATACGGGAGGTGGCATGATAGCCAGCGCTTGAGTTCCGAACATTCTTTTGTATGCCTCATTCTCTTCAATCAAACTTCGATTGAGTCGCTCCTGAAGGCTGACGAAGCCTCTCATCTGATCGTTGCAGTAATCTCTGTGGTGTTTTCTCAGCTCTTCAAGCTGATCTTCATGAGCCTTCGAGAGCTCCGTCCTCTCGTTGTTGTATTCGGCCTTGATCTTCTCTTTCATAACCTCTTCAGTGCGGCCTAGAGCATCCAATTTACTCTGCGCCTCCGCCAACTTGGCCTCCAGCTCCTCCTTCTCTTTTTTCGCTACTGCTTCAACATCACCAACATCTTGGCTCGCTTTGTTCTCCAATTCCTCTCTCAAACTCTTCATATCACGCTCGTACCGCTCCCTCTCTCCATCAACCTTCCCTTGCTCTGCCACAATCCTCTCATTCAACACCTTCTTAACACCACTCATATCCGCTCCAAACTGCCTCCTCATAGCCTGTGTCTCCCTCTCCGCCTTCTCCCCCATCTGCATCTTGACATCCCTTACGGCCCGCTCCCTTTCCTCCGCCCCACTCTTGACCAACGCCGCCTTCTCCACCACATGCGCCTCATTAACCTTCAACAGCCGCTTCTCACTCTCCTCCAGCGCTTTGAGACGTAACTCCGCCATCTCAGCCCTTTCCTCCGTCTCCCTCACCACCATCTCCATCTCAGCAACTTTCGTCCTCCCCTCCTCAATCTGTGCCCTTAACCCACTAACCTCCGCCGCCCGTTCGCGCGCATCCTGCTCCAGTTGTGCCATAAGTCCAGCAATAGTCTCATCCTTACTGCGCACCATTTCCGTCAACTGTGTCTCCAGACGCCGCCGGACTTGATCGCGGACTCCCAGCGCGCCATTGACGTCTTTGAATTTGCTGAGGAGGAGACTGAGGTCTGGAATCGCACTGCTGATGCGGCCGAGTAGTTCATCGCCTCCTCCATCTTCCGCGGGCTCAGCGTGGTCCTCGGCGGGGATGATGGCGGAGTCTCGTGCCGCTTTACTGGGGACGCGTTTGCTGGGTGGTTTAGGGCTCTCGTTTGGACGCCGTCGGTGGCGGACTTGCATTGCTGCGGAACGGGTTGGTGCGGGCGTGCTGGTGCTGCGGGCTAGAGACTTGCTTTTCGTGGGTGCTTTGATGTTCTTGGATTGGCGGGTGGTGCGGGTGGGTGGGCGCCGGGAGCGGGTTTCTGTTTCTGTGTCGGAGGGTTCGCTGCCGTGGTCGGAGGAGGTGGTGGCGGAGATGACGCTGTCTTGGTCGGAGAAGATGACGCGGGATTGACTGCGTTGGTGGTGTTGTGGTGGAGGTCGTGGCATGGTGGTGGGTGGGATGAGGGCCTGGCGGTGCTTGTCGTCGAACATCATGGGATGCTCCATCATTGGGTGTTGCTCCATGGTTGCGGCAGCGGCATGGTGCATGAGGTATGGGTCGTAGGGTGGATACATGGTGTCTGGATTGGCGTAGGTTGGTGAGAAACCGCCGGGTGGAAGGAGGAAAGGGTTGATGTCGTGTGGTAGATCTGGTACGTCGGGCATGGAAGGATATGAGTTGTGTGTGTTGATGGTTGAGGAAAGGGATGGTGAGAGTTCTGGAGAGAGATATTGTGAATCGTCGAGTTCACTGCCAGTTTCTGAGCCGGTGTAGCTTGATTCGGTGAGAGTGGGTGTATCAAGGAATTCGGGATCTTGATATTTCTTTGGGGAACGAGATGCTCGTACAGACACAAGGCCGTTCTTGGGATGCCGTGCAACTTTCCGTCCTGGTAGAGATGGCATCTTGATGTATGAGTAGAGATGGCTTTCGTACGACTAATGAAGGTGTTTCCTGGGGCGAACAAGTCATCCAATGCCAAACATGATACCAAGAAGAGAAATGGCAGGGCGAATATCTGACGGCAGGTATTCGTGGTTGCAATAATATCGGCTACTGAGACTAAATATGGGGTTTTGGGTTGTGTGCTTTTGGGTATCAAGTAGCAATGCCGAAGCCACCAACGCAACTAAAGATATATGAAAAAGTTTCATGGAAGATGGAGATCTCCGCGCGGTACTTCTTCTTTGATACTTAAAGGAACGACAAATATTAGATAGGCTTAAGACATTGTATGCACTACCGCACTAACTCGGCATGGCTTGTCCCAGTGCAGATTGAATATCTGGTTGCACGAACCTCGTTGGAGCAAGATCGATGTATCCAGATACTTTGGTATCAAACCAAGCGTTTTACTGTACCTACCTGCCACCGGAATAATAGTCGAGTGAGACAATACGACTCATATCTGCCAGCAAAGCTCGTCCGGTCTCTGAGCAACAGCGAGCACATAACGAGCCAACAATGGCCAAAGGTCAAAACAGGCGGTGTTGAACGGGTAAACGCTCCGACATCAAACATGGGAAACCAAGTAACAAAGACATGAGAACTGCAGAGCATTGTTCACGACCAGGACAAGGCTGGTTCAGGTTGAACGTGGACCTATAAGGTTTTGACAACCTTAAAAACTGCCCAACGCGACAACGCCCTGCCGGCAGACGCATGCCTCGCGAGAGTTCCTCAGCTCGTTGGTCCTGGCTGTTCGGTGGCAACATTGAAGACGGTGCTGACTGAACCATCGTCGCTTTGAGTGTACGATTCTGCAATGAAGGAGAAAGTTTAGAGAGTGATGAGGAGAGCAGGTTTGGGGGATGAGAAATTGAGAATGAGGTTGGGCAGATGGACAGGGGTCAGAAGCGTGCTTTGATACATCCATCAATCCACCAAGGGCATAATTGGACATGATCTGCATGCATGTATAGTTCTAAAAGTTCGGTTAATAAGGTCACTTGGTAAGAATAGGTTTGGGCGTTGGTGATGGTATGTATCCATTTTGTTCCTTCCTAATAGTACTAAAAATTCCGAGTGTTGCCGTCGAATGACTTCAATGAAGATGCAATTTGATCAATCATCAGATTCACAAACAATGCAACTCCAAGGCACGAGTTAAGTGAAATGGTTCAATTTTTTCAGAACCAAAGTCATGATATCTTGTAGACATGACAAATGCTAAAACGAACAAGGCCCTGCAAACCAGCTAAAACTACCCAGGCTGGTATCTCCGCATCAAAACATTGCCTTCTCACTACCATCCTCACTGCACAAAGGCCTCCGGGGGAATGTTCGCCTTTGCCTGATTAAAGCTCTCCAGCGCAGTATCAAACTTCCATTCCGTCTGCTCCAGGCACATGGTGGCGTATTGCAGATTCATGCCTGTTTGTCGCATGATCTCGGCCACCATTGCAGCACGTTCCTCCTCTGGGCTCATAGCCACCTGTGCTCCTGTCTCATACGCCTTGGTTCCACCATAGGACCGCACGACAAGCATGTCGCTGATGATTCCAACACCATCGGGATTGTTGCCTCCTGGACCAAGGATGAAGGTCCGATCGAAGCTTCGATGCTTGCGCTTGTTTGAATTTGTTGGATGCTCAAAGAACTCGCCGTGGATGGTTATGGTGAGCCCATTGACACCGTTTGGAGATTGGCCAGAGGGGTCACGAAGACCAGAGATCGGCACCGATTCCACAAGCCATTTGGATGCATCTTCCGATGAAGCATGTTGTGTCGGGGGAAGTGTTTTGAAAGACTCTCCAATTGAGCGCGATCCTTTTCGTTTGTTAGACTTCACTCGAAGTTTTGAATAGACAGATCACATACCTTTGTGTAATCGAGACTTTCTCACACCAGCACTAGTAAGTGTCCAAATGTTTCGGCTATTGTAAATCCAAGCATCCCATTCTCCTTTTCTTGGCTTAGGAGCGCTTGGGTCTCGTAAAGATTGGTTATTGACCGCGTACGAAAAGGTTGAGTTCTTATCGTAATAGTAGTTCAGTAATGTAGTCCGGTCAGTGTCAAAGCCTGCAAAGAAGGTTTGCAGAAACTTTGCACCAAGGCCGGTGGTGTCTTCGAAGAGTCCGGGAGAAATCTTTGGAGTGGCACCGTGAATCTGAATGCCTTCACGGTCAGCGGGGGTAATGACTGCACCGTCGACCAGTGCGAGTTTGGGGAAGGCCCGTAGGACATCCTTCTTGAATTCGGCAGTTTGCTCGATAGGATTGCCAGAAAGAATGATATGCTGGAGCTCGAGACATCTTCGGAAGTGAGAGACTCCATCTATTCCGCCGATCTTGTTGTTGGAAAGGTCTAGATTCTGAATATCCGGAAATTCTAGAGCCAAAGGTCGAGCGATGGACGCGGAGTGCCAGCCATTGTTGCTCAGGATGATACCAGTGACTGCTTCCTTTCGGGCCTCGGGAGTGGGGAAGACGTCTTCAAAAACGGCACAGAGTGCTGCAAACAGCTTTGTCGTGGTGTTGTTTGGCTGTTTTAGAAGTTCCTTCACATCGGGCTCTTCGCCAATGTTACTGAAATTTAGGACTTTAGTCTCAGCATCGTAGCGGGTGGTTAGAAGCTGTCGGAGTGTTTCTTTGAGAGATTCCGTCTCCTTGTTTGACTTGAAAGAGAATGCGGCTTGTCCAGGTGCAGGAGATCTTGCAGGCGAATCTCTAGCAGGTCTAGATCCACCAATTGCTCGAATATTGATGGTGGCCTGAGCGTACTCATAGCCATCGAGTTTGCTGAAAGCAGTTGAGTCTTCCGCTGTCACATAGATATGTAGAACGTCTTTCTCGACTTTTGACTATATTTTCACAATGGTTAGTATAAATCTCAAATTAAAAAGTTGACCATCGCAGATCCGCCGAGGACCGTCAGAGTGACACCACGAGTGGAGGCACCTATGCCATCAAGACCCATAGAGAGCTTTTGCTATTTGTCAAGCGTCCAAGTAACCGGAGCTTCGGGAACTCCAGAATTGAATGCGGTCGAGAGGATATGGCTCGTCAGAAGACACAATTTGTGAACGTATGCTGCTTGTGCTTCGAATGCGCAATGCGCAAAGAGGATGAGGTTGGACAACACTGTGGTGGCCCCCGACTAAAATACGTGGCCATCTCCATGGAGGAAATGGGCTTATTCCAAGGACCGGTGGTTACACACCTTTCGAATTCTCACGTTCCCGCGTTTCTGGATTCCGGCGTGCTGTGGAAGTTTATCTTGTATCACCCGCGCCTTGCGCTCTAGCCATTGCGTGAGAGCTCGGATTAATGTTGAAGTGTTTTCGGTTGTCTTTACCGCGGCAGAGTCGGTCCATCCTGTGACCTGGAGATGGATAAGTGGTGACGAGCCAGAGCGCGTTGGCATAGGCCCGTTGTTGATTCGAGAAGAAAGACTGCTGCGTGACGCGATGGGTTCTCTAGTTGTTGCGCCGCGACCTCGACCTCGACCACGACGAGCTGGGCCTGTCGGCGGCATATTGAAAGGTTGATGAGTGCGGAATAGATGTGGCGAAAGCTGTGTAGAAGCTGTGTGGAAGCTGTTTGTAAGCGGTAGAGGAGGATGGGAAAGACGACGATAGCAAAAGCAGTTGGAGGAGAAGAAGAGCAATGAAAGGCTGAAGAGAATTGGTGGGTGGGTGGTGTTTTATGTTATTGACGGGGATGAAGGTGATGTTGGGTTTTGCAAATGGCGAGGATGAATGGGTGAATGAGTGAATGGGTGAATGGGTGAATGGGTGAAGGATGTGTCGAGTGAAGGTTGGTGGAGAAACCAAACCAAAGTAAAGGTGTGAGGTTGAGGTAGTTGTGAGCGGGACAAGAGAACAATGAGGAAGGCACGAGACAAAGCTGCGGGCAGTTGCGACCTGCGACTGGTTGAGATGTTGGTCTCAGGAATGCCTCGTGGTTGCCTGATTTAATTTGACAGTTTTTGAGTCACCCAGCGCCAAGCCCGCTAAGCCTCTTTAGACTTCACTTTTGTTCCTTCAACTAAATTACCGCCAAATGAGATCATGAGAGATAGAATACAACATATATAGCGTAATATAGGTATGGGTTGAGCATTTTGAAATAGGAGCGAAATCTTTGAGGATTATTCATGCGGGCACACAAAGGAACAAGGACATCGGGCTTCAAGCTGTGAGCCAATAAAACGGTTCAGAGCGAGATATATCGAAATAGCACTATATTCATCTATATGAAGGCTATTTAAGGGTATATAAAATCAGAAAAGGACATCTTCTCATGCTGCATTGCCCCACTTGACCCAGACAACCCCACTAAGAGAGAAGCGGCGACAGTTGATGGGTCAAAGTCAAATGTCATCAGAAAGCTCGCCATCCTCCCCCAAGTTTTCTCCAAACACTTTTGAGCTTCAGATACCCGTATCCAAGACCTCTTTGTTGATTACTTCTCCATTGGCCTCAATTGCTACTTCCCCATCACCATTTGCCAGACCAAACACTGATATCTTCCGCTCACACCCTCTGCTTAAGGCAATTTCGTAATCGCGCAAAATCTATAGCTTGCGACCATGACTGAGGTAATTTCCACCGCTAATCTTATCAATCAGCATCTAATTCGTCTACAGGTCAAAGAAATCACCACAGAGGAGGCATACTCCAGCTTCGTCTCGTCCTTCCCCTCTTCCTCCCTCCTAGTCATATACTTCTACGCATCATGGGCCCAGCCATGCAAGCAAATGTCCGCTGTCCTCGAGGCACTAGCCAGCACATACCCAGTCGAATCTCCCCCAACCATTGGCTTCATCTCCATGGACGCTGAAGAGCTCTCCTCCATAGCCGAAGAACATGATGTGACGGCCGTCCCCTTCGTCGTTCTCCAGAAAGATGGCAAGACACTAGAGTCCGTATCAGGAAGCGATGCCGGCAAAGTGCGAGCAGCAGTTGAGAAGTACGCTGCGCAACCCGAGCAAACCAACGGCTTCAGTATACCACCAGCCCAGAAGGTCACACGACCAACAGAGGAGAGAGAACCAGCACCTGCGCCAACAGGTGCTGCTGTGCCATCTACAACCGGCGCATCATCCGGAGCTTCAAAGGATCTGAGTGCGTATGTGCCCCCGGCTGATGCTCCAGCAACAGCACCGGAAGTTACAGGTGGAGAAGTGGACAAGGAAGCGCTATTCAAGCGTCTGGAGCAGCTCGTGAAGGCTGCACCCGTCATGCTCTTCATGAAAGGCATTCCCGCTTCTCCACAATGTGGATTCAGTAGACAGCTAGTTGCTATGCTTAGAGAACGGAGCATTCGCTACGGATTCTTCAACATTCTTGCCGATGACGAAGTGCGGCAAGGCCTCAAAGAATTCTCCGACTGGCCTACCTTCCCACAACTCTATGTCGAGGGAGAGCTGATTGGAGGCTTGGACATAGTGAGTTCTTTCTGTCATACATTTTTCGGATACCAAAAGCTAATCAGTCATATCAGGTAAAAGAAGAGCTCAATAATAATCCAGAGTTCATGATGAACTATGCAGTCAAAGGACCCGAAGCAACAGCCGCCTAGAAGGTACTGTAGATCAGGATGCCATGTAGTTGTAATCAAATGCTATTGCCAAACGCTCCCAATTGTTTAACCAACAAAATCGTGCCCACTAAATTGGCAGAAGTACAGGGGTATCTATACAAAATTGCAACCACATCTATCATCCTAATCACATGCCGCAACTGAGTCAAAAACTGCTCCACATATCTTCCTCAAACCTTAACCTCCTGCGTCTCCTCCCTCAACGACTCCCTCGTCTCCAACCGTCTCTCCCTCCCCACCCGTGTCTCCGTCAACCAAACCCTCAACCGGATCAGATACCGTACCACCACAAACAACACGACCACCAACAACAGCACCCCAAAAATGTACGCCGCTACTCGCCCACGCCCACCAGGCCTATGATAGTCCAAGAATCCATAAACATAGAAATGCTCCGTATCGACCGTGATGAACACCACGCCCAGATACATCGCCAACAACACAACCAAGTACGCCAAATGAATCCACGGCATCGGTTCCGTGCGCGCAAACGTTATTTCCAAAAGCGCAAACACGCTATTGAGCGCATGTTCACTCAAATTACTCCATAATGTGAATGGCGTAGGTAAACTGGTGTATAACAGACTCCAAAACACAACTATTTATCCCATCATTAGCCTAAATTTACTTCCCCCAAATCCATCGGAGGGAAGAAACACTTACTAGTCACAAGAAACGGAAATACCACAATCGTGCTATAAAACAGCGAATGTAGCTTTCCCAGCACACCAGGCCATCGCGCCAAAGCAGGTGTACCAGTACGCCAATAACTCAAGCTATGGTATGCGGCAAACGCGTGGTAGAAACCGAGACTGATGAATGTTATGTTGGTGAAGTAACTCCAGTATCTGGCGACTTCGACAGGTGAGTTGTGCGAGTCCCAGGCGAGGATGGTTAGTATGGATGTTAGGATGTAGAGGGATATGAGGGCGCGGAATGCGGCGTATGTTTTGGCGGTGAGGGCCCAGCTGGTGGAGAAACGGATTGGGTCGGCGGGTGGGAGGAGGATCATTTCTGCGGTAGGAGGTTTGGAGAGGGAAAGGGATGGGTAGATGGAAGGAGGAAGGGAAGGGGGGATGTTATTGTTGAATGTTGGGGAGAGACAAAGAGTGCGGCTGAGAAGGAATGAGGTTTCGCTTGATTCAGCCACGAATTTACGAATTTGGTGTTTTGTGGTCTTGTGCTGCGGTCAGCCTAGCGCTTGCAATTGACGACAAGTCAAGAGGGCTGACATGTGTAGAGAGGCATTTAGGCATATACGAGGCTTTTCTATAGGGATGTAGAGTATATACGCTACTAGTATAGTGTGTTTGTTCTAAGAAGTGTTGTTGTACCATAGTTTCGAAACTAACCTGTCAGCACTGCCGATCTTGTGAAACACCGGAAATAGGTTCTTGGTATTAGATGGGGTATATGTGATGAGTTATAGGTTTAACATTGGTGCTGTGTAGAGTTTTCTCTATATCCGAAATATGGGGTTGGTATAATACTGAAAACTGAGTGAAGTGGGTAAAATGCTTGAGTAATTTAGAATACTCTAGCGGGATTGTAGTTTAGTAAAGTTCACTCGAAATGAATCTCAAGGACAATGAATAGTTCTGTAAACTATAAAGTCTCTAGACGACTGGCTAGCACAGTATTCACAAGCGGAACACAGCGAGACAAGAAGCTATCTTCGAGTCTGGTTATTGCAAGTGTAGTACGTGAGACGTTAGACACTGACGACCTTGATGGTAATCTAAGAGCATTTTCAAGACTTCGGGAAAGTCAGAAAGAGTATCTCGTTGCTTACCTGAAATGATCGAAAAGATCGTTGTGCCAAATCTTTGGATCAGTGTCGCGGAGGAGTCTTGTTAAGACATATCTCATAGCAATGAGGGTGTACATATTGAAATACAGAATAATGAGAGATATGGATCTTCAGTGGAACGGGGGCCAATGGCGAGAAGGAAATGACGGATTAGATCCCAAAGTCACATTGATTTTTACATAGAATGATGATTTATGCATGGGAATAAAGCTTTTAATCTTTTCCTTGAGATCATTGAGGACCCATCTCTAATGTGGATACAACAAACGATAGTAGCAGCTCACCTTTCGAGGCTCTGCTCGCAAAAATCTCTCAAGCCTCACATCATTAACTCTTATCAACTTCATATTGTTCCATTGAAGTGAAAGAATGAACTTGCAGTACTTGCAATGCCCTCTTCAACAGAAAATTCATTTTTGTAGGCGTAAGGCTGAAATGCTTGGCTATCAGGCTGAAAATATCAAAAACATTATATTGCGTTTGAAAGCCGATAAATGTCTCTTTTTGTGGTTCGCGGACCATTAGAAACTCTCAAACAATTGCTTTCATGCTCAAGCTTCTCGTGCCTCTTTTTCAGGGACGTGTTGCAGTTTACAATTGTTCATGGACGCGCTTAGTTGCTCACAGTGCTGCTCCATTTCTCCAAGCACAAGCTTCCAGGGACTCAGAGAAGAGGTCCAGAGGCAGCGACTTCGATTCTTGCGTCCATGCGTCGAGCTGTTGCGAGTCTTAACATTATTCATCTAATCTTTCTTGACTTCCATCTCGATAAGGGAAGCCTTATCCTATACTGCCACGTATCCCAGCCACTCTGCCGCTTTGATACTCCCTTTCACATTGCCCCCTTTTATGCGCAGATCCTGAAATTGAGATACTGGAAGGTCGGCAATACTGACCACATGATAACATACGTGGTACCAACCGTTATTGTCAATATCAGGCCTCCGCGTGCTATCACTGACCGGCAACCAACAGTGCAAACCCTTTTGCCAAAGACTTGCAGATGCTCTGCGAATGGTAGTCATGCCTCAACGTGGTACCGCATGGAAATGCCGCTTAGAATAATTAGGCTGATCGGACATGAGGCATCCATCCTTGTGTGGCTATAGCAGGCGAACAACCAGTTGCCTTGTTCCTCTGACCGGTCGTGTCAACCAGTTCCGGTGAGTGGGTCAAGGGGTTCAGCTAATTTGCACTTAATGTCCTTGTTCCGGGGGTTTGAGCCATTGAGAGTGGCGAACATGATGGTGGTGCTAAGGAGTGGCTCTACACAGCCGTTGAGATTGAACTAGTTGTTGCTGTTTGATTCTGCGATATTCTGCCGATTTCTGGAAAAGAGGTCGGAACAAGGATCGATCTCTTGGATTTCGGCAATGTGAGTTAGTTCATTGTCTAACATGGCAGCAATGTCAGCGTTGAGAAGTGTTGCTGAGTGGCAACCATATATTTATCCTTATCTGGTCATGTATCGCTGCGGCTCGTAAACGAGCCGAGAGCATCTTATGTTCTCAAGGTTTTGTTTCGACGTAAGTTGATCTTCCCGTTCAAAGCTCTTTGGTGTCATGCACAACATAAATCCTAAGAACGATGCGTTGTCACTTATCTGCATGGCGTGCAAGGACGATATTGCTCCCATGTTGTCTCATTACCATTTGGTGTTGCACACTTACCTATCGGTTGGTCTGTCTATAAGATTGGCATGAAAATTCTATCTTGATATACGCCCTCATGATTGTCCTCGGATTTGGAACCGAAAGTGACCCTGTTCGAGTGGTCTATTGTTTAAAATTGTGTACCGTCATACCGGGATAAAAGTCCAGACAACCTTCAGAAGAATACTGCGGTTGATAATCCCGGTAAGTGAAGTCTAAGTCATCTTCTAGTATTTGAAATTAGCCTTAAGATCTAACAAGAGTGGATGTAGAACCTCTACCGCGCAGCTCTCGTGGATACCATTCTCAAGCCAGCATATTTACCTAGAAAGTTTTTCACCCTTTTGGCTCGAATCAGCATGGCTACAAACTCTCCAGCGAGAAATATAGATCGGACCAATGGAACTGGAACTGGCCAGACACCGGATGATGTTAATACTCAACATGAGCACCAACAGCCATCAGAGGATGGCACGGAACCACCTTGGATTGATTCCGACGATCACTCTCAGGACAACGTGGGTCATGTGTTAGAATAGCATATCCAGGTAATCAGCTAATCAGTAGAATAGGAGCCCATCAGCTCCGAGTCCTCGATGGTCGATTCAGATGATATGTCAGGACAAGCTGGAGAGAGTGACGGGCTAGCCCGTTACGAACATTTGCAAGAAGACCCATGGACTCCAGAAATACTCCAGGCTAGCACCGAGGATAATTCTAGAGCTGGATTTGGTCAATTCCCTCATTTCCAGTGGAACAATTTCGCTTCTGAGTCCCGACCGAATGGAATTGTGTCGAGAGCCAATTTTGAAGAAGCAGAAGCCGAGGATGGAGAAGAGCAGGAAAGTAATGGTGTAGATGATGAAGAAAGTTACAGTGACTAAAGAATCAGGAGTAGTAGAATGTAAGAGAACGGGCTTAGATACCAGTAATATGAGACAACAAGGGCCACTAAACAGTTGATTGAAGCAATGCATTTCCGCTCTTATGACCCGACGTTGTTATCTCGGCATGTAGCAGCCCACTAATCTCATCACTACTAGTAGTGAGGCTGTTCATATGATGCCAATCATGCACAACTTCACCAGGCTGAGGTCGTGAGGGGTCACAGTGACTTGGGTAGCAATTACTGGGAGCCCGATAACCCAAAAGCAAGGCGTAGTAAGAAAGAGTAAATACCGGAAACCTTAAGCTTAGAATCTGGATGGCATGTGGGAGACCTGTTACGCAGTAAGGGAAGGATGACTGACGAGACAAGTAAGCTAGCTGGACTAATCAAGGACTTCTCAAAAGAAAGCAAGCCCTCTTTCTGGTGGCATGTACGTGTCTGTAGTAGCTTTGATTCCTTGACAACAAATAAATCTACCAATCATCCATATATCGAAGCGTGGTGTTGTAGGCTTGCAGTGATGAAGGTCGGAACCATGAAGTGACATTCGGCTCATCGGATATTTGCACAGTGATCCCACCACTCGTCCGGTATTACCCGACTTCAGTGCTGTATTCTAACCCATTAATTCACCAATTACTCCATCATGTAAGGAAGGCTTCATAATGGGAGTGAAGAACATGCCGCAGCACTGAAACACGATTTGAAAATGCAGAAAGAGCTTGGATTCTCGGGAATGGAAGCTTAGGGGCATCAATCAGGCAGCCCATATATATCGCGAAAGGATCTCCTAAGCTCACAATTTTGGCAGGACCACTTGTTATACTAAAGACCAACATCATAAGTAAGCGGCCAGACGGTTATTAGTAGGAGAGGTTTTACTTCTGCATACGACAGTCTTCACTTCAAAATGGCAGACCAACCGCTTCCTCCGCCGCCGGACAAAGGAAAATCCAAGGCTAAAAACGAACAAGATGCATCACAGGAATCATCGAACCCAGCATCAATGGCTTCAAGAGTCCTCGCATCAGCAACTGGTCTAGCCAGAGACTTTATGTCCTCCACCAACGGAAACATGGCCACCGACCTAGGCTCGACTTTATCGTCAAATGGAAAAGCCATACCTTCGGCATCAAACACCAACAGCTCAGCGTTAGAATCCCTTCAGTCCCCTCAGACTAGACTCCCCAGTGCGGCAACAGCCGTTCGACAAGGAGAGACGTTCCAGGAACCAGAAATGCATTTCAACACGGAAGCCGAATTCCAGAAATTCACACAAACTGGCCTCTATCCGTCCTCTCTAGCATATGCCCAACCTTACACCACAGCCTCCCAGTGGACATCTGAATTCAACAACTCCACAACAACCCCCGACCGTGGAGCCGGAATTCAGAAATCAACCCCTGTTGGCCTATATCCATCACCCTTAGCTTTTGCCCAACCATCCACCACAGCCTCTGAATGGAAAGACGAGTTCAGCACCTTCATAGAAACTCCCGCCGATGGAGCCGAAGTATCCGCGCTTCTAGATGATCCCTCCTTCGTGGCCATGACAGACATCTACGAGCTGGACGACCCCAATGCGCCCGATGCCGCAGATCTCTTTTCCACTGAAGCACTCTCGCCCGCCGAGCTTGAGTCACTTAGAGATCTCAAGACAAACGCTCTCGCTCCCCCACCCACACATGGCAAAGTGGGCGCACACAGCAATATCAACTTGCTCCCTGACTTCAGCGGTGCTAGCCCCGAACAGCGCGAAGCCTGGTTCAGAGACTGGGATAATGTGCTGAATGGCTACACGGACCAGGTATGGGGCGACATCTTACCAACAGTGCAAGAAGCGCGTAAGCATCTGGAGGAGGTGCAAGCTGGCACGAGCTCGCTGGATAATTCAGCAGTGGCAAGGTTACGTATGATCTTGGGACATGTGGACGCGATTGCAAACACGCAGTGAGATGTCTTTGATATAGTCTTCTATTGCGCTGTCTATGACTATTTCTTGCACGAACGCTAGCAGTGCATACTTGACAGCAATGGATTTCTTAGAGTCTATTTTGCGCCATAGCTTCCGGGGCCTCACTCCCATCTTTACGCGTCCACGCTTGCTCAGTGCTCGCTGCACCGCTCGGTCGCCGCCGACTTACGACTCCTGGAAACATGCGCGGTTCGCTACCGTCTAGTGGACCAGTTTGCTGTGCCATTGAGCTAGAGCGTATTGGCATTGCAACAGGAGAAGAAGCGCCGCCTGCGGCACTACTAAGGTCCGGAGAGAGGACTCCCGAGGAGAGAAGTTCCGAGGCTGATGGCTGCGGTACTGTGGCGGGTGTAAAATGCTGCTGTAGATTCAAAGCACTTGGCTCCGTGTGCATGGATGCGGTCGGCGAGCCAGGCACCTGCGTCTTCGATGCTGTCGGATGCGTAGCAATCGCCGAAGCAGAGAGTGGTTCAGGCGGCGGCAAGTGGGAGGAAGGCTGCATGTTGGATGTATATTTGTCGATCATGGCAAGTTCCTGCACGAGAGTTTCATGGCGGAAGGATTCGCGGATATTGGGCACGTTGCATTTGGAGACATCGTTACCAGCGACGCCAGGCAAATTATAGTTATGGCCGAGCCAGTGCTGCTTGAGGACGTGTTCAAAGCCTGATTGCTCAACGGAATGTTTGGCCAGCTCGCACATATCTACCGCGGAGAGCTTGTAGATTTGCGCAGCGACGGCGTATTCTTCGATGAGCGGCTCTTTGGTGAAAGCGAACTGGAGTGGGTCGTCGGTGGAGAGGGAGACGTTGAGACCTCGGCGAAAGTATTGGAGAAAGGGATTGCGCTCATAGGCGAGGAAAAGGGCATTATTGCTGAGCGGCGACATGGCTATGCCTATTTGCTCGAGGTAGAAGATGTATTGTAAAAATGGAACTTTGCGGAGTAATAGACCATGACTGATGCTGTGGCAGCATAAGACGGCGCTGGCTAAGTGATCAGTGTCCCCAGCCTCGCCGCAATGCGGCCTTAGTAGAAATGTGTTGAAGCCGCGGGCTTTGCGCCAGACGTTTAACGAAGCGATATTGGCAAATAGATAGTATATCCAGTAACTGTAAGGCGGATTTTGTTTGGTGCCCCATTCTCGTGGTGGAGGAAATTTCTTGAAGAGACGACGTTCGACTTTGCTTTCATCATCGACGCTATCGAAACCAATAACGCGTTGTAAGAATATATGCAGCTTAGGGTGACTTGCTGGATTTTGTGTCACTTCAAACAGCGGCTGGAAAACGTTGATGATGACTTGCTCAAAGTTGTCCATAAGTTTGGACGATTTGTAAACATCAAAGAGGCGAGGTATTTGGATCAGCCATCGAACATTTGGTGAGAACAGCTTGTTATCAATGACCCAAGCTGCGAGTTTATCCCATTCGTCAATGGTGCGACCGTAAATGGAGATCCGCCATTCGACAAATTGATATTTGCTTGCTTCGAGATCTGAGATGACTTCTTTAGTGATTTCTGCAAGGTACCGACCTTTGATATCGTTATCTGTCTTCAGAAATATGGTTCTCAATCTCGATTCACCCACTGGGTTATATTTCAGATTGAACTTGTCGAAGCGATGGAAAGAGTCAGTGTGAGCATGCATATCCAACGTGTCGATACTGAGATCATATGCTGTCAATTGAATGCTCTCAAACACTTCCTTGAGCGTAAGATACCGTCCGTCTCTGAAAAGCACCACTTCATCTGTGCTCTTCTTCATTTTGCTCTTGATGAAGCGAAGCAGATGCTTTTGATTCATACAAGCCGAATGATGTACGTGAGTATCCACTTTACGCACATTGTAAAAGTCTCTATGAGGAACACGCTTTGTATCTGCCATCTCTTGATACTCATTGAGGAGGATGTACAGATTAAACTTTCCTTCCAGATACTGTAGTCGCCGGAATGCAAAGCTCTTACTAGGGCCATCAGAAGAGACGTCTAGAAGTGTATCCAGATCCATGTAAAACTCGCGAATGCTTGGAACATTTACAATCGGCGTCGAGGTCTCCACGTTTGCAATTGGACTTTCATAGACTTGAAAGACACCTTGATCATCGAGTCGAAAGGTCCACTCATCTGTGCCAGGCAGAGGATGGAGATCATCCATATCAAAGTCCTCGCCGATATTCTTTCCCGGCTTACGAGACTTTTTGGGCGGGCTTTCCTCTTCCTCCTCCTCTTCTTCCAGAATCGTGCTATTCACCATGCTATTCTGAGCCGTCGCCTCCTTGTGGCTTTTCCACGCCGGCACAGGCGGAGGCGGATAAATATTCCACTCCGGATCGTCCTTTGGATTATCATTCGCACCCTGCAGCGACAGCCGTATGTATTTATGCCGAATATCCAACACCTTCTGAATATTCCCGTATATCGCACTCAGCTCGGCAGCCACATGATCATCCGCATCAGCAAACCCGCCCGCTCCACTGCCAACACCCACACCCGCGCCGGCTCCATGCAGACCTGCGTCTGCAAGTATACTGCCCGGCGGCTTGGGTTCATGTGGCAGCCCCGGGTGTCGGGTATGTGCTCGCGCGCTCTGATCCGCCTGGGCTAGGAACCCATCTTGATGCCCCATGACATAATGTTCGCTCCCCGCAACCTCTGTGCCTGCCACACTGCCCATCTGGCTTGTGATACTACGCATGCTCTCGATGCGGCTCAGCGCGTCAGGATCATTGCTGTTGGCGTGTGCAAGACTCGTGCCACTACGCGCTCGAAGCATTGGACTTGCGCCGTCAACGCTGGAGCCGCGCTCGAGTTCGCGGTGGCGCTGGTACATCTGCTTGGCTTCTTCATGGCCGGTGCGGCGCTCGGAGGAGTAGTCATAATAGGCAGTTTTACGTTGCTTGTCGCGGGGCAGCACGCCTAGGAGGTCTTCGTTGGGATTCGTTGCGTCATTGGGAAGGTCTTGAGGGATGGTGTCGTAGCCGAGTTGATTGCTGGCTCCAGCGTTGGGAGTGGGGACGTCGTCGAAGGAGCTGGAGGAGTCACTTGCTCTTCGAGGTCCGGATTCGAGCTCTTCGTCGGAGAGAGGATCCATTGTGAGATGTGTAGAGTGAAGATAGGGAGAGGTGGTAGGAGAGTGGGCGCTGTCTGCAGTCAATTGAGTCAGTGGAAACAAAGAAAGTTGGAGGGATTGGAGATTATACTTCTGTCCATGGTGGTACACAGCGAGGATCTAGGAAGAGTCTATTGTAGGAGGTGCCAATGGCGGTCAGCGGCTTGCGTCTTGGTGCAAGGCCACAGACCTCGAAAAGTGAACGCGGAGATGCGGTTGGACGCGGCAGGTGCAAGGCTGAGACAACTTGCCCATCCATCATATGCGCTCCTGCACTTCAATATTGGCTTAGATTAAAGTACACAGCACAACGATATGGAGAAATAATGGGTATTGTAATTGTCTTGAAATTGTATACAGAAACAAATGTCATATACATTCGACCCACCGATACCAGAAAATGCAGCTCATTCATCCATCAACCATTCTTCCGCTTCAGCAATCTTTCTTATACAGTCCTTCGTACTATTCACTAGGCTAAAATGCCAATATCTAAGGTTTCGCCCCTAAGCACCTATGGTATGCAAAGCCACAAAAGAATCCAACTCCCAAGAAAAGCATTTTAGTAAGTTCTCTTGAAAGGAGGTACAGGCTTGCACTCGGCCTCGTCGAGGGTAGTTGCGATCACAGAGCGGTATCCAATGTCCACCTTGCCATGTGGTTCTTTTTGCCATGTTAGTGTGTGCTTCATCCAGTTCTTGTCGTCACGATCAGGGAAGTCTTCACGGGCGTGAGCTCCACGAGATTCCTTGCGGTTGGATGCAGCCTGGGCTGTTTGTGTACTATATAGGATTAGCATGCTGTGTTGATAGAAGATGAAGGTTCACTTACGCGCAGGTTAAAAGGTTTCGAAGTTCGAGGGTTTCAACCAAATCCGAGTTCCAGATCATGCTGCGATCCTTGGTGCCAACTTGGGAGAACATCTGGTCAACCTTGTCGATACCTTTGACACCCTCATCCAAGCTCTCTTGAGTTCGGAAAACGCTGACGTCTGTTTGCATGACCTTTTGCATGGCAGAACGAATCTCAGCAGTGCTCTTGGGACCATCTGCAACACGAGCCTTGTCAATGACCGAAATGCTGTCTGCACCGGCATCAGGCGCAACCTCTTTTTGTGCCTGGCCAGGCTTGAAGTTGTCGCGGATAGTGTGTGAAACAGCACGGCCGAAGACAATGAGATCGAGTAGAGAGTTTGCACCAAGACGGTTAGCACCGTGGACGGACACACATGCAGCTTCACCACACGCGAAGAGTCCGGGTACGACTTCATCGTCACCCTTGGCATTTTGGGTGAGAACTTCTCCGGTATATTTGGTTGGGATACCACCCATGTTATAATGGACGGTTGGAAGGACAGGAATTGGTTGTTTAGTGACATCGACACCGGCGAAAATGGCAGCAGTTTCGGAGATACCTGGTAGACGCTCGTGAAGAATATCCGGAGGAAGATGGCTGAGTTGGAGGAAAATGTGATCTTTCTCGGCGCCCACACCACGTCCTTCACGGATTTCCATGGTCATTGATCGAGATACGACGTCACGACTGGCGAGATCCTTTGCAGTTGGGGCATAACGTTCCATGAACCGTTCTCCCTCGGAGTTGAGTAGATATCCACCCTCACCTCGAGAACCTTCGGTGATGAGGCAGCCAGCGCCGTAGATACCAGTAGGATGAAATTGCACAAACTCGAGATCCTGGTTAGGAAGACCAGCACGAGCAACCATAGCCATACCGTCTCCAGTGCAAGTATGGGCTGATGTGCAACTGAAGTACGCACGACCGTAACCACCTGTAGCCAAAACAGTGTTTAGAGCCTTGAATCGATGGATGGTTCCATCCTCTTGGTTATAAGCAATGACACCCTTGCAGACGCCATCTTCCATGATTAGATCGGTGGCGAAAAACTCGATGAAGTATTTGGTGTTGTGTCGTAGCGATTGGCCATAAAGAGTATGTAGAAGAGCGTGTCCAGTACGATCAGCGGCAGCGCAGCATCTGTAGGCTTGGCCACCCTTTCCGAAATCTTGAGATTGACCTCCGAAAGCACGTTGATAACTGTCTTTGTTAGTTCTGAGTAGAAAAATCAAAAAGCGTTGCCTTACATGCGACCATCTTCCGTTCTCGAAAATGGACAACCGTAGTTTTCGAGTTCAATAACACTTTGAGGAGCTTCACGTGTCATGTAGTGGATAGCGTCTTGATCTCCCAACCAATCTGAACCTTTGACGGTATCGTACATATGCCACCTCCAGTCATCTTTGTGCATGCTACAAAACCAGTTAGCCATGCCAATCAATCAGTGCTTGATATAGTAGACACTCACTTTCCGAGAGCTGCATTAATACCGCCCTGTGCGGCTACAGTGTGGGACCGCGTAGGGAAGAGCTTAGAGATACAGGCAGTGTTGAATCCGGCTTCAGCAAGACCAAAGGCGGCTCTGAGACCGGCACCACCGGCACCGACCACAATAGCGTCGTATTCATGGTCAATGATCGGGTATGAATGTGTTGTGGGTGATGGCGCCTCTTTGGCACGGAGGGGTTGCGTGGAGATGATGCGGGCGACGGGTTTGGTAGAGGAGAATTGACGAGTCTGCGATCGCACAGCTCGTGAGAGCTAATTAGGTTTGAAAAGTCAGCATTTGATCGAAATTGAGCTTGATAGAGAAGAGCACGAGTGGCTTTCTTGGAGACCAAGAGACCTTGAACTCGAAGCAAGCGAGCAGGATTGGAAAAGGAAGCTTACCAGGCGTGGTACAGCGACACGACGCAATGCTAAAGGACTCATGGTGCCGGCGTTGTAGAGTAAAACGCGCAACGAGAGCAATTGACAGGTGTTGAGTGGAGAGTGTACAATGCAGTGGTGATGCTGTCTTTTTGGTGTATGCCCTGTCGCAGTTTGTCGCCTCCAATGGGATTCAGGTGCCGGCCACTTTCGGCCAAATCAAGCCGAGGAACTCTTTCTCGAAACAATCCAAAACGCCGACAATTCGACAACGATCATATATTTAAGTATGAAAAGTTTACTACATCGAAGATAAAATACTCAACTTGAATCCATCGCTATTTTCATTTTCATATCATGCATGCTGCGTGTTATCCTAGCTGTTGCATGGCATTCTCGTGGCTCGGGATTGTCCGCTTCTCACTATTATCTGCGCCCTGATTGGTTGTCATCCTCTATATAATACCATCATCGATTGCCTCAATAATTTCTACATCATGTGGAGAGTGGAATGCTATAGAATGCGTTGCGAGTTGCTTGTGTTATTCAGCATATACACTTTCACTAGAGCATCAAATCTTATCATCAGAGTATTCATTTTTTGACTATCTCTTACACAGCCGGATGAGCTGCCAATGCTCCTCCGATCAACGCCATTGCAGAAAAGAACCCAATGCATCAAGCAAGCACTTAAGCCGCTACCAAGTCCTTCTTCAGAGTGCCCACTATCTGTCGCTTTTCTTGTGCGGTCTGGTAAGCTCCATGTCCGAACTTGGACGATGTATCGATCCATTTCAACTCAACCTTCTCTAGAGAACGTCGGCTAGTGTGCACGAACATGGACTTGCGAAGAGTAACAACCCGCTTCTTGACACCTGGTGCAGATCCCTTGAGAATGAGGAAGTCATTCTTGACCTCACCATAGCGGACGAAGCCTCCGAGTCTGCCAAAATGTCAGGTCTGATTATGTATTCAAGTGCGAGAGCGAACTTACGGTGTGATGGTCTTCTTGGAAACATCAAACTCAGTTGATGCATTGCCCTCATCAGTGCCCTTGCCAACGCGGTAGATCTTGTGGTTGACTGAAGTACGATGATGGTAACCCATTTGACCAGCACGAGCGACTGTCCATTGGACGTGGGAAGGATGCCAAGCACCGATACAAGCGACCTTTCGAAGACCCTTGTGAGTCTTGCGAGGAAGCTTCTTGGTACCCCAACGAGATGTAACACCGTTGTAACCGTGACCCTTGGTAACGGCAATGACATCAATCATCTCATCCTGCTCGAAGATGCTGCTGCAATCGAAGGTCTTTTCGAAGAGACCTTGACCAAACTCGACCTTGTCGGCGATGCTGCCACCGTTGACTTGGATCTCCATCAAATGTGCCTTCTTTTGCTTGAGAGGAGTTTTGTGTGGTTGAGTGTGGGCGAGGACTCGGACGACAGTGCAGTACTTCTTGATGCGTTCCAATTCACGGGTGATGGATTGACCCTTGTTCTCAGTGTACTTCTTGGCATACTTGGTGAATGCCTTTCTCTTTGAGCGATACCAGTTCTTGTAGAAGCGACGCTTGACCTCATCGCTCAAATGCTCGGACCAGACAGTAGCCAAAGAACGGAGACCACGGGGAGTTTCGATGTAGCCGACAAGACCAACGACAACCATCTATAACGCCAGTTAGAGTGGGATGCCCTCGGAAGGAATTCACTTGTACGCACTGGTGGTGTCTCGATGATGGTAACAGCCTCAACGATTTCCTTCTTGTGCAGCTTGGCACCAGGACGATCGAGATCGCGAACAATGGTGCTCATACCAGCCTTGTAGCCCATGGTGGCAGTGAGATGGACGGGTTTCTTGGGGTCATCCTTAGGGAAACTATGATATCAAAAGTCAATGGTGATTTTTCGCAATTTCGGCGGTGGTATTGTTTACCTCTTGACCTTTCCTCGGTGACGGGAAGCACGCTTGCGTGGCAAGAAAGCCAGCGAACCGTGACGAGGGGCCTCGAACTTACGATGCGACATGTTGAGAGAATTTGTCGCGGTCGCAATGGGTGAAGTGGTTGAGGGTTGGATATCAAATTGCTCAGTCAAAAATTGGTGTGGAAGTGCGCTTGGCAATTCTTCAGTGGGGAGCGCTGGCGGGGCCGAGGATGATCCGATTGGATAAAGCATAGATTTGCTGTGGTCAGCTAGGGCTAGGGTAACCGAGAGGCCGCCAAGACAAGCAGTTTCCGTTGTTGGGCCCTTGGGGGAAAAGTGGGTGGAGTGGCACTGAGTGGGTTGTGATTGCCAACTCCAGCAAGTCCAGTCAACTTTCAAGTGCCAGCAGCCCTGTCCGCTGTCGTGCCTGCCTTGCCTTGTTCTGCGAGACTGCCCGCGCTTTTGACCTTACTAACACACCTACTACTACGCTGCATCTACTCTACTACTAACCACCATTGCTCGACTCTACTTCAACTTCTATCATAAATTCCATATCGCGGCTTAACTCTTTAAACCCCTCCGCCGCCGTCCTCTATTCCATCCAACCCGCCCTCGTCATCTTTCCTCCACCCCCTTGCGCTGTTATTTAAAGCGCACCTAGCCCAACAACAGCTCATCCGCTAGTGTACGTTCCCCCAAACCTGAGGTCCATCATCAATTTCGTCACCGACACCTCCCGCAAGCAACACCTCAACACTTTCATCCTGCATAACCTATCGCCCTACCCTTCTCCATTGGTCTCTATTTGGTCTCCATCGATCTTTTGGCTAAATACCTTATTTCTCTAGACAGCCTCATCATCGTACCCACCCTGCCCCCTCTCACAAACATATTTCAAATCCAATCACCTCTACATCCGGTGATCGGTGCCAGCTCTATAAGCCATGGTGGATGCGCTAGAAGGGAACCCAGTGACTTGGAAGTTTACACAGTAAGATCTTGTTGCCACACCGCATCTTTGTTGCTGGTGTGTGGGTTAAGCACAACGGAGACTGACTTGCTGCGACAGATGTTTTGGTGATAAAGGAGATGTTGAAGACATTACGGAAGGTGAGAAACAACTTTTTGTTTGACCAAAAGCATTGTCAAGAGACGCTAAACATATTCAAGCCGACATCATCTCTACCGTTGAGTTTGATCAGACAGGAAACTACCTCGCGACCGGTGACAAAGGTGGACGTGTTGTTCTGTTTGAGCGCAATGAAACGGTTAGCCATATCCCCATCTGATCATTCCTTAGCTGTGGCCCAAGAAATTGACCAACACATCGCAGAAGAAGACCTGTGAATACAAGTTCCACACCGAATTCCAATCCCACGAGCCTGAGTTTGATTACCTAAAATCGTTAGAAATTGAAGAGAAGATCAACAAAATAAAATGGTGTCGTCGACAAAATGCATCTCACTACCTTCTCTCAACGAACGACAAAACAATCAAGCTCTGGAAGGTTTACGAAAAGTCATTGAAAGTTGTGGCAGAAAATAACCTGTCCCATGAACTGACTCCTGGAGGTGGTGTTCCTGGAGGCGGCCCACCTGTTCGAAATGCTCAACATAGATTCCGGCAAGCCGCCGACTTGAAGCTACCTCGACTCACTCACCATGACACCGTTGTCGCCGCGGTACCGAGAAAAACATATGCCAATGCCCATGCCTATCACATCAATAGCATATCTGTCAATAGTGACGGGGAGACTTTTATCAGCAGTGATGATCTTCGAATCAACCTTTGGAATCTTAACATCCAAGATCAAAGCTTCAACATTGTGGATATCAAGCCAGCAAATATGGAAGAGCTTACCGAAGTCATAACTGCCGCGGAATTTCACCCTACTAGCTGCAATTGGTTCATGTATGCCAGCTCCAAGGGAACTATAAAACTGGCAGACATGCGAGAGAATGCACTCTGCGATGTGCACGCAAAACGTGCGTTCTTCCACTTCACCTTGTGTACTAAATTACTAACAACCAAGCAGAATTCGAACAGGAAGAAGATCCACAGGCGCGCTCATTCTTTTCAGAAATCATCTCATCCATATCCGACGTTCGCTTCTCTCATGATGGCCGCTATCTCCTTTCCCGCGATTATTTGACCGTCAAAATATGGGATGTAAATATGGAACGCGCGCCGATAAAGGTTATCCCAATCCATGAGCACCTACGACCTCGTCTTTGTGACACATACGAAAACGATAGCATCTTTGACAAATTTGAGGTTGTGTTCTCAGGCGATGCCAAGAACGTAATGACAGGAAGTTACAACAACAACTTTATGATCTACCCAACGGATCCAGAGAAAGATACTGAAGTGGTCCTTCAAGCGGATAAGTCGGCATTCAAGGCCAAGAAGGTGGGCATTCCTACGCCAATGAACGCCACGAGTCCCACTGGATCGAACAAGAAGGGAGGTTCGCGGGCAGGTAGTCCCTCTGCTGGCGGGGTTGCTCCCGGACAACGAATGCGAAAGGAGACCGACGCTGATCAGATTGATTTTAACAAAAAAATCCTGCATATGAGTTGGCATCCATTCGAAGACAGCATAGCAATTGCAGCGACAAATAATGTAAGTACAACTGGTTCAGCACATTTTCAACTGACTGTACTAACATCATGGCAGCTTTTTGTCTTCTCAGCTTTGTAGACGATGAACGTCTTGGGGTAATGCACGTTTAGAGTTGAATTGAATGCACACATATCAGGAGGCCTATCTCTCGTGGCAAAGGGTTGGGTTTCTGATTATTGGCATGCTAGGAGAGGTTTGATTCTTTCTAAGATGTCACATATATGTGTGTAGGACTTTGCAGACTGAGATAATTTGGCTTCGCAAGAGGCTTATATCAGTAAGAGGCAAAGGTAAAGAGAAGAATGTCAAAAATAATGACGAATCATTCATTGCATTGTAAACTTTCAGACCTCAAAACGTGCATTAATGATATAGCAGAGCAGCGGTATTTGAAGAAGTTAAAACAATACCGGTACTCTCAGAGCCCATCTCGATTTGAGATATGGTCCTGGAGATTTACTTGATAAGCATATCCAACCATTGAGATATTGTTCACCACGTTTTCCCCTATGATGTGTCAAACAGTATTTATACATGATCTGAAGCGTAATTAAATGAATGGTCAAACAGGTCGAGTTGGAGATGCTGTATGCTGATTGGTTAACTAGGGCCATTAGCTCTCATCAGATCCATCATCATTGAATTGACGGTTGACATTTGAGCCTCCAACTTTCTCCATCACAACTACATTCCACGCTGGCCGTTTGCTTTGATATTCATCCGGGATCGTCTCAATGTCCATGCAATTACACCGAAGATAGACTCGCTCGCTAGTGTCGCTCCTTACGCGCCTCTCTCGTTAATCTGGACCCGTTGCGCACGTCGCAGTGCACAGAACATTGAACGTGGCCCCAACCTCTACCACGCACCGTCAAACAAACCTCTGGACTTGTATATAGCTACCACATTTAATTGGACTCCATCGACTTCTACTTCATAGCATTTTCAGACTCTCAAAACATCATGTCTGAGCTTCTCGCACCATTGCTCATTTTTGGGGGTTGTTGCTCCAACGTAAGCATCAGAATCGAGCACGCCCAGCATCGCATTGTACTAATCGGAAAATAGGTGTATGCATTAGAAACAATATTGAAGTAAGTATAGACTCAGATAAAAGAATATGTCCACTAACAATTCACAGACATGACATGGACAGCGGTAAAGTTCCACTCATCGCCTATCAGATTCACCATTAATTCTAACGTCCTATTAAGGTCTCCTCATCACATTAATGCAATTCATCCTCGTTGCCTTAGCAGTCTATCCATCTCAATCATCATCTTCGCCGCCAACCTTTCTCAAAAAGACCAAGATCCCCATGCGCGTTCTCTTCACCAGCGCCGCCATGTTCTACGCCGTCAACATGCTCAACAACTGGGCCTTTGCCTTCAACATCAGCGTGCCCGTGCACATCATCCTACGCTCTTTTGGCAGTGTCACCACCATGGTCGCTGGTTACCTAAAGGGCAAATCCTACTCGCGGCTGCAAATTGTCGCTGTCATAACGCTGACCGTTGGCGTGATGCTGTCCGCCTGGGCCGACGCGATTGCCAAAGTATGGAACCTCACATTTGCTGACCCACCAAGCTCCATACTAATCCAACCCCAGGGGAAAACTGCTCACGTAGAGAAGACGGAGAACGACAATTCGTCGGCGCTGGGTCTACTGATATTGTTGGTAGCCCAGATCCTCTCATCGTACATGGGCATTTATGTACAAGACACGTACGCGCAATATGGAACGCATTGGCGCGAAAATCTCTTTTACAGCCATCTTTGGTCTCTCCCACTTTTCTTGCCGCTTCAACCCACACTCTCCCGGCAATTTACACGCCTCGCCTCATCACCACCACCGCATCTACCACAGTCTCTAGTGCCGTACATTCCCCTCGCTATTCAACGACTCATTCTACGCACGCCAACTTCATTGTACCACTTGGCACTTAACTCGGCCACGCAACTAGTCTGTATCACAGGCGTAAACTTGCTCGGTGCGAGAAGCAGTGCAGTAACGGTAACGATTGTCCTGAATGTGCGAAAGCTGGTGAGCTTTCTGCTTAGTATCTGGATCTTTGGAAACCCGATGAGTGGATTGATGGCGCTGGGTGCTGGGCTGGTGTTTGGAGCGGGCGCATTGTATGGATGGGAGACGAGCGTGGGTATTAAGCGGCGGAAGGCGTTGGAAGGCAAGGAGAACGGAGTCGCGAAGAAGGAGGAGCTGAAAAAAGAATTGTGATGAGCCCGGTTTTGCGTTGGTTGGCTTGTTAGTATATTTGCTGTTTGATATGGGTGGCGCTGGCGTTCAGTGGTGGTATTTTGACATTGGAACTGTTTATGTAAATTATTGGCGATAGACTTGTTGAGAATAGAGTTGTATATGCACTTTGTTTTGAGAATTGGTGGTTTGGTTGGCATTGAAGTCGTTGAGTTTGGAAATAGGGGTATTGTTGACATTATCGACATTTTTCACGTAAAACTGCCACATCATTAAGCAATCTCCACGCCAACATTTCTGGAGGTAGAATCGGATTTAACATTTAGACTTAGCTGTGTTCGAGTTGTATATGCCAGAAAACGGGTTGGAAGAATATAAAATCGCTAGTAGCGGTCTCTGATCAAAGCTCTGATATCTCTGAAGTATCACGACAGAGCCGTCAGGACATCTCGAATTTGAAATAATGAGCTTAAAATCGTAACAAAGGTAACAGGTACTATTATCGAAATTGCGGGCGCTTTAAATATGCCAGTGACTGCTGATGTGACCACAGTATAAAATTCGGTCAGTCAAAGAGTCATCTTAAGTAAAACCAAGTAACTGCGCAATACCAATGATTTCTTGCTCGTCAGCGTTCAATGGTATCTCTAGTGGCAGACACATCACTCTATCGGCTAGAGCTGGCGTGAGATACTGTTGATCATAGACGATACAAGGCTCGTTTGAAAAGGACGCTGAGAAAGACACATTGAACGAACCGGGACAGATGTGAAATCAAACTACTTTTTTTGTCTTTTTGTGTCTGTTTTGTATGCTAAATGGGTACAAGAAGTGTCATTACAAGATAGCAGAAATCAATGATTGCAAAGCATATGTCTCCTTCTGTGGCCTACACCTCAGTCACTTCTTCCAGGCAGGTGGGTTTGCCACCCGATTTTCTCGAGCTTTCTTAGCTTCCTCCCATTCCTCATCCGTCCAACCTGATCCTGTATCGATGTATGGTTTGATGGCGTCTTCGTCCAGGCCCCGTTGGAAGTCTCCCCGCCACTCAAGGTATTGAACTATCTCTTCAATAGTATACCAATACCCTGTCCTACTGAGATCTCCGATCTCCACTGCTTCTTTTTTCTTCGGGCTAATAGTCTTGACCATTTTGGTGTTGGTTGAGGTATCGTTAGGCAAATTAGCACGAAACTTTGAAGTATAAAGGGTAGGTACCTTTGTCTCGAGTCTGAGAGTTGCTAGGACTGTAGCTCCAGTCGGCGTGAGGTGCTTGTTTCTTGATGAGGAGCAGGCTTATGCTTGGTTGTGTATTTTGCAATCGATTGATAAATTTTTGACTCCTACTTGACCAGAAGTAGTAGCTTGAATGAAGGAAGCAAAGGGGTTTAGTGTATTAATTGTGTTTGTTCCCACGAGAGCCGTTGGACGTCTGGGCTGGGAAAGGTTGTATGAAGTTGTCTTGTTCTTGATATAAGGTAGAGAATTGAAGAATGCTTTGGTCTACTCAGCCAGAAGTAGTATGTCTAATGTCTTGAGAAGTCTTTTTGATGTCTGCTTTTCATCTATCATTGTCCACGGCTATATACCATTTCTTTCCCACTGAGCAAACAAGCTTCAATCAAAGCCTAGACTTTGGTTCACATACGATACCAACAGGAACTTCTCAAACGATCTGCCAAAGGCTTCTAGAAGGACAAAACACGCACTGCTGTGATGGAAGCCAACAGTAACGTTCAGCAATCCTAGCTCTCTACAAACAGCTACTCAAGAAGAAATGAGACAAGTAACGGATCACAAACGTCTAGTGGGATTTGAAGCTGTCTTTTCAACCATGTGTGGATGATTTAGTGTATAGAAGATATTGTCCTGTGATATCTCATGGTCGTTCTTTAAGTCAGGGCTCACTTCTACGATCTAATTCTTCTGGCTCCCATAAGATCTCATGGGCTTAGTTTCCTTATGTTCATACCCGACATTTACATTATTAGAGTCGGCTTGATAGTCCGTTGTTGGTTCTTTTCGGATTTATGCATCTTGGTGTTCAATTCTTCACATACATAGGGACACGATATCGTCGTTCAAAGGTCGAAATCAAATAAACTCTTTAATTAATATCAGATGAATGACAGATGAAGCAAAGCACTGTTACCCCTACATATAAAAGCAGTTCAAACACTTCTGCTAGACCTCCCCTAGGTCAAAAACTTCAAGCAATTCGATCATTACAAAGTTAACTAGTCGCCGCTCCTCAACTCATTCAAGGCTCTCCTAACTGCTCCAATCGTTTGTGGATCGCTGACCAGAGCTCTTTACTTCCCACTTTCTCATCTTGCTGAAAGTCATTCCCAATAGTTGTCTCAATGCTAGACTGTGGGTCACGTTCTTGCCATTTCTTGTATGTTTTACCAGAGAACAGCTTCAGACCCCAATCCACTGTCAGGTTGTTGGTTTGTATGTGAAAGATGACCTTATTGATTTCAAGGCCTCGAAGATGAAAGTCCAGCATTGGCTCAAACTTGGGAAACCAGATCGACTTATGAAGTTTGTTCGTGTTCGTACAGGTGTTTGCATAGTAAGTCTGAAATTTTGGCTGTAGCCAGAATTGAACTTCAGGGCCATTTTGTCCTGGAAAGCGACATGTGGTTACTGTGTTGTTTCCGGTGAACTTCACACCCATTCCTGGAAATAGGTAGGTAATCTCTTCCTTTATCTTATGCATTTGAGGTTCACGTACAAGTACACACCATGCCTGAAAAGAAGTCAATGTCTCAATATGGAGAAGCATAATCAGGAACTCTGGCCGAGAACTTACGACTGTGCCTTGAAAAGGCTCCGATGTGGGCCCCCAAACAAGTGATGCTGCTTGTCCGTGTACACAATACTGGATGCCACGCCGATCCAATCTTGTCAACAAAATTTTCACCTGTTCCCACCCTTCGGTCTCATCAAAAATGCTGAGAGGTTGCGGTTCGGCTGGTATCATGATGACAGAAGTGTAGGGAATGATATGTATTATCCTGTGAGACGAGGTAGGGACCGATGATTGCCAACGTGCTACTAAGCCAGAAGTAGAAGCTTGCCTGAAAGCAAGCAGTTGTTGGATTGAAGGATGCGAGTAATAGCTTTGGATATTCCGAGATAAGAATATTGTACTGCCTGCAGATGCTGTGATGAATGGATAATCTGATATGTGCTACCTGACCAGAAGTAGCAGCCTTGTCACGAGAAGAAAATAATCCGAGACAATTGTTTTTGATTCTTGGCTTTCGCCTAGCAGCATTCTCATACATATACCTTTTCAATGTGTTTCGCGAACAGACGTCAGTGAAGAGTTATTGCTTGTGAGTGGCTTTTTGCAAAACGAGGCCTCCCATGCAATCCATCGAAGTGTTTGCAGTGATGAAAAGACGACGTGCGATGACTAGAAGTATCAAGCAGTCAATCGACATCTTCCCTCAAACAGCTACTTCGGTATGTATGTAAGCAGAAGGCGGTGTGTCAATCAAAAAGACATGGGGCTTGCCGCAAGGAATTGATATGCCTGTGTTCCTGTTTGCTTTCCGCGAAGGCTTGTGCTTAGTATGAAGCCGAAGTATCCATTGCGAACGAGTGTCATCTGAGCCATGATTTGCGATGGAAGCCAACAGGAGTCTTGGATCTCAAATTATGAGGCCAACACATGTGTTTGCATACCAACGATCTCAGCCTCGCTGAATTTTGGATTTAGCTTCTGTACTGTATCATCGTGGGAGAACGATCAGGAAATGATCGGGCTCCAGGGCAGATCATTATGATCGTGAACTCGATCGTGAACTCAGCTAGGCTAGAACATTATTGAATGACTGACAGGGTATCATCTCATAAAACCGCCATCATAACGCAAAGAAAAGCTACCGTGTTACCAAAAACATTGGTTCAAATCAATAGTAATCGAAGCACGAGATTGAAATCACCTCCCAGCCTGCCATTAGTTTCAAATGATATCTGTGCATTATTGAATTCACTACATACAGGAGGGTTCTTGCTTCCCATGGGTACAACCAGTCCACCACGATCAAAGAATAGCTGATCTCAACGGCCACGTCAAGTCATGCTTCCCGAGAGGCGCTCTATGAGGCATCAAGGGCGGAAGCTCGGTCGAGGGTACTGAAGGAATCTGTTCTGCTGCAAAATCCCTTGCTCAGGATATGGAATCTTTCGATTGCTCAAGACAATGGTCTTAGATTTAAGAGTGACGAGATCCAGTACAGACTTTAAATCTTGCCAATCGCTACTTATGATCTTCATATCGCGGTACAGTGTGATCATATTCAATTTGGCTTTTGATCGATTGTCGGTCGCACCGCGGAGGTCTTGTTCCTTCTTTTTCAATTTGCCCTCATAGTAATAGTCCCGCAGGTTAGTGGAATATCCGACATCGTCATGTTTCACAAGTAATACCCATTGCTATAGTAGAACATGTTAGCATACGCAGATGGTGGATCTTAGCAATTTACAGAGTCAAGTTCACTTACACTGTCCTCGGTTGACATCCCATAATACCGCATTGCTCCAGCTCCAATCACACAACAGGGAGTGCTTCTCGATCGAAGTAATTTGACGAGCTTCTCAATGTGCTCTATTCCGTATTCCTCGTCGAATGACCTTGAACCAAGGCTTGATGTCGAAGAACCCATGGTGTCTTGTACTTGAGGTAAGTGGATACAAAAAGTAAGTGTCGAGAGTTGTGTTTTGTTTATACTTCTGGTTTTGTGTAAGATGGGATGTGGCTAAGGAGGAATTTATGGTTGGCGTTATATACTGGGGTATGGAAATCGTATGTGAGTTTGTGGTGTCGTTGTTGTTGTATCGTAAAATACCAGTGAATTGCCACAGGCGACTTATCGCCAAGGTCGGGGCAGTGTCTGGAGAGTTCTGAGATATATAATATCTGTGACTATCCTCCGGCTCACCTACCTAATATACTATGCTGCAATTCGCTCTACAAACAAGGGTTAATAATAAAAGCACGTCTCCGAGCAAACGCAGTACTCTCCAACGACCTTCAGGCACCATAGCTGGCCAAAACTTCGTTTTCTAGACGGAAGGGCCATCAAGCGTGAACGCCCATGCACAAGCCCCACAAACAGTGTATCTTAAGACATAGGATAACTAAGAGTGAAGGAGTGGTGTCGAACAAGACGATTGTCTACCAAACTCATTTTTGACTCGGTCAATCGTCACAACATGGGGTACAGCTTGAAAGCCTGGTGGGTTGTTAGAGATAACTCATATTATTGAGAGTACGTAGAGCATATCAGATGGCAGACACGTGAGTAGGTAAAATATCTAATGTATAAGGATTTGGACTAATAGTCAATGGAAATCGTTATGTCAGGTAGTTCATCCACTCATCAATATAGCCTAGTACGCCGCCTAAACGGATGACGGAGAAGCTGTGTATTATGTTGGATCAATCGGTATGTTGCTCATACGCCACTCATACCACAAAGTGCAGGGTTTGCCTCCAGGATAACCTTCTTCGGATATGGGATTCCTCGCTCAGGACTGACTTCACAATGTGCATACCCAGCTTCATCGAGATCCAATACACGAGCTCCGGGCGCGGCCGTCGAAATAAGCTGCGTCCCCTGGCATAACTCCATCATCTTCTCGTGTTGCTTCAGTTGACTGTGGTTCACAAGTCTGATTCTTTCGGGCCGCATGTTTTTCACAAACTCGCGATACGTTTCTGTTCGGATACGTTTTGCGGTTGCCAAGTCTATATGTCTCACAACCAGTTGCCAATGCTATGAGTGACATATATTAGCATTGACTGATGATGTTTTGAGTTTCTATGTCGTTTTACTTACGTCGAATCTGCTTCTGATTCCATGGTATCTCATTGCACCTGGACCGACTACGCAGCATATAATATTACTCTTATCGAGCGCTTGAACGAGCATTTCGATGTATTCTATTCCATATGGTAGATCGAAGGTCTTGCTATGAGCGGAAGGAGTCGCTCGGGAAGTCTCTTTAGACCCTCCGCATCCCATGGTGCCTTTACTGTCAATGGGATTATTGATGAGTGAGTATGACAACCCGATCTAGAGCTGAATGATCTGAGTCGAACTGGACAAGTTTTCTGTAGATGGTTGTGGTGGACGGAAATTATGAAAGTGCAAATCGATACATGATTTGCATGCTTTGAATTCCATATTCTTATACTGCTTCAGATGTATCACGAAAGAATATCAGGCGAACCTGGGAATCATGTCCGCATGAACAAATTGCTTCCAGCTGACTGATAGAGACTCCCCAGCTGGCATACTCTTCCGTTCGTGACTTGGGACTTCTGCATTAACCTTCCTGTTGCAAAGGACATTGTCAAATGATTGTCCGTTATGGAGTGCCATGCTTCAGTGACACCCTAGAGCTGAAGTCTATTCGAGGCCAGATGATTAATGCCAAATCGCAGTCTGGAAGAAGGCGGATATATTTGATCTGCTAGATTTGCCCATTTATAGGTGCCTGTAGCCTATAGACATGACATAAGTGCAATGATGCTACTTACTTCGGCAGAAGTTATTGAGCAGCTATATGACTTTTCTATGAATATTTTATTTGTTGTTGAAGATTGAATGATGTTTTGGGCCCCTGAATGCTCCGATATGATCGACAGGGATGTAGTTGCAGGAGCGAGCCTACTTTGTTGGATTTGTCATGATCCAGTCACCCTCTTTCAACTGCCAATCTTCTCAATTCTCGAGAATAATTTATCGACGATCATTGCAGGGCTTGCATTTTTTTGCTCCAGATCACTACGAGTTCAGCTGCTGCCTAGACTTGTAACTCTCTCGCCAATAATCTGTTACCGCAATTCCCCAAAAGAGAACCAAAAAAATCACGTGCAAGGAACTGTTGAGATCTTGGTATCCACTTTCTCGGCGATAACAAAGGCTGAAGCCGTCAGCCCCAAAGCCCCTCTACTTCTCCAGTCTACTTCTTTCCCTCGTCACTCTCAACACCTTTATCTCGACTCCCTTGCGCCCTATCCATTTGTCCTCCAATCCACTGCAAAATCCTTCCAGACCTTACTGCTATCCTCAACCATTGTGCTTATCTACCTGCGCACACCAGTATTGGATCCCTTTCGCGCCTCCAACCTCCTGCGCAGCCATGACGCCAACACCCTCCTCAACAACTTCCTCAAGCAACCATAATTCACCTAATGAGCAGTTTCGAGTCGTGAGACGGCGCAATCGTGTTCCACTCTCTTGCGGACCATGTCGCCAAAGAAAGCTAAAATGCGATCGATCGCAACCATGTGATAATTGCCGTAAAAGAGGAGATCTGGACTCCTGCGCCTATGCAACTCCAGTCGCGCGCAAGAAGAACTCGCTGAGCTCAACTTCATCCAATACTCCCGATGAAATGCAAAATCGTATCGACCGTCTGGAAGGCTTGGTCTTGTCCTTGATGACCAATGGACCTACGGCTGCTGGACCCGCCGCTGCTGTGGCTGCAATTGCGCAAACTAGCTCGATGCCTGCTAGTAGCGTGAGCGGCAGTTCGAGTGAGTTCCCTGTTGACACGGATGATACGATACATGAAGAAATGGACGAAGGAGAAGATATGACAGATGTAGATGTTGATAAGCTTTCCAAGAATATCGGCGTTATGAAGGTCGATTCTGGCAAGAATATTTTCATTTCAGAGGCGCATTGGTATTCTATCTTGGCAGAGATATCGGAAGTCAAGAATTATTTCAACGATAACAAAAAGTCATTCGAGGATTTAGGGAAAAAGATCAGCGCAAATAAAGAAGGTAGCAGCTCTACGACAGGTCTTTTCTTTCTCAATGCAGGTCCCGCAACAAAAGGGGAAATCCTACGGTCATTTCCGTCCAAGGGGACTACAGATGTGCTCATTGCCCGATTTTTCGAAGTCTACAACTTTGACCCATCATTTCAAATTGTTCATGGACCCACATATCAAAAACAGTACGACCGGCACTGGGCTGCCCCTCAAGAATCCGAGGCCATTTGGCTTGGGTTGACCTATGCAATGATGATGGTTGCACTAGTCTCATATCAACGCAATGGGGATGAACCACCTGACTACCGAGGACGTACCGAGGATATGTTCCGCGACTACAAACGACTTTCAGCGCAATGTATGGTTTTGGTAGATCTATACTCTCCTGCAAATCTACTGCTTGAAACAGCAGTGTTGTATATTGTTGCGGAACTTGGAAAGTCGAAAGACGCCGAAATGGGCACCATGCTTGGAATCACCACTATTGTACGACTGGCTATGAAAATGGGCTACCATCGGGATCCGAGATACTTCCCATCCATCACACCATTTGCTGGTGAGATGCGAAGACGAGTCTGGGCCTTGATCAAGCATGCAGATTTACGGATATCATCGCAATTCGGAATGCCGCCAATCATTCGAAGCGATGTTACGAATACTGAAACACCAAAGAACCTTTACGACGATGAACTGTCAGAGGATTTGAAAGAACTACCTCCATCTAGACCACTTCAAGAAGCAACGCCAATCTCTTACATAATATACAAGGCGCAGGTCACCGATATTGGCTACCAAATTATTGAAGAAACCCAGAAACTGAACGACTCTTCGTATGAGGTTGTGATGGATCTTGATCGAGAGCTGCGAAGAGTTCATGAGGCTATTCCTCCACATCTCAAAATGCGCGCCGTCGATGAATCGATACGTGACCCACCGAACGCAATTTTGAAACGGTACATTATGGAGATTATGTATCTCAAGTTCATATGCCTGTTACATCGCAAGTACAGTGGATGTCCACGATACCCATTTTCGAAACGAACATGTGTGGAAAGCGCCATGGAAATATTGGCTTACCAGGCCACTATTTTCACAGAGCAGCGCCCTGGTGGTCGTTTGGCGGATGCGAAGTTCTTTGTCACATCTCTCACTAGCCATGATTTCCTCTTAGCCGCCATGATCGTTAGTGTCGATTTACATCGCGCGGCTGAGACGGAACGTAGTGGACGCAGTCCAACAGACGTCTACGATGCCAATACACGAGCAAATAAGATCGCTGCTCTGGAGCAATCGTTACGAATGTGGGATAGTGTCAAGGAAGAAAGCATGGAGGCCTTCAAGGCTGTTGCTGCTCTAACAGCCATGTTGACCTTGCTAAGAGAACAAGACTCCAAACTGCGCAACAAGCTCCAACCTTATGCTGCCCAAGCATTTGCATCTAATAGTGCGACTCCAGAAGACTCTAAACTAGCACCAGAACACTCAGCAGCAATGACTCTTGGTCTTCTCAGCTCAGGTCAACCACTCGGCACGCCTGCCAACACCTTCTCTCCAAACCCGTACGACTTGTCCAGCACATCAGCCTCAATGGCACCCCAACAATTCATGACTACCGGCATCGCAGACAACATCCCCACTAACGCTGCTGCTCCGTTCACAAATCTCTTTGGCGCTGCCGGTAATTTCCCAGCCCTTGACATCCCACAGAATCTTGACTGGGTAAGTTATGTATATATCTCTACTATCATTACCAACTGACGTCTAACAATAGGATGCCTGGGACTCGTACATTCAAGGGGGCAATCCCATGGATCCCACGATGGCCGCAACCATGTGGCCTATGAACCTGGATCCCGCCATGGACCCGTCTGCCAGCTCGCCATCGAGTCCAAATGCGCAAGCAACGAGTGGCGCAGGCAGCTTACCGCCTAATGGCTCAATGACCCAGCCGCTGACTGGATTCGGAGCAGTATTTAACGCGAATACAGTGTCAGAGCAAGCGCGCAACGGGCTGATGTGAAAACCAAAAGCAGTAACGGGAGTTGCACACTCGTTTGAGTCTGCTAGCAGCGAAACTGGTGAAGCTGGAAACGACAACACGAAGCCAAATAACAACCAGCTGTGATAGTATATCGCGTCTCATCAGATCAGGTTGCCCCCACTGGCGGAACCTACGCTATATATGTGGCTAGGAGATATTGAACATATCCATGGAAGATGGAGATTGGAATGAAAGGAATGAACATGACGGCCAGGAGGTGACTCGATCTGGGAATGAATGGGAGACTATAGAAGGACGGAACGGACCTGGGTAGGTAGAGTATTGTATGATAAATGATGTGCTATGGCCTAAAAAGTCTTTTGATAGAGGTGGCGAGTTTCCAACGCGTGTTGGCTTATGATATCAAAATTCTCCACTCCGTTACGGGGGGCGTTTGGGGAGTGTTTGGGGAGCTGTATATTTGATTGAAGAGCTGGATTGCATAGACATGGCTATTGGAACAAAATACCACGCAATTGAATACTCCTTTGCTGTCAAGATTTACTACACCTCAAACTCGAGACCAAGCTTTGCGAAGTATTTGAAAATTGTGTCAAGTCTTACGTATCAGTGAGGGACAGGATGGACATAATTTGATATACAAAAGAATAGAATTGTCTCGCTACCGAAAAAGGGTTGTCTGTTGCCAGTCCATTTCTAAGAATTCCTAACAAAGTGCCAATTCCACTGCCAGAAAACCCATTGGTGTTTATGAAATGCCTACTCCTCCGTCACACGCCGGTAGAAAAGAGTTCTCAGACTAAGATTTAAAGCAAACGACAAAAACAAAGCCCAATGGTGAGTAAACAAGGTTTGGTATGCATAGATAGAGGGAATTTTCTTTGGAATCGATACATATAGAGCCAGATTGAGCAGAAAAGTCCAGGATCTCAAGCTATTCTGCTAGAAGAAGAAACCCAAGCAATTTCTTCCTTTGCTGCTTCACTCTCAAAGTGTTCTTCTTTTCCTGGTCGTCTGCGTAACTTCGATTTTCCTCCCATAGCGGTAGCGAAAGCCTCGTGTCTTCCTCCAACCCTATTACGGCGCAAATCATGACAGCCACTGGGGCATGTATCCGGTAATATGCGCTCTTCTTCGCATAAAAGTATATGTAGCTAAAGGCTACAAGGTAAGAATGGTTCCCATAATGGGAAGGGTATCTTTCCCAGCGCCTCGCTTTTGGTTTTCCAGAAAAGCCCCCTGCAACATGGTCCAAACCGTCAGGACCCAGAAATCGCTACATGAAACCGTGCTTCAAATGGAGGCGAGTAAGATACATAAGAAATGTTGAAGATGTCCAGAGAAAGCCGGGGTAGAGAAACAAGTTGTACTAAAAGGTGTATTGGTCATGGAGATAATTTGAAGTTAAAGAAAAAGCTCTGGCCATCATCAAAATGAGAACAGACCAAAGCGAGTGTTTTAAAGAACCCAAGACGCAATCCCGTTCAGTGGTATCAAGCGGGTCAAGCAAGAAAATTCAAGTCGTCGAAAAGGGAATAAACCAGCAGGAAACGACTGATGCTTCGTAACTTCATGAAGTAATTTTTGGGGTATAGAAATCGATCGATACAAAGAAAGGTTGAGGTGACAGAAAAAGAAGCAATCAATCGTGACGATCAAACGTTCGAAGATCGATCATCCCTCCTCGTCTTCTTCAGCGTCTTCATCTTCATCATCTTCGACATTGGCCGCAGCGATGGGCTTAACATCCAAATTGTGCCCTCTCGGCTTTTTTGCGGAAGAGCCACCGGATGCGCCAGCCTTGCGCTTGGAGCCTGGTGCAGGCATAGATGGCGCATCTGCTCCAGTGTTGGGATCGCCCATTGGCTCAAGTTTTCCATCCTTTTCCATCTGAGCAACTTCATCAGCAGTAAGGAAGCGGCCTCCTGGGCCACGAGGTCGGCGCATAGCGTGGTTATGACGACTCTCGTGGAGGTATGGCTTGCGAGCTTTAGAAGTGAGGCGAAGAGCTTCTTCAAGCTTTTGTCGCGCAATTCTTCGTTTGAGTATTCGGTGGAATTGCTTCGCATTAACATATAGTGGCGCATCCTCTACGGTGGCAGCATCTTGCGCTTGTGGAGGTAATTGTCCTTGCTGAGGCATGGCCGATCCCGCACGAGCGCTGAGCCCCTGAGGTTGTTGCTGGACGACTGGTGGAGAGCCCATATGGCTCATGCGACGTTGAGGGAGTGCTTGCTGCATTTGGGCCGGAGGTGTTCTACGCGATCGACCATCACCCTTGTCGTGAACCATATTTTGGTTCGGCATAGGGTAGTAGTGAGGACCGGCGGCGGCAGCGGCAGCCATCGCAGTTGCCTGCGTGAGGCCCGGATAGGGTTGCATTCCATATTGACCAGCAGTGTTATACGGCAATTGTTGGTGTTGTTGTTGATGACCCTGAGGATAAGGGTGACCGGCTTGTGCCATGAGGGGTGAGGTTTGAGGTGGAGCCTGGTGGATGGTTTGCTGATTGGGAGAGGTTATGGAAGGGTTGCCGTTATTCGCGTAATTCTGATGGTGGGAGTTGTGGGGTTGTTGAGGCTGCTGAAAAGTCGCGAATGAGGCTTCCATTGCGGCGCAAATGGGCGCTTCTTGTTGGCGTGACGAGTTAGACACGCGAAGGTGTTGGTAGTGAAGTAGGGATTGGAAGGCCTATTCAGGCTTTTGACTGGTTGGCGAATTGCAGGTGGTTATTCGCGGCGGGGGAAGGCTGAGTAAACTGCGCCCCAAGCACCTGGAGCTAAAATGGAGGGACAGGGAAAGGAAGGAGGATGGATGGTTGGAAGAGCTGGGAGGCTGGAGCTTCAGGGCCAGTTATGTTAGTTTCTGTTGGGCAAAACCGGATTTGATTGGGCGGCAACAAGATGGGTGGTGCTAATGCGCTGGCGGCAAAAAGAACAACTCATCGGCACGGAAGATCAGACATACCTATTTTGACAGTTCTGTTCGCAGCCAGTCTGAGTGGTCGATTTGAGGTGAAGGTGGGGTTGCTGTGCGCTTCAATGTCGCATCTACCCAGTTTGGTCAGACAGCGCAGCGCAGTCAAATTGCGTGCAGACTCACCAGACAGTAAAGGACCAGGCAATTAAGTCGAGGCCGTCAATGTTCGGGGGTGGGCGAAGATTGTAAAGATGAAACCTGCTGGGGTTGCGGGTTAGCTTACTGGATATTGCATCGACCGCAAACAGGGAGAAAAGAAGGATCGGTGAGCGCACAGGGTAATAGAGCATGCGGGTGAGTAAGACCAGTCCAATAAAAGCAATATCAAGACATGCAAAACCAATACAAGCGTTATTATATCATAACATATAGCAAATGAACAGACAGTAAGCCTAGTATTACAATTGCGATGCGTAAATAATAGTGAATTTGCAGCAAGACCAACAGACCGCTGGATGCAGCAAAATGATGCTGAAGCGCAGGTGGACTCGATCTTGAAGGCAGCAAGTAGTAACAGGCGGAATGGCCGGCGAAGGAAGCTAGGCTGACCACGTCGACCTTGTTGGCCATGGTGCGGTGAGGTCCCAAAAATGGGAACGCTCGTGCGTCAGATGCAGGCTTGCAGACATACAGGACTTGGCCAGCATCAACTGGTCAAAAAGGCCGAGCGCGACAGCGACAGCCATCTCATAGAGTTGCGGATACAAGCGTGATCTGGTGCCATGGTGGGACAGGAAAGCAATGTGTTTGGGAATATGGTTTGGGGGAGTAGAGACCATTGATCCAATTGCAAGCGCGTTTGCGACGCGTTCAATGGATTGACAGATGCGACCACAGGACCGAAAAAAATAGCGGCCTGGGGAAAAACAGGGGAGCGCAAGTGGATTGAGATGGTAATGATGGAAAGTAAAGCGATAGAAACATACCAATGGGTGTGATGCAGGTGGATTGGTTTGTGAGTTGTCAAAGTCTTGTACACACACGTCAAAGTGGAGTGGTGGAGAGGCGAAAACGCGAAGAATTTCTCGCAGCGGTGACAACAAGACGAGATGTTTGCTTGAGCAAGGTAGGGATGAAGTTGAAATAAGGTGTGTTGAGCTGGGTACGCGGAGCAAATCAGAATGGAATTGCTTGGGCGCTGGGGCGGGGGATAGTAGACGAATAAAAGAGTCGAGCAAGAATTGAGAGTACGGTCTGGGAGACTGGGAGTAGGCAAAGAATAAGTTACGGATAGCAGGAACCTATGAGAGGAGTTTAGGCAGTCGCTGCTTGCACTTTGGGATGATTGGGAGCAGAAGTTGGGGAAAGAACGATGGGCAAATGAGCAAATGATTTGGGGCCTTGCAAAAATGAGAAGAGACCGTTTATTGGGCAGAAAGAGCCAGGGCGGACCGTCCTTCTTTATGCGCTGCCGTGTCATCGAATCAATCCTGCCCGGTCCACCTCCAAGACAAGTCACGTGCTCTGCGCCTTCCCTGTTGGCATTTATCCAAGCTTCATTTCGGATGGCTCCTGCCCTCCAAGTCCTCCTCTGCTCAAGCTCTTGCCGCTCTCACCCATTTCTAGCTTGGAGCTTCCACGAGCTTGGGAAGGAATAGTGGGCCCTGCCTAGCCTGATGGCTGCTCCTTCCTTCTCAAAATTCAATTGCCTCTCCATATCGCATTTCTTTTGATCAATTCAACATGAAACCTTCAGCCTTGAAGTTATGATGAGCATTGAGCAGTCAGACTGTCAGTCACGCTCATTGCATGGCTAAAACTTCCCGTCTGGTCTTTGATTATGCTTCTTTTACATATACCCTGCAGAAGACGCGCTGACCAGCTGAAGGTCAAGGGGGAGGCTCTTTTCTTCTGCTCTACGGCTTAACGCTGCAATATCATCATATATTTACATGCACTATCAAATAACACTTAGTCGTATATACTCTCTTCAATATCTCAAATCCACAATCAATAAATCTCACCTACCACCAACATTCTTCACTATCAAACACAGCAATCTGCTACCCGTCTCCCGTATCAAAAGAAGTAGTATGTACTCCATAATTTGGCCAGGAGCTTGCCTTCCCGGTCCATCCGTCAGATCCTGTCTCAACTCTGCCCGTCGCATCTCCATAATTACCATACTTTGTACTAAATGCCCACTATCGCCGATATTGAACTTGTTTACTGCCCCGCTCCCCCCATTTCTGCTTGTAACGCGCCGACAAGGCCGACTGCGTGACCTCGCTTCCAGCTGATGTCTCCCAGTTGCTAACCATTCCCCATCGCGAGCGTAGGGCCAGCTCAACTTCTCAAGTGTCCACAACGCCTCGTAACTTGATCTCCACTGCTCGCTTGTTCCCGTCATAACCTGCAAGCGTCAACCAGGGCTCCTCGCTCTCCATTGGCCAGGTCAGGCGAACCTCTAATGATGATCATTGATCCGATCCTGGCGCAAGATCACTCTTGCCACGGACCTCCGCTTTCTTTTTCGCTGCGCTGAGCTGTGAAGAAAAAGCACTGACGACAAGACAACGGGAGACCTGCGCAATAATGAACAGAGCGGGGGTCAATCAAACGCCCTCTCGCTCGTCCCCTTTTCATTTTCTCATTTTCTCTCTGGCTGCTTCCCATCGCCCGGCAATTAGATACTCTGCGCAATAACCTTCCCCTTCTAATCTCATCAACCCATCATACCGCCTTGCTCGCCTTGCTAACCAAACGCGATGCGGACTTGGGGTTGTCGGAGATGATGCTGTTCTCGATCCCTTCATGACATTGATCGCTTCCAGACTCCAAAACCCCCGTATACTCTCCTACCTTTAGAGTTTCTTCATGCATGTTTTGAGAGGTAAGCGGATCGATTTCAAGTTCCCTACCTATTGCGCGAATATCAAGCACACCGTGAATTGAGTCCTTGTTGCCTCGGCTTCTTTGCAAAGAAATGCCTCCCAGCCTCGTGTTTGTTCATTCCCCCTCTTACAATTCATTCTGGCTGCCGACTCCGTGCCGACGCCGTCTCGTCATAATTCATCTCCTCTTTTTATGAGCGACACAAGATATCACTGACAGGTGGTGTCATGAACTAATCAAGGATTCCAAAAAGTTACTGGTTGCACCTGTATCCGCTACAACCTCTAAGCGCCGTGAATTTCATTCGACTGTCGAATGGCATGCAAGTTCATCGCCATGATTGTTTTATTGGCTAGATGCTCATGTCTCACCCGGCGCCGTGCTGGCCCGCCCCTTCCCACGGTCCGCTGGAAAGCTGACTCTGCTTCAATGCTTCAAGATGGCTTGGAGGTTGCATCTGACAATCTGTCCAACCCTCTTCGCTCGCGTCCTTGTCACTTTGCCCACAGCTGGCCCTGATTCGCCCGAAATGAAGGACCAACTGCAAGCACTTTGCATGGGAAAGTGCTCAAATGGCAAGGCTCAAAGCGTCTGACATTCTGGACCCATTGACGGTTTGTGCTTTTCTGTTTTGCTGCACGCAATCACACCTCGTCTTCGCGCACGGTGTGTACTGTACCTCCTAGTTCTGGGAGATATCATTTGACTCGCTGGCTGAAGAAATCCCCCGCGATTTTCGGTAGGGCTCAAGCAAGCTCAGATAGCCCACCAAATTGGCGATTGGATACCGACCTCGACGCTTAACATCGCTGCTCCTAGTTTCGCTCCCGCCGTGCGTTGAGCAGATCTGGAGTGAGCTTAGTTAATCAATTGACCACTCCCAGAAGGCCATCTATCGTCTTAGCGACTTTTGAACGGCATGGGCATTCGTTTCCTGCCACGTGCCATCCCGCGAACTGATGCATATGAGATTCATTCGTGCGGAATATGCCAGACACCATTTGAACGTCCAACGCCTTCTCTGCAACGGCTCAAAGCTGCCTACGATTCATACCCGTTCTTCGTGCTGTACTGCGGCAGGTTCATGTCTCATTGGTTCAATGCATCAAGCTTTAGAATCATGCTTCCAGAGCTTGGCCATACACGATGCTACAACTGTTGTATCTAAATCCATTGGCTGATACATCAAAACAATCGCATCAATGCATCCTATTGGACGAATGGTTATTTTTAAAATAGCTGTCAAGGCTGTGATATGCGCTTTTCTCATGCAGGTCTAGCAGCAAAGGTCCTTGGGACCGAACGTGTGGTGCGATGCCAACTTCACAGCAAACACCAGATACTACTAACACGTTGAAATTGGCATGAAATGAAGCTCACGATAGTTTATATCACTATATTTCTTGTTGTCATTACTTATCGTAATTGCTTGAATAACTTTATAATGAGACCGAACACAATGCTAACTTCATTTGCTTTAGTTTGGCTTGAACCATGTGTCTGACCAAGGCGGCCATTTCCACGGTCCTCTAAAGCTTCCCGTAACACCACTAGAAGCTGTGATACTAGCTACTATCAAAATATTGAACTAGCCTCTTGGAAGCTTCTTCTTGCTGGTAACAACGTCGTCATGCCTAGCCCAATACCCATAAGCTCAACAAAATCCCTTGTGACTTGCATGGCCCTTACTACATGTCCATGTCTTGCTGTATCTAGCTCACATTACATTGCAAGTAGCGTTCTCATATACCCAATGATGAACTCAAACCCTGTATAGACCTCTCTCGCTGATCATGTAAGACACATACCCCTCTGCACAGCATAAACATCAACCTAAACTCCCGATTCCAGGTTCACCAGTCCACGCCGCAACTCCTCCATCAGCGATCTTTCTGGCAGTGAGCTCTACTCCTCGAGCATCAGTAACCCACGCTCTGCCATCCAGTCTTGGACTCCACGGCGACACTCCACAGACCAGCAATCCCCCAACCAACAATCCGCCGCTCAATTCAAATGTCATCAACCCGCCGAGCAATCTACAGAGCACAAAGATAGCTATGGCGGCTGGTGGGTCTACCCCAGCTCGTCTCATGGCCGCCGCTCCCTACCGCCCAGCCAAATGACTTCGAGACGCGGAAGCATGGATGCATGGAATGAGTTCTACAAGACACAGCACGATGAGGGTATGGGCGAAAGACTAGTCAGGCGGGCGGAACAAAGGCGGACTGCACGGATTATGGCGATGGATACGAAGGGCGCTGGTGACACGGGTAGGTGCTTATAGCTGCAAGGCGTATATATTTAGATCACTGACGTGTAGTAGATCGAGGCGGCTCAGAAGCTCAGGGGAATGACGCAGAACGGACTGAAGACCCGACGTCGATGGTGGGTGGAGAGCAGGAGGGTAGTGTGGTGGTAACGATGCAGTTGGATGCTCACACGGTGCCGTATGAGGATATGCAGAGTGTAATAGAAGAGAACGGTGGAGTGGACTTTGATGTGCAGAAGGTGTGGCCGCCGCCGCCGTCGCTGGGCCCTCGGAAGAGTTCGTTGGCGGTCAATTTACAAAGGGACTCCCGAGAGGTGCACCAGGATTCGGGTGATGTTGAGGATGGAGATGTTGTGGCTCATGCTCTGGGGGATGAGAATGAGCTTGTTGAAATGGGTCAGTGGAGACACGACCCTGCAACATAGTGGCTTGTTATAGGGTTATTCATTCTTGTCAAGTTGTGCTGTTGTGGATTCGGTTGAGAGATTGCCTTTTGTTCTACATATGTTGGCGATGGAGTGGAGGTGTTTCCCAGGTGTGTCGGGCCTCTTTGCTTACTATGCGCATCGAATATAGACTGATTCGACACGAACCCAAGTGACGTTGTCACTAAGGCTTGAAGTGTTGTGGCCCTATGTTTATTGGTCTTGGACATGTTACCTATTACGCGCGACATATGGGGCTACTGGGCTGTTTGTAGCCACCTTATCAGTGTCGATATTGCAGTAATCCTCGATACTTATAGCCGAGCAAGAAACAAAACATGTTCATACTCATATAGCTTCTAAACAGAACAGAGCCGCCATTCCGATATATCAAGTAGCTAAAACTCTACAGTTGAGCTATTCGTCGTAGCAATACGTAACCAAATCCTGCCAAGTCAGAGGCATCCCATGCAACTAGAGCTAATTCTTTCTCTCGCCCAGTATAAACTAGGGAAAGTCAGAAATCATCATGCGCTCCATCTCCAGCATCTCCGTTGCTTTGTGGATGACCAGAGATATCGTCCCCTAAGTGATCTATGCTCGAACTAGTCTCGTCACTCAAATTCGCGTAACTGTTCCAGCGCCTTTTGACGAAGCTGCACGCGATCATGATCTTTACAGCTAGCCAAATAATGGTATTGAAGACACACATGCCAAGTTCTCGAAATTCAACAACAATGCAAGCCTTCCACAATATCCACGCCCAAAGCTGGTCATGATAGCCGCCTTCATTTGTTCTTTCAATGAGCTCTTTGCGTCTCTCAGATGTAGAAAACCTGCGACTGCCTACAAATAAGATGATGCATACTGCAATTATGGCCCAGAAGCCAATAGCAGAGACGTTCTGATATGCACTGTTCCTAAACTTGAACATCTTTGATATTTCAATTCCGGCATTGAGGTTGCTTGCGCCTTTGAGGGAAGATGGTGTACTGTCAATGACGTTTTCATGAGATCGATATGTGCCACGAGCGTAATCGAAAATCCGTATCTGCATGGCAGCAAGAGTGGCATTGAATATGCCGTCGACTTCAATTTTCCATTGCTCAGGGTGTAGTCTGATACCAACGAAACGGCGTGCCCTTCGAGTGGCATCAAGCACACTAGCCTGAGGATATTGTACGACTTTCCAGGCATAGAAATCCTCTAAAGCCACAATCAGTAAATAAAATGCTCGCCTTCTTGCTAGATCGTCCTGGAACTTTTCATCGAAAGCCCGCTGAATATCGAAAGGGCCCCAGCAACCTTTGCCTGTCGAATCTGGGCATATTTCGTGCGAGTCAACACATCCAAGAACTCCAGCTCTGGTGCTATTGTTGTACCAAAAAAGACTTCTTTTGTCTGGTTGGAATCGATATGGTATTGACTTGTGCGCTGGAAAGATGGGATCATGACTTTCGAGAACATGGAAGTATTCTCCCGCGGTTGAAATAAAGAACAGTGTTACAACCTTGTTGCCAGCCGTCACTTCTCGTAAAGGGTAAAAATTGCTTCTCGCCGGAGCTCCAGGGACGTAAACAACAGGCCTGTCCTCTTGTTAGCAGTGATTGACAATGTATCAGAAGTAATAAAAGCTTACCAGAGAGTATAAGGAGTGATATCATCAAAGTCAGGCTTCCATTCCATCGGATTACGATACGTATTGGGGTCAGTAAAGTCCCCTATAAGCTGAGGACCATAATCGTAAAGGTACTGATTTGGAAATACTGGTGGACCTCCCGGAGTGATGTAGGGACTATCCATGCGCAAAGGAGAACAATCCATGGTTTTTCGAAAATGAAATATTTTGGAGGCTGGGGCGTTGATACCAAGAATATTGGAATCCAGAAGTCCAGTGGTGCGTCGATAAGCCCCGAACTTGCCATAAAGACAGATATCTCCATCGAACGGACATGATATGTTTACTTCTGATGTTGAGGGGATTAGAGTGCGATAAAAGGTTTCGCAGCTAAGATCTGACTGATCGCCATTATAGCAGGCGTCTTTATAAGCCCATACTCTTCTTTGACGATCCTCATCGATCACAAAACGGTCTCCAAGCAGAAAATCGGGACTGTCAGGATTGGACTTCCAGGCGCCCGCCTTTTGTGAAGATGTACATACAACTGAATCATCAGCAATGTCTGAATACCTTACTGTAGCATATATGCCACCGACAAACAGGACCATGAAAAACAAGATTGACAACCATAAGGCGAGGGTTTCACGCTTCTTACGATACCCCGGCACGCCTGAGAGAAATGCGCGCCCTGTTGTATTCAAATCTTCGCGAAAATTTGGCCATATGTCAGACGTTGGCGGTGGTTCTTCATTAGCGAGTTCCCCGTTATGTCCATCTTCATCAGGCAATGCTATAGGGCCATGACGGCTAGGAGGTCTTCCTGCCTTCTCCCCGATCTTTTTGATGGACTTCAATGGATTCTCCTCATCTCCAGGAAGCGAAAGATACATCGCCAATGTCTTCCGGACTCCAGGCTCCCGGTCCTCCTCGCCGTCGGGTGGTGTTTCACGTAGCGTGGCATGGATTATGGCAAGGACCATTCGACGTAGCCAGATATATAGGCATGGTAGAGTAAGAGTGAGGAGTATAGCAAGCCAAGTGATCATATGTCGAGAAGTTCTTCCGGTGACAAGAATTTGCGGTCCTACAAGTACAAAGGGCGCGCTGTCAGCCTGGTTCCACAGTATGCGTTGTCCTCATACATACCACGTAGAACATTACGATCATAATCGTAGAAAATGGACCAAAGTCCGCTCTGAATGTCGTCGTTGGTAGGCATGGATGTTACACACGATAGCTGATAGGCGCTGGCGTTGTTGGAAAAGACCAATAAACATAGGGTGATACGTGAAGCAAATCAAAGAACGTTGATTCACCCAAAAATGACGCCCCGCTGCAGCATTTGCACCGAATTGCGGTGTTGCAGAGTAGGCTGAATATTGCCTTGTTTCTATTATTAGATTCAGCCTGATCGGATTTTTGCCCCCAGTCAACAGATAAAGTAACTGGAAATGCTCACGTTCAACTTTCTACCATCGCACTGTTCTGAGAGACAGACAATAAAATTGCACCCTTCAAGTGTGCGGGTAAAAAGATTGATTCTGGTTTCGAGGCACCGAATCGACAAAATAAATGGTTACCCTCCTATCGAGTGAATTTTTACCACCACACCTTATATAAAGCACCCTTTCTAATACCTATCGTATTGACTATTTCACCTACCTGACTTTACAAGAGATCAAGCAGTCGATAACAGGAGTGATTTGATCCATATCATGAATTACAAAGGGGCAATACACAATAACCACAACACCATATCCATTGAATTCTCAGCCTTGCGCTAAAATAGCTCAGCCTCGTCAGCCATGCCAACCATCGCCCTGTCACTTTGTCATACAAGGTTCCCCCTCCTTCTCATCTCGAGCAAGGCTGACCATTCTCACCATCGTGAACTCTCAACACCATATCGCATATACCAATCAAGAAAAATATAAGCAACCTCCAAACTCTCCCCACAGTCACAATGACCTCTCCAATCGAGCGCCACCGAATCCCAGTCGGCAAGGTGACACACCCCCTATTCCCAACCAACCCAACTTCTCACTAACAACACCAAGGGTGTCTCTATGCGCTTCATGTTCGACACCAGCACACCACCAACCTCACCAGGCCACAACTGGGCCGAAATGCGCTACGACGGCGCCCCAGACTCCTGGGTCCCCGAAATAGGAGCGCACTGGCACGCCCACCACGATGAACACATGGAATGTCTAGAAGGCCGCGCCAGCTTCACTCTCGGATCATATCCCAGTAGCCAAACGACAATCCTAAGCGCTGGCGACCCACCGCTCCTAATCCCACGCTACACAACGCATAGCTTCAAATTCTTCAAAGGCGAGGCAGCCACGCTAAAAGAATCTGCGAGCCCGGCGGGCACGTATAAGCAAGAGTTTTTCGAAGATTTGTTTTATACGGGGTCGGTTGAGAAGTTGGGGTTTTTGCAGGTGGTGAGGGTTTTTCATGATGGGGATGCGTTTATTGCGCTGCCGGGTGGGATTGGGGTGCTGGATCGGGCGTTTACGTATGTTGTGGGGTGGTTGGCAAGTTGGCTGGTGCAGGGGAAGATGGTGAAGATTGATGGGGAAGGGAATTATGTAGAGGGTGCGAAGGATAAGTAGATGGGAGTCTGAGTTTGGTCGTGAGAGAGCGATTTGACGCGTTGGTGCCGTGCTTTTGTCAGAGCGGTGGCGTATGAATCACAGGTTTATGGGAAACTGAATATCAATGGAACAGTGACCTATATTCGGATGGTGATCTACGTGAGGCACCGCAGTTGGAATGATCAAAGTCTTTTACGGGTGGAGAAACATCATCGAGGCGTTCGTTACTTGGATAGCACAAAACTTAGGACGGACAGTAGTGTCCTAATAACGATGCAGTCTATAATAGTTTCAAAACTAGAAGCAATGAAAGAGGAGGGTTATATGAGGGTGTTATATTCATGTAAGACAACAAATCGCTTCTATATACGCGCTGTTCCAGCTCGAACTCTAATATCGTAAGACTGGGCCTCAGCAAAGATTAGAAACAAAACAAAGGTCCAGGAAAGACGCTTGGGTACTTGGAAATGAGCTAAGAAAAGAAAAGGTAAATGCAAAAGCCAACAAACAGATTCTGCAGTCTGGGATCTCGTTAAATAGAGCAAAAGAGATGAAGAAAAGGGGGTATTGTAACGGTTTTGCGACAAGCAAATACAAGAATACTCAGAGAACCAACGCCTCCGGAACCCAGCTGAAGTGGAGGGTTTTGCTTTTCTAAGACTGATTCCAATGAAAATGGTTTGCTTTAACGAGCGACAACAAGGTGTGTAATTATAGCAGGAATATTACTCCTACACTGCTCCGCAGCTGATATCAGTGTGAAGTTTTCAGAGGGTATTTGGAAGTTTGATGACAGAGTTTGTGGTGTGGGAGCCGGATTGGAATGTGTAGGTCGATCAGGAATCCATGTAGGCGAGAAATGAGCCTATTAAGCGCAGACGTTCAGAAAACTGGCAGGCCATTCCTTGACGCCGGAGAGAACACGCAAACTCGACTTCAATTTGAAACAGTCATTGATGTCGTATATTCCTGTCGTGAAATCATGTGGTATAGAGGAATAGAGGCACGTCCCGTGGTCGATGAAAAGAGAAGTTGGGTATATTGATGGCCAGGCAAAAGTAGCCCGGAAAATAGACAATCAAGATCGCAATGTTCAGCTAGTGACGAGGTCTAATGAACGCGGGGAGCAGTGGTGCTAGCATCCATGTTGCCTAGTAACATGTTAGATAATAGAGCTTTACAGATGAGGATCGTCTTTACCTGTCAATTCGGCAACTCGAGCTTTGATTCTGGCCACTCTCGATTCGATGGTCTCTTCACCACTAGTGTCACCATCATCGGAACGGGCACTGGCACTTGGATTGCGACCATGATGCTGGGCATCACTAGCATCATTCAGTCGCTGAGCACGTTCTGCAGCATTCTTGCGGATTTGTGCCCATCTATCAGAAGGTGAGCTTGTGTCAGCCCCAGTCGGTTGATCTACACTCGTCTCTGACATGTTATGGCTATGGACGGGTTTCTTGCCCAATGCCTGCGATGTTGGAGAAGAGTAGTCCGGCTCACGATGCACTTTGACAGGAATGCGATTATTAGCCGCACGTTTGATGACTGGTGGAGGTGCTGCCGCATCATCATCGCCGTCATCATAAGGTTCGTCTTCAGGGACAAATGCAGGAACGTCCTCTATAGGGCCTTGATCGAATCGTGAGAATTCTCGGTCTGCTTCCAGACGTTCTAAAGCTTCACGTCGAGCCTCATCGCGTTCCTGCTGGTCATCATGGCTATCATGTTGCATAGGTGGAGCATTGAATGTTGGCTCTTCGTGCACACTACGTGGTGGCGAGTCTGGAACTCTATCTGGTATGGGCTCTGGAGCTCGAGAAACCTCGGGAACAATGATAGGTCTGGATATAGGAGCCTTGGCTGCTGGCTTGCCTTCAAGCAGCGGATTTTGTCGTGGTTGTTTCTCCATGACTGACTTTTTACGGCCAAATAGCTTCTTAAACCCGCCGCCGGCTGGATCCTTCTTTTGTAACTTCTTATGTTCCTTGGGAGGACTCAACTTCTTCACTTCTGGACTAGGGGCTATCAACGGCTTGCTCTTGGCAGGGGGTGGTGAGTCATCTGGAGTCCGCAGAGCAGGGTGTTGGCCCTCTGGGGGCATTTTGTCATCCGCAAGTACATGTACTGGAGAGGCTGAAGATGGCACAGGGGCAGGGGGAGGTGTGACTGGACGAGTGGGAGTTCTCTCAATCTTGTCAGGCTCCTCTTCGGTTGGCAGTGCTGGAAGATCGCGGTTAGACAGTTCTCGCTGAACAGGTGTACGAGCACCATTTGAGGTGAGATCAATAGCACTCGTGCTGTTGCCATATCCCTTTCCTGTGCCTGCGTGCGGATCTTGCAGATATTGTTGTCTAATGTCATCTTTCAAGTTTCCACTGTCATAATGATTGGTCCACTTAAGAGCCGCGCCAGCTTCGTTCAAAAAGTTACCCACAGTCATGGTACTGTTGGTTTTGGATGCTGAATCAGCATCCAATCGAGATCTACGTTGCACAGAATTCTCCATATCGGCAGGTGTTTCTCCCTTTGCAAGTCTAATTGCGGCAGCTTGCAGTTTTTGATGCTTCTCCGGAGAAATTCTGCTCGATGGTGTGGCTGCTAAGTCTCGATCCAAGGATTCTTGGGACGACTTTTCCTTCTTCTTCATAGTCGTCTTTTTACGGCTCAGTCGACCACGTCTGGTGAATGAAAATCGACTTTTCTTTTCGGCGATATAAGCGCCTTCTTCTTGACCTGGCGATGCACCTTTGACCTGTTCTTCCATAAGAAGCCAATGGGCACCGCGGATATGAGTTTCAATGAGCGCGCATCTTCCAAACACGGCCTTTCGCTCTGCTGGCTCCTCCGCCGCGAGACTCGTCATCCAGACCCACCAAAAGGTTTCGTCCAAATCAAAATGAGCGATGCTAGCCAACTCACCGGGCTCAAGATCAGCAATGCCACCCATGGGACGATGTGATTGAGAGCTATGTGCCCGTGGCCCTCCCATCATTGGTATCTGCTTGTCCGGGGGAAGGAGTGTTGGAGATCGATCAGCCGGGAAACCTGTAGACAAGAAGTCCGCCCATGATGGAGTCGTTGGTCGTCCCAGATCGTTTGTCACACTGCCAGGCCCTGAGCGTATACCAGTACTACCAGGATTTGCCAGATCACCAGGGCTAGCCATCGAGTCGGAGAAATTGCCAAAGCCCATGTCTTCAAAACGAGACCATGATGGGTCTTGCACAGCAGTTCCGTTAGAAGGAACGGCAGACTGGTTTGTTGCTGAAATGCAATCTAGAACTCGGCGGCATTCGTCCGTAAGTGCGCGAATCGGGTCTTCATAGTCCGAGAACTCTTGTAAAGCGTGGTCATCGTCGCGATATTCAAAATTCCTCGCTCTACGTAGAAGTGCAAATGGGGTTGGTGAAACATCCTGCACAATCATGACAACTTTAGTTGTAGCTGATTGCATTAAGCTAGGTGCTTCTGGAGGGTACTCGGTTTGCGAAAGGAGAGCTTGTAAGGACCGGGGTAGCTTCGAGATTCCGCTCACAGTTGGTCCCTGATCTGGAGCTAGAGAGCGCAGATATGCGAAAAACAAATGGCTAGTCGCATCGGCAGCACTATAATATGTTAGACTTGATATTTATTTTGCGCGTGGAAAGCGTACTTAGCCCATGATTTATAGCCTCCGTCAAAGCCTTTGCCTTGGTCAGAATGTTGAAAAGCCCACCATCCGGCATATCGTGAGAGTTTGCGGCCACCAAGGCCATTTGTCTTGCCTCGGGCAGACACTGCGGCTAAGAGGTCGAAAAAGTCGTAGATGATCTCCTTTCGTGCATCAGAGTCTGTGCTTAGAGGAATGAAGACGTCAAAGGCATTCTTGGACATTTTTGAATCTTCACCTGTTAGTCCCTTTCCATTAGCGTGTAGATTTCCAACTCACCAACTTCTGCTGACTTGAAAAGTTCATATGTTTCCCATGTTACGACTCCGCCAGGGAGACGAGCCCAACACCACTTCATTATACTACAGAGGACCTGCAAAGCCATTAGCGTGGACCAACAATGATTTGAAAATAACCTACGATTGGTTCCATGAGTCGCAATTCACGACGGGCGAATGATTCGGAGCGCTTAGAGTCTGGCTCTCGATATTCTCCTTCATCATATCTGACTTTGAAATATTGACGAACAAAGTTCTTGGAGCCTATTGGATCGAGACCGGGGCGGAAAGGAAGTAGGAGAAAGGGCATGTCGAGTGCTGCTCAGAGTCAGGAAAGATACCAGTAAAGTGGATAGAGCACACACCTCGAGATTTCATCTCATGCGTACAGACACTGATCAGCTTTTGAATTTCTTCAGGCTGAACCTCTGTCCGCGACCATGCTTCCTCCCAATTGGGTTTTGGTGGTGCCACAACATTGTTGGCCTCGAGGTTTTTCTTAGATCTCGAGTTTCCGTCGCGTCGAAAGACGCGGAAGATTGAAGGCATCGTCGACTCTTGGTAGAGAAAAAGTTGAAAGGGGTTATGGTCAACTTTTGGATGCAAGAGGTGAAACTTGAAACAGCATTCGGAGAGAGATTTGGTAGGGCGACGGACAAAGTATAGGTAAATGAGGAAGAATTAAGCGCAAAGAGGGATGACGCGCACAGCACAATTGATGGAGGACAAGAGAATTAGAGAGTGGTGAGAGAGATTCTAGAGAGAGCGTGGTATTCGGCGAGGTTGTAGGAGTATTGAGAGTTGCAGCCCGTGGACATGGCAGTAGCGATGCAGGTGGATCATGGCCTGAGATGGAACGAAGCCTAAATTCGCTGGCACTGGCTCGCACCTGCATCAATCCAGAGACGCGACCTCCCAAAGTAGCGGCGACAGCACTAGGGGCTTGGTCCATGCACCAGCCGAGCTAAAAGATTGGAAAGAACAACCCATGAACAGTTAACGTATTCGGTAACTGCACCTGCCCATAACTAGCATCGCGACTGCCGCAATTGCTGCGCTTTCTAATGATTTGGGATATGTTAGGGTGCATCAATACCTAGGTAGAGAAAGAGCCGCCTGAGCCACATAGTTACCCCGGATATCGTGGCAATTGCATGATGTAGTTGCCCTCATTAGGGAGTCAAGGCAGTATATATACATCCACCAAACTGCTTTTCATATACATTGCTGTCGCACAACACCAACTACAAAAGTAACAATGCGCTATCTTCACCTGTCAATCTGTCAATCATTGACAACTTCTTCTCCTTTCGACAATGGCTGCGCTGGGCTGTCTCCCGCTCGTCAAAAACAGGAAATGAACAGGCTGTGAGGCGTCCAGCCCGCTGTCCCTCAATCACAAATCCACGCTGCTGCCCCTGATTTGTCCCTGCATTGACAACTCACTCTTTGCTGGCCTATCACCACTCTTTGTTCCATTTCCACCTAATTTTACTTGACCAAGTCTTTGCATTATCATTGATCATTCGCGACAACCCAACTACACTCTACGCCTCACCAGACAGGAAGAGTTTTCTTGTGAGACCTGCAAGACAAGCTGTCATATGCACTCCAGCCATGCGCGTTGTTTGTATTTGGTACCTGAGGTCCTCTTCAATAGGCCAATGCGGGCACTAGACTATTCGGTACCAGTTCCACGCTATTCGAAGCTATCAAACAAAACCCGCGGTTAAATTCTCCAGCCTCTAAGAAAAAAGCCAAGATTTTTTCTTGCACGGAGTGACGGAGTGCGCCATACCCGCGAAGGTGTAACAGCCAATACTTTGAAATCGCCGAATCGGACCGTTAAAGACTTCAAAGGCGTCGCCAATTCTAGATGCTTTCAACTACTTGTACTTTTGGATCTTGGTAAAATGCAATTGATAATCTCCTACTAAAATCCTGGTGGTTCAAAACCTACATATTTAATTATTCATGATGCAGACGGTAGGACGATAAACCAGATATCCAGCACACATACTATCATTTGCGACTGCCAAAGTCAATATCTACTAGTAGTTGCAAATTCTTGGAGCCTGCTCGGATCAACGGATAAGGCTCCGATCGTTCACTCCAACGTTACTCTATCTGGCGAAAATGAACCTTGGCCAAAATACAAACCTGGTTCAATCATTTCAATCATTGATCTTCGCCAGGGTTACCTACACATACCTTGACATCCCAGTATCGCGGATCTCGAAGTGGGTGGAAGACTTGAGATGAAGAACTGGACCATGAGGTCTTTTTCTCCTTCTATTCTCCATTGCAACATGAGTCGACTTTTTCGCACTTCAATCTCCTCACTACCTGGGATTCAATGGACTTGAAAGATATATGATCAATCAGCGAGTGTAAGATTAGATATGTAAGTGCTGCAGCATCAGAACAGTTCCATCGTCTGGACTGGAACCACAACCAAGTTACCTGGAAAGACGACCACGAACAAATTTTCTGCGCTTGCAACCTATATAATGTATCTAAAGCCTGGTGCTCTCCTCTCCTGAAAATGGTCCTCCACAACTTCCGGATGCCCAGCGGCCGCAGCCTCCTCTTCAGACAGCGCGAGCTTTGTATTCTCCCGAATGTGGACCCATCGCAAAATAGCAGCCATAGTCGCGGTAAGCAGACAGACTATTGTGTTTGCAGTGCCTCCAGGAATGAACCGCGGACTATCTGTTGACGGGTACATATACGGACCATAAATACTTGCAGCGGTGCCCAGCATGTTGGCGATGGCGATGCATGCCGCTCGCTTGACAAGAGGACGAGGGAATGAGCTCACGGTCCATGATACCAGGATGGTGTCTAAATATTGTTAGATTCATGACGAGAGTCAAGTTGGGAGGGCTGATGGTGTTGAACTCACAAGCAGATACGGAGCCTATTGGCATCAAGAACATGGCGAAGAATCGTGCCCCAGTATGAGTGGTTCCCGTGGCAATGGCGTTGCCGACGGCAGAGATGAGCATTAGGACGATGATGTGGATCGATCGATCTTCAAATTTCGCTGATGTCCATGTCACGAGCAAAGACACCAAGAGAGTAGCGAACTTGAAGTTGTCAGCAATTGCGCAAAACCATCAATCGCTTGACTCACCCATGGTGGGACTGTCAGCAGCAGTGTAGTAATCGGACCATATCCGAGTGTGTTCACAATCGCTGGAAAGAAGTACTGAAATGTCAGACTGAGAAGACTGAAATGCTGGCAAAGCACAAAGAGTGGAAGCCGATAATCCTTGAGCGCGAGCTTTAAACCAATCCAGACAGATTCTGCGTGCCTGGTGTCATCCTCTTTGATGTCTTCTTTTAGTCTCCATGCTGCAAAGGCCTTTTCTTCTTCGTTCAGCCAGCGAGTCGTATGAGGATAGTCTGGTAGCACTACAGCAGCAGTTATAGCAACGACAATGGTTATGGCTCCGTCCTGTCACTTGTTAGCACCGCGGAAGAAAGCTTTGCAATGGCAAGCTCACGATGATGAAAAGCCACCGCCAGCCTGCAATACCTCTGTGACCGTTCAGATTCCCAAGAATACCAGCGCTGATCAATCCCCCAAACATCTGCGCGAGCGCGTTGCCCGCGTACAGATATGAAATTCGACGAGTCAGCTCCGGGCGTGTATACCAGGAACTCATGAGGAAGACAGCGCCAGGGAAGAACGGCGCCTCTACAAAGCCCAAGAGAAAGCGCACAACAACGAGCGAAGGAAAGCTGTGGACAGCCGCGTTGCAAGTCGACACCACGCCCCAGAGTGTCATGACGGTCCCAAGGTACAGCGACGGACGCTTGACGCGCGTGATGAGAAGATTGGATGGCAACTGCATGAGTAGGTAGCCCACAAAGAGGACTGATGTCGCGATGTTGTAGTCGTCGCCTTTCATCTTGAGGTCTTTCTGCAAAGTTCCCTGACGTGCTTGTGAAAGATTAGAGCGGTCGAGGTAGTTGAGCAAGTACATGAGGACCAGGAACGGGAGTAGGTGAATGTCGATGCTCCTGACAAGCTTTCGATGCATTAGATCGCGAACACCAGTGTCGAGGTTTTCGAATTTGGTGGCCCATTCAGCAGTGGTGTCGCCATCGTAGACTGGCGTCACGGTGCCTTTGTGTGTCTCAGTGATGGGCTTTCCGTTGTCTCTATCGGAGGATATGGCCTCCTCAAACTTCTCATTGGTGTCCTTGAGTGTTTCCATCTTTGTATGTACGTGTCGGCAGGAGGAAGTACAGTGAAGGCGGAAGACTGGAAAACTTCTCAAGGGAGTGAAGTATGCTATGTGACAAGGACAATGTTCAATCCCCGAGCTCTCTTATATGGTCATGCCACTCCCTCCCAGAAAATGGTGTTCATATCCAGCGTCGATCATCGACTCGCAGTTCACCCTTGCCGGCCAGATAGGCGTTTTTGCTATCGTGTGCTTCCCATGGGGACATTCGCTCATGTAGCTGCTGATATGATATAGATACGAAGCATTCGCACCCGCACACCTTGTTTAGTTCGAAGAGTTATTCGCTTATGCAGAAGACGAATTGAGTTATGCCAAATGCTGTCAGATTCAGAACTTATCGAATTCTAGGTCGCGGAGGCCGGATAAGTCATGGACGCTAGGCTGTCGTTCTCGCGCACCATATCCGGTGAACGGGAACATCCGCCCATTATGCCTACTTGTCAGTGGTAAGGATGAGATTTCATAACAAATATCGCGATCATCCAAGAATAGTAGCGAAGTCTAGGTGGAAGAGCCCTGTAGTCAAGGATGTGTGGTTGACATTAGGTTGTCGCACCCGCTCACCACATCCGGTAAGGCTTCTTTTTCCATTCTATCATTCTAATTGTGGGCCTGACTTTTGATTTCTTTGACATCTCATTTGACATGACTGTTGAGATCAATTGTTTGAAACACTGATTCGATGACCCAATTTATCGTCATCAGGTCGTTTTACCAGTGGCACTAGGCGTGCATCCTGGCAGCATTTTGGTCCTATAAGGTGCGTTACACAGTCGCTTGCATTCTTCCAAAGATAAAGCAATTCCAAGATATATCTAACTTTATCGATCAGAAGCAATCGCTATGGTTTCACACGCCATACTCGAGAACGGGACCAACTCGCTACGCCACTATGTTGGCAGATACATCACTGACCTGCCGAAACCGGCGGTGATAATTGACAGATCAAAGATGCGTCGACACTGTCAATCTCTCGACAAAGCCGTCAATTTCCTGGGAGTGGATTTCAGGTTCCATGTGAAGACGCACAAGGTACCGGTACTTGACATGATTCCAAGCGTTGCTGACTATTGGTCAATAGACACGGGAAGGTGTGCGCCTTCAAGCTGGAGAATCGAAAGATGTTCGACTGATAGCATCAACCATGTCAGAAATCGACTTTCTCCAACCCGTCCTTCGTGGATTTCTCGATGCTGGTCGCAAAGTCAACATGCTGTACGGTATGCCACTGCCACCTTCGCAAGTTGAACCGTTGGCAGACAAGGCCCAGCAGCTGGGTCCAGGCACTATATCCGTACTCATCGATCACGCATCACAGCTCCAGCATTTGATCCGCTTCTTCGAAAAGGCAGGAACCCCAGCAGGTGTCTATCTGAAAGTGGACACTGGCTACCACCGCGCTGGTCTCCCGCCATCCGGCATCAATAAGGATGGACTAGTCACTAGATTGATGGACTTGGAGAAGGAAGGCAAGATTGACTTTATCGGGCTATATTCACACAGCAGTCTTAGCTACAACGACTCGACGACGAAACAGGCGATGGCGAACCTAGAGGGTGAGATCCTTGGTTGCCTTGAGACACTTGATAAGAACGCGAGTCTTTTTCCAAGGGACAAGAATCTCACAATCAGCGTTGGCGCTTCACCCCAAGTGACTGCAGTGGAGAATCTAGTTGGACCAGAAAATACCTTATCTGAAGGCGCCAACAGTCTGCGACAGACAATGCAAAAGGCCATCACGGAAAGACCAAGCGGATTTTGCACAAGGCTTGAGCTTCACGCTGGCGTGTACCCATTACTTGACGTTCAACAGCTTTCCACCCATTCTCGCGCCGACTTTGGCGATTACGAAGAAGAAATAGCCATCTGCGTCCTGGCAGAAGTGGTCAGTGTCTACAACGATGGCGAGCGAGCGCAGCCCGAAGCATTATTGGCAGTGGGCGTCACTGGCCTAGGACGAGAGCCGTGTGCTGCTTATGAAGGCTGGGGTATACTTGATCGTGAGGCATACTCGCCTGATAGTGCTAAGCCAGAACGTCGCTTGGTCTTGAGTCGCATCAGCCAAGAGCATAGTATTGTTGCATGGAGCCAGATCAAGGGTCTTGGTGTAGAGGAGCAACTGTCTCCGATTCCTCTTGAAGTGGGCCAGACTGTTCGCATCTATCCTAATCATGCCTGCATTGCAGGTGCCATGTTTGACTCGTACTTTGTAGTGGATTCATCGGAAGATGGGAAACGAATTGTGGATATATGGGAAAGGGCGAGCAGGCGATAGTTCCATCACGTAACTCACGAAGTCCATGGGCGGGTATAATATAATGAGAATCGTATGTAAAAACTTAATGCTTTTATAACCTGACATATCTGCCTCAGACCAGAGCAGTCGTTAACACAAGACGAAAAGACATCAAGGATTTTGTATCAACATGAACAGTCTCAAAGCACCGCGATATGCCTCTCAATCTGTTCCCTCGAAACTCCAGGCGTAACTTGATATGAATACAAATTTCCAGTCTCATTACATCTCGCATAAACCAAAAACGACTGAATATGCTGGCTGGAATATGAGCCAAATTTCCCACTACCACCTTCATCATCCACTGTCTGAAACAGTGAAATTACGTCGCGCCCGTTCACGCGCTCATGGTTAATAACCTGCACTGCGTCCAAGATTTGAAAGACGGGAAAGTTTCCTTCTTCCAGAGCATCTTCTTTCAAGCGTTCTTCCAACCATTCCTGAATCCAGAGGCCTGTGGCCAGCTTGCGAGAGCGAAGAGCGCAGGCAAGTAAGAGCCCGGCAAAGCCAATTGTGTAGACGTTGAGTCGAATACAGTCGTTCCAATTGATTCCTGCAGCTATGCGGAGAAGTATTTGAATCCAATCTTCCATTTCTTCGTACAGGTCATCCGTGTCATCAAGAGATTTGCTACGTAAACTCTCCAGGGGTCCTGTGCATTGCATGGCTCGGGCAGTCACGTAGTAAGCAAAGTTGATCGCCAGACCATGTGACTGGAAGATTATCGGTGCGTTCTTTGGTTTTTGCACACTGTTGACATACCAAAGATTCAAGTCTTCCATGATCTCAGGCAATTCGTGGTCTTGGAGAGAGGCATGCCACTCATCCAATTTCTCAGACTGATCGCTCATCAAAGCCATGAGCTCTTGATCCGATGTGGCGAGATAGGTTTCTTTGCTTGTGGTGTTTTTCAGAAGTGATGCTTCATAGGACGTAATGATTGCTGCGGTGCTGAGACGATGTGACTCGCAAAGTGTCCAAAGAACAGACGCTCTTCGATACGCCGACGTTTCCGACATGTTGTTGAACATCGGATCAAGCAATGGCGTTGACCACCTTCTATAGAAGTCCGGGACGCCGAAGTGGGCTCTGCGCCACCAGTTCTGCATCTTGACCTCCACCCATGCCGCGAGTAATCCAGCACCATCAGACATCAATTGATCGGAGTAGCTGATTAGTAGCTTTTCGATAGCTTGAGAATGAACCTGAAACTCTTTGAAGTTGCCCATTGACGATTCCAAGTAGCAGAACAGGACCAATGCTGTTAGGGCCACTGTTGGTTGTGAATGCAGTTCTTGATGTCCCCATGCAGATATCTGTCGCATCGCTGAACCGTAAAGCTCTCCACTCAAGCTCTCATGTCCAGCTTCTGGTCGATAACAGACACTTGAAGGAGCCGAAATCTTGGTAATCTTTCTTTGCGGTAGTGTGCGACTGAGACGACAAGCTGAAAGAGTGGCCATGGTGTCTCTGATGAGTCGTGACTGTCCACCAAGCGCCTCGATTTGGTTAAATGAGATATGCATTGCTGGCAAGCAGTAATGTCTCCATATGTTCATGTAGAACTTCATGAGATAACTGTAGTCGTGGCGTGGTACAAGTGTCGGTGGCATACGAATGCAGAGGTCGCTCGTACGCTTGCTATCCAACTGTGTCTCCTGAGAAGATAAATCCATGGGAGCATATGGCTCAGTCGACGTTTCGAAGTCATGATTATTTATATCATTCGAGTGCCAGTTAAAATCGTTATCTTCAAAATCTATTATCCTCGGATCGTCAGCATCGAGTGACCCTGTTGGACAAGGGGATGCTGTCGAGATAGTGAGAACTGTTGCTGAGCATGGTGGAGTACTTTGACTTTGTGAACCCTCACGGCTCAACGAAGCGATATCAAATGAAGTCGAAATGGGCTTAGGGCGTGGTCTCTCAGTCTCACTCGGCCGAACGCTGCGAAATTCAAACGCCGGCGAGACTTGCTCACAAGGCTTCTCAAGCTTCAGACAGCTGCCACAGGTCGGTTTCTGTTCATCACACTTTTGATCTAATCAGCCAGGAAGCGAAAAAGTCTCAGCCATGGTCACCTTTTTTCGTCTTTTCCTGCAACTGACACAGCCCGCACGAGAGCGACAGATATTGGTCTTTTTCCGACGAGTCGGGGCGGGCCCATACATGATGCATTGATGAGGAATGCCTGTTGAAAGGTAGCCATCATATCAAAAAGGAATTGTCGACGCGGTCATGTATGTATGGGCTAGTTTACCTTGCTGTCGGAAGACCGACGTCAATTTAAAGTTGTCGCAGTCGCGCACCTCATTCGGTATAGCCCTTCTTTTCCCAGACTCTATATTTGGCCTCCTCGCTTGCAAGTCGAGACACTGACTCGACACTATATGGGCCGATAGTGAGATTAATCATGCTTTCTAGCAACTTTTGAAAAAATTACCTTTCAAGTATCTACCCGGTTCGGAAACTGGCAGGGGTCTTACTACGCCAGCAAATTGATCATGGTCCATCATCAACACGCGAGCGTTGTCGCTCTCGCGCACTTCATTCGAGATAATGCCTCGAGAGGCACGTCAAGGTCATGAGGATATAAATGATAGCTTTATCATCGATGTCGTCAGCTCGCCAACACATTCAACGGGGAGTTTCAATAATATAACCGCCTTAACCAAGTCTCCACCGTCATCATGGCACCACAAAGCAAGATAAAAGCAGTTTTCTTTGATTTCATGGGCACATGTGTCGACTGGCACAGCTCTGCTCTCGGTGCAATGCCACCAGCAGTTCCAAAAGACATCGCATCCAAAATGGCCATCGACTGGCACCAGCGATACTTCTGGGAAAACAGCCAACTCTCCGCCAAAGGCTTAGGACCGGAAGACATTGACCTAACTCTCGCGCGCGCCCTCGGCGCAATAATCGATCAGAACCCAGAACAAGCCGGTCATTTCGACGACGCAGCCAGAAGAAAGCTGGTGGAGAAATGGCACTTCCAGTCTGCCTGGCCCGACGTCATAAAAGCCATCAATAGTCTCCGCGAAGATCTTGGTCTGGACGTGCTTGTGCATGGCAACGGCACTCCAAGGATGCAGATGGATCTTTGTCGCTCGTCTGGAGTGCAGTTTAGCATGCTGTTTTCGAGCCTGCTGCTAGGCTTTTACAAGCCTGATCCGAGATCATACAAGAAGGCATTGGAGCTTGTCAATTTTGGGCCAGATGAGGTGGTGATGGTTGCGGCGCATGCTTATGATTTGCGAGGAGCGCAGAAGGCTGGGATGAGAACTATTTATATTCATCGATGGTCGGACGATACTGACGAGGATATGGAGAAGGTGAAGACAGAGTTTGATGTCTTCTTGGAGGATATGGTTGAGCTTCCTGCGACTATAGAGAAGTGGAATGCTGCTGTGTAGTGATTCAGAAGAGCAAATCTGGGGACTGTACATAATAGTAGACATCAAAATCTCCACTATCAAAAAGCCAAGTCTCAAGAGCTTAACTGCAGATGTTCAGTGAAACTATAATTCGCTGTGGTATATGCAAAGTTGACCAATCAGCTTGGATACAATACAGCCTTGTTGTGGAACAATTCAATACCCAGGAGATTATAATGATGTTGCGGTTGGAGCATTAATTGAGCCTCGTTGAAGTGTTTGTCCCTGAGACTGGCCGGCTGATATTGTCTAAAACAATCTGCATTCTCGCTCTATCAGACACACTGTGGAAAGGTGGGTGATGATGAGTATTGTCTTCGGTACATAAATTATGCATTGACGAGGAGCAGCAACAGCTATATACGCTATTTCGCATGCTTCTGAACATCGATCTATTCGAATCCGCTATGCAAAATGCAATGGTATCTTTGGTATTCATGCATCATCGCTAATCGCACACAATGCACGGTTCTGTCTCAAAAATTTCACGAGGCGTTCTTCATGTTCCCACAAATATCACAAGTCCACCACTGATGTTCCATAAAATTGCCGCAGTAATCACAATTCCAACCCGCAGCACGCAAGTTCGACAGGTGTGAGTTCGCAGCGGGCGGTCCTGGATGTGCTTGCGGCACAGATGAACGTTCTGGCCGCTCAACTTCACATGCGCCGCACACTATAGCGTCTGCCTGGTTGATGAGCGTGCAGATTTCGCACTGCCAAGTAGTGCTGGGCGATGACGTGCTAGCTAAGGAGGGTGTGTTGGAGCGTGAGGAGGAGCCTCCTTGGAGGGACTTTTTAATGATCTTCTGCTTCTTTTCGCTTTCTTTGACTAGGCGGGACATGGGCTTGCCGAAGCGATTGATTTCGGGCACTTTCTTTCCCGGCTTGTTGGGTGGTACTAGTGGAGCTCTGGACGAAGATGGTCGCGATTTGGGGTTGGGTATGGGAGGGGACGGACCGTAAGATATAGGTGGTGGTGCTGGGCGAGATGCTGCAGGCACAGGATGCGGAGGTCGTGAGGTTATCGGAGCAGCGCTGGTTGGTGCTTCCTGAAGACCATTGATGGGATCCCAGGTTAGGCCTTCCGATACGGGCGGAGCGACAAGGTTTGTGTGGTATTCTTGATCCAGCTGACGTTCTTCGTCTGTAGCCATGAGCTCTATAGTGGCTTGTTGAATGGCCATGGCATTTGCTTGGTCCATATCTTCCTTCGTTCTGAAGCCATTGAGCAAGGCGTCATGCGCAGCTTGCTCAGCACCCTTGGATCCAGTAGCACATCCAGTTGTAACAGCTCGAGTAGTCTCTGTGGTTCTCCGAATCGTAGCATCAGCAATAACTTCGTTGATTCTAGTGCCCGGCGTTGGTCTAGCGCCTCCTAGTCGATGTCCTTGGCTTTGTTGGGCCTTGCGCTCCTTGTCACGTTTCACAGCTTCTGCTCGAGCGCGACGTCTCATCTCTTCTCGAGGCATATGAGCGCCGCCTAGTTGGCGACCTTGGCCCAAGAAGCCTTCTCCAGTATATCCCTTGATGGTGAGAGTCTCCCACTCGTCTCTCAACTCGTTCCAAAGCTTATGAAAATCATCGTTATGAGGACCTATTGCGTTATGACACAATTCATGAAGCATTGTGTCTAACGCGTGTTCGAATGGGAGAAATGACCGAGAGTTATGTGCGTATCTTAACCGAATGTGTATTGTTTCGCCGCGATTCACGTTAAGACCTTGTTTTAGTTAGCCTGCAAGGCCTCATTTTCTTCAACCAAGTGGTGTAAATACCTAAGAGATTTTGCTGTTGAGGAAAGAATTCGCTCAGTGTACCAACACGCCAGCCTCGCTTGCGCATAATGGGTTTGACGCAGGACGCGATCTTGCGAAGCATTGTGAGCGCGCTCGCAGAGTCGGACATCTCCTGCATATGCACATATTGTTGAATCAAAGGGTCTATTTCCCGCATCTTGGACAAGCGCTTCCTCGCTGAGCGGTAGAGATCTGAGAAGTCTTCAAGCACTGAGCCTGGTGGTAGTTCGGTTTGAGCGTATTGAGGTTGAGGTTGAGGAGGGCGGCGAGGGGACTTGGAGGAACGACGGCTGGAAGGATTTGAATCTGGCACTCTGGAGAAACTATGAGAAGCTCAACGAATTAGTGAATGTGAAGACCTTCCAGTTGCAGCTCGGTGAGGTGGTTAGAGTCTTACAAATCCGTGGCAACACTCTTGAGTGGACGCATCGCTGCAGAAGTTGAGGCTGCACTATGCCGCGTCAGCCTAATGGCCACTAGAACCTTTTACTCTACTGAGTAGAGCTACAATTCAACAGTGAATGTAACAGAAGATGAAGGTACTGCAGCTACCAACATCCAGCAAGATAGTTAATTTGAGACCTTTTGTAGGTTACAGCGTTTAGTAACAGCAGCAGAGGGCTCTAGTTTTGAACATTGCGGATTTGTTTTCAAGGGTCTCTCTTGTCCACGTAATTCGAAGGGCTAGTTTCTTTACAAGTGCCTGGGCGGTCGATTGGGCTGGATCTCGATTATGCAGGCACTTACAGCACTGCAGGTAAAAGAGCAGTCTTGAGAGGCGAAGAGTCGGCATTTCAACAAACCCCTTTTGAGATATGGATGCAACTGGTCAGCGGTTAAGCATGGATTGTCGGATGACGGGTGATGGCACATTGTAGGGATATTTTTAGATTATCGAAACGGCTAGAGCAAGCCGCCAGATCTACCTTCCATATCCACACAAATGGATGAAAATCAAGGTCTAGGCCACGATAAAGGGATAATCAGGCCAGTAGTAGGAGAATTATCGGGACTATTGAGCTGACCAAAAGGCCATAGATTGCCGTGTGGGGATAGATACAACAGGCTGTGACTGCGTACTCACTGCTGCTACTGGGGGCCTTTGTAAATACAGGGTAGTAGGAAGTATCTTTAGGTATATACAGTAGTAGTAATCGTGAATGGTAACACAAGTTACATCCGTAGGGAAACTCTATCATTATTGAAGCCTTTTCTGATCTTGTTCTGATCTTAATCTAATCTCAATCAAGATTCCCATTAAGATAAGATAAGATGCTAGGTAAACGCGGGGCGCGTCTGAGTAGTGCCTTAGCAACGAACGCGTCTGTGCCTTCCTTTCCAATGTTCTTAGATCTTTCCTCGACAACTTCGACTCCCACTACCTATCTCTACTATTACACCACCTCACCACCTTACATCCTTCACTCCCTCAACATCTCCCTTGGCATTTGGTTCCCGCGTTGTTTTGTTTACTTGTTTCCATATCTGTCGTAATCTGGTTCCCGTTGTTACTCACGTCCCTCAACTGCTTCCCATTTCCCACACGTTCCTAAAAGTTCTCCAGCCATTTTACGTCACGCTCTCCAGTTTCTCAATAAGATCAATCAGGTTTAGTTGGACTACTCGAATTGCCTACTCAGTCTCCTCCATCAAAATCATTATCAAGGCCGATAATTTTCGTTTCGTTTTGAGGCGACGGATCGATCAAAAGGAGGATACACCCATACCTTTGCATGGCCCTGAGCCAAGAGAGCTCCGGCAGCTACTCTTAGGCTCCAGCTATCATGGCGGACGAAGCTACTCAGCCGGCGACGCAGCAAATGCTCGATCCTCGAAGACTGGGCCGCAACAACTCAGGTCTCTCAGAAGAAGATGTATCCGATGTGCTGTGCATATTACATCCTGGGTCACCAGCGGCTTTCGATATATGTCGTCGAACAGCTCAAGAGAATCCCCAACATGTCTTGCAAGGCCACGACACATTTGAAGAAGGTCTGGAAGATACTTTCGACTTGGACTTGGACAATGTCAAAGGACTTGCTCTTCGCTTTTCCTCACGTCTTAAACTCCCTCCTATGGGCTTTACCTTCGGACGACATCCAGACAAATGCGATATCGTTCTGAATGATGGCGATGAAAAGTCTAGACGAATCAGCAACGTCCATTTTCGCATATACATTAATGAGCATGGAGTACTGCTGTTGGAAGACGAGTCCACAAATGGCACAGTCGTTGACGATGTTCATCTCAAACGACGGGAAAATAATGGTAAACCTACCACTCGAACTCTTTCGAACATGACTCGAATTGTCATTCCTTGTGTTTCGCAAAAGCACAACATTTTCTTCCACGTCCACATACCTCCCCGAGACGGCCACGAAGCCAAGTATCGACAAAAATTCGAGAACTATATGGCTATGCTTGCAAAATATCCCAAAGGCGCCACCGATCTCACCCGACGACGACCTGTTATGAATACAGGGAACTCATCTCGAGCCCCTTATATTCAGACCAATCGATTTGGCATGGTGTGGGACGGGAGCCCCGACTATAGAGTGTCTGGATTCCTTGGAAAAGGAGCTTTTGCCAATGTTTATCATTTGACTACTTGCATGGATGGTCGGGTGCTTGCAGTGAAAGAACTCGAAAAACGGCGTTTCATCAAAGACGGAGTCCTCGATCGACGCCTCAGCAACGAAATACAAATAATGCGAGCAATCAAGCATCCTCACATTGTTCAATACGAAGACTTTCGAGACGTCAACGATCACCTTTATATCATGATGGAATACGTTCCATGTGGAGATCTTCAGAAGTATCTCAAGCAGGGATTGCTTACTGAAGATAATGGGATGTTGTTGGCACGACAAGTCTTGCAAGCCCTGGCATATCTCCATGAGAGTAAAATCACTCATCGGGATATCAAACCCGATAATATTCTTATAGCGAGCGAGGACCCTCTTTTTGTCAAGCTATCTGATTTTGGGCTTTCCAAAGCTACCACGAATGATACTTTCACAAAGACGTTCTGTGGGACTTTGCTCTACTGTGCTCCTGAAGTGTTCCCACACTACCACAACGAAAAGCAAGGAACCAAGCGACGACACGGTAGGAAATCACACTCCTATGATTATGCTGTCGATATCTGGTCTCTTGGAGGTGTTCTTTGGTTTGGTCTATCTGGACTCCCACCCTTCGAAGGCGTCGTCGATCAGAATGGTCGAGGAATGTACGACAAGATCACCAAGACAAATCTAGATACCAGTCCATTGGATAACGTTGGTCTTTCAGCCAACGTCAAAGATTTACTCAACCAGATGCTCACAGTTCAACCCGATAATCGACCTAGCGCTGTTGAGTGCTTGAACCATCCCTGGCTCTTTACAGGAGAGATTATTACCGAGCCAAACAGAGGGCTCAAACCAATCGCAGAAGAGGTGGAGGAGCAGAAATTTTCGCAGCTTTCCATTGATGATTTACCAGCCGCGGCAGGTGCAGAACATGATTTCGATAACATGTTCGACGAGCATGACCTTGACGACTTGGTCTTCGCCGACGAGCTAAATAGATCAAAGCGTGTAAAAAAGGATGAGCGCTTTCCACGTATGCAGACTCGCGATATCTCAGACAAGGAATCTTCAGATGACCAGTGGGTTCCCGATCCATCTGCTCCCGAAGGACAACTGATCCTGCCTTTTGTCTCTCCCGGCCCACGCCGACTGTTTGGGGAAATTGGTGCATCGGCCCTGGCTAATTCGAAAGTCTTGGGCCAACAAACTAAGCAAGCACTGGAGGTTTATTCACCCTCACTTTCACAACCCCAACACGATCCGTCTCAGCCTGCTGCGAGCCTACTTGGAGCAGAGTCACTACTTAATGCCATTAAGATGGTTGAATCGGACTCACATTCTTCAGGCCTAGAATCATCTGCCAACTCTATCGCTAGTGCCACTGCCGGTGCAGAATTTCAAAACCATCAAACCGACTTTTCGGACTCACAGGCTACCCCACGCGCGAATCAAAATATCTCTAAATTCGACAGCCAGGCCGATTCTACGCCTACACGACGACCAGCCATGCCGGATACAATCTATCAGCCTGATCCTCCTACCATGGCATCTGCTACAAACCCATTTCAGCAACATAGTTTGACAGCAGAAGTCGCACAATCGTTCTCGGAGAATCGGCCTCGCATCGGTACTCTCATCACTACAAACGACTCAGTTGAACAAATCTTCTTACCACTCAATAAGCGATACGAAAATTGGGGCCGAGCCCCACAAAACACCAACGTCTATCCAAACAAACTTGACACCCGCATCCCGAAACGCGCCTTTGCTATATTATTTCAAAGCCGCAATCTCGATGAGGTGATCAAAAATGATGGAGATTGGTCTACTCTTACCGACCTCTTTGTCCAAATCAGCGCATTCTCCAAGCAGGGCATCTGGATCAATGGTACTCGTCTGCCTGAGAAGAATGCAGAAGGTCGAGGTCTCTTTGGCGTTGTCTATACTGGAGATGTGATCACAGTCGTTCCGCCAAATGGTAATGGTGATGGACCAATTCGATTCGTCTGCACCTTCAACCATGGTCTCGCCAAGGAACCTCGCAAGGATCCATTTGAAATTCAACTTATGCCACCTAGATTGTGAGCAAATTATTGAATATCATCATGGCTCTGGTCAAATAGTGGATCAGCGAGAATCGGTTGGCCTCTGTCCTTAGGGCGTCTTTAAGACATGAAGACACGCTCTGATACATCTTGACATCAACAAAGCCAGAATTTCTTGTTTGTATTTTTTCCATTGCGGGTGGCATGGCGTTGGCATGGCTTTGGGCGGTCCTCTCTCCTTTAATGTTTGAGCGATTGTTGTGTATATAGATGTTACATAGTAGATGCGTTCATTGTAGAACGTGTGGATAATCTACATCATGATCATATCTCCTCTTCTTACTCGCCATGAATCGTGATGTCTTACTACCGAGGTATACTACCTCATTAGCCTCTCTATCCAAAGCTTCCTAGGACCTTCTTTTCATGAGCCTGTTTGATTGCCAGTGGAGGTGATGGAACGTGAACAAATCGAAGCTTCGGATCGTTGTTGGTAGTACTAACGTTAGGTCTTCAGGATCACTTGCATGATAATCAAGCATTTTAGCTTTATAGGGGACTTATATGGATGAATCTGAGTTTTGCTCACCAAACTACCAGTCGCTGTGGAAAGTTAAACATGCCTTCTATCTTCCTTACGCGTTGAGTACCTACTTCTTACTTTAGTGAAATGAAGCTGACTCAACTTGAGCCTGTGAGATCTGACAAAAGTATTGCTTACGAAATCTCCGATGATATACTTCAACCGCCCTTCAAGGACGTCTCCCTTGAAGCTTTTAGGTCAGAACACGTAACAATTCTTGAAAATGTCTAGAGAGCTTGAAGTAGATGTGTTTGTGGCACAACCGCGACTCGTTGACCATTGCGGACGCTATGATTAAAATACTTGGATAATTCGGAGGTGATTAAACGACTTCCGGTCGCCACACAAAATTACTACAGATGGGCGAGATTAGAAAAATTTCTTAAGCCAAAGATTACACGTTTGTCGTGACTAGGACTTGATCATTCTAGGTTTGGATCTTCAGCCTTGTGTTAGGCGCCAAGCCTTTCAGCCTTATCAGAGGCCGCTATTGTTCTGGGCATTCAAATACCGCTTGATTTTACCATTGAGAATAGGCAAAAGCTCAATTCATGAATCAATACCGAGCGCCGCACTAGAGCTCTAGTCTTGGTGAAGTAAAGTCGGCCCAAGTGAAGGCTATGAAACCCGAGGAGAGTGTTGCAAGCGAAAGCTCAATTGAGAATGAGTGAGCATTGACTTACAGTCAAGGAAAACATCCTTTGAAGCCATTGAGTTCATAGAATGAGCTTCCCAGTTACATCCAACGCACAGAGCTGCTGAATTTGGAGCTATAAAGCATTTACTTGCTCATCTTCCAATCTCTTTGACTATCGCCACATCTTTCCTCCATCTTTCCAATTCATGCAGCCAACCATCACTCATCTATCACCCGCAATGTCTTCCATTCCGTTCGAGTATGTTGACATATGTCCTTACGACGATTGTATTAACGCAAATCCAGAGTTCGCTTCCAGCCCTCACGAGTCATCATCGGTCATGTCGGTCTCAATCCCAAGAACCCAGAATTGAAAGCCGGTGAATTGATCTATACCCGCATCGAAAAGGAGGTGGCAGGCGAAACTATTTTCGGCACTGTCGAGCGCGAACTGCAATCCGGTATTCCTACTGACGAAGAGCTATTGGAGCGTGCAAAGAATCGCCCACAGGCCCACCGGTAAGAATACTTAAATCTCAACGCAATTTCCATCATTTTGATTAACCCTTTTTTAGACCAATGTACCAGCCAGATCGTATTATCATGGCTCGCGTCCGTCTCGACTGCGCCGACCCGGCCTACCGCAAAGGCGCAGAGGTCTACTTCAGCGTCGAAGATGACGGAGATGGTGGCCAGATGCTCGGTCGCCAGGTTGGCTATGAGGATGGCAGCATTGGTGGGTTAAATCCGGAAAAGGTCTTGGAGAATCCAGATGTGTATGAGCTGGCAGTCGACTTGTCCGTCTCGGACCTGGGAACATTTCAGACCATGGAGGAGCTCAAGCAGGCTGCCGCGGAAGAACAGAAGAAACTCTGTGAGACCCATTAGCTAAGGCGCATATCAGGCATGAGCTAGATTTGACACTTGGGCTTTGGTTTATACAACTGAGAAGACTTGATATCCTTCTCTATCATGCTTTCTGTAGCCTTCAGCTAACAGGTAGCTCAGGCATTTTGTGCTGACAATCAATATATACACTTCAAGTCGTGCAGTTTCTGGTACATGAAGACGTTTTGGAAGTGGAGGATATGTTTCGAGGTAAATCATTCCAATTCGGAGCATTTTTGGAAAAAACATTGCATTCATAATGATTTGGGTATCGTAGCTACACTGAAATAACCGATGACAAGCTGAATATTACGCTTGGGGAGATAACGCAAAAAACAATCTTTAGCGACAACTTGACTCCGTGAAGAGAGAAAATCGAAAGGTCGACCTCAGAGAATATCGACCTCAGAGGATGATTCCAATTGCAAATTTTTAGACTCTATTATCAACGGTCATGGCAGGATCCGCCTTGTTAGAGTGATGGTTCCGCGTGCGGTGGACGTGGAGTGCAGCCATGGCAGTTGTAGCGGTGAATAGAAGCCTGTAATTCATTAGTTGATGTCCAAACAACATATAGATGAGCGATATGCTTCCAGCTTGCGCATATCAGACCGGACAACGAAGTCAGTAGAGCAGCAAAAAGCTCCTCATCCCGCTTCACGTCCTCTTTCCGACAATCACGCAAGCCAGAGGCAGACCTTAATCTCAACAAAAGGACAAACTTACCACTCAATAGCGCCAAAAGCAGTCGCTGCAGCCGCAACTTGCGCAGGTGTCCAGTATCTAACACCAATATCTCCCAAAAGTACAGCGAGCGCAATCCAGCCAGCGAACCAGAAGATACATGTCACAGCCTCAACGCCGAGAATCGCATACTTGTGAGCCGCAGTCTCGAAATGGACAGGCGCAAGTACTAAGAAGGCAACGGCGAGTAGAGTCCAAGCGGAGCAGAAGATCATGAAATTGACTTCGGAAGGCGAAATGCCAGCATAGCGATAGCCGTTGGCCCAGTGGTTCGATGCTGAAGATGCGTTAGTATAGTTTTGTAGTGGATTGCCAGAGTGTGAAGCCTACAGTAAGAGAGGAGAATGAGATCTAGAAGGGCGAAAAAGCCTTGCGCGATGCGCAGAGGGAGAGCGAATCCGTATGCCATTTTTTCGGATATGCGATGCGTAGTGAAATGAGAATGAGGATGGACGACAAGAGGCTATTCGAATTGAGATAGCTTAAGCTGTTGCCTGTGGCGGATGTGATGAGAGCCGGGCGTTTGCTAAGAAGAGGGTTTGGGAGATTATGACTGGGGAGAGAAAGGGCAAATGGGGACAAGAGATATAAGAAACAGATTTGGGTGAGCACTGAGCAGGCAGTGGTGAAAATCTTGGTCGTGAGCCTATGGAGTTGATGGGGGTTAGACAGCGTGCGAACAGACGTTAAAGCCCGGCTAAGTAGTGGGTGGTTAATATCTGATCATGTTGACGAGAGCGGTGGTTCAGTGGTCGTTACTCGCTGTTGGACGACGACTGGACGATTGCGGTTGCATCCCTGGTCCTGCGGTCCCATGGATAAACCCGTTGACTACGTCAGATGTTTCTGGCAACATCCTGTCACTGAAGAAGCTTGTTGTACGCCCTGTCAACCCCGAAACAGCTCGAGTTCGATGGAGATCCGTCTAGCCTATGCTAAGCGCCTTATAAGAACAAAGGACATTGCGACTAAAAGATGCTACTACAACTTCACTTGAACAAAGAAAGAACTCCTTGCCCTCCATTCTACGAGCGAGCTTTATGTGCTATTCCGCGGCTTCTTCTTGAGCCTCATATCTTTATACTAGGCCATGGATTATACCCTACGGCGCGTCAGACCGCAAAATGCTTAGAGGAGCGCGAATATATGGCAACAGGCATCCCCTCTACTCCAAGCTCCTTGCATAAATTGCTTGAGCAAGAAATCAAGCAAATCTCGACAAGAGGGACAATGCGTCTGAAAGCATCTGACCAGCCACCCTAGTTTACATCCGTGAAATGCGCTGTTTCCGTCCAATAGGTGGGCAAGAAAATGGGAGCATTCTTTTCCAAGTCATGATGTGTGACGTCAATTACTGCCAGATGCCGTACTTTTAGCGTGATGCTAAGGTGCCACGCGGAGAATATCTGTACGCCACGCGGGTCGCTAGTTAGCTCGCTTGCCCACGCCCCTCTAAGCTCTAGCGTGTTTAGTCAACCGTTGAGTCGATCTCGAATCGGATATTTCTCCGATCTCTTGATTCTGTGCTGGTTATTTCTTTCAAACATTAAATTATCAACATCTTCAAGCAAAAAGCTGTACATTACTGCTCAAGATAAAACCAGTCATGTCGTAAAAGACTAGAATCTGTGCTATTGATTACTGATATACCTAGTAACGCGAAAACAATGATTCTTCGATCAATGAAATCCATTAGCTGCTCCGCTAGCAGTCTTCCTCTTTCTAGTAGGAAACTTGATGCGTTGGTCTTTGCCAGTGTCCTTGACGACAGCGGCCTTCCTAGAGCTGGGCTTGGTTTGAAGATCAACCGGAGCGAACAAGGACTCCTGTTGAGGTTCATCTCTATCATCGTTCCACTGATCTTCTACAGTTTCGCCCTCTGGATCGTAGTTGATTCGCTTGTCATGGCCATATTTGAACTGGAGCTTAATCGGATTCGAACTATCTTCTGCGTCAAGTCCTTCGGTGGTGGTGTCCTGGTCTTCACTATGGAACCAGGCGGAGACTGTATCGGCGCCTGGAATCTTCAAGCTTCCCTTTCCTGGAAGCCAGACGTTCTTGGCCCTGGACACTGCCTCCCATCTGATCTCGACAGTTCCATCTTCTGTAGTAACTTCCTTCTTCCTAAACAGAATGGGCTGGGCTGGTATGCTGTTGACGAAACCAACCGCTCCGGTAGAAGGAGCGCTCTTTTTCGAGAGTTTCAGGTCCCAACCATCCTCACCGGTCAATACGAGCTCATAGGCTTTTCCTGGGTCGATGGGTACTGCATCCGAAACGTATGGATTGTCAGCCTTCAAGTCTACGAGCAAGTTGTTAGCCAAGTCCTCCATAGGAGACATCTTTCTTTGCGGTCACAAAACGTACCGACGCCAAAGTCTGTAAATAGTTGCTCCTCCTCTTGTAGGAATGCCCAACCCAGCATGTAGATTGATGACTCCTCGCTCGTCCAAGAGGCTTCAATGTCAACTCCATTGAAGGCCGCAGTGCTACCCTCCTCGGAGTCCGGGTCAGGAAGCTCTGAGACGATTGTCAGATATACCAATGTTATAGGAAGTTTTCTCAGAGGCTCAAATACCTGGCAGGTCTACCGGATCCCAATGTGGGAGCTGGGTCAAGACTCCATTCTTTTCATTTCCAAGAATGAGTTTATAATTTCCGTCCACGAGCGTTTGTAGTGTGTCGAGAGTGACAGTGACAGAGAGTGTATAGTCACGAGACATCCTGGAAGATGCTTTGGAATTCATTTTGGAAGATGTTGAGAGGCTTTGCCAGTGGCCTTCTCCAAGATGTAAAGGCAAGTCTGAGAATTCTTCATATACATGTTCATCTGGCCGATTCTTGGCGTCAACCAGCCTGGCCAGTGTCGCCTCTATGAGTCTATGCACAGTCTAGACGCACAGAAGTCTTCAGCTTTGCTGCATAACGCAAGTATGAAGTCCCCCTCGCGTCTAGTAGTCTTCATTATCTATGATCATGTTGCTGTTATCAACTCTGCAGGCTTCGGGTGCAGGAGAGCGGGCTAGCTGAGAAACAGCCAGTGCGCGGGCGCTTCTTATTTTCGGCTGCCATTGTGCATACGGTGTCATTGAGAAGCTGCGACACTTCCTTGCAAGTCACATCTGAGATATATTTTCGGTGTTCTAGCCCTCCAGCTGAAAGTCCCAGCCTTCAGCCTCCAGATAGACCAGTGAACTGAGCCGACGAATCATGCAGAGTGGGTGCAAAAGAGCAATGATGCAGCTAGAAAAGTTGCTTATTTTGGATGGCACTGCTGAAAGAGGAGGCGATGCGTTGTGCATGAACGAAATCCAATCTTGATGGCAATTACCAAAGGGTTCTAGAACTGGGGTTGTCAGCCTTATGGCAGGATGATGTGGCTCTTCATGCAAAGATCACGCCACAACTACCCAGATTAATCTGTCGAGATCGGTGATGAATCTGCATTGTAGCTCTACAGGGTCAATCATATCTTATGCATGTCAGTAGATAGCGAAGACATTCTTCAGTGCGAATGTGGCCAGAAAAGATGAATGACCCGCATCACTATATTGCACCGAAAATGATAGGCAAGCTTTTTCAAGCTTCACTCTTGTTCTAAGCAAGATATCTTGATAAAAGCTTGAACAACTTGGCCAAAGTCTTCACTGACTTGGGCAATTGTAGAATCACCGGGGAATGCTTACAATAGGATGATATGCCATGCGCGGTCCAGATCACATTGCTCTAGACCGTCCAGCTTCAGCCCTATATCTCCGCCCTACGGGACGTCCCGTGGTTGTTCAATCAGAATTCAGCTCAGATTGTTCAGCTGCTGCACCTGCATATCATCACATCCAATGAAGATAGCGTTTGGAGCTAACCACGGCACAACCAAAACACTGGGTACGCTTTCGATCCATATTGGGATGAGGGCTATGTACGATGCCTTCAGCTCGCTTAATTGCATCGAACTATCACCTTGGACGATATCAGCAGGATGCAGACCAGGCGAGGTAAATGAATTTGCATGATCAGGCCTTCGAGAAATCATGTGGTGTATTGTAGAATGTCGTTGTAGAACTGTCTTGACCAAACGAATACACTGAGAAGAACCTGCAGCTTAATCTGGACAAGATTCTCGCAAAAAAAGTTCTATATCAGATGAGATTTCGTTCAGATCTTGTACAGAATGATTGTAAGTCTTCGCTGATTGGTTGCTTCGATTTGTTCCATTGATCTGATTGGTGGTCAGGTCAGATCTACAAGGCTGAAAATCACACTCATAGGTGTTACTTGAGAACTTTGTCCAGCCCCCGTGAAGTATGTTTGTCTTGAGACGCAAACTAAAGCGATAGACAGAAATGATATCCAGTGAGCATTTTAGCTTTAACAGTTCAAGCCTTTTGCAAAGGTTCAGCATGATCCATGGATGATGGACGGGCATAAGTAATGCCCACGCTTCCTGATTTTCTAAAACCAAGGTTCCAACACATGGTCTACAGCGAAATACCTGATCAGGTTAAAATCGCGATCCAAGTGTTTCCATCGCTCTCTCAGCAAGAAATCGCCAGTCCACAGAGCGCACGCAAGAATTTGGGCCAACTCAATTGAATTCAGACTACTACTCCCCGCGTAGTATTGATGAAGGATATTTTATATACAAAAAGCCCAAAGCGGCCGCACAGGCATGTCGCTACATCCGCCTAGGAGCTTCCAGCAGGACACAATCCAAAGCTTGGATTGCAACCTGTCGAGCAAGCTCTCTTCTTTCCACATACTCCACGGCGCGAACAGCAGTTGCCGAATTGGCTGCCATTACAGGTTGCGCCAGTGGATCCGCCACACTTTCCATCGGTGCTAACCTTCAACTCGCCCTTGTGGCTTGAGGCAGGCGCAGCGGGTACTGTGGCCGTCGGCGCTTTGGAAGTAGGGACTTTGGGGACGAGGGTCGTGGGTGCGGCGGGCGCGGCGGATACAGATGGGGCGGCTGATACGGCTGGAGCAGCGGGGGATGAGCCGCCTGCACATGCGTTTGCGAGAACATTTGTTGGGAAGGTATGCTGGGTGTTGCACTGTCCGCTGGAGAACAGATCGGCGGCTGTAGACTGTTAGTTTGGGAAAGATATGTGGCAAGGTGCGATACATACAATTGACTTCGAGGTTGTTGGGAGGGTTGATGACGAGTGGATGGTCGGCTTTATCACCACCGGTAAGACTCAATTCGCACTCGGAGAGTCCTGCGCCAGCATCTCCATTGTTTGGGCCAGTCCAGACATCGACCCAGTCACCCGTGCAAGCAGCGCAGGTATCCTCGAGTCGTAGGTATTTCTTCAAATATGGAGCATACACTACTTGGCAGTTTGTGAATCGTCCCTTTTCAGCAGCCATGGTAAGAGGGTCGTCGAAAGTACCAGTACCTCCAGCAACGTTGTTGCGTCCTCCGCAGTTCATCGCAGTGTCTGCGCTGGGTGGGTCATTATCTGGCCAGGCATAGAACGTCATTTGGAAGTTTGATGCTGCTTGGCATTGGGCATAGGCTGAAAACGCAAAAGAGGCTGCGGCGATGGCAAGAGTTCTGATCATTGTGGCGAGTTTCGTGCTGGGTGTTCGTAGTAAGCGAGTGTTATGTAACTTGTTCAAGTCAAAAGTTTCAAAGCCAAAGGAGGAGTTGATATCAAATCAAGTTTGATTGAAATAGAAGTGAAAGAATGTATCAAATGAATGTGAGTGCCTTCAAGGTCAACGAACTAGAATTTCAAAAATGGGGCAGAAGCATAGTCTTATTTACATCTTCGTAGATCGTATGTGCCAAGGTGTGCATCGATCAGGGGCCAACATACGGAGTGATGGCGTTGGCATAATTAGCTAACATTTATGTGGCTTTATCTTTTTCTCAAAACTTACGAGGGGGTTGACATGCACTGCTTGCGGAGTACACAAGTCAGCTCCACATAGTGCTGTTGCGAGACATAATATCGGATGTTTCCGTATATGTATGTTCGTATGCTTATGTTGTACGTTTCATAAAACGATTTCACTATGCCACAGGTGAGTCTCATTATTGAACGACACTTTGCGAACAGTTCTAAGCTTCAGTCTAGAAAAGCTGTCGTGACACAACTTTCAGTAAAGGAACTTAAAAGCTCCGAGTATTCAATTAGCGCCCAAGCTCCATCTGAAGTAGGATAATTTCCTCCAACAAGTTGGTTGAATCACCCAAGCTCTTTGGCTGTCAAAAAGCTAGGACGATTTCAAGGTTAAAAAAGCAGGCCTGTAGAAGTAAGGCTGTAACCGCTGTATCAACAAATCCAACATAATGCGAATTTTTCGACTTCTGTGTCCCTTGCATACAGTTCATTGCAAAACAACCCGAATTACCATCTTCGTCGCAAATGCTTGCATCTAAATCCTCAACAAATATCACACTTGGCACACAAGACAGCCAAATCACGATTCCCTAGCCAACGCTTTGCCAATACCTGCTCATCCCCTCCTTAAAAACCACATCGTGAAAATTAGCTCAGAAAGTATGCTTGATGGCTGGAATAGTGGGGTCTGGATCTTACAAGCCAGCAACTTGGCAGACGTAGGGAGGATGATGAGGCGTAGCGTCGCTTGGGCCTGAATGTTGGGGAAATTATCCACCCCTGAGGCGAGATGCAGTGATGGACCGTTTTGGCTTTTTGCCTTCCCTGTTGGGCGAAGAATATTCGGGGAAATTTAATGCACGTGTGGAGGCTCAGACAAACCCTTGGGTTGCGATTATTTGTGACACATTTTATGATGAACCAGTTTGCGAGGATGAAGTTTAGTAACAATAATGATCGAGGGTCAAACATGAAGTTCTTAGAAGGTGTACTGCCCTTGCATGTTACATGACAGTACAGATATATCTGGGATATGTATTTTCGGCGATTCATGGCATGATAGTCTTGACGTCTGTGGCTATAAAACTATAAAATGGTTCAGGTGGCAATCACTATTTTATACCACGTACGGAGCACTCTGTTACCTTTGTGCTACCTATTTCAAAGCCAATCAAGCTTGATTCAGAACATGTCGTAAAGCTGCTCGAAGTCGATTCGGATGACAGGAATTTAATACATGGACACACAGCATATGAAAACTTATACCGAACACCCATGGATTATCCCCACATGTGATCGAAGATGTTTCGAAACAAGTTAATTATGGCGATGGTTCGTAGATCTCATCGATTTCATTGATGGAAAAAAAGTCTAAAAGTAATCAAGTAGTCATTGAATCAAGCATGAAGAAACCTTGATATAAGCATATTCAAAGCCCCAAAAAAAACACAAAAAAAAATCTCGAAACACATCATCGAAAACCAACCAAAAAAAATCACACACATCAAAAAGGATATTCTAGCGATGAGTGGTTTCGATCCACTGACCTCCGGGTTATGAGCCCGGCGCTCTTCCCCTGAGCTACATCGCTTTAAGCCTAGTGCAAGACCTTTTGGTGATAAATTTGAACTTCAAATTAACACAATTATCCACAAAGCAGATGTCAAAAATTGCTTGATTTGCGAATATATAATGTACCCTGGCTTCTGCCCAAATTCGCCCAGTCTACCTGCTTTAACGATCTTGATTCTATTTTCACGTTTTGTTTCTAGCCAGCCATCTTTCTACAGTAATAAATCTATAACATAATAATTGGTACTTTCTGAAAGATCAACTATTCATATCGCGGTCATACTACTTGTCATCACGAACCGATGCAAGCGTTTATATGATGAGAAAATAATGAAGCAATATTTCTGCAGATATTGTTCATACATCTGCACATTCAAAATGTTTGGAAAGAGTAACATGGATTATGCTGATAAGATGTGACTCAGAGATAGAAATTGCTGCGCTTGCCCGTTGGCTATTTCGGCAGGGTGAGGTATTATGCCTGGGACCGCGGGTAATTAATCTATTACCCGACCACGTTCTAACTTCCTACTATCAACTTCACCTCCAACGATAAAGACTTGCCGACCAAATGTCTTATTTTGTTCAGAAACCTCAAGCTGTTGTACTGGTTGTTGAGCCTGTCGGAAGTGTAAAGTACACGCATCCAAGACCAACAATGTTAGACTAGCAGATAACTTTCCAAGGTTGAAGAACATCATGAATGGTATTGGGGAGAAGTCGGTATAGCCGCAACTCTAAATAGACACTATTGACACAAATAATCATCAAAGCTCGAGGTATGTTCTCACAGGAAGAAATACCAAACAAGCAAATGATCCAAAAAACTCCTGACAATGAACCCTGAATGCACATCTGGACTACTAATACACTAGATCCGCTCTCCCATAGCAGGGTAACGATATCAGCACCCCTTTTGGAGCATTACATTACAATGTTCTCAATGCAACCAAAATTCTGGTCGACACCAGCTGGCTTCCACATATCATTTCCGAAGCTGAAGATGACAGTCTTGTCACCGACCTTGTTGATAATATCGGCAATGGCAGCGTTCTGAGCTTCTGGGCTAGCGACTGAAGCACCGTTGGATGGACCACCCATAGGCCAGCCAGATTCCAAGTTGTAGGCAGTCTTTCCGGGGCAGAATCCGGACACCTGGTCAAGTTGGCTCTTGGCAAAGTCTCCAGCGTTAGCGGCAATGACGGATCCATCGAAAAAGGTCTCAATGTTGGCAGCAACAATGTCAACAACGGGGCATAGAACACCCTTGTTGGCACCAAGAACGCTGACGACTTCAGTGGTGGTGACTGGAATGCTTCCCTGGCCGGCGGCGGTGAGAGCAGACTTTGCGCTGCTGACGAATGCGGCGAGGGATGGGCCGTCACAGAAACCGCTGGAGATGGCCTCGTTACCGACGACAAGCATGACGACGAGATCCCAGTTTCCGGCATTACCCCAGGTCACGATCTGAGGGATTTGAGATTGAGCGGCAGCGATTCCGTCAGCCTTGATGAAGACTCCGAGAATGAGCTTTAGGCCAACAGTCCTGGCGGCAGCTCCAACAGTGTCGAGGGTATCGCAGTCAGTTCCGTAAACGCGGACGGTGGTGAATCCTTTGCCCTTGATGGTGGTAAGATCTGAGAGCACTTGGCCTGCCGAGAGGCAGGATCCGTCGGCGGTGGAGTATGGCGTATATGTGAAGCCCCACTTTTGACCATTGGCAACGATTCCGCCGGTTGAAGCTGGTGCGGATGAAGCGGCCGGGGCAGCAGCGGATGATGGAGCAGCAGCTGATGGAGCAGGCGCTGGAGCAGAATATGGTGCTTGTGCATTTACGACGGGAGCAACTGGAGTTGAAACAGCGACTGCAGTTACGCTGATAACATTGACTTCGGTGCTGGTCAATGAAACGGTAGTGGTTGGTGCAGCTTCTGCGAGTCGAATTAGCCTTCCTCATCCTATTGAGGCGCATGCAAAGTGTCTCTACCATCTTCATAAACAGTGACCGTCACCACCTTTTTGCAGCATCCAGGCGCGAGTTCTCTTGGGATGAGATCCTTCTTTTGATGGAAATCGGCATGTCTGGCATGCAAGGAGAGGGCACCTCCGACGAGGGAGCCCAGGACGACTAGCGTAGATTTCATGGCGAGAGTAAACAACAGTGAACTAGCACTTGCGGGAATAGATGGTTTGGCCTAGGAAGGACGAAAGGAATGAATGTAGGACCGCTGAACGAGTGAAGCGATCTGGAAAGCACAAAGACAAAGCTGGAGTGAGATGTGAAAACGGTAGTTCGGAAGGAAGGAGTGTTGGAAAGATGGAGAGAAGGGTGAAGGATATTCGAAAGCGGAAACAAGGCGCATGCTCTGGAAGCGGACGCGCCAAAGAGTCGCCAACGATTCCCGCCAACGAGTGGTGAGCGGGCTGGGACGACTCTTGGGCGAATTGGTTGTGCCAACTGCCAATGCTTGTCCATGACTGCGGCGCCACAGCGGTCGGTTTTTAGGCACTTGGCTGTGATGGCTGGCTCAGGGGTACACGCTGATTTGACGGTTGTCGTGTGAGTGCAGATTTGGCTCTTTATCGCGTAGCGCTCATCTTACTGTCGCTTGCTAAAGCCTAGCCTTGTAGCCGTTGATATCGGCGGCCTGAACATGCGTGTTCTTCTCGCAATCTGGTGAACCATTTCATAATCAAAGTAACAGCAATTGTAAATAATCACAGCATATGGTTGCATTCCTGATGCTGATGGGAGAGGCTGGAGCGAGGATCAGAGCCTCTCCAGGGGCGGACGTTGCCGCATATGCACGGAACCAGGTACAAAGGGGGTTTTACCAGCTAGGCCGGATGAGGCAGGTATTCGTTATATACTTGCGAAGATCTTGCTTACAGTATTCTTTCGATGCGTTCAATTGGAATGAAGGTCTGAGAATATTACAGAACGAGCTTTGTAAGACTGTACCTGCATACAACACCAGGGGAGGGTGGTCAATGGTCCAACACGAACTCCCTTAATTTGACCGCACAGACTGTCCAACATCCCAAGCACCAAGCGATTCTCTTGCTCCACAACCTCTCGTTTCATTTGCTGACACCTCAAAGTGGCAGCTCGCTGTTGGATCTCTTGGGAGAGTCGTCATCATCGCCTCGCTGACCATTGACAGTCGACCAATTTGACCCTGACTGCATTCCCCAGAACCATTTCGCGCCCACGATGCTTGGAAACTTATGCCAATCTTCCAAACAATCCAAACATTGTTTCGTTTCCGAGCCGTCATTAATAGAATGCGCAACGGAAGTTTATCCCTGTGCTGGTGATCTTCGGTCAGGTTGACCGCTGTTCAAGATCTTCATTTCCCGTTGCTCATCGTGCCATCCACCCCATCCACAAAAACACTTTTTGTTTTCTTCATTTCCCTAGGGCCAAAAATGCGTTGATCACCTCCATGGGCCCATTTTTGTTCGTTGCAAATTGAAATGATCCAATCATAACTCTGGCTCGCCGCCGGCCGATGTGCCTTGTGGCGTAGTTTCGTCGACACTGACAGCGCCGGGAGATCTCCAAGATCTTGTTTCTCAACTTCAAATTGCTCAGCGACCATTTAAAAAACCAGTCGACGACTCCTTGCTATTGGTCGTGATATTGTTACGTACATGGACAATAGAACCACGACATTGGTTGTACAACATCCAAATCATGATCGCCATCGCATTAACAATATGCCATTAACAATTGCGCCTATTCTATGTATGCTATCTCACAGCGATTCGAGTGACAATTACCAAGAATAGGCATTTCAGTAGGTACGAGTGGAAAGGGCACAATTTTTATGCCTAACAGCCCACATTTCTGCTACTATTCACGGAAAAGTATTTCTCGATCCGCATCACATTTGCCTATAACTTGATTGAATATCAGACCTCTACGGCTTAACATACTCGAACATAATATACATCACCACGGAGCACTACTACTTTCTCTCCCCATCTACAGCCCAGGTGAGAATGAACATTCCCATAACATCTGCATTGCCCATCTACACGCAATCGTTAGTTGTTGTTTCATAAGTGGTGGGTATACTACTTACTGCATTATGCTCAGCGCCGCTTCGTCTACTCTGCTATTAGCAAGTTGCGCAAAAGTCTCATCAGCATCAACTTACAGTGGGTGCTTTGCAAGATCATACACCGATTTCATGGTTAAAGTATCACCCTTCTTCACAGGAATCGCCTCTGGACAAGACGGCATCCCAGCGATGGACTCGAATCCATTTGCCTTTGTATAAATAGGCGCAGATACACAGACCTCTTTATCGTTGATAAGCAGAATCATACGCTCTCCTCCAATATGCATGTGACCCTCTGTCACGCCAATATTAGCAATCCGCGATACCTGTCATGCGTGTACGAAGACTCACTGGCCGAAATAATCTTCCCATCCACAAGAATCGGGATCTTGCGCCCAGTTGTCTCTGCAGGCCCAGTCTGGTTCAATGCAATCGCATTTCCTCCGCCGATCCCACCACATCCACCAACACTCAGCAGCGTTGACACCGCATCAGATCCCACATGTCCGTCTACATACTCGATATCAAATGTCACATACACTTTGCGTGTGTCCGCATTGTAGTTGACCAGATCAGCCTGTAGCGCAAACGAGTCGTTGCTGCCTACAAAGAACCCGCTTGGGTACGCGCCGTCTTCGGAGGTGAAGTAGAATGGCGTGCTGTTATCGTCTCCCTGCGAGAAGAGCTCTGCACCGAGCAAGTCCAGCAAGTTGGTTTGCGTGGTATTCGTGCTGCCGACACACTTGGCGACAGGTTTGAGTGCTTTTTTGGAAATGTCGTGGGAGAGAATGTGGTGGATGTACACGCCTTGTGCTGGGCCAGCGGGGCTTCCATCTTCGAAGAGTAGGCCGGGCTTGCCGGCGAGGATGGTGCAGTTGGAGCACATGCCATCGGATGTTAGTTCGATGAAAGCTTGGCCATTGGGATCAAGGGAGTTGATGAGTTTCTTGGGTTTGGGTTGCTGGTGATGTGTGAGTTACGATGCAGTTGTTGTTTACATTTATAGTCTTACCCCTTTTCCAGTAAGTGTGTATGGACCGAATTTGGCGATATGTCTCTTTGCGCCTTGTCGGACTTGGGGTTTGAGTGGTTCAGATACTGCAAAGTGTGCTTTCGGGAGGACCTTGATGAGCGCTGCTGTTGCATCGCCACCACTGCCTTTAAGATCTAGTTGGCCAACGATTCCAGCGAAAGGACTTTGGCCTGGAAGCTTAGGAGGAGCAGGGCCTGAGTGGTCATGTTGTGGAGCTCTTCGACCTACAGTACCCGCTTGGGCAATACCAAGGGGAAGAAGTAAAAGTGAGATATGCTTCATGATCAAACGAGTGTGTAGAAATATGGCTTCAAGACCTGAGTCGGACTGAACTATTTTTGTTCTCTCGATATCATGGCAAGCGTTGTATATATACTACGGATAGCCGCGGACTTTACGCTGAGGATTTGCTGTGATGTTGAGATGACTATAGTACAAACCTGCGAATTCCGTTGGATTTTGCGCCGGATCGACGCCGGAACCGGGCAAAAAGAGATCATTAGATTGATTTAGGTTGAAAGCTCGAAACTTCTAATATAGTTATATTGAATTGCAGAAGTGAAGCAGTGGTTATACCTTGGCCAGGGCTGTGGGACGTTGATATTAGACTGGGGACCCTATATTACCCAAGCCACAATGACAGATCAATCGAACAAAGTACCAGCTTTGACAGATAGGGTGTACGGTATACCAAGATACTAAAAGCTATAAGATATCCTGCTTGGGCAGGCGCATTTCTACCTAAGGGTTTGTCTCTGAACGAAGATACAAAATTTCGACTACCACATCGAAGAAAGAAAACAATGCAATAAGCGTAATCTCGTAGCCTAATCGGCACGCTTTAAGTAACCTCTATAAGACTTTGGCGTTACAGGGATGATATAGGTCGCCTCTTGAGAATCGGTCTGACCATTGACCCGGAATATTTCACCACTCTGTTTCTACTTGAACAACTACTTTCTTTTCTAATTCTAGGGGAAATATCAGAGAGATGAAAGGAATGACTTTCATTGAACGACAGGTACATATTGATCGAGTTTCAATAATCATCAACCACCAGATTTGAAAGTGATACTCTGATTTCGGTATTGGCTTTCATTTCGGCGCCGAGAAAGAATATCAAACCTTTGTCGACTAAAACTTCTGCTCGATTGTCTTTGTTAAGATAGCATATTGATCCAGTGAACAGATTCAATCAGGGAGTGAAGAGTCCAGGGAGGCAGATATCGCCGGCAATTACTTACCGGTCCACTCGTATCTCGGGTAGATTGGAATTTCTGTAATTCCAGCAATCAGAAGAATAATCTTCATATGTTCTCGAGGCATAAGGAATAGAGTAACTTGTTTTTAAAGTGTGGTGAAGATATACAATGCTCTCAAGACAACATAAATTGTCAGTCACTGCACGTTCGATCCAGATGTCTACCACCACGCCAATAAATTCGCGAACAAGAGGCATAAAGGATGCAAACATAGAGCATACAACAAACTACATAACCAAAAGAATACACCCAATCCTCGCGAACCAACGTCCCGCCTGAAGTACATCATCCCTTTCAAAACCACGTCAACCTCTTCAGCAACTATCCTACAAATACCCCAAACCACCGGCAACCCGCTCCAGGTCTCCTCTCACCACCATCTCTTCTGTTCCCAATTTTGAAAGCGCCTCAGCGCGTCGCTGCTTCGGCAGCTCGGTCCAGCGTCTCAACATCGTGCCATCCAACACACCCTTAATGCCCATCCGCTCGCTCTCCACCGCTCGATAGCCACGAGGATTAAGGCCGCAGTGGTGCTCGAGTTGGGCATTGAGGAATGTCTGTAGGCCGTTGAGGCGTAGGTAGATTAGTTCGTCAACAGGGGTGATGAGTGCTAGCACGCCTGTTTGCGTCACGACGAGGACTTGTTGTGGAAGTACAGGGGGTGGTGCTGTGATATTGGTGGTCCCGTTTGTGCCGTTGGTGGTGCCGTTGGTGCCATTGGTTTCTGGGACGGGCGTATTGTCGCCGGTGCCATTGGACATTTGATCTTCATCCTCTGATTCTTCATCAAAATTGATAGGCGCCGGGGAAGAGGAAGCTGGTGCGTTTGGTAGGCTAGTGCTGGGCAGAAGATGCATGCCGACGGGGAAGTGGCCAGTATGAAAGGTGCATTTCTGGATGAGAAGACGACCAGATGCTGATTTAGCGCCTATATGCTGTTAGTGACGTACAAGGGAAATGCAAATCGGAGCTTAAACATACTTTCGGGGTCGTATTGGAAGACGTGGATGTTTTTGTCGGCGTCAGCAGCAAGGATGTTGAGCTGATTGTCTTGTGGCAGGAATTCGGAGGATATGACTTCCATTCGTGAGCCTGATCTACCAAAGAGAATCATCTTGTAGGGCTCTTCCTAGAGGGAAGTCAGTTAAATGTATATGGGCTCTCCAGGCCACTTACTGTATATCCAGAGAACCAGAGTCCCTTCGCTATATCACCTAGTAGGAATAATCCCGTGCCTTTGAGCACTTTGGATGTCGTGACATAGCACTGAATGTCCATGAAAGCCACCGGCAACAACTTTTGCTCCTCGATCAGCCCACGAACAAGACACTTTTGTCCCTGGGCGACCAAGAGGAAGCCTTGGGGTCCAATTTGAGCAATAGAAGTTGCTGCTCCTTTGACGTCTTCTTTTGCCCAAGACTGCAGTTTGAATCCGGTCTCAGGTCTGTTGGGCTCGGGAACAACCTTAACAACGTCCAGGATGTGTATTCGTCCTGCAGCAGCTTGGTCCTCACCCGTTGCTACAAGACTGCCCACTGCGACGAAACTTCTTCGTTCATGCGTCTTTTCAGAGGTCTCAAGATTAGCCACGGTCATTGTGAGGGCTATCTCATTAGGATCCAATGCATATCTACAGGTGAGTTAGCAATATGTTCCGGATGAAGGAGGCAGCAAAACTCACGAATCTATGATTGCCCACTGTCCTGGATGCACAAGCTTGACTGATCCTCGATCAGTGACAGGTAGAAACTCGGTGTCTGATACGATTTAGCAGGTATAAAAAGTTTGGCTTGAAGTTTCAAACCTTCGTTCAACCACTCTTTGTGGTTATCATCCTCAGGCAACTTGAACTCGGCCTTTTCCGTCGTAGTAAGCGCATAGAGATCGTGCTTCTCAAGATAAGCTACGTGCGTAATCTCTTGGTTAACCCTTATGCGTTTGGTAGGCCAGCCAGTATCTCCGTATCTGCTTCCTGGCTGCAAACGACATATTCGTAAAGTCCCCTAAAGGTCTTATTAGCAATGTAATTGGTGAATAACAAGCTACTTACCATATCATCGATGGATACAAACCCACGATCGCACTCTTCCGTGTGAAATGACTCCATACTATTGATAGCATGTCCACGAATTTTAATCACTCTCGCAAGACTTGATGCTTCCTTCAAGATGAAGCTACGAGCTGATCCAATTTGGAATACAGTACTATAGCCATCAATATTCTGAAGTCGCCGAAGCACTGAGCCTTTTTGTGCTGTTTTTGCCTCTTGTCCATATATATCTGCAACTCTTGAAAGATTTGGTTGAGAGATCTTCTTCCAACGAATGTTGTGAAAGAACGGGCTATTCTTGGGCGGAATCGGATAGTAGTATGGCTGGTAGATGACTAGATCGTCCTCTGATGTTCGGAGCTACAAACGTTAGGTTCTGAGAAGCTTCGCTGATCGAAAACACGTACAATTATATGGGGTGATTTTGTTGTTACATCCCCAATGTCCGCAACTAACACTTCGACAAGAGTCTCCTTTGCTGCGAATCGTCGCTTGACAAAGTCATCTCCAATCTGACCAGGAAGATATTGAAAAGCAGGGGTCGTGTATATGGGCTTGTTTAGATTTGGTAGTTCAAAGACCTGAAAAGAAATTAGAATGATTGCACGTTCTAAAGTTGAGTTCCATTACCTCTAGTGAACCCTCGGAAGACATTAAGAAAGCGTATACTTTGGAGTCTACACTGGAAGGACGATATAGACAACCAGACATCCAAGCACGTTCTTGCAGTTGCTTTCCTCGGTCCATTTCTTCTATATCACCTGAACTAGTCGCTTCGAAGATGGTGATACTCGAGTCACCTCGAAGGAGAAGCATATAAGGATCGCAAAAACTGACAGCAATGACTGTGAGATCAGCATCTGTCTCCTCATCAACCACGGGAATGATCTGCTCAAGGCCAAAATCTGCACCAAAGACTGTTAGCGGGATGTTCCATCACTAAAGCAGAAAATAGGAGCAAGGGTAATGTGATTGATGTTGTTAAAAAGAATTTGTATTCGCTTATAGCACATCAAAGTGTTTCTAGAATTGCATGTTTGGCTTTTGTTCGCTCCATTGCCTTTTGCAGTATAACATTTACGCAAGCTCAACCCATCCCAACTGCCAGGTGCCACATGAGTGGACTCTAATGGGAGAAGCGAAGATACTCTTTTACGTGGGAGAAAGGATCGGAGAGGGAAAAGGAGCTGAAAAGCACGCCACTTACCTGAATTGTAACATCGCACCTCACTCGTCTTGACCTGCACAATGCGGGTTCCAGCTGCAAGGTTGCCAATATCTACAGTAGAGCCTTCAGTCTCAAAGTCTCCCTTTTGTGTTTTGTTGAGGCTTCCTTTGTCGATGGTATAAAGCCATGAATCACCTCCGGATTCTGCATCGGAAGTTTCGGAAACAATCAAGTACTGATGAAATGTAGAATCTGGTGATAGCAGCTCTGTATCCTTGGACCCCTTAGGAATGAGACCCCGGAGAGCCGAGGATTTAGAATGAAATGTCCAGACAGCTTTCATCGAGGACATATCTACTTCTTGAAGAATCACAGGATCAATTTCTTGTCCTGATACTGCCAGAGCTCCAGAACGACCACGGCCGTTTGGATAAACAAGTTGTAGCTCAGATATGGTACTACTTGCTGTTTTAGCTTGGTTGTTAGAGGTTAGTTTGCCAAACGTTACATCCCCTGTAGGACATAGATTGGGAAGTCTGTCATGAACTCGAAATACAATCTCAGAGGGGATAATGGGCTCAGCATTTCGACTCGTTGTTCTCGAAATCGTAGCTCCCCCACCATATATATCATCGTCATCTTCAATATCGTTCTCGTCGAAGGATATATCCGAGTCGTCATTCAACATGTCGGCATGCGATCGCTTTCGAGCTATCTGAGTGGTCTTCCGAGACCAGCCAATGACTAGAGAGTCATTATCTTCACTGCCGATGAAAATTTTGCCTCGTCCGAGGTTGGAAGAACATGATATTCCAACAGGTGCAATATCGCCACCTTGAGATGTCGATACTCGATGCACACCCAATCCAGCGACTGATCTTCCATCCAAGCTAAAGCTAAGGATAGCTAGATCCCCAGAGGTCAGCATAATGAGCATGTCGCCATTTTCACCAAGTGGTTGAATGGAACAGCCCTCAAGTCTCAACCCGGCACTTGATTGATCAGCCATTGAGAATGATGACGATTGTCTTGCAAACTCGTTGACTGCAACAGCCGTTGTCTTCCCACCCTGGTCGACGTGAACTATTTCGTTGTAACCGAGAAGTAGAGCACCACCGACAGGTAATGGAAGTGGCACTATCTTCCAAAGATCTGATGGAAGACGGGTGACAGAAAGAATTGTAGTAGAAGCTTGCTGCTCTAGATCCAGAGTGAACACCTTGTAGCAGAGCATATCTCTTCTTTCTACAGTCATGGCTGAGGACACGGCACGCGATGAGTAGAGCACGCAGCATGTGGGTTCGCGGTACTCGTGTAGAAAAGCCATATGGACTGGGAATATTATTGCTGGGTCCATTTCAGTCAAGGACAAAACAAATGAGGGCCCATAAGGCGTATGCGTAGTCAGCAAGTCGCCATTGGTTTGAGTCTTGTCTTTGATTGGCCTATCAGCAGGATCATCAAGGTCGGGGTCGAAATCATCGTCTGCGTCGTCTTCTGGTTGTCGGAATGGAATAATGGCGATATGGCGCGGGCCAAACCGCATGATGGCACACCGATTGCGTGGCTCAACAGAGAGATAGCATGGACATTGGTTCAAATCTTGAGCCCAAGGTGCATAGGGTAGACCATTCTCAAAATAGTGAATGGAAATGGTAGATATAGAATATCGTTCGGGGTCCCATTCAACCAAGGCAGCTTTGGTATCACGAAACGCTACTAGCAAAGCATCGCCACCAGATTGTGATTTGATCAGCTTTACTCGAGCGACTGATGCAACGGTTCCGGACAGGGGATATTCCGCGACCAAGATGAGCTTGGAGGTGCTCTGGAGCTTCTGTAGAGCAACATCGGAGAAAAAAGCTTGGTCGTTGGAGGTACCGGCGGTTATATCTTGTGGTAAGGGCTCGAGTCCTTCGCTTGAGTTGGCTTCATCCTGAGTGGTGGTTGTTTTCAGTTCAAAGATTTGAAGCAGCGATGTTTTTGCGACTAGTAGGTTGTTTGAGCGCGCAGACAAGAATGGAAGAACAATTGCATGAGATACAGCAGTCGGCGGTGCTATTTCGGTATAACACTGCATGGCGCAAGATGCGGTCAGAAGTCATGGGCGATGAACCGGTTTTGCGACAAATTGAAAGCGAGAAGATTAGCGGAAGAGGAATCGAAGTCGCGAGAGCGGTAGTTGCATTGGAGCACAAAAGCGCGCCTCCAGCTTGAGATCCCTTTCCATACCAGTGCTTCGTGCACCCTTGGAGGCGTCGTTTAAGCTATATTCTTCTAACCTAAATAGGAAATATTCTAAGCAATTAAAAGCTATAATTCATATAGGAGCACAAGCTAAGGGGTCTTCTAATTACTAAGCCAAAATATCTATATTTAAATATAATTATTAGAGTTAAATTACCTTCGTTAAGCCCTTCTTATTATATAGCATTATCTTATAATCTTTATATCTAATCTAATTATAATTTATAATGCCTATCCCTACCAATTTATTAGTAAACTAGATATTAAAATAGCTAGATATTAGTATATACTATCTTTATAATAATTAATAAAATAGGTATCGCAAAGAGGTATATTTTCTATATATTCTTTATAGTACTAGAAAGTTATTCTTATCTTTAGGCGTATATTATCTAATTAATAGTATCTTTATTAATAATAAGTATATTATTTATACTTTAGAGGTAGTTAAGCTATTTTATAATAACCTAAGTAAAATCTTGTAAGAAATAGTTAAGAGCTATAAATAATATATTTTAAGCTATAAGAGTCTTATATTTTATAGCTTTTTTAATATAAGCCTATTACCTTTAGAAAGCGCTACTTCCTATATATCTTTTAGTATGTTTTAAAGTATAAACTCTATATTAATTATAAGTAAAATTATTATAAAGAAAGTACGTTATTTCTATTATACTTAGTTATTATAAAGTGCTTATAAGTCTAGAGCTTTAGTACTAAGAGGTATATATTTATAATAGTAGTATTAATTAACTATAAAAAAAGTAATATTTACGTTCTAATACCTAAAACTAATATTAATAAAGAGCTAAGAATAAGACGAATTAAATAGTAGTATTCTTAAGTAAATTAGACTTAAAACTAAAAAGTTATATAGTTAATCTAAAAATATAAGAGATTTCTTACCCTTATAGTAGACTATATAGTAAGATTGCTATTAGTTAGTAATATTAATACTACCTATAAACTAGTTATACTTAATAGCTACTATAAGCTATAGATATTAAATTACTACGTAATTACCCTAGATTTAATTTACTTAACGTTTATTATATACTAATTATATATTTAGCTTCCTTCTAGATACGTAAAGTATCTTAGAAGATAAGTAATAGTTTGTTAAGGAATTTTATAAGAATATAATCGCGCTAGAGGATACTAAGTATTCTATAAACGCTTTTAGTATCTATTCTACCTTATAGCTAAGTATTAGATTCCTTTAATTCTAAGGCGTATTAATAAGGATAATCTTTAGATCTTACTTAGGTTATACTAGAGTATTTAAAGCTATAATTCCTTAGGACCTAAAGAAGATGTATATTATTAAAGAAGTTATTAGTAAAGATTAGGAAGCGTTTAAGCATAAATAATAAAGTAAGTACTATTATAAAAACTATCTAAGATGTTATACTTAGATTACTCTAGAAGCTTAAAGTACCTAAAGAAGGACTCTAAGAATATACATATACTAATATATCTTTATTACTATTTAATAATATAAAACTACTAAGAATTATATAAAGATAATTCTATAGGTATTCTAAGAAGTAAATAGCAAGTACTTTAAAGCCTTTAAGAATTAGCTTCTCTTTTATATAAACCTTTCTATTAATTCTACTAGTAAACTTTACTATTATCTTATTAATTAAGACGTAGTTCGTAGAAATTATAGTATCTTTAAAGCGCTAAGAGAGGATTAAGAATAAGGAATCTAGCTTCTTAAATAGTACTTCTCTTCTTTATATAAAAGTTTTTAGTACTTCTATCTTATTAGGAGCTTTTAAATAGATATTCTTTTTAATAATCTACTAGTAAGTACGTAATATAAAGCTTAAGATATTATTTAATAGTATAATAGTATTAAAGCTCTAGAAATTTATAATATCTTAAACTAAGTAGGCTCTAAGATAGATAAGAATACTAAAGAATATCTAGATCTTTTCTACTAAAATAGGCTTAATTAAATTTAAATCTTTACCTATAGTAAAAAGATTAAATTATAGATATAGATTAGTATTAGTAGTAATTAAATTAAAGTCTTAGTCCTTCTATAGTATATTAAAAAAGATTAGTAGTATATTATAGTAAGTATAAAGGGTATCTTAATTTTATAGTTTATAGCCTTTAATTAAGGAAGCTAGATTTACTAATCTTCTAAGTAACTAATATAAAATTTAATATTATAATAATAGCTCTTTACTATAGAAATTATCTAGCATCTTTATAGCAAATTTATAGTATAGTAGATATTAAAGAGGGATAAAATCTAACTTTAGTTAACCTTCTATAAGTGCTTTACATCTAGATTAAGTAGTATAGATTATATCTCTATCTATAGGATTAAAATATAAGCCTAAGTTAAAATTAGGTAGAGAAACTTTAGGATATAGCGATAATACTAATCCTATAAGATCTAGTAATAAAAGTATATTATTATTAATATTAGAAAAGAGAGCTTTAAAAAGAACTCCTCCTTCTTCTTCCTTAATATCTACTTATAGAACTATAGATAGAAATATATTAATATAGTTTAGTATCTTAGTTAGTAAACTAATACTAGAAGATAAGATTAGGCTAATTTTAAAAGGATAGTAGGTACCTAGATTAGAAGATTAGTAAATTTAGTTACTATAGTATTATTTAACTAATTTTTATCTAATTAATACTAAAATTTTAGAAGTTATAGAGTTAAATTATAGTTTGCTAACGTATATATTTTTATTATGGGCAGACTTTAGGTATATATTAGGGGGAACATAAGAGTAGTAGCTTATTCTCATATTTTAGGTTTGGCGTTAGGCCTAAAAGGGCTATCTTCCGTCGGTTGTGGCGGATGTCGATAATTTAGTATGGAATGGAAAGGGATGTTCATGGTATGTAGGGGAGTACCTAAGTCGATCTTCCGGCTTGGCATTCTCGGCATGCCGAAACGAGTCTGCTCGGCTTCTATCCATAACAACAGCCGAGCTTTAAATATCAATGTGAAGCTTCAGTATAAACCGTCATTATCGCAGCTATTTTTGAACAAGACATTGACTTCTGAACCCTGCCATTCTGTTAATCGTTTTGTTATCCAGCGACTCATTGGAGCACATGGAAAGGTGGCTAGAACTCCTTACATTCGCCTCCATCAACTGATTCTGCAATCGCAACAGAGGCCAAAAAGTTCATTGATCGACTTAATAATTCCGGTAACTCATACTACTCAGTGCTGGTGTACTCTATCAAGGAGCAGCCCTACCCGGTAACTTGGGTAAATCTGGACCGAGTTTAGTGACTCAAGCTCTTGAGCTGCTGCTGCTACTCTACCTTACTGTGACTCAACCACTGACTGGCCAAAATTTGGCCCAACATCATTCAAAATACTGCCCCGCGCTCTTTCCAGGCGCCTTCTACCCACTCTTCGCCAATCTCACTATTATTCCAAGATGGCTCTGAATGCTGCCTCGCATAACCCTAGTAAGTTCTATTTGCTCATTTTTCTCATCTTGCGCTTGGTCAATATGCATTGGAGGCCTCGCGTGCGATACAACCATACTTCCCAATCAACGGGAAACTTATATCACTCTCCAAATACTCGAACCACACTTCCCCAACCCATCAATGACGTTCTAGAATTCCTACTTATCTGTTTTGTATAGCTGGAGAACCAACTGGTCCTGTCTCTGGCCAGCCTCCTTCCCTTGCCGACGACATCAAATCAGATCTTCTTCAATCCTCACAGAATGATGCGCAAGCTCAGTCTGCCCCAGGCCGTGACGGTGGCGATGCGGAAGGTGGCAAGAAAGTCAAATCGGCAAAAGAACTAGCTAAAGAAAAGGCAAAGGCTGACAAACTGGCAAAGTTTCAAGAGAAGCAGGCCAAACTCAAAGCAGCAGCGGCAACGAAACCGAAAGAAAGCAAAAAGGAAGCCAAACCAAAAGAGGAACCACTGCCAGAATACATTGAAGAGACACCGAAAGGCAACAAGAAGATACTGAAGCCTCTCGATGACGTCTTCCACAAAGCCTACGTCCCCAAAGTTGTAGAATCGGCATGGATGGACTATTGGAAGAAGGAAGGATTCTTCGAACCGAAATTCGACACCAACGGCGAAGTATCCAAGGAAGGATACTTTGTCATTCCTATACCCCCACCCAATGTGACTGGTGCTTTGCATTGCGGACACGCCCTTGCGACTGCTTTACAAGACTGTTTGATCCGGTGGAATCGCATGCGCGGATTGACGACGCTTTACGTCCCTGGATGCGATCACGCTGGTATCTCGACTCAAAGTGTCGTCGAGAATATTCTCTGGCGAAGAGAAAAGAAAACTCGTCATGATTTGGGTCGCCCTGCGCTTGTCGAACGTATCTGGGCTTGGAAGGATGACTATCACAACCGTATCCGAAATGTACTGGACCGCTTAGGTGGATCTTTCGACTGGTCCAGAGAGGCGTTCACAATGGACAAAGAACGTGGTATCGCTGTGACCGAGACTTTCGTCCGTTTACATGAAGAAGGTCTCATTTACCGATCAAATCGTCTTGTAAATTGGTGCACTCAATTACGCACTTCACTTTCCAACCTGGAAGTGGAAAACAAGGAGCTAACAGGCCGAACCCTCTTGGATGTGCCCGGTTACGAAAAGAAGGTTGAATTTGGTGTCCTTACTTTCTTCAAATATCCAATCGAAGGATCAAGCGAGACCATCGAAGTTGCCACTACCCGACCAGAAACCATGCTCGGAGATACAGGCATCGCCGTGCATCCTAACGACAAACGATACCAGCATCTTATAGGCAAAAAAGCAAAGCATCCCTTCGTTGACCGCCTCCTCCCAATCTTTGGTGATGATTATGTTGATCCAGAATTTGGAACAGGTGCTGTCAAGATTACTCCCGCGCATGATCAAAACGATTTTACCTTGGGCAAACGACACAATCTTGACTTCATTAACATTTTGAACGACGATGGCACCTTGAATGCGAAGGCGGGACCCATGTTCGAAGGCAAAAAGCGTTTTGATGTGAGATATGAGGTCAAGGCGGAGCTCGAAAAGCTTGGCCTGTATGTCAAGCAAGAGGACAATGCCATGTCTGTACCACTTTGCCTCAAGTCCAAAGATATCATCGAACCAATCATGAAGCCTCAATGGTGGATGTCGATGAAGGACATGGCCGAAGACGCCATCAAAGTAGTAAAATCTGGGGAAATTATCATACGCCCCGAGTCAGCCGAGAGAAACTACTACCGCTGGCTAGAGTCGATACAAGACTGGTGTCTGTCTCGACAGCTCTGGTGGGGACATCAATGCCCTGCGTACTTGGTCAACATCGAAGGCGAGCACATTGATGAGACTAGCAACGATGCATGGGTGACCGGGCGAACACTCGAGGAGGCAGAGAAGAAAGCCGCGGAGAAGTTCCCAGGAAAGAAGTTCACTCTCACTCAAGATCCCGATGTCTTGGACACATGGTTTTCCTCTGGTCTATGGCCCTTCGCCACATTAGGCTGGCCTAATCAGACACATGATCTCGATAAGTTGTTCCCAACCTCTGTTCTCGAAACTGGTTGGGACATTCTGGTAAGAACAGAATCCAAATCTTCCCACCAAACAAGAAAACACGCTAACTTTTTTGCAGTTCTTCTGGGTTGCTCGAATGATCATGCTTAGCTTAAAGCTGACGGGCAAAATTCCATTCAAAGAGGTGTACTGCCATAGCTTGATTCGTGACAGCGAGGGAAGAAAGATGTCCAAGAGTCTTGGCAATGTCATTGATCCCATTGACATTATGGAAGGAATATCATTGAAGGACCTTAACGATAAGCTTCTGGCTGGCAATCTCGATCCTAAAGAACTGAAGACGGCCACAAAATATCAGCACACATCGTTTCCTCAAGGCATCCCTGAGTGCGGCGCAGACGCTACTCGCTTTGCCTTAATTCAATACACCACTGGAGGCGGTGATATCAGCTTTGATGTCAAAGTCATCCACGCTTATCGACGCTTTGCCAACAAGATTTATCAAGCCACAAAGTATTCCCTCGGAAAATTCCCAGACAACTACACTCCACAAGCTAACCGGAAACTGACGGGCAAAGAATCGTTGGCTGAGCGATGGATTTTGCACAAGCTCAACAGCGCTGCCAGGAATATTAACGACGCCTTGGAAAACCGAGAATTCTCAAAATCGACCCAGGTTGTGTACAGTTACATCTACGATGACCTGTGCAACGTCTATATTGAGAACTCAAAAGCAATTATTGAGCAAGGTACCGAAGAAGAAAAACGGTCTGCAATTGATACTCTCTATACGGCAACTGAAGGTGCTCTAACCATGATACATCCTTTCATGCCGTTCTTGTCAGAGGAGCTTTGGCAACGACTACCTCGACGACCCCAAGACTCTACACCATCCATAACTATTGCACAAGTAAGCTACCCCGATTTGATCTTAGTTCGCACATTAATCATGACAGTACCCACGACACGATCCTCAATTTGATAACCTCGATGCCGAGACCCAATATGGAATCGTTCAAGGAGCTTCCGAGGGTATTAGATCGCTCATCACGGAATACAAAATACAGGGCAGCCCAGTTGTTCAGGCGAGCGACGATGCCTCATTCTCCATCATCAAGAGCGAATTGCAGGCCATCAAATCTCTTGCTGGAAAGGGCGTCACGTCCGTCAGCATCCTTGGCCCCAACGACCCCACACCCACGGGAAGTGCTGTCTATGTTGTCGGCAAAACTGCCGCTGTATTCCTCGAGGTCAAGGGCCAGGTTGATGTTGATGATGAAATCAAGAAGGCCCAAACAAAGCTTAAGAAGGCTTCGGATGGCGCTTCCAAGCTGAAGATGCAGCTTGCGGACGAGGAATTCCGTGCTCATGTGAGCGCTGGGGTCTTGGAGACGGAAGAGACTAGACTGGCTGAGTTTGATGCACAGATATCAAATTATGAGAGAAGTATCGAGCAGTTTAACAAGCTCAAACTTGAGAACTAAATTGTTGGCTTAGGGATAGAGAATCTGTTAGGCTGCCAATGATCAATGTACATTAACATATCAACAACGAAAGTGTATTGCAATTTCCCTCCACTCAAACAAAAAGCTTAGCCAGCGAAAGCTCTCATCACTCATACGGAGAAATGAATTGGGCGGCCTGCGTTTCCAACGACCACATATCGCGAATTGTTCCCATTTCTACACACTTCCGATTTGACCACTCACGTTGTCTTGTTTCCGAATTGTAATTACCAGCGGGTGCTGCGGTAGTCAATCAGGAAAACATGGTAACACCGAGATAGAGGCTATGTCATGGATCGATTACACAACATTGTCTAACCATTTATAGCGTTGCGCTGCCCTTTGCAGCGTCATATTCAGTCACTGGATCACTCCTTGCGTACGACTGAGGCTGCCTGTTCAACAAATTCGTCAAAATGAAAGAGAAAACCTGCCAAGCTCCCAGGGATATACATTTCGTTCATGATGCCAGGTTGCCTGATGGTTAGCTGCCCAGTTGCCTCAATCTCGACAGGGTGGAGGTTTCTGAAGAACGACTGTGCTGCAGTTCCACGCTGCCCGTTTGGAATCCCAAATGAGGCAATCCAATGCTGATCCCTTCCTCTCCAAGGCCAGTTAATCATAGCTTCAAAAGGTTGTCTAATTAGCCAATTGGAACCAAAGCCGACCTTCCGCTGGGTGGTGCAATAAATGAGGCTGAAGAGATTCAGCCTTTAGTACCTTTTTCAGCCTTGTGCATATACGTACTGACTACCCCTGTCAATTCCATATGTTTTGCTACATACAAGATTTACAGAGCATCGGCATCCGTGGAACTGGTGGTCCAAGATGGGAAACGGCAGTCTGTATGCCATGCGTCTGGATTCCACGCCTACCTGCACCATTCGCAGGTTACTCATGCAAGCGTGACAGCTGACGAAGGTTCGGTAAATAGGTCGTGTTCCCAGACTCCTCATTTCCCCGAATCTTCATCTCCTATAGCAGCACACAGATACGTGGCGCGGGATCGATCCCGGGACGACAGCTCGCGCTCATTAGCAGAACCTGCGTCGTTGAATGGGGGTACAAAGCTCGCGCGCGTGGACAGTCGCACAAGGGGTATCGGCATCATATCCTGCGTTCGCAAGGTCAGTTTTACCATATGTCGGAACCATGAACATCGTTCCGGGGTGGCCTTAGAACAAGGCGTAGATATCTCTGCATATCATATGTACGATACTCTGCATCCTGGGAAATTGCGGCTATCGTGAACTCATCGGACCTATAGTCGGCGACAATTACAATGTCTAGTCCCCAAGGCTCACTCGATATCATTTCTCTTTGCCTGGCAAGGACAGGGGCTATCGTGAAAGCAAGAAGGCAGTGATGCTACTAGTTGTAGTTGGCACATTTCAAGATGGAAGTCGTATTTAAAGAACCAGAATGCCATCCTAGTGAAGTATTGCTTGCGAGATCATATGAATGTCCTTCTCTTCTGCTTTGATCTATATTCTATAGGGAATATATGCACATCAAATGGCCGCTCAACAACCACACTACCAACACGCTAACCAGGCCACTGGTCAGCAATCCAGGCACCGTGGTGCAGATCAGGGCGACGACCAAACTCATGGGGGGTCGACACAGTCCGTCAAGAACGGTCTCTCGTGAGTAGTTCTTACTTCACATTGCTTATTCCAATCAATGACTTTTGAAGACAAAATGATCCTCAATATGAAGAATACAACATGGAAAGATATCTCACTGAAGAAGAGAGACATGAAAAGATTGCCCAAGGACTCTTGTCTGGTATATCCTATGCCCAGAATGGAGGACAAGGAACCAACGGAGCAGGCAGGAATTGATACATAAGTCGAAGGACAGCTTGTAACCTTGTATCTCATGTATGAATATAGGTCATTACCAAGTGGCGTGGAAGGATATGTCCATCAAAGGAAGAGAGTGTTAGGAGGATTATAATATTACTACACCTACAATTTTAATATGATTAGAAAGTTGTTTGTGCCAACCGACTTGCAGCATTACGTGCGTCGACGCGATCCTCATCGTCATCCTCCACCAGCCCTTTCAGACCCGACTTGCTCGACGACCGCTCGCGGCCTAGCGTCTCCTCCATGTCTGGCTCCTCAGGCACAGGGAGACCGGCAAGGTTTCCACTTTCCACCCGCCTCACTCCATCGGGTCGCCGCTGGACTCCAGACCAAGCATCGCCCTTTGGTCCTTGGGAACTAGCAAGCGAAGATCTTCTAATCTTTGGATGATGTTCTCGTCCAAGACGGCTCAAGCCACCGCTGGTATCAATGTTACGGATATCAGGTCGGACACTCTCCAACGTGGCCAAAACGCGTCGTTCGGCCTCGATTTGACGGATCACATATTCCCGGATACTGCTTCTCATCATAATACAGGTACGATCGAACCAGCGTCGTTGCTCTCCAATGAGATTCTTGGTTACTGCTTGCGTCTTCTTGTCAAGATCTTCCTCTGTTCGTTTGGCTTCTTCCAAAGCGGCTATAGCATCATCCACTTTGTCACGTTTAACGCTGCTGGAGCTTCGAAGGCGCTCAGCGGATGCCAGTTTAGTGCGAGTGCTAGCTCTCGCGGTTATGAGATCGCGCATTAGGATTTGTCGATTGGTGAGAGTTTCTTTAACAACAAAAGCGTCGCTGCTGTGGTACTGAAGAGGATCTGAAAGGGAAGACGCCTCGAATGTGCCTTGCGCCAGGTGAAAATCGCCCACGGCTCTGATAGTCGCTCCAAGTTTTCGATATGCTATTGCCAGTCCTGGGTGCTTCTCTTGTGGTGACATCTGGGAAAGGGTCACCCCCATTTGAGACTCGGCCAGACCAAGACCTATCCAAGTTAGTGTGAACCTATATGATGAGTTCAAGGTAATGCTTACTACGCCTGCTCTTCACTACCTTGTCAACCTTTTGTCCTGCGTCCATAGTTCCCAGGTAAAATCGCTTGACAATCGGCCGAGCGTCTGCAAGCTCTATAGTCTCATCTGGGGGCGGTGCGAATTGTTTAATGACTTTTCTTCTCATGCCAGTTGCTGGTTGTTTACGTCGTACAACTGGACTATATCCAAAGTCGCTTTCTACAAACAGTTGAGTTTCTTCGTCTCGTATCAATATTTCGTTGGCGCAAACAATATTGAGCCATCGTTGCATATTGTTCTTGACTTTGGTTTCATCTTCTTCAGTTCCTGCGCCAGCCGCTGTTGCTGAAGCCGGTACCGCCGGAACTAGAGCTTCTGGGTTCGCGGACATGAGATGCTCAGCATATTTTGTAAATTCGCTATGCGTTCTTCGCACATCGCGATATTGTGTAGTTCGATATTTGGGAAGGTTTGTCTGTGAAGCATGATTTAGTAAAGCTCTACACGGGCTCAGCACAATTGAAGCCATACATAGACGTCAAACTTGAGAATTGGATCCTTTCGCCCATTTCGTTCCAAGCCTGTCACCTTGGCTTGAAGACGATATTGAGGACGTTCTTGTCGTTGTCGCTTAGCTGAAGCTTGTGTTGGGGCTGGAGCACTTTGAACTCTAGGCTCCTGTGGATGCGGGGCGTCCTGCTCTGAAGAGTCGGGAATATGATGACTGTCTTGCGTTGGGGATGCGAATGGCCTTTCATCATCTAATTGGGAGTGATCAAGCTCAGGCGATTCTTGAGCAGGTGGAAAAGAAGGCGAAACAGCTGCAGCGGCCGCAAAAGTCGTATGATTAGGTTGTGGAGAGGTTGCCCATGGTGAAGCCTCTGGGTGGTCGTCAGCGCCAGAGAAATTCATGGCAGTATATTAACGGAAATGCTTGTTATATGGCAACGATAGCAAAGCAAAGAGAAGGACGTCAGCGAGACGTTGGTGGTAGTAGCACTTAGTAGTAGTTGGATAGGTAGGCTTCGCTTGGATTGAAGCTTGGAGCTTTGGAAGGCGCAGATAGGTCAGTGCGATCATGCCTTCCCAATCCGGTCAAGCGCTTGATCAATCCTTCGACTTGACCTTCGTCTACTAAAGACTCTCGAAAGACCGTAAATCGCCTACTTCTTCTCATTCATGTTTGTTGGCACCTCGTTTTCATTCTGTCCTTCTTACTGCATAGCTTCAGGGGATGCGTTTGGCGAGGTCTTTGGCACTGACAAGTCCGCGTCTTTTGCGACCACAACTTTTTTCCATCAAGACCTATCCAAGATGTTTTCATCAGTCGAAGAAGCTAAGAGCTGGGAATCTTATCGGAGCAGACAATGTCTCTAAGACCCGGAATATAGGCATCATTGCTCATATTGATGCAGGAAAGACAACCACGACGGAGCGCATGCTCTATTATAGCGGCTATACAACAAGAATTGGAGATGTCGACGATGGCTCTACAGTGACAGACTTTCTTCCGGCTGAAAGAGCAAGGGGGATTACGATTCAATCTGCTGCTATCACCTTGCACTGGCCCCCAAAGTCATCAACATCCTCAGAAAAGGTCTTACCAGGACAGCCATTGTCTTCAATTTCCCACGATATCAATTTGATCGATACGCCAGGTCACGCAGACTTCACCTTTGAGGTACTTAGATCACTGCGCGTACTTGATGGAGCTGTTTGTATCCTAGATGGTGTCGCTGGCGTAGAAGCCCAGACGGAAATTGTCTGGTCACAAGCCAGTAATTATGGAATTCCAAAGTTGATCTACATCAACAAACTGGATCGGACTGGTGCCGAGTTCTCCAGAACTGTTCAAGAGATTGCTTTGAAACTTCGAGTATGGCCCGCTGTATGTCACATTCCTTGGTGGCAGGGTTCAAACCGACAGTTTTGTGGGATTGGAGACGCAATCAACCTGAGAGCACTTGAATGGGAAGAAGGGAGTGATGGTCGATCAATCAAAGTAAAGACTTTGGCCGAACTCCAAGAGTCCGATGCTGTATTCGCAACAGAAATTACCAAAGCCCGCATAGCTCTGGTAGAACTGCTGAGTGAACATGACGACATCATGGTGGAACAGTTTCTGGAAAACGATGAAAATCATCTGGCCATTGCTCCACTTGCACTCATCGAGTCACTCCGGCGGTGCACTCTGCAACAACCACAGGCCGTCGCCCCTGTGTTTGCTGGAGCCAGCTTCAGGAATATAGGCATACAGCCATTAATGGATTCAGTGGTAGACATGTTACCATCCCCTTCTGAAACCAGCGACTCCGATATCTCAATGAGTGGGATCCAAACCAAGCTCCGTCCATTTTTGGAGGGCAAAGTTCAACTACAGTCTTCGTTATCGAGTAGACGAGCAGCAACTAAAATCTCCCTTACAAACATTCAAGCATGTGCTTTGGCATTCAAAGTAGTCAACGACGCCAAGCGCGGAGTTCTTGTGTACGTTCGCGTCTACTCTGGTGCTCTACAGCAAGGCTCGGCGTTGTTTAACACAACTCTGGGCGTTGGAGAGCGTGCATACAAGCTAATGAGGATGTATGCGTCCGATGCTGTTGACCTCAAAGAAATTGAAGCTGGCCATATTGGTGTTATAGCGGGTCTGAAACATACGCGAACTGGAGACACCTTAATTTGCTACTCTGGAATGAACTCCAAGACGGGCCCTCCAGCTCCGGTCAACAGCCTGCAACTGAAACCGATTACAATTCCTCCGCCAGTATTTTTCGCCAGCATTGAACCGCAGAGTCTCGCTGAAGAGAAAGCGGTAAGCAATGCTTTGGATATTCTGCTCCGTGAAGATCCTAGTCTCCATGTTTCTACTGACCCCGAGTCTGGCCAAACACATCTTTCTGGGATGGGTGAACTGCATCTTGAAATAGCTTGCGATCGATTGATTAAAGATTTCAAAGCCAAGGCAACGGTCGGGAAGATCGAAATTGGCTATCGAGAGACTATCACGGAGTCATCTGGTGAAAGCAGGATTACCATCGATCGCGAGATTGGTGGCAAAGCAACACACGCAGTGAGTGTGTCGTCTGTTGAACCACGAGATGTGAACGACAGAGTCGATCAAATGCACATCTCTCAGGAGGACGATACTACAACCATTCTCCTACAAGACAATAACATCCTAACGGTTCACCATCCCGCATTTGACTCCTCAGGGTCTGCCATCAATGCGCAAGACGCGTCCTTGCCACCGGGACTGAGCTTTAAATCTATTCTTGTCGCTATTCAAGCTGGTGTAGCCGCTGCATTGGCTCGCGGGCCGAAATATGCACTCCCAGTACATTCTGCAAATGTGAATATGCAGTTATCGCCCAAGGATCACATTTCCACAGACACCACCACGGGGGCCATTGCATTGGCCTCCAGAAAATCAGTTCAGGCGGCATTGAAAGCTGCGTGTGATAAACGGGACTCGACCCTTCTGGAGCCGGTAATGCTTGCAACCATCACCGTACACGAAGGCGATCTAGGGTCTGTGGTTCACGATATTACAGCAGCACGGGGTGGTCAGGTACTGTCTTTAGGGGAAGATGACGCGGCAATGTCTACCACTGGTGAAAGACTAGACCAAAGGGAAGAGTGCGTCATTGATCTAAAAAAAGTATACACGCCCCCGGACCCGTTCACTTCAGGCGCGGCTCAAATTTCCTCTGATAATGCTGCCCAAATAAGACGCCAAATTATAGCCAGGGTTCCTCTCAAAGAGATGGTTGGGTACCTGAAACACCTCAGAAGCTTGACGGGCGGAAGGGGCACGTTTTTGATGCAGGTCGACCGGTTTGAGCCAGTTCGCGGCCAACGGTTGAAGAAAACTGTCAACGAAATCCGGGGTTTGTAAAGAATTGAGAGACATCGAATGCAAATGTTTCGTTTCTCTTTCCGCCATCTACGGATATAACCAACCTGAGATCCATTTTTATCCAACTGAACGCGCACTTTTTAATCTATGGAATACTTCTAGAAGTTGCTATTTCTGGCCGACTCTGCAACTTCTACGGAACATTTTGCCAACTCACTATGATGCCACATTATGCAGAATTACCTGGACAACTTGAAGGCCGTATCCAATGCCCTGTTCTGATTCTGGGGTTTATTTTTATCAACTGTTCAATCTTGTTGTATCACCACAATTTCCTTTACCCAACGGCCAGCGGCCGCAATCATGGGACTGTACCACAAAATTGAGAAGGATATAGGATTCGTTATCAAGATCAATATTTCAGTTATCTCATTAAAGGGTCTACCCCGACCCGTCACATGGTGAGACATTCAGTGGTGATAAGGAACAGGCGGGTTATACAAGCTCGAGCAAGCAGCTCTTCCAAGCTTCAGATCTTCAATTGATCCAAAGCACATTTGTAAGAGTACCCCAAGCTGTTGTGGCCAATAGACTTGTGGCAACAATATAGCTTAAAGGACAAATCCACCCACCCCTGCTGGCCACAAAGATGCCAAGGCCCTGTCTTATGGAAACATCCGAGATGCAGGAGACTTTATGGATGTGGCTGGCAGCCAGCAGACCCATCAAACGACGGATCGTCCCTATCGACGTTTTCACGCCGAGGCGTGCAATATATGCTCTGGAGCTTTGCCTCACAGTCCAGCGTTGATTCTTGAACATCATGTCTATCATGTCTATCATACGATCCTTGAAGAGGTCGAAGATCTGGACTTACCACGATCAATCATTTCAATCCGGTAACTAAAGTTCTAGACGGACGTCGATGCTAGCCTATTCAAGTCTTAAGATGTACTTTATAGGAGCTTAAAGTGAGTACCGTTTTCTTCCTTTCAATTGACGCATTCTAGCGCCGGATTTTACGGTGATGGAAGCTTTTAGGCCTGCGCCAAAAGGGGCAAAAGGGGGTATCTAAGCTCTTTAAAGGGACAACTTAAGAGACTTTGTAGCGAGTTGTTTATAAAAGTAGGGGTACGAAAGCCAAATAAGCCACCAATTCGGTCAAGCCCCGCGCTAGAATGCGTCAATTGAAAGGAAGAAAACGGTAGGCTCCATGCATCAGCAATGCATAGGACAACAAGAAGGCAATGCAGCCCTGGTCTATCCCGCCACTGCTCAATTCCCGGTCCAGTTCCTATTTCTCTCATTCTTACAGGTTCTTATTGCTAGTAAAGTTGAAATCGCACGGACGCTGCATACTTAATATCTTACGCAGTGGTAGCTGCACTCACAGCCCATGCCCTGAATGGAGCTCAGTGCACTGATATCATACAACAATATGGACGGGTTGGCGCAATTGCAAGAAGCCAGCATGTTCCAGTATCATAACATGAAGTATAGTGTCTTGTCCGGGGCATACACTTGAGCTCTTTATAATTCGGATCGGATCCGCTCCAAGATCGGTATCTCGAATCAGTATCAAAATCACCACCACAATATTACACTCTTTTCAAAAATATCCTTCACGTACAACTTAACCTATTGTCCTGGTTTGCTTTCGGATTGAAGAGATGTCTAGCCGCAAAGCACCCGGTGACAAGGGCGGCGGCGCGATTGAATTGATCGAATATGCTGAAGGCAAAGGATCAGATAGCCTAAGCGATGCTGAGAAACTAGAGACCGAATCTCGAACACTTTCACATGATGACGATAAAACTTACAACAAGCCACCAGATACCGCAAGAGATCTCGTATCTGAAGTCTTGATGGTTGACGACGACCCATCACTCAACCCCTGGACATTTCGAACATGGTTTGTTGGAATTGGCATTTCAGTATTTGCCTCTATCATCACATCGATAAACACATTCAAACCTCAAGCAGTACATATTCACACAGTCTTTGTGGTCGTTATCGCGTACCTCATGGGTCTCGCTCTTGCTGTCATCTTGCCATCCAGAGGCAGAATTGGAAAGATACTAAATCCCGGACCATTCCACAAGAAAGAACATGCCGCCATCATCGTTATGGTTGCGGCAGCGTCAAGTACACCAGAGGCCATGCACGTTGTCGCTGTTCAACGGCTGTTCTATGACATCGAAATTAGCCCACCAATTGCATTCTTTCTCATCCTGTCAACTCAAATGCTTGGATTTGGAGTGGCTGGATTACTTCGAAAAACTCTGGTCTATCCAGCGAAGATGCTCTACCCGGCCAATCTACCAACTGCATCCCTTTTGGAAAACCTCCATCGGGATCGTGCCGCTACCGCAAAACGAATGAGAATATTCTATATCTCATGCGGTACTCTGTTTGTCTGGCAACTATTCCCGCAGTACATCATGCCACTGTTAGCCGGTATCTCTATCTTCTGTTTAACGAATCAGAAGAGTTTGTTTGTAACCAACCTGTTTGGTGGGTCCATGGCGAACGAAGGTCTTGGTGTCTTGAGTATATCACTTGACTGGACGATGATAAGTAAGTTGAGCTGCCAAAAGCGAATGCCGATCTGTACTAACCAAGGAAAATAGACTCTGGAGGAAGTCCACTGTGGATGCCTTTCCAAACTCAAGTCAACACCATGTTGGGTTATATATTGTCCATCGGTATTTTCATGGGACTGTTCTATTCTAACGCCTGGAATGCGCGCAAGTTTCCCTTTTTGTCACCACTCATGTTCTCAGACAAATCTACACCGACCAAATATGTCGTCTATAACCAAACCGCAATCCTCGACAAGAACTATCGGGTTCAAGAACATTTGCTCAACGTCCAAGGCCTACCCAATCTGACATCATCCCACGCATTCGCAATGAGCATCCGTAACATTGGAATCACAGCTTCCGTGGCACATATGATGCTCTGGCACTGGGAAGACATCAAGTCAGCTTTCGCATTTCTCAGCGCATCATCGTTTGCGACATTACTCAAGCCTAAGCAATGGAATTTGAAGTTCTGGCAACACAAGCCGACTAAGCTCACCCGCGAGGAAGCTGATGCTATATGTCCCCATTATGGTCTAATGCAGGCATACGATGAAGTACCTGGTTGGTGGTTTGGCCTAATCTGGGTCTTCTCAGTGGTAGTTGGCTTAACAACCAGTACCATTGCAGGATCTACTCTTCCTTGGTGGGCCTTTTTCGTTGCCATTGCTGTCTCCGCGGCGTCTTTGACCTTCTTTGCTGCACTCACAGCAATGTACGGTTTCAGTCTTATGGTCCAACCTATCATTCAAGCCCTGGGAGGTGTCCTCGTACCTCAAAAGCCCATTGCCAATCTTTACTTTTCAACCTTTGGGTTCAATTCTCTTTACCAGGCGAAGCTCATGCTGGTCAGTAATCTCATGTCATTAAGAGGGCCTTAACTAACTCCTTCGCAGAAAGATCTTAAGTTGGGTCAATACGTCCATTTACCACCTCGTTGCACCTTTGTCATGCAGATCTTTGGTACTGTCATTGGCTGTCTGTGCTCATACCTCATGATGATGAAAATCACTACCGAAAAGCGGGATATCCTTCTCGCAATCCAGGGTACCAACGTCTGGTCCGGTCAAATGCTTCAATCCGCCAACTCCGCAGCTATCGGCTGGGGTGGCTTGGGTGCAAAAATGTACTCGCCAGTGGGAAAATATCCTTTCGTTTCAATTGCGTTCTTCGTTGGCATGGTAGCACCACTTCCATTCTGGCTCATCCATAAAGTTGCCCCGAAGCTACGCCTCGATTACTGGAACACTGCCATTATCACCTCTGCCATGGCCATCCTTGATCACGGCACACACTCCGCTCTCCTTGTTCATTACGCCACAGGATTCTTCTCTCAGCTCTATCTCCGCAAGTATCGTACCAATTGGTTCATCAAATACAACTACGTCTTATCCGCCGGTCTCGATGGAGGCGCTGCTTTCATCAGCTTCCTCTTGACATTCACCGTTTTCGGAGCTGGCGGCAAAGTTGTACCATTCCCACCATACTGGGGTAACAATTTCCAGAAAGGAAACTACGATTACTGCATGAAAGATCCCGGTTTGGGATCACACAAGAAGGCACATTAAACACCTGTTTGATACTTAGCGCGGCGCCATTCTGATTCTTTATTTAATTGTTTCGCATTACCATATACCACACATCACGGCGGAGTTTTGGGCATCACTTGGTGCTGGCATTCTGTATTTAGAGCGACGAGTTATTGGTTTAGATAGACAGCAGATCTGAAATCATGGTCCCATGGAGGCGAAAGTCGATTTGTATATGATACAACTTCTAGGGTTGGGGGTCCAATAAAATGATCTACAAAGACGCTCGTCCGATTATATCGATTGTGATAAGATTAGTCTAGGATACATGGCCAAATTTGGGCCGGAGTCACCGGATAGCTCACGGCTTTGTATAATAGATTAGATCGCTTCTTGATCTTGCAAGACTGCTTACGCGGCTGGAGTGCCGAGACTTTTATACTCACTCCGGGGTTGGTGCGTAGGTCAGTGTACATATTCGTTTAATGCATGTACCATGAGAGCCTCAGCTCATTCTGGGTTTCAAGGATTCTCAATGGGGATTTGTAAAAGCATTTCGAGAGCGTTTTGAATCTCTACCTTGCAACAAAACCTGCTCTCAGGAGCGAAGGCTAGCATTTGATAGAAAGCAGCATTCTTGAGTGAATGCTGGAGTCGTATGTTATGGCTGCGAAGTGGAATCATGCTATGACTTACAATATCTATTAGCATGTTTCCGTTCATCCCCTACAAGACGGTGCTACTTGTATTTCGCCTTTTCTGCAACTTCCTCTTCGTCAAGTTTGTAGGCTCCTTCTAGTCCTCCACTTGATATTCGAAAACCTTGTAATGTTCAATACCTTCATTTGCTATGGAGGTCATATTTATTTAAAAAATCTATAAAGCGTGAAATGAAACGAATATATGCGTCACTATTACCGATCATAGTAGACAACGAATCTGAACATAGCCCGCTGGATGAGTTCCGATTCTTAGGTACGCATATGAGACTGCTAACAATAACTTGATTGGTGGCCAATGGGTGAGGTTCCCCTTTTGCCTTCAGGCGGCTTCGTACAGGTCTTGCAGATTCTTAGGTAAACGGTCTTGTTGTTTCCATCTCTTAGACTCCTGGTGTAGAGCTTCATACTCCGGAGAAGGGAAGCAGCTATACTTTCCATAATCGATGTATCGAGTGAAGACTCTGACATGAGAATTCTGGTCGCCTGTCACAGCATCGACGTCCTTCGTCAGCATGTCCTTCATCTTTGGACTCATGGTCTCCATAGGTGCTGTTTGGAAAGTCATTTCACAAGGACAGCATGGACACCGATAAAGTCCGCTTGAAAGCGGCAGCTTGGCGATTTGCTGATACTCGCTTTCGTTGCGATGACTGCTGATACGATCGTTGTAGCCGTCATACTTATGACCTGTCATTTCAGCAGCCGCTTCGCGCAAGGCGGTACTCTGGAGGATGCAGGTCAAGCCATGGACAAAATCTCCTCCAATATCCAAGTCGCGACGCACTGCCATGAGTTCGGCAAGGTCGGCTGACGTGATGGTGTTTTCGCCAGGCTTATGGAGACTGTATGCCTCCATTTTGATGAGGAGATGATCTTGGACCATCTTTGCGCTGCGGATCTGGGCCCAGCCATTGATCTTCTGTGGATTGTCCTCGGGCCGGCAGTCAATTGCAGTGGCTGGTTGACCAAAGCTGGGACCATACTTGTTTGCTCTCAGCATGAGAAATGCATCTTTCCACCACAGGGTCCGGCTCCAGGTGCAATACATGCCTGGTTGGCGATGCCAATGACGGTCAACATAGGGCATGAAATTTTGACATTTCGGGTGGCTGGGAACGGTCCTACTCGGGCGGTCATAGTTGTTGGCGTGAATATCGAAAGAATCAGCTTCCGCCCGCTGGAGGACATTAGCATTTGAGTTGTAATCATACCTACTGTTGGGGTTTTTGACTTACCTTGGACAACTCACGACCACGGTTGCGCGGATGATAGCTATGACACTTATGGCAGAGTATCATATCTGGAAGAGAGCCATCGAAATGAAATAGAAATCTTAGGTGGTTTTTGCGGTCCTCGGACGACATGGACGTTTTAAGCTTGACGAATGGTTCCGGACCGACATAGAGAAACATCCATTTCGACGTGCAGCCAAGCATCACTTCATCGCAAGTATCGAGATAAGAGGTTACTGCATTCACTTTTAGCTGAAGGCAGCAATAGAAGTAACAGTCTTTCTATGACGACTGCAAGATTTAATGCTTTGAGGGAGTATCTTACTCTCTTGCAAAAGCTCCAGTGGAAGCTGGCCGATGTAACAACAGGACATGACTGTTCCCTCGAAGGTAGATGCTTTTTGAAGGCGACGGTATTAATCGGACGTAAAAAGCGGTAGACAAAGGTCGAGATAGGCGTTATGACGGGCAATAAGATGAGGCTGGTGCATAAAGAACATTAGACAGTAAGTCAAAGCGTGACTGGTGTTGAGCCAGAAGTTGTCAAATCGACTTTGTTAGCGAACGCATAGGTACAGCTGATTTCGCAACATGGAGTAGGTACAGTGATATTGAGTACTAGTAGTACTAGAGGTACTAAGTGATGTGGCCACAAAACATTTTTATGGTACAGCGGTACTACTTGTCACTGGAGTACCGCACCGGCTGTTGAGGCTCGGCGCCTCACTAAATTAGGTACTGTGTCGGACATCTATCGAGCTTTTCAAAGGAGCCTACAATCTTCCATAGACACAACTACGAAGTTGATCAATGACAGAAAATCTGGTTGATTCAGGAAGTAGATGAAGTTGCGAAGCACTTACTCTAAAAAGTGCATCTCTGACTCCATTCCCCGCACATCCAATATTTTCCATCATGCCCACTCTCTGCGTCCAGTGTTCCAAAGATCGCGCCGTAATAGTACGACCGAAAAACCATCAGAAACTTTGCAAGAAATGTTTCATCACAACGTTCGAGACGGAAATACACTTTACCATCACCTCCAACAACCTCTTCCAGCGTGGTGAACGTGTCGCCATAGGCGCCTCAGGTGGCAAAGACAGCACAGTTTTGGCCAGTGTACTCAAGACACTCAACGCCAGATATGATTACGGAGTCGAACTGCTTCTCCTCAGCGTCGATGAAGGCATCCGAGGCTATCGGGATGATTCGCTGGAAACCGTGAAGAGAAATGCGGTGCAATATGAAATGCCCTTGACCATCGTTGGCTATGACGAGCTATATGGCTGGACTATGGATCAGGTTGTCGAGCAGGTTGGCAAAAAGGGCAACTGTACTTATTGCGGTGTCTTTCGACGACAGGCTTTGGATCGGGGAGCTGCTACACTCGGCGTTGAGCATGTTGTTACCGGCCATAATGCTGATGATATGGCGGAGACTGTCTTGATGAACTGTGAGTTGCCATGTATTTCATCACGACCTACGATCTAATCAATCCTATAGTATTGCGAGGAGATATTGCTCGCCTCTCGCGGACAACGTCCATCATAACATCAACTCCATCAGCGACAGCTGTCGCCAATCCAAATGTTCTTGCAAATATCAAGCGAAGCAAGCCGCTCAAATACGCGTACGAGAAAGAAATTGTCTTGTATGCACATCACATGTCTCTCGATTACTTTAGCACAGAGTGTATATACTCGCCTGAAGCATTCCGCGGTAGTGCACGAGCGCTGATCAAGAACCTGGAACGGATCCGACCCAGCACCATCCTTGACATTGTTCGCAGCGGAGAAGACATGGCCCGTCTATGTCCCGGCTACGAGGATAATTGTCGTGCTGGATGCAACACTGCTGCGCAAGGCGAAGAGGAAGAAGCTGGCTGCGGAAGCTCAGTTGGACGGTCTGCGGGCGGAGAGATGCAAAAGCTCGAGGCGATTCTAGCTCAGCAACACATCAGCGAAGACGGGAATTCGAATGGTCATTCGATTGAAGTCGAAGTCAAGAAGGTGGTAACAAGGGTCTCGAAGGTAAAACCATCGAAGAAGGCACCAGTCCAGCAAACTGTTGGACAATGTGAGAAGTGTGGATACATGTCCAGTCAGCGCGTTTGCAAAGCTTGCGTTTTGCTGGAGGGACTAAACAAAGCTCGGCCAAAAACGGGTATCCATATCGCAGACGGGTATATTTGAAGTGCAGAGCTCAAGCTGATATTGGGCGCTCGACACCAAATATGCGCGTGCCGACTCCGCGTCAACATCGCGATGTGCGGGCTTTTGCTAGGAAGTTAGGAACATGCGAGACTGGATATGCCAGTCGCGTGAGCCATCGTCAGGTCTATTCGAGCAACTGTCGATTGTGTAATCATCAGGAGTAAGACCGAATGAGACATGTTCTCTCGCAGAGAAGTTTTCTGGTGCGAAGAACCATGGTTCTGGAGGAGTGATGGACCCTCCAAACCTCACGCTGGGCAGGGAATGCTCATTGGTGCATGTGTACGATTTGTCCTAGTCTGGCAGTATTGGTGATAAGCAAAAACAATAATGAAGAACTCGGATTGTGAATAACAGACAATGGAGTCGGCTCTCAGAGTCTCAGCTCTCAATAGTGAACTGATCAACAGACAATGAACTTTTGAAAGCTCAAAAGCTCAGAAGATGTATGCAAGGGTGTATCCCTGTCTTTATGGCGATTAGATTCTGATCCCGGGGTTAAGATGCGACGCACAGCCCAAGTCTGCAACTAGCGGCCTTGGCACCTCTTTCGCGGCTTCCATTACTGAAGTTGCGACAAACCACCAGCACTCCATCTCAACCTTTCCCACCTCCTGATGACCACCTAAACTTGTCGCCCCACCCTTGTCTAGTTACTCCAAAGCTGCCGAGATTCTTCGAGGAGCTTTTCTCATTTCAATCGCTTGATAGCAAGCTGTTGTTCGCATTCAGGAGCAGTCGCTGTATTGCAGAACCGTCTCCCACCCTGTAAGTCTTTTTGCGACTAAACTGGTCTTCGCGCAGCTCCCCAAGCCAGCTGTATCATCTGGATGAGGTTTCCATACATTAGAACCTCAGCCGTCCAGTCAATTTCTGCCCAGTCGCTGTAGTAAACACTTTGCAAAGCTGTTCAAGCTAACCGACTTGTGTGCAGCTAGCTGTTCATCGAGTCTGACGCGAACGATGACCCGAGCTCTTTGACCAAACTCTCCATCGGACAAACTCGTGGTCTACTTAGTTATGAACAACCAACCCCACGACCAGTGGACGTCGTCGAACCCACCAGTTCCTCAGACGTCACACACGACATCGCCCTCTCAAGCGATATCCCAAGGAATTACGCAGAATAACTCAAGTTCTGGTTCTCAGAGTAAGCTCTCATCACTCGCACCAAGAAGTTTCAGCGCATCTAACCCCAGTTACCAGTTCCAAATTTCTACCCTACTTCTTCTGCGGCTTCACAGTCTTTGAATCCACTGGCTGCCCTAGCTAGTCTACAGCAAAACGCGCCCACACTCCACACGCGTCCTCACGAGGAGCATCCGCAAGCCCACCAATATTCTCCACCAAATCATCAGACCCGAGCATATCCTGTTGCGGTTTCAGCAGCAGGATCTGCTCAATTTATACCACAAGCTATCTCGGAATCGCAGCACTCCTCAGACCATAGAGAAACAACAGCAATGGAAGACATCAGAAGACAGGCAGAACAGCGCGAGAGAGAAATGCGTGAGAGACAAAGTAATGGCGAGCCTCAAATCCTCCACCAGCCCGTTGCTTTGGCCCCAAGTGCTAGAGTCCTAGGTCCTAACGGTATCTTGGGTGGCCAGGCCAGTCTTCAGCAAATTCCGCAGATGCAACCTCAGCAGGTCTTCGCTATGGCACAGCCACAGAACGGACAGCCAATTCCACAATCACAGGCGTCTCATCTCCTGATGCCCGGCTTTAATCCAAATGGACAAGGAGCTCCGCTCAATCAAGCACAGCAGCCTATATTAAACGATGCTCTGAGCTATTTGGATCAAGTAAAGATTCAATTTCAAACGCAACCCGATGTTTACAACAGATTCTTGGACATCATGAAGGACTTTAAGAGCGGAGCTATTGACACGCCGGGTGTGATTGAACGAGTTTCACAGCTTTTTGTTGGTAACCCAGACCTGATACAAGGTTTCAATACCTTCCTTCCCCCAGGTTACAAAATAGAATGCGGAGGTGACGACCCAAATGCGATCAGAGTTACGACGCCTCAAGGCTCAACCATACACCAGCTTCAAGCACGGCCACCATCACCACCTTATGATCAGCGCTCGCAGCCACAACATGAGCACGCACAAGGAGGAAACGAGCGCGCCTATTATGATCGACCCCAATTCGTCCAACAGCTGATGGGTCCTCAAGGTCAATCCTTTCCCTCTGATGGGCGTGCCACTATTGCCAACTTTGCGCAACAGCAAGGCCCAGGTATGCCCATCTCTCCCGAAGGACGCCGTGATCAACCAGGTCCACCAATGTCTCAAGACCAACGCAGTTTGGCAGCGTTACAACAAGCCAGCGCGCCACTTGATGCACGCGGACCTATGGGTCGACACTTGGGAGCCGCAGACATTGGAAATATAGCGGGTGCTGTTGGCCTTATGAACGGCAGCGCAGCCGCTGTTGCAGCTGCTGGCAACGCCGCAGACAAGCAACGCGGCCCGGTTGAATTCAACCACGCAATCAATTACGTGAATAAGATCAAAAATAGATTTGCGACACAACCGGACATTTACAAACAGTTTCTTGAGATTCTCCAGACTTATCAGCGCGAATCGAAACCCATTGGCGAGGTGTACAACCAGGTTACTACCCTGTTTCGGAGTGCTCCAGACCTTCTTCAGGACTTCAAGCAGTTCCTGCCAGATTCAGCAGCGCATGCCAATGCAGTAGCTGCTGGTCGTAAGGATGATGAGGAGGCCTTCCCACTGAGTAACATGCGTGGCGGGCCAGGAGGTGGATATGGGCCAATGGTGGCTCAAACTATGCTTCAACAGAGTCCCCCACGTGCAAATGATATTCGTCTACCTCCGGTTGGTAACTTCGGTCCAACTCCAAGTTCTGGAGGTGGTAAGAAGCGCAATCGCGCGGATAGACAGCAAACAGGTGGCGCAACACCTGGCGAATCTTCAACTGGCGCACGAACAGGACAACCTTCTGGCAGTGCCCAATCCAAGGTAAGCTCAACTTTAACTTTCTTCCTACACCTACCTTTCTTTGTCAATTGCTACAGAGCAGCAAGCTTTTAAACTTTCTTTGTTCTCAACACAAAGTTGATGACCAAGTCTTATACTCTTTGTGTTGCCATCTCACCAGACTATCTGCGTATTTTACCGCTCGCGATCAAATTGACGAGTAGAAGCTAACGTGCTCACGCAGAAGCATCGCGCTGACCGCAACCTTGGATTCCGACAAATGAACCACTCTGACTCAGGTTTTGCGCCTATGATGACCAACCCGTCAACCATTGCAAACCTCGTTTCTGTTCCGAATGAAAAGGATTTCCACATGCTTGATAAGATTCGAAAGCATATCAACAACAAAAACACCTTCCACGAATTCATCAAGCTTTTGAATCTCTTCACTCAGGACCAAGCTGAACCTCAGTATATCATCACGCGGGCTGCCGAGTTCCTGGGCAACAACAGTGAATATATGAATTGGATGAAGGGATTATTCAATTTGGAAGAGTTCAAGTCTAAACTGGATTTCAACAACGAGGATAGAATCACGAAAACACAACTCAACCGCTGCCGCGCGTATGGCCCAAGCTATCGTAAACTTCCAGTGGCTGAGCACACCCAGCTATGTAGTGGTCGAGACGAGCTTTGTAAATCTGTGTTGAACGACGAATGGGCTTCTCATCCTACCATGCAATCAGAAGAAGCGGGATTTGTTGCTCACCGCAAGACCTCCTACGAGGAATCGCTTCATCGTATTGAGGAAGAGCGACACGACTACGACAGCAACATCGACTGCCTAGTGCGCACTATCCAACTTCTTGATCCTATCGTTCGGGCCTTCACATCTAATCAAAACCAAAACCCGGATGCTCCACGTCAATACCAGGTAGATTCAAAACTTGGAGGACAGAGTGAGACAATCTACAAGCGCACAATCTACAAGCTATATGGTCGGGAGCAGGGCAACAGTGTTATAACACAGCTGATGTCTAATCCCCAAGCTGTTGCTCCGCTACTTCTTGCTAGGTTCAAAGACACTCTGGAGAAGTGGAAGGCTGCTCAACGACAGTGGAACGAGGTCTGGCGCCAGCAAACCTTGGCGTCCTATCACAAGAGTCTTGATTATCAAGGCTCTACTGTCCGAAATGGTGGGGATAGAAAAGCATTTGCCCCTAAACAGGTGATTGCTGAAATCAAAGTTCGCTTCGAGGAGCAAAAGAACGCGATCCAGCTGCATGGCCGCAAAGACAGACTGAACGATCCTCAATACAAATGCGAGTTCAAAAATTCTACGGTGCTGAAAGATGCTCAACAGCTGGTCGAGTCGCAGCTCAATGACGAAGCGGCCGATACTGTCATTGGTATCAAGAAACTCTTCAGAGCTCTTTTCGATGGCGAAGATGCTCCTGCTCTTGGGCAGTCTGAGGCCTCAGGAAGCGCCTCACCTAGTTCCAAAACCAGCCAAAAAGCACCAGCAGAGTCGTTGCGGAGAACCGCCGTAACACGAGCTGGTCGATCCGGAGCTTCAGCACCGGAAAGTCGCGCCACTACACCTGGATCGTCTAATGGTGGCGATGATAACGTCATCGAATCTGCCGAAATAGAGACTGGAGAGACTGAGACGTTGGCTATGGAGTCATGGTACAAGCCAACGCCAGTCACTCTTGGTGGAGAGCAACTGCCGCACGCCAAGCCATTCAATCGCACTGAGTATAGCTTGTACTGCCATAACAACCTATTCGTCTTCTTCCGTCTGTTTACAATACTCTATGAACGACTGGATGACTTGTACAACTATGAGAATCGCGTTGTCGATCTTGTGAAGATACAGCTCGCAGACAAGCCCGCGAGAGATCTTGGAATGCTAGAGCGTGAGCCCAAGGACTACTGGGCTGTCACAACCCCATCAAGTGCAGAGAACAGTTTCTACCGGCAAATGGTTGAGAAGTTCGACTCGCACCTTCTAGACAACAGCAGCATCAGCCAAGTCGAAATTGAAGAAACTCTCCGACGCTACTACCGTGACTGCGGCTGGCGATTATACAATTTCGACAAACTCATCATCGCTATTGCCAAGGCGGCTGGTACAATGTTTAGTGATGGAATAACCCCGGACTTGATGAGACTCTTTGAGAAGGACCGCAAACAGTCCACTACTACCATTCAACTCCAATTAAAGTATCGAAGCTCAGCATTCAAGCTGCTGCCCAAGGAAAAGGAAGCTGATACATACCGCATCACACTTGTTAGTGTCCCGTCTTTCTCTACCTCCTTTTCCATTTTCTCTGAAGCATTTGACTTCCCATTTGCGACAAACACTGTTGATGAAGCTTCTGACCTTTATTTTGCGACAAACAATACTGAAGCTTTTAATACCCCTCTACAACAAGACTATAGCCAAAAGCTCACACTAACCGATTCAGAATCTTCCACAGAAATCCTCGAATCAGATTGAAGAAATTGAGCAATCGACTGCCTCAGAAAATACCACATCGCCCCCCTCCAAATATCGCTCTATATCACTTCGAGTATTCGATCGCGATATGCCAACATTACCACTCACCAACGGCGAAGTTTCAGAGCGGTACAATCATTATGTTACATCATTTGCCATGATACCCCCCACGGAGAACGTTCCCCCGATCAACTCATTCCCTTTCAAGCCATCCCATACAGAACCCGACCACGAGCAAGAAACCCCCATTCGCCAATCCAGGGTTATCGACGAGCACATTTCTTTCGAAATCGGTGTTCACGACTACAAGATCAAGTTTCAGCCCAAGGGGTTTGAAGTACTATTGAGCAATCGTGTCGAAACACAGGAGTGGTACGATGATCTGGAAAAGTTGCTGACCGAGGATCGACAAGAGAGAGAACAACAGGCAGAGATCAAGGTTGCGAGTTTCTCTGAACCACAGGCTGCGCCTGATGCCGAAGAGGCAGCCGAAGCATCTGTAGTGGAGGAGAAAGTTGACGATATGGAAGTGGACATTCCTGTGTAGAATCGCTGGGATCGTGAGCCGAGCATGTTTGTGCCTGGGGAATGGCGGTTTTTTCGTTGATCATTGTTTTTTCTGTTTGGCGCCACGGTCTTTGACTATTAGTGATTGCATCCCCTGGTCTGAGTACTAGTGAAAAGAGGTCCGCTGGTCAGCGAGAAGTTATGTAGTAAGTAATGCAAATTCTATGAAGTCCATTCTTGTCTATTTCCATCGTCGGTTCCCATCAGCCGCCGATCTAGGCCGTGTAGCACGTTTGCCTGCGTGTCTGAAGGGGAAGGAACGACTCCAGGCAGCATCGTGAACCCCAACTTCATCCCATACACCACCCAGCTTCACCCCATGTTCTTCCCTTTTATCCATCCTGTCCATCTCGTTCCTTCTCTTTTACCTATCTCAACTTCCTATCATTTACCATCATACTTCCTACCATGCCCATCCAAGCCCTTCCAAAATATACGAGTTTGCTCCTCTCCTCGGGCCAAGCACTCCTGGACCCAGCCAGCATCGTCAAAGAACTTATCGACAATTCTCTAGATGCTTGTGCTTCCAGCATCACCATCGAAATAGCATCCAACACGCTTACCAGCATCCTCGTGCGTGACAATGGCCGGGGCATCAGCCCGGATGATCGTGCTTTAATTGGTCAACGCTACTGCACGAGCAAAATTCGAGGTTTTGAAGACTTGGAGCGTGTGGCGGGGACGAGTTTGGGCTTTCGCGGCGAGGCTGTGAGTAGTCTTGTGAGCGTTGCGGAGCGTGTGGAAGTCACGACGCGCATTGAGGGTGAGGCGGTGGGGGTTGTGTTGAAGTTGGGAAGGGATGCGGGGAAGATTGGGTATGTATGACGCTGAGTGAGTAGCATGGGGACGTTCTTGCTGATATGACTGTTTTCGCGGTGGGTAGGCGAGAGTTGGCGGCTCATGCAGTCGGCACATCAGTCAAGGCCATGAATATCTTTCATCAGCTTCCAGTCCGGAAACATACTGCGGAGAAGGATGCTGGAAAAACTATCGCGGCCATTCGAAAGACGGTACTGGCTTATGTATTTGCGAGGCCGAAAGTGCGGTTCTCGTTCAAGGTACTGGGTGCGAAGACGAACAAGGCGAACTTTTTGTACGCTCCATCTGCGGCCGGCTCGTCGGTTGAGGGCGCGGTTCGGGTCTTGCTGGGCAAAGAATGCGCGAGCCAGTGTGCCTGGATTGAAGAGACTATTGATGGCTTCACCTTCCAGGCAGTCTGTTCAAGAGTAGGCAGTGATGTGGCCAAGATTTCGAACATGGGCCATTTCTTGTCCGTTGACCATCGACCTGTGGCTACGAGGACAGGTGCTCTGAAGAGTATTCTCACGACATTCCGACAAAAGCTGAAAGCGCACGATCGAGCATTCGAAGGTGTCAAGGATCCATTCCTATGTTTGAACATCAACTGTCCATTGGGAAGCTATGATGCCAATGTGGAGCCATTGAAGAATGACTTGTTGTTTGTCGATTCTGGCTGTGTGCTATTGGTGGCAGAACAATTCTTTGCGAAGATATACCCAGTTCAGCAGCGTATCGCAGAGCCTTCGGACATTCGAAAAGACATAGGACCTGGCCTCGAAGAGCCGAGCAGCAGCGCATCTTTAGCTGGAAGAGGCCTCCCAGACACCCCAGGTCGAGGCATTCTCCAGTCATCGTCGCCGCGAGCACTGAATGTGCTAGATCCTTGGACGCCGAATACCAAAACAAACACCGGGATCCCCGAAGCCGGTCCTCGCAGCGATGCTACACTGCCTAGTAGTGATCCATTCACCCCTCTTCCTTCCCAGATAGGACAGTCTATGGGCGCCAATGTCAATATCTCCCCTAGGATTGGCAAATCCAACATGTATGATTGGGATGAAGACGAGCTTGAGAATCTGCCTCCTCACCAACCCACGGATACTGTTGAAGATGAACACAACTCAAGAAGTAGATTGGACATAAGTGCAAACCCATTCACTTTTGCCAAAATGTCGGCTCCAATTCACCCAAATGCTGCAGTCAATTCGGTCATTCCAATCCGTTCAACCGCCCCAGTTCATTCTTTCACTCCTATGCAATCGAACATGCCTGTGATTTCCACGGATCCTGTACGTCCAACGGCGGCCCAGATACTGAGAGATGTCATTCCGCTACATGGCAACAATTTCGGCATGCCTTCTCGAAATCGAGGCCAGCCTTTGCCGCCATGTACACCTTCGCGCTCGATCAATGCGCAATATGGAGACACTTCTCTCATGTCCCTACCTAATTCAACGCCAACTCGACCTGCTCAGCTTCCACCAAGAATACCGGCATATGTTCCAGTGGCTCAGCTTTCTTCGCCAATGGGCCGTCGTCAAATACCAGGAGGCCGTGGTGATACCACACAGAATGGGATGTATGTTGTCGGTGCGTCTACGAGAGCCCCACGCACCCACGTTGAACATACAAGCAATGGCTCCTATGTCATGAACTCACCTGCCGGACCTCCAGCTCCTCGAAAGAGACCTGCTAAAACCAAACAAGTGTTGTCACATGCTACTCCGGAGTTCCCGCCCCTAGAGAGACCAGAAGGCAATCTTGATATTCGTGACATGCTCACCGCAACCAAGGCTCATGATCGTACCCACGATAAGAGCACACGTTATTTCGACCCGGCTACGATCAAGCGACTAGGCTCACCTAGTTATGTTCATCCTTCAATCGAGGCCGCGGAACAGAACGTGACAGGCGCAGAATTGACGAGAGATGGTGATGATGATGATGAAGATCACGCAAGCAAGCGCCAAAGAACGACACGCACTATGACCCGTCTACAATCTGCAAATCTACCCTTGAATCGTATTCCTATTGGCCAAGAGACCCATAGCCTTGTTGTGAGAATGAAACCGGCAAGCTTGATATCGTTTAGTGGAGCTGTTGTTGGACTGAAAGAAAATGTGCTGCCGTGGGATTTCATTGACGAGTTCTCTTACGAACAGGAGCTTCCAGTTCTATGCCAGGAGTTACAGTCGTTCTGGGGGGAGATGATCTCAAAGCTGATCCGCTTGAAGTTCGATATGGAGGGCAATGATATAGAGGCCAGAATTACCTCTGGCTTGCGACATGTGGAGGAGCTAAATCCTGAGTAATAAGTGCTGAAGTGTAAGGTGACGGAAAAGTAATTATTTCGGAGTCTGTTCGAGACTGTATGTCGTCCATGTTCTACTATACATAATATATTTAAAAGCGCTATGTTCAAGCTTCGTTCCATTCCCCATCAAATGCGTCTGTGAGACCACATCTACCTTCCTTGCCTACTGCTCTGTCCCTCCGGCAGCATATGTCTTATATACTCCACCATCATCTTCGTCGACACCGTATTCCACGTCCCTCTCAATTTCATCCTCCTCTCTACCCGATCAACCTCCTTCATGCCCTTGGTATCCTTCACCTTCTCTCCCCCATACACACCCCTTACCACGCGGTCCACCAACTGCTGCCGATACGGCTTCGGCACTGGCGTAAAATCGACCTTGACTGCCGGAACCGTCTTTTTAAACTGCCAACTCAGTCGTGCTGCCGCATCCACTGCCTTCTCCTGCGCCAAAGCCACGGCCCGTAACTTCTCGTCCTCGTCTCGAAAGCGCATTACGCGGCCGTACCGCAGATTGCGCGCGTTTAGAGCGTCGAAGCCGATGCTTGTATCTTCGCGGCGCGCTAGGTTGGCCATGGCGGACTCGAGGGTTGCGCGCCGTGCAGTGGGTGTGCTGGAGGCCGTTGCTAGGTGGTTTGTGATGAGGGATTTGGCGGATAGGCGAGTTGGTATTGGCAGGGGTGTTGAGAGGAGGGTTGGATCGGCTGGTGTGAGGGCAGTTTCGTCGGTTGGTGCTGAGTTCAAGGCAAGCTGGGCCTTCTCCCTGGCATAAGTGGCTTTGAGCTCGGCTTCATGCTCGAGAGCTTCCTTGAGGGTGACGAGCTCCCAGAAGGTTCGGTGTTGGGGAGTTCTGGCTCTGAAGTAGGACTGGGATGGACGGAGGAGTGTGGCAGTGGGCCGGGAGCTACGGCGGAGGAGATGTTGTCGCTCCATTGCGGCTTAATGGCGTGTTTGGAGATTGATGGGATTTATCTGCAATGGGTTGAAGTTGGAGATTTTTCTGGAGATGCTTGGCGTCTAGCTCATTGAGATGACTAAGCCAGAGCCCCCTTATATATGACGGCTCATAACGGCCACCCTGGCCAGTTTAGCAAAACTAAAAAGTATAAAGCTCTATATTTTATGAATGTAATATTCCTATACTTATTTCCCTATTTTAGCGCTTTAGATAAATTCTAAAAGGGATGTTCAAAAATTACATATTTTTTAATACCTAAATTAAGGTAATTAGTAATAATAACTATGATATAGTAATAGTATAGCTATGTTAGTAGGCAAGGTATAGCTATGTTAGTAGGTAAGGTATAGCTATGTTAGTAGGAAAGGGTAAGATAAGTATAGCTACGTTAATAGGTGAGGTATAGCTGCGTTAGTAGGTAAGGTATAGCTACGTTAGTAGGTGAGGTATAGCTATATTAGTAGGTAAGGCGCTAAGAAAGATATAGCTATATTAATAATAAAGGTAACGAGAAAGATGTAGCTATATTAATAAGAAAGGTGTAGCTATATATTATTAGTTAAGGTAATATAATTAGTATATATATAGATTAGTAATAGAAATTAATTAAGAAAGGCTTTTGATTCTTAATAATATACTAATAGGTAGAAGTTAACTATTATTATAGAGTTTAATATAAAGTATAGTATTTCTCTTTTCTTCTTTAGTATTAGTTATATCTCTTAGGTAACTTTTATTATGTTAAATGCTTATATTGATTTAATTATATACTAAGTCTTTATTAAGAGCTTAGTATTAACTAAAGGCTATATTAATGCTAAGGTTTGTAAATAGCTTCTTAATAAATATAGTATAGAGGTTTTTATTTAAACTATTCGTTAAAGAATTAATAAATAGAGGATTTAAAGAAGAACTATATAGCTTAATAAAAATTTAAAGAACGTAATAAAGGCTTTATTTTATGTCTTTAATAGTAATGAAAGAGAGATAATATATATCTTATAAGATTATAGGTATAAATTTTCTTAAAGGACTTTATGATAATATTATTAGAGGCTTAGAATATCTTGTTAGTAAGACTATAAATTATATTAAAAGTTCTATAAAGTATACTTTAAGAATAATTATAATATAATTTAGCGTAAGCTTTAATAATCCTATCTTAGTGTTATAAATTATGAATATTATATATTAGTAATAAGAATTAGAGCCTAGGGACGTAATATATTTCTAAGAAATGTTTATTTTATTTAATAATAATTAGATTTAGAAGCTACTGCTACTTAATAGAAATAAGTATATTAAAAATAGGGTGAATATAAAGTTAAAGGTTTAGATTATATTTAGTCTATTAATAGGTATAATAAACTAAAGTAATTTAGCTTTAAGATTTATAGCTATATTAATGCCTACTTAAGATATCTTAACTATTATAATATTAGTATATTAAATAAGATGAGTATTAGCTATCTCTACTAATACTTAGATTATTTAGAAGGTAGGCTAATTTAGTTATAATTTATTTAATTAGACTAAGGTAGCAAAATAGTTATGTTTGCTAATGCTTATTATAAATTCTTGCTTGCTTATAAACCTAACCTTTATTTTAAGGACTATTTTCTATATAGGATAAGTATTACTAATTAATAGATAGAACGTTAGTAGGAAAATCTTAGTGGATCTATACTAAATAAATAGAAAGTAAGTTTTATCTTATTAAAGTAATACTAATATATACTTTAAAAGATATACTAATTCTTTATAGGAGTTTTTTAAGTAGTTTTAAAGAGATAGTAAATTCTCGTAAGATAGACTTACTAATTGTATTGTAATATTAGCTATATTTATATTTATTTTGTAAAATATTATTACTAGATACGTTTATAACTAGAATAATTATAAGTTAACTAATACTAAGAAAAGGCGCTCTAATACTATTAATAGAAAGCTATAGTACTTATATAATTATTCTTAGAACGTAGAGAAGGTTAGCTTACTAATTAATCTTAAACTTATTTATGTAGTAAAGTAACAAGTTAGTAACTAGAATAAAGATGCCTATCTACCTAAAGAAACTCTTTAATAGTGCTAATAAGAACTATAGTAGATGGGGTTTAATCCCTTTATAGACTCTTTTAGTAATACTTAAGATTGCTAGAGAAAGATTAATCTATTTAGAGGTATTTACTTAACTTTAAGGAGCGTATTAAATAAATATATCCTTAGTAAATAGTTACTAATTATGTATCTTCTAGTAATACTAAGTAGTAAAGAGAATTAGATTAAAGCTAATCTTAGTTAGCCTATTATAGTTATACTAGCTAATATAGAATAAGATAAGGTTAAGAAATTTATTAAAGTAAGGATAGCTAAATTCTACATTATATTAGATATAGTAGAGGTAGACTACTTTTATATAAAGTAAGCTCTGTATTCTAATGACGAATCTTAGCTTACTTACTATAATACTTTACTATAAATAACGCTTCTTTAGTAGATAAATAATATATTTCTTAACTACTCTTTATTTAAGAAACTTAATTCTATTATATAAGAACTTGCTCTTTACTAATATATATATTAAGTTAATACTTATTTGCTTCTTTAATATTTATACTCTTATATTTCTAATTTTATATTCGTTATATTAGCTTTAGGCCTCCTTTATAGACCTACTTAGATACTTAACTCTTAACTAAAAGGTATACTATATTTAGCTTGTTAGGATATAGATATAGCTTAGTAAAGAAATTATAATTAGAATATAGGTGTAGAGTGTCCTTCTTACTTTTAAGAAACTAGTATTCGCTAGGTAAAGAGAGTACCTTAATTAGTAGGAGGGTAGTTAAAAGAGAATTCTTAACCCTAGGTTAGACTACTACTAGAACTAGTAGTAATTAAAGAAGAAACTATTATTTATAATATTAAGTTATATCTATTGCCTACTTAATAAGTTTTTATAGTTAAGATTAAATAATTTGGGTTTATAAGTAGTAGCCCTATATCCTTACTTAATTTGTATATTTAAATAGAGGATTATTAGGATAGAGAAGAAGATACGCTAATATAAATAGAGTCTAAAGCTCTTATTACTTAGTTAGCTCCTTACCTAAACTTAGTATTAGTTAGGAACGTAAAGATAGGTTAGCTTTAAAGTATTAAAGATAATCTAAGTTTAATATATTAAAGCGCTAAAAAGACTTAAACTAAATAGCCTTATAATTTTAATACTTAGAAGCTTTTTTATAATAATATACTACTAGATAGTAAAGAGATATTCTAAAAAGTAGCCTAAATAAGTAAGTTTGCTAACTTACTAATAGAATATAGACTATTAGCTAATAAGAGCTAGGTTTTTTTAGTGGTATTATCTATTAGAGTAATATAAATAGCATTTTGTACTTTATTATAAAGATCTTATTTAAGTATCTAGACTAGGATATTATTAAATAGTTTTAGGCGTTATATAATAAGGGTAAAGGTATAAAGTTCTATATCTTTCTTTATAACGACGTAGAGGATATTTAAGGAGGTATAGATAAAATTAAAAAGAAAGAACTAAGATTTAATAAGGTTAGTAGAATATATAATGAACCTTAGAGCTTAGAAGATTTTTTTAAGAATGGGCTATTTAAGCTAAAAAAGGAAAAGGGGATGAGTAAAGTATAGTTTAATATTAACCTTATCTTTTAGATTATAAGAACAAATTATAAGACTTAGGTAGATTACTATGAGTAACTTAATAACTTAGAAACCTTAGTTTTAAGAGGATGAGAATAGCCTAGTAAAATAATACTAAGGCCTAGATACCTAGATATTATATTACTTATACTACTTTTAATTTAAAGTATTAAAAAGGAGGATAAGCTTAGTAGTGCTATTACTATAGTTGATTCTAATGCTTTTTAAAAGATTAAGAAAGAGTTTAAGCTAGCTATAATTAACCCTAAGGCCTTTCTTAACTTAATTAGATAAAGTAATGGTAAAGATAAAGTTTCTAGTGAATCTAGTAATTCTAGTAATGATAGAGAGCTACTAAAGGATAAAGAGTTGCTAAAGGGAACTAAAGGTAATAATAACTATAAACTATACCTAGAGCTAATAAAGAAAACTCTTACTAAAAAGAAAAAGAAAGGTAATGATGTAGAAAAGTTAAAGCTATAAATTGATAAGGCGCTTTATAAACGTAACGCTTCTAATACTAAGCTGTTTAATTAAACCTTTTAAAAGTATAGAAAAGGGCTAGTAGTAAGCCTAGAATAAGAATAGGAGGAAGTAGAGGCCTAATAGGTTATATAGCTTACTGCTAAGAAAGGTCTATAAGGCGGCTTAGGTAGGAAAGAAAAAAAAGGACGTAGTAGTATTAGTAGGCGAGGTAGGCATAGTAGTATTACTAGTAGAAACTAATTTGTTTTTATATTTCTTTACTAGTACTCTTTAGTCTTTCCTTTAGGTAGTTTTACTTTATATTGCTAATAATATTATTCTTAGGTCTTATCTTTATTTTAATTTGTAGTATAATAACGCTGCTAGGTAAAGCTTACTAAAAGAAGATAGGCCTAGCGTCTAGCTAGTTAAATAGAATAATATTAGTTTATAAATATAAAATAGCCTCTTACTAATTATTTAAAGTGCTAGAGTACTTTAGCCTTAAGCCTTAGCCTTTATTAGGAATACTAACTAAGAATACTATATAAATAGTAATGCTATCCTTAAGAAGTAGACTATACTAGGTTATGCTAGACTTATTAAAAATTAGCTACTTTTTATTATTAGATATAGTATTAATTTCTTTAATTCTTTAAAAGAAATTAATTATTTATTATTTCTTTAAGACTTTAAGTAGAGAGGATTAAGCCTTTACGCTGCCTATATAGGCTTTAACTTATATAGAATTAAATAGTTAGGAAGGACTAACGCCCTATTCTAAATAAGGGCTACGTAATTTAATAATATATCCTTATAAGGCTATATATATATTGCTAAATAATAAGTAACTAGCTTATTAAATTGTAATGCCTTATCTTTATATTACTAAACTAAGCTCCTCTAAATCCTTAAGTAGTTTATTAACTTATAGATTAAACTTAAGTAAACGTTAGTAAGTATAGTAATTAATATAACTTAGTAAAAAGAAGTTATAAAGTAGGATATAAAAAACTAGCATATAATAATAAAAAAAGTGAATAATAAGCTTAAAGGTAAGTAATATATAATATTTTTATAAACACGTTAGAAATAGAACTTAAATTAATAACTAAATTAATTAAAAGCTATACTAAACTAAGAATCTAAATACTAGGGAGTTATTAGTTAAGTGTTAATATAATTCTATAAAAAAATTAGTTATGTTTCTATTTAATAATATTAACTACTTACTAGGAAATGTAATAATAGTAGTTAAGCTCTAACTCTAATTCTAAAAAGACTTTTGTAGCCTATTAGTCTATAGAGGAGTTATAGTCTTGTTTAAGATAGATATAATATTAGTTAGTAGAAAATAACTTAAGGAGAGTTAATAAAGTTGATTATTAGGCCATTAGGTACTTAAGGGTATAGATAGTAAGCTCTTTAATATTTAGACTATATCTTTTTAAGACTCTCTAATTAGGAGTAACTTTATTTTTTTTCTTATACGTAATATAGTTATTTATATCCTTATTATTAAATTTATAATAGCGTTTTAATAACCTCTTACTATTATACTTATAAAGAGGGTAGCCTTTATTAAAGTTAACCTTCTAAACTAATTACTTATTCTTTCCTTATTCTTTCTTAATCTTTACTCTATTTATCTTTTTTAAAGCTCTTAAAGATATATTAATTTTTTTAGCGTTATTTAAAATATAAATAAGCTAGTAGTACTCTCTCTATTTAGTACTATCTATTTAAATAAAACTTACCTTAGCTTTGCTTATACTTTTAAGAATTTTTCTTACTTGCTTATATAATCTTTATAGTTTACCTTAAAAGCGTATTAATAATATTAATATACCCTTACCTTTTAGAAGATTTAAGTCGCTAAACTTGACTAATAAGCCTATTATATTATTATTATAATCTATATATATCTTTATCTTCTTTACTTTTAAACGTGCCTTAAAAATATTTAACTTCTCTTTGCTATCTATATAGCGCTAAAGGTTCTTATAGAAGGGCTCTAGGTAAGATTCTTTAATTTAATATTATATTATATTAATTTATATCTAGTTGTTAGTATTAAAGATTTAATTAAATCTATAACCTTTAGAGTAAATATTATTAAGATAATATATAGGACGAAATAAAGCTTATAATTTCCTAGCTACTTCTTAGTAAACTAAGAGAGTAGCTAGGAATGTATAAGCTTTATTTATTTTAAGGACTTTTTAGCTAAATTCTTTTATATTAAAATATCTTATAAAATAGTAACTTTAACTATAGAGTAAGATCTAGAGAAAGTTATACCTATATTAACTTATAATTTTAATTTATCCTTCGTCTTAGATAATATACTACTAAAAGGTATACTATACTAAAAAAGGATTAAATATAACTTATATATATTTCTTTTAGTATTTTTAAGTCTTTATCTTTTAATATTAGACCCTAACTACCTCCTAGGTAAACTAAGAGAATAATTAGAGTCTAATATAGCTCTAGAGGAGCTAATACCTACCTAAATTAGGATTTTTATTAGTTTAATATTAAGTTAATATTCTTTTTAATAGTAGGAGGAAGTAGATAAATTCTTACCTATTAGTTATCTTATTGCTAATATATATTTCTTCTATGTAAAGTATTATCTTAATTAATAATATAGTAGGTAGAAATCTAGCACTTTATTAGTATATATATAATAAAGTCCTTAATAAAGATATACTATTATATTAAATATAACTATCTTTCTAAAAAGAAGCACTACTAGCTATATTTTAATTAATACTTATAATATATATCTAAGTTTATAATTAGCTTTAACCTATTAATATAATACTATCTTTATAGATAGAAGACTTTCTAAAAAGATAAAAGAACTAAATATATAATAAGCACTTAGAGTAGATAAAGTAGTATACTTACTTTGCTATTCTAAGCGTAGTAATAATAAGTAAAAGTAAATATATTAAAAAATAACTACTAAAATAAATAGGGATACTAAAGGTAATCTTTACTATCTTGAAGTAAATTAGTAGATAATAGAGTAAATTTAGGACTTACTTAAAGCGTACGTTATGAGCTTAAATCTAGTAAAGGATAGCTTATAATATATTTTTTATATTTTTGTTTTTATTAGTTATAATATATAAAATATAAGCCTACTATTCTATACTCCTAGATATCTTAAATAAATCCTTAGTTTATTCTTAAAGCTGTTAATTGTTACTAGGTAATAAGGTAGATAAATACATAAGCTTTATAAGTTAAAAGTTTAACTGCTTAGATTTTATAATATTCCTTTATAAATAAACGTAATGATTAGTTAGTAACTACTATAGCTAGTAATATATTTTTAAATATTAGCTAACTTTAAGTTACTCTTTTACTGCTTAATTGTCTAGCATTTAGATATATACTATAGTTACTACTTTTATTTACTAGGGATTAGTACTTTTTAATTTAAGAAGAACGCTACTTAAATAAAGATATTTAGAAGTAGTTAATTAGCTTACCTCTATATATTAATAAACTAATAATAATGTTTGTTAATATCTATTTACGTTATTTAGTATATATTAATAGAAAGTATATCTTTACCTTTCTTATAATATACTACTAATTATATACTAAGTAATAAAGTTTCTCTATTTTTTTAGAGGCTTCTATATCTATATTCTTTTAATAATAATATTTACTACTTTAGATTAATAATATATACTAAGATTTCTATCTAAGGAAAAATTAGGTATATCTAAAGTGTAACTACTAGCTAATAAATAATATAGTTAAATTATCTTAATAAGGCTACCTAAAGTCCTTACTTAATAAACTTAACCTTCCTAGAAAAGATATATACTTTATACTAAAATAAAGAGTGTGACCTTTATTATACGTTAGGGCTAACGTATTAGATATATTTATTAATACTAGATTAAGGTAGGATTACTTTTTATAGATAAGAATACTCTTAGTAAAATTAAGAGCTTATAGTTTATATAGGTTAATAATCTTATAACCTATTTATACTATTTATATTATTCCTAATATAGTACTTATGCTTCCTAAGGATATAAGGTGCTATATAGAATTATTTCTATATATAATAATAATAAGGCTATAATAATATTAGAAAGTCTTTATATAGCTTAGTTTAAATAAAAATTATAGTAGAAAATTATAGTAGTTAGCTTTGGTTTTTAGGCTTTACCTTCCTCTTAATTGCTAATTTATTAGTATTTAGTTTAGATAGTATTTAAATAGTATACTAGTTTTTAACTAACTTTCCCTTATATTATAAAATATAAGCTTTTTTAATATATAAAATAACCTAATTATTATACTCTAAACTAGAGTATAACTACTATATAAGTATAATAGGTTATATAGAACTATAGCCTTAGAAGAGTATTATTAGTAAAATAGGTAAAGGAAGAATAAGATTAGACTTAAAAGGTATACTAGAATTACTCTATTATAACTAGTAAGCCTATCTATAAGATAAAATTTCTAAATAAGAAGGTAATTAGTTATTATTAATAAGCCTACTATAGATAGTAGTCTATAGTAGGCTATAACTAATAAAGGGTAGTAATATTATTTATATTCTATATATAGTATCTCTAGGTAGTAAGTAGTTATAGTATTTAGTATAATTAAAATACTAATTAATTAATAGTTAAAAACTACCTATATTACTATGAATTAACCTAGCATGATATAATATATTAATATAGAATGTATTAATATTAAAGATGTTAAGACTTTTTTTTAAAAGAAAAAAATTAATATAAAAAATACCTTACTATTTTAATCTTCTCTAGAAAGTATATTAGAGAAGGGTAACTAATGAAGTATAATAAGATATCTTTAATAATAAATACTAAAGTATAAATAGTTATAAAAATTATTATAATATCGTTGCCCTAAAAGGGTCTTAATATTAATTAAGATCTACTAAGATACTCTTATAGTAATTTTACTAAGTATTAGTATAAATATACTACTTAATAAGCTTTATTATAGAAAGCTTTACTTGCCTAAGTAATACGTAGTATTAAATAATACTACTTAGTAATAGAAAGGCTTTATAGCTATCCTAGCTAGTTAATACCTATATATTTAGAAAACTAGACTAAGTTATAGAGATAGGTTAGATTAGTAATCTCTACTAGTTTTAGCTGCCTTAAAGCTAAGTAATTATTAAATAGTACTTTAAAAAGTAACTATAAGTTATTCTTTTTATTTTACTAAAATAAATATATATAATAAGTAAAATAATATCTTAATTTCTTAATAATATCTTAATCCCTTATATAATAAGTAAAATAATATCTTAATTCCTTATATAAGGCATCTCTTTGCGAAGGGTAGATACTTTAACGTATTCTAATAAGTTGTTTATAAAACGCGCGTTATAAGTAAAATACTAAGTATTTTATTATAAAGTATCTTACTATACGTATTCTCTTAAGTAGTCTCTAGAGAGGAATAGTATAGTAAGCTTTATAATTAATTTTATATACGTAGAAGTATATTATATTAGAGAGTATAGGATTAAGAGTAGAGAGAGCCTTTTAGCTAAGAAGGCTTACTCTATAGTAGTAGGACGTTATTCTTAAAGTAATACTTACTATTAAATTATTATAGTAAGATTGCGTAGGTATAAAACTACTATGTAGTATAAGCTTAATATTATTATAGATTCTACGTAATTTTTAATATTACGTATTAGAATTTACTAAGATTTTACCTCTTTTTTTTTATAAAAGAGCTAAAAATCTATTATTCTTTTACTTACTTAGCTCTTAATATAGCTATAGAGAAACTTAGTAAGACTTAGATATACGTACTACTTATTATATAAATTAGCTTAGCGCTACTTAGATATAATAGCTAGATTAGAGTTATAGTCTTCCTCTTACTTAATGCTAAAAAATCTTACTTTATTAAACCTTCTTTATTATAATTCTATTGCTTAATTATATTAGTTATGCTTAATTTAATAAGGGAATATAAACTTATATATAATTTAGCCTTATAAGATTATTATATAGTAGTGCTAACTATCTTAGTACTAATCTTATGCTATTTCTTTACTTTTTTTATATTTTTATAAGTATAGTGTTCTATAATAGTAGGCTAGCCCCTTAGATATTTAAGTATAGATATATTTTATAAGATAATTAGTATTTATAAGGAATATTTACGCCTTTAGCATTAGTAGTTCTACTAATTAGTAAGCTAAATAGTATATATAATGGTTTAGTATATAAGCTAAGAAATATAGGCTTGCTAAAACGTAACTTTACTTTATATAATATAAATAGAGAAGTCTAAAATACTTTATATTAACGTCTTAAAGCTTGCGTAATTATATTAAAAGCTAGAAATTACTTTTAAGGATATAAATTAGTAGTAGAAGAGCATTAGAAGACGTTATAGCTAAAAGGATAGAAGTTTTTAGCGACTTAGACTTACTAAAAGTTAGTAAAGTAGTTATAAGTAAAAAGGATAACGCGCTAGAATAATATTATTTAGTAAAGGATTATACCCTTTTCGCTATTAAGATATAACGCCTAATCTAAAGAGACAATATATAAAGGAATAACTTAAGAACCTATAAAAGAGATAATACCCTAAAAGAGATATTATAGCTAAGGCTTACCTATAAGCTAATTTAGTAAGGAACTACTATTACTAAGCTTTATTAAACTTTACTATAGTTGTAAATCTATAACTTTGCTTTTATTCTTTTAAGAGAGGAGCCCTATAGTGCTAGCTCTAATTAAAACCCTTATGCAAAGTTATTTTATTTATTAAAGCTATTTTAAGGAAGATATTATAAGTATAGTTTTCTTAAAGAATATTCTCTTACTAAATTTAGTAAGCTTTTTTACGAACTAATATCTTTACCTATAATATATCCCTATAACTATACTAAAATCTATTTATAACTTATAGCCTTTAACCTATAAGAATATCTTTTAGAGGCGCTTTTCCCTAAATTTAGTAAGCTTCTTTATAAACTAATATCTTTATTTGTAATATACCCCTATAACTATACTAAAATCTACTTATAGCTTATAGCCTTTAACCTATAAGAATATCTTCTAAAGGCGCTTCTTCCTAAATTTAGTAAGCCTTTAACTAATATCTATATTAGTTATTACTAATTATCTTAATTTAGGTATTAAAAAATACGTGATTTTTAAATATCCCTTTTAGAATTTATTTAAAGCGCTAAAATAGGAAAATAGGTGTAGGAATATTGCATTTATAAAATATAGATATTTGGACCTTTTGGTTTTGGTGAAGTGGCTAGGGTGGCCGTTATGAGCCGTCATATTATATCAATGTTGACATCAAGAGAGCCAAGAAAACCAAGACCACTCGACAATCCCATCATAACAAAATTTTGCCACAGAATTCCAGCAAACTTCGAGCAGAATTAGGAAGCCGTTTGTTATTCCAACTTTTCCCCTGAGTATACCTATCAAAAGTCCATTGCGTCGCGTCCAGACTCTGAGGGCGCCTTCACTTCACCATGCTTCGACGACCTCCAACCGCCATTACTTTGACTACAGAGGACATTATCAAATACGAAGAAGTCCGATCGAAACTCGCCGTCCAGAAAATGGAGAACATCAAGCGCTTTGAGCAGAGTAGTCAAGCAACTCATACTTCGACAGCGACTCAAAAGTCCAGAGCTGGCAACGCCAACGACCGGATCATGGGCACGGGGAATGGTAGCGCGAACTGAAAATTTCTCCTAACTATCCTTACCTCAAATACTCAATAACGGTCGGACGGTATCTTCTTCTGATGACACAAAGAAAAGAGCCCGGGCATTGGTGCAGAACATGGTTGGACTAAAATCATTCCTTGCTTGCTACCCAGGAACGCGCACTACCTCCTTTGCATTCCTACACGTAGCTACTAAACAAGTACGCTCTGTCTCAATCACAATTCAGTTTATGAAATTATTATTGCTCAGAGTCTATGTGCACCGAATTGTTGCTGGCTTGACGACATCACCACGGCATCATGTGCCAACAATCGATATATCAACGTTGTTTTTTCAATCTCATATGGTCGATCGCTTGCATAATACATTTTTCTCCCGTGGTTACCTCGGAAGATACATACTTTCCTGTAGAGAAGGTTGAAAAGCTCTTGGAGAAAAGAGCCGGATCGCCATGGTGGTTCGCAAACATCGCGCGGCATGGAACCGTACCTTTCAATTCCGATCCCAACTACGTCCTATATCGCAATGTGGCGGACTATGGAGCTGTCGGTAAGTACCCATTTTACAAATGTAATGAACCAACTGACTAGGTTGATAGGTGATGGGCACGCCAACGATACACAAGCTTTCCTCGATGCCTTCTTCCTTGGCCCGCGATGCGTCGGACAATTTGATCCTGTCAATCCGTGTCAATCTTCGACGATACAGCCTGCAATTGTCTATGTTCCCCCTGGAACTTACTTTCTTACTAATCGAATTATCATGCCATACAACTCGATTATCATTGGTGATGCACTCGATATGCCAACTTTAAAAGCTTCTGCCGACTTCAATGATATTGCCATATTGGATCCAGATCCGTATGTTTCAGGAAACGACCAATGGTATGCTAATCAGAACAACTTTTTCCGACAAGTGCGGAATCTCATCCTCGATACCACCAATACAGGAGTCTCATCTACTGTTGCTGGCGTTCATTGGCAGGTGGCCCAAGCGACCTCTTTGCAAAATCTAGTCTTCAACATGATTGTGAGTAAAGACGAGAACAACAAACAGCAGGGAATCTTTATGGAAAACGGGTCTGGTGGGTTTATGAGAGATCTCATCTTCAATGGGGGAGGCATAGGATTCTTTCTTGGGTAAGAATATAAAGATTTCTGATTATGTCATATGCTGAGAACAACAGGAATCAACAGTTCACAAGCACAAATCTGACTTTCAACAACTGCTACAAGGGAATCAGGATGAATCAAAATTGGTTGTGGTCATTCAAAGATATAACTTTCAATGGTTGTACAATCGGCATTGATATGGTTCAGGCTGGCGATCCATCCATTGGTCCAGGCTCTCCGTCTCTTGGTTCTGCCATCCTCGCGGACTCGACATTCATCAATACTGATACAGGAATCGTGAGTACATACAATTGCTCATATTCAAAACCAGCTTCGGCTGGCACCTTGATCGTCGACAACGTCGATTTCACAGGCGCTGGTATTGCGATTCGCAACCCTAACGGCACCGTAATCCTGCCCGGAGGTTCAGTTGTGGCTGGATTTATGGCAGGAAATGTCTATTCGGCACAATATGCTCAGAGATTTTTCCCCAATCATGACAATCAGACCTGCTATGTTCCCCAGGCCATACCTAGCTGTTACCAAGAAGCATATACACCCCCGACTAAACCTGCAGGCTTACTGGGCCCCAATGGTAAAGTCTTCGATCGAGCCAAGCCAGCTTACGACGACTTCACCGTAAGTCAATTCATATCAGCGAAGGTCGACTTTGGTTGTGCGGGTGATGGTGTCGCTGATGACTCTGACTGCCTGCAAAATCTCTTCAATTCAGTTAATTTTAACCAAGTTGCATACATTGATGGTGGAGCATACGTTGTCACAAAACCGATTTTCATCAAACCGAATATCAGGATCATGGGCGAAGGTTGGCCTAAGATCATGATCAAGGGCGGCTCGTTCTGGGGAGACAAGGCAAATCCAGAAGTGGCATTCACAGTTGGCAACAAGGGAGACATCGGCAAACTCGAGATGCAGGACATCGTTTTTGAGACCCAAGGTCCAACACCGGGTGCTATTGTGATGGAGTGGAATCTGGAAGAGGATGCACAAGGTAGCGCTGGTATGTGGGATGTTCACTGGCGGATGGGCGGCTCAGCTGGGACTTTGATGCAAGAGAACTGCATAAAGACCCCTACTGAGGTCTTGAGTGTAGCGGACCCAAACTGCTTTACCGCTTTCCTGCTTTTGCATATCACCGAGACCGCGTCATTGTACATGGAAAACAACTGGGGCTGGGTTGCTGATCACGAGCTTGACCAACTTCCCAATGATCAACTCAATATCTGGAATGGGAGAGGACTGCTCATCGAGTCTGTAAAGCCAGTGTGGGTGGTTGGCGGCTCATTTGAGCATTCACAACTCTACAACTACCAGGTGGCGAACGCGAAGAACGTTTACATGAGCCACATACAGTCGGAAACAGCGTAAGTAAGCCTGAACTTTCATGACCACAAGCTAATGATTCAAAATAGATATATGCAAGATAACCCAATTGCGACTCTAGCATATCCACCGCAAGCCAGTTGGGATGACCCTGATTTCAGTTTCTGCCAAGGTTTGACAAAGTGCGTCAAAACTTTTGGATTGCGAATATACAACAGCACCTACGTTTACATTTACGGGGCTGGATTGTATTCGTTCTTCCAAAATTACGATTCCAGTTGTTTGGTTCCGCATAGCTGTCAGACCAATGCCGCAAGTATCGAGCTGTCGGAAGCGGTGTACGTTTATGGCTTGTATTCAGTTGGCCACGATAATATGATGTTAATGGATCAAACGCCGTTGGTGCCTCAGGGAGACAACTCGAACACGTTCGGTGAAAGCATTGCGCTGTTTGAGTATGAATGATGGATTATGATATTTGGAGTGTTATCAGGTTATTAGGAACCTGTCCAAATGGCCCAGTAGATTAGCAATACTAATTTTTGAAACAAACTTCTTGATTCAGAGTCATCGCCTCGTTTGTTTCTCCCATCAATACTACATCCGAAGGTTGTAGCGATGGAAAAACGTGATTCATACACAAGGGTTTCTGAAGGTACTGTTACGTTGAGGCCCGTTCGTCCGGCTAATTTTAACTTCACTTCTTCGAATCCACCTCCGAACTCCATCACCATCTCCATAACCATTGAATGGTTAGTCCACTCGTTACTCGCCTTCATATTGGACGTTGTACAACAACATAAGATGTATTCACATCTCTTTCAGCATCCGAGTACAGCTGGTCTGTCCTGTACCATAGAGTCGGAGACTGCATTGTACAGCCACTCTAGACCGTGGTATCGAATGATGGACGCGTCGTTAATGAGAAAACTTAAACGCGTAGCAATGATCAGTATCTTAATGCCAAGAGCTAGGGATGCAATACGTGCGGTCATAAAGAGGGTCAACGGAATGGGCTGGTGCCCAGTAGTCGTGGAATGGACGGCACCGCGTTGTGTGCTCCCCAGCGCGCTCAGAATGTTCCTACGCAAAAACATCAAAAGGCGCACCAGTATTGCACCTAGTGTGTGGCATTAGCTACTCTTACATTCGTTTATACTTGTTGGTGCATTAGATTGTCATCGTCTATCTACTGCAGCTATGAGGTTTCCGACGGCCTACTGGCCTCTTGGCCCAGGTCTCCTCTTGTCACTCTTTACTCAAGGTGCGCTAGCAATTCCTCCTTCCGGTCAGTCATTTTCTTCTTGTTATCCTGCATCAGCATGTCAGGGCCAAATGGTTGCGGGCGGCATGCCCGACTGCCTGCTAGGCGGCGGAGACAGATATTGTTCTTTCGGCTACTACCAGACTTGTACTGCATTGGGAATTCTCGCAGGATTCAGCAACATTCCCATATGCTCTACAACTTCATCATCACGATTTTCTTCATCAGTTGTCGCGGCGCCATCCTCGATCTCGGCAGTGATCTCCAGCTCATCGCCATCAACGCCATCTGCAACCAGTCTCTCACCAAGATCATCATCGGCTCCCTCGTCAGCACCAGCTATAACAAGCTCGCCTAGTTTCAGGAGCTCTTCGTCGTTGGCTCCCATCTCAAATTCCGCTGGAATTTCCAGTCTATCACCGGATGCTGGTGGGGGTCTTGAACTAGGAGTTTCCGTGGGACTAGGAGCGTCGGGCATAGGGGTAGGAGTTTCCCTCGGTTTGGGAGTCTCTGCGGCACCGCCGGTTTCAAGTTCGCCCAGCTATAGAAGCTCCTCCTCGCTGCCGTCCATTCCGGGCTCCGCTGTGATGTCAAGTTCATCATCATCGGATACTGGTGGTGGCATCGGTATAGGAGTATCGATAGGGTTAGGAGGTTCTGCCTCGCCCGCTGTCACGATCTCTCCCAGCTACAGAAGCTCTTCTCCCATCTCTACCGCAATATCAATTTTATCATCAGATGCTGGTAGTGGCCTCGGACTTGGAGTCTCCTTGGGATTAGGAGTTTCCTTGGGTGTAGGCGTTTCCTTGGGAGTAGGAGGCTCCGCATCGCCCGCAGTCACAAGCTCGCCCATAAGCCCTTCTCCGTTGGCATCTATTCCAAGTCCCGCTGCAATATCACTTTCTTCGTCAGATGCTGGTATTGGCCTTGGAATAGGATTATCAATAGGAATAGGAGCAGGGGCTTCACCCGTCATTACGAGCTCGCTCAGCTACAGAAGTTCTTCTCCAGTGGCATCTATTCCAAGCTCCGCTGCAATATCACTTTCATCATCGGATGCTGGTAGTGGCTTTGGAATAGGAGTATCAATAGGAGTAGGAGCCGGCGCTTCACCCGCCATTACCAGCTCGATCAGCAACATGAGTCCTTCGCCATTAGCGTCCAATCCGAGCTCCGGTGCAGTATCCAGCGTGTCATCGGATGCCGGAGGTGGCCTTGGCCTAGGAGTTTCTGTGCCTGGTCTAGGAGTTTCCGTAGGGATAGGAGCAGGAATCTCGGGGGGAGTATCTTTAGGAGTAGGGGTTGGTGTTAGCCTTGGGGCCAACTCCATAGTCTCTAGTTCTATCGATCTCAACTCTATTCTTCCTAGTTCTATTGCTCTTAGCCCAGTCGGATTTAGTTCTCTCGGTGTGAGCTCTATTGCCGTCAGTTCTATCATGTTTAGTTCTGTCGCCACTGAGTCTCTCGCCCTGAGTTCTCTCGATATCAGTCCTATCGTCCTCAATCCCGTTGTTTCCAGTTCTGCTGTTCCTAGTTCTACGGCTCTTAGTTCTGTCGACGTCGGTTCTGTCAGCATCAGTTCCGTCGACGTCAGTCCCACCCTTCCAAGTTCTGTTGCTATTGGTTCTATTAGCCTTACTTCTGTCAACACTGCTTTGTCGGCCTCTAGTTCTCCGATTCCCAACAATATCACCCCTAACATTATCCCGAACATCGTCACTAACATTATCCCTAACATCATCCCCAATATCATCTCCAATATCATTCCCGGTCCCGTTTCTAGTAATCCGATTTCACTCAGCTCGAATCCCGCGGGCGAAAGCTCAATCAGTTCCAATTCTTTGGATACGAATTCTATCCCCCCTATCTCAATGCTCTCCAACATTCTTTCACTGCCGTCAATCTCGGTATCTAGTCTGTCGATCCCATCGATTGAGCTTTCAAGTTTTCCATTACCCTCAATCACGTTGCCAAGTCTCACCGATTCTTTAAGTCTGTCTTTGCCCTCAATCAGCATATCGAGCATTTCAAAGTCATCTAGCTACATGCTAGGTGATACAAGTCCATCAATCTCGGAATATTCAATGTCTGCATCATCAGACACTGAGTCATTGGTGCCGACATCATCAGAAATGCAATCATCAATTTCAATACCATCAACCTTTACATTATCAATACCTGCAACATCAATCGGGCTGTCGTTGTCTTCGCTATCAATCACAGCTGGAATATCGTTACCAACGACGGTGATAAATTCTCAATTGATTTCATCAGCGTTCAGCTCACCTTCACCATCACCTATTCTCAACAATATCATTCCTCACATTATCCCAAACATTATCCCGAACATTATCCCGAACATCGTTCATGGTCCCATCTTCAATAATCCAGCTTCGCCTTCTCCGAGCCCAAGCTCAACGGGTGGTAGCTCAGTTGAAGCAAGCTCGATCAATTCTATTTCCTCAACTGGGATGTCTGAAACATCTGTTTTGGCGTCTTCTCAATCCATTGTCTTAAGCTCTTCAAACCTGCCATCTGCGGATGGGTCGAGCCTTTCATTCTCATCTTCATCGGACGTTGTGCCTTCAATTGACTCAAATAGCGAGTCAGCAACGTCAACCCTTCTATCAAACGCCGTCTCAGGCGCCAACACAGCTTCCTCAGTGGCCAGCGCTTCTGTCGATTCAAGTACAAGTCTTTCTGCAATAGTCCCTAGTTCCATTTCAGCCATGTTATCTGCACCAAGTTCTGCATTGGATCCAGCATCATTATCATTATCAGCCAGCGCTTTGATGAGTCCTTCACCAATTGCTTCGAATTCCTTCTCAACAATCGCATCGGCGACCGATTCAGCACTGACGATTTCAAATTCAGCAGTCTCCTCAGAACCATTCCCGTCATCATCGGATACAATCGAATCACAGTCGGACTCGGCCTCCTCCGACTTGAGCTCCGAGGCGCCGTCCGGCTCTCAAATGATAACCACGCTTGGTTGGAATACTCTTGGATGTTATAAGGATATTCAGCCTACTCGGGCACTGGCGGAATTCACCCGTATTGGTACAATGGATCAAGAGCTATGCCAGTCGATTGCTAGTACTTCTGCCATGAAGTGGGCTGCGGTTGAGTATGGAACTGAATGCTGGTTTGGAAGCACGATTGCCTTCACAATAACAGAAGACGACCCCGTTTCATGCTCATTCCCCTGTGGTGGAAACAGCCTTGAAAGCTGTGGAGGTGGAAGTGTAATGAATCTCTTCTATCTTTCCACGCTACCACCAAGTTCGTCCTCAGCAATCTCTTCCTCGCATATAACATCTAGTGCACACTCTTCAGCAGCGTCATCCTCAGTTCATACAAGCTCACAAGCTGCAAGTCCATCACCGAGTATCAGTTCGCCTGTTTTGGCTCCTACATCTTCAGTAGCAAGTTCCTCAACAGCGAGTTCCTTAGCAGCAAGTTCTTCAGCAGCAAGTTCCTCGGCAGCAGGTTCATCATCAGCAGGTTCTTCGAGCTCGCCGATATCAAGTTCTTCCGCTGGGATTATGGCCTCGACCACTCAGTCAAGCAGTCTAGAATCATCAATGATCGCTAGTGAATCTTCTTCCAATATTTTATCATCTAGCTTGCCCGAATCAAGCTCACTACCAGCTAGCCTATCGCCCTCTGGATCTCTGGTTACTGTATCAAATAGTATGTCTTCAAGCATGCAACTGGGAAGCTCGTCGCCACTACCCTCTGTAGCGTCTTCTTCCCCAACACTGTCAGTTACTCCATCTCTCTCAAGCCCCTCTGGTTTGATCTCGAATGTCCCTGCCTCAAGCTCAAGTTCAGCAACTTCGGCCTCGGCAAGTGGTAGCATTGTGAGCTCGAACCCGAGCTCGCAAAGTCTGTCTCAAAGCAACAATCTTCCAATCAGTTCAACAATTCCAATCGATTCAAACACCAACACCAACCCTGCGTCTGTTTCAATAGCTTCGCCAATTTCCCAGAGTGCCAGTGCTTCTTTGTCTTCAATTAGTCAATCAAGCCAGACTTATAGTCCTTTACCAAGCTCTTCCACTACTGTCACTACTTCAACTGAAATTCCCTTATCTGAGAACTCAAGCGCTGTCCCAACTATGTCAGAAGCAAGTCCATCGGATATCAACCCATCTACTCCATCAGACAGCTTCGGAAGTAGTTCGTCAGATGCCTCTTCAAATGACGTTCATACATCGTCGGAAGTAAATACATTGAGGATCAGCTCATCTGCTGTTGCAACAAGCTCTACAACTGGTGCTTCCGAGATCACTTCTACAACATTGATCCTCTTCCCGAGCAACAGCAACACTATCAATTTTAGTGGCACACCATATACCGTGTCAGGTAGTGGCATTGCTTCGGTGACTCTCAGCCCTGTATTGCAGTCTATCGCATCGCAGGTATCTACATTATCATCCATTTCATCCCAAGAACATATCACATCATCGCCCTTCCCAAACCCGACTTCAAGCAGCGGCTCCAGCGTCAGTTCGTCTAGTCAGACTAGGGGTCTTCTGAACGGTCCACTCATTCAACCTAACATTCAGCTCGCTTCGTCCCTAAGCAATAGCAATCCATCAGCATCCTCGCACAGTAACAGTAATCCGGCAACATCCTCACAGAGCCCCGCGTCCCCTGGCCTCATTTCCAGTTCTGCTGGTCAGACTAGCTCTGCTTCCCATTCTGGCTCTTCGCAAGCACTTACATCCCTTTCTGTTTCCCCTCAAAGCGCAACCACCCTGTCTTCAACACTACAAAGCTCACTTTCAAGTGGACTTCATAGCGTCAGTTCGCCTGTTCATACTAGCACCTTTCCGCAATCGATCGGATCGCAAGTTTTGACTTCACCATCTCTTTCATCTCAACGTAACAGCAATACGCTCTCAACTATACAGAGCTTAATCCTTCAGAGCTCGTTGTTAAGCATGAACCCCAGCATGGGCTCTCTTAGTCAAACTGGCTCCTTTTTGCAGTCCGTTCTATCTCGACCGTCTACCTCGCCAACTCTTATTTCCCAAATCAATAGCATTCTATCTTCGGCTTCACAAAGCCTGCCCTTACAAAGCTCAGCAGCTTCACTAAGCCCAACACTTTCACAAAATTCAGTACTTTCACAAAGCTCGGCTTTTTCCCAAAGCTCGGCACTTTCCCAAAACTCAGCACTTTCCCAAAGCTTAGCACTTTCCCAAAACTCAGCATCTTCCCTAAACTCAGCACTTTCCCAAAGCCCATTCTCGTACAGTTCATCGTCTACTAGAAGTCCCACAGCCGTTGTCTCTAGTCAGACTCCCTCTCAGATTTCCTCTTTGCAACATCAAAGTGGTTCTATGAACACTTTTAGTCTTCAATCAGCACCTTTATCGACGCAATCGGTTCTCACCAACACCAATACATTATCATTTGTTTCCGGTCCTTCAACATTACTAACGATACGTATCAGCTCTAGTATCTTAAACATCGAGTCATCATCCGCTCCAACGACAGGCTCTTTCAGCGTCGATCTGAGTATTCCGATCAGTTCTAGCTCCCCCATGCTACCGAGCACAAATATTGGGTCTTCGGATTTACAAAACAGCGCAAGTAGCAGCATTTCTAATAGCCTGTTACTAAGCAGCCCATCCTCAATTGGCATCCAGAGCTCAAGCAGCGCCCAAGTGACCTCTGGGTCGAATGCTGACAGTTCAATGAATCCCAGCCCCCAGCCATCCATCAGTGCTACGTCTTCACTCGGCGTCGCGTCGTCCAGCGCTGGACTGACAGGCTCGAACCAGTTGAGCACTACTGCAATACCGCTTAGCTCATCTGTAGCAAGCTCCATCCCAGCGAGCAGGACTTTCACAGCGTCTAGCTCGGCCATTGCAAGCTCAACCTCCAATGTAGACATGCTTCCAGTTTCGCCGGATAATGCTCAAACCATCGGAGGTGGTGTCTTTTTGGTCCCTGGCACGTTTGATAGCTCCAATAACATGTAAGAGCATATTTAACACTACTTGAATCTCGCTAATATCTTTAGTTTCTGGAACACTACCAGCGGAAACATGTCGCAAATTGTGATTCCGCTCAGCAATAACACTGCAATCACTAACAGTCCAAGTAATGCTGTTCTCACTTTTGTCTTAGGTCAAGGAGTATTTCAGAGGCCGAGCCTAAATCCAGGGAAGCTGAAGCGTTTCATTTCTCGCGGAGTCGAACACCTAATCTCACAACTTTTCAAAAGACAAAATCCGGGCAACTTGCCGGTCCCAGACTATGGCTGCATGCTGTACGGCGAAATAGATAACAACATCGTTTTCAGCATGAACGTGAGCGACATTCCACAGAATGCCACTACTTTTTCAACGTCGTCTTTTGACCCCAGCTCAAACCAAACAGTTGTGTTCTCGGAAATTTGTGCGAATGGCACCGTCCTCATAACTTTCACGATGGCGAACCTTACTGAGACTGTCGACGCTACAGCCGCAGCATCGTCGACTGTTTCTGTATCCGATATCTCGTCAATTACTGGTATTGGCAGCATCACTTTGTCCACGGGCACATTTGCGGACCCTTCATCCTCATTTGGGTTGATAACATCGGGTATGTTGCCTTGATCTCTTTTATCTAACATCAACTAAACTAAGCAGGATCTATTGTGTCATCTATCATGACCCTTTCATCGACATGCCCCGTGATGTCTCGTGTCACAACGACGATATTGACTACATCTACAATCACCAACTGCCCTACACCACTGACGTGTCCAACAGCCATGTCCTCGCTTGTTTCTTCATCTTCGTGTAGCAGCACTCTGATGGCTTCTCTTTGTTATACCTGCTCAGTAAGCCCAACTCTCGTCGTTACGACTTGTGCGCCTACTGGTCCGTCTTCGACTTCTTCGGGTCCACTTGTCACTTCCACTCCTGGTTCTGGATTAGCACCGAATTGCCCGAATGATCCTGCAGGAAGAATATTTTCTGATGCTATGGGCCGACTATATGGTATTTATTGCGGCACCGAATACGCAGATCCCAGTATAGCTGCGCAGCACCAAGAGTCTTTCGTGGCTTGCGTCAACGCTTGCGACATGTATAACATTATCTATTTCAGCCAAGGCAGTCCATGTCGCGGTGTTACGTATTTTGAGAACAGCAACGCTACCAACTGTGTCTTTAAAGCCAGCGTCAATTCTCCTGTACCCGTTCCAGGAGCAGATTCCGGTGCATTGCTGAACCCTCTGGAACCAGCTCCGCCAAACAACTACAGTACATTGATGCCAAGCTTGACAGCCACTATTACCGTAACTGTGACTGGAATGCCAGGCCCAATATCTACTGGGCCTACTTGTCCGGGGGCTAACAATACTCTTTATACCTCGCCTAACCAAGACGTGTGGTGGATTCTTTGCTCATTCCCACCAGCGAATATGCGAAGAGACATAGCTAAAAGAGACGACGCCACGAATGCCTTCACGTCTTGCATTGACTTGTGTAGTACCACTGAGGGCTGCAGCTATGTCGAGTTCAATCCGAATACGAACGTTTGCTATCGGTACACTTACGTTTGTCAATATCCAACATATCCAGATTGGTCAGCTGTCCTCATAAGTGACTCTCAAGGTCTCGTCCAGTTGCCATACTGTGGAGGATCTGGCAATGGTACAGGTAATGGAGGCGGTACTGGCGCAGGTACTGGTCCTGCTACAGGCCCAGGAACAGGCGCGGGTAGTGGTCCTGGCACAGGTGCTGGTTCGGGACCTGGCACAGGCGCTGGTAGCGGTGGCACAGGTGCTGGTTCGGGACCTGGCACAGGAGCTGGCACAGGCGTAGGTACAGGGCCCGGAACAGGCGCAGGCACTGGCCCAGGCACAGGTCCTGGAACAGGCGTCGGCACAGGGCCAGGAACAGGTCCAGGAACGGGTCCAGGTACAGGTCCAGGTACAGGTCCAGGTACAGGTCCAGGATTGCCGACGACAATATTCCAGACCCAAATCATCACGCAGACTCAAGTCGTGACCAGCGTGATCACACAGACGACCGTTAGCACGCAAACAACAGTTCAGTTCTCCACCATCGTATCGACGGAGGTCTCCACAGTGTCGGGCTCCGTCATCACAGTAACAAACACGACGACAGTGCCTACAACAGTCACGGAGGCTACGACGATAGTATCTGCTGTATCTTTTACAACAACTCAGACTTCTACATCTGTAGTAACGCAAACGCAACCTCCAGTCACCATCACCGAAGGCGGTAATGGCACTGTGACGGTGACTGTGGGAGGACTTTCGACAACTCCGTTTATATGCTACTCAACTGCTAGACACTTCCTTCCCACGATGAAAAGGAAACGTTTGGAAGGCTTGATTGTAGAAGCAACAGGATTCCCATTGGTTCTTATGTAGGGATACAGATATTACCATCTTTACTCTGTCGTTTCAAGATATGTATGATCTATTTGGGAGCGATTGATTTGGCTGCGGCCACGGGCATCGCGTTTGGTAGATGGATAGGTAGTTATATTCCCTAAAGTAATTCCAATAATACTTTCACGACAACGACTTTCATTGGCTAGATCACATCTATATTCCTCCTCGTTTCCGTCGAATCACAGGTTTTCTAACCTCACCAGACTCTGTCACCTTCTTCTCTTGAATGGTGAGTTTCTTCTTCCCATTGACTCTATGCGAGTCCTTCTCTCTTGCAACTCTTTTCTCTTCTCTCTCTTTGTCCTCCACCATTTTAGCCTCAAGCTCTGCCTTTCGGTTGAACTCTGTTTCAGTTATACGTTTATCACGCGCCGAGTAGCCCTTCTCCTTGATCGAATAAAAGACTGCTCCCATATCGGCCAGCCAGTGGGGATCTACGGAGGTCACGCACGACATGTACTCTTTACTGGTTAGAATAAGCTCGTGGTAGACCACATATTCTGGAAGATAGCCCAGGCCATATAGTGCACTCGTCGGGTGTAGCTGTACGGTAACGCTGGTGCGTAAATTCACGTATTCGCCAATGCCCTTGACCTTTCCAGCATGATGGTAGTAGCCGGAGCAAATGCACTTCCGTATACGGTCCCAGTCGGTCCCGCAGCTTTCAAGAGCTAATTGTTGTACTCGCATAATGTCCGTCAGCTGTTCGCGGATTTCTCTAGCGCGCCGGAGAATTTTTGGATGCAAAAAGTGCTTGGTACACCATGAGTCCAGATAGCCGTGCATTTTCCATTGGCTGTAAACGTGTAACAAGGTCAGGTGATCAGACTCGGGCACGAAGAACTTCTCGCGAGCAGCGTCGGATTCTTCTTGACGTTCTTTGGGGCGGTAGAAGACGTTTGGAACAGACAGCATTGAGACGATGGTCAGCATTTCTTCAGTACAGCCGTATTCTTTGGCGGTGATGATGATCTTGGCCATTGATGGGTCCATTGGAAAGGATGTCATGGTTTTACCGAGTGTCGTGAGATCACCGACGTTGTCAATGGCACCGAGGGCCCATAGGTCGAAGAGAGAAGTCGTAATGACATCTTGAGGGGGTGGATCCATAAAGTCAAAGTCTAGGAGATCTTTGACCCCAAGTGACTTGATTAGAAGAACAGTGTTGGCAAGGTTTGTTCGTTGAATTTCTGGAATGGCGGCAACGTACAGCTCTTCCTTGAAGGCTCGCTCGGTATAGAGATGGTATGCTTTTCCAGGTCCAGTTCTCCCTGCTCGTCCAGCACGTTGAGAAGCATTTGCTTGAGAGATCGGGGTAATTTGAAGTGTGTCCATGCCCATCCGTGGATTGTATACCTTGAGTTTCGAGAAGCCGGCATCTACCACAAACATAATGCCGTCGACAGTTAAACTAGTTTCGGCAATGTTGGTCGCCACAATTACTTTTCGAACTCCTGGCGCTGCTTTGTCGAAAATTTTGGCCTGCAAATCTGCTGGCATTTGACTGTAGATTGGAAGAATGCTCAACTTCGGGGGATCATTCAGGAGTTTCAATCGTTCAGCGACCAGCTCGCAGGTGATTTCAATATCTTCCTGTCCAGTCATGAAAACAAGAATATCTCCAGCGCCCTGCGAGACGTGGATCGCCAAAACCTGCTTCACAGCACTGTCGACGTAATCCTCGCAAGGACTCTTGGAATACTGTATGTCGACGGGAAAAGTGCGGCCAGGTATGAAGAACTCTGGCGCTCCACCAAAGAAGCGCGAGAATCGCTCGGAGTTCATTGTGGCCGAAGTCACAATAAGCTTCAAATCGCGTCGTCTAGCGAGGACCTTCTTGATAAGCCCCATGAGAACATCGGTATTCAAGGCTCTCTCGTGAGCTTCATCCATGATGATGCAGGAGTACCTATCAAGATCTGGCTCGTTGAGAGATTCTCGAAGCAGGACACCATCAGTCATGTATTTGATGACAGTATCTTTGCTCGTGCAATCTTCGAAGCGAATAGCATAACCAACAAGACCTCCAAGCTTGACTTCCATTTCTTCACTGACACGTTTCGCAACACTCATGGCAGCAACACGACGAGGCTGTGTGCAGCCAATAAGTCCAAAATTGCCGTAGCCATCTTCATGCAAAAATTGTGTAAGCTGAGTGGTCTTGCCTGAGCCAGTCTGACCAACTACAATAATGACCTGATTATCGCGGATGACGCGAAGTAGATCCTCTCGGACAGCAAACGCTGGCAAGTATTCTCGCTGCTCCTTCAAAGATTTGCTACGACTGAACGCGCTCTGGCCTTCGCTACTTTTCATATGCTCTGCAAATTTGTTTCCTTTGTGTTCTTCCTCACCAGGAGCAGGTGCGGCGCTGTCCCCTTCATCACCTCGGACACCCATGAGGTTTCCAAGTGTGGAGTTTGCGACTGTTGTGGCATCCTGAGCTTGTTTCTGTCGTTCTTTCTGTTGTCTCTTTTCTTTAACAGCCCGAGAGCCTTTTCTACTAAATACAGCCAGGTCACTCTGGGGGTCTTTGACAGCAGAAATTGGTTCTATTTGTTTCGTGAAAACCTTCCGCCCATCCAAAAATGGTGGCTTGAGATCATGAACCAGCAAATGTATTCGCGTTGCCTCTTCATCATCGTCCAAGCCGTCATCGGCATAATCTCTCCTCTGCGCGACGCCGGAAGTAAGCATGCGGTTTGTCTCCCAGGCATCAGAATCTTTCTGCCGCTGCGCCATGAGCGCTGATCGACGCCCTCCAATGTTTTGTTGTTGCTTCTTTCTCTTCTCCATCATCTCAGCCTCACGCTGTTGCTCAGAATATAGGTCCTCGGCACCTCCGAAGGGATTGTGAGTCTCATCACCAAAGGCGTGTCCATTCTCTTCACCTCCGTACCAGTCGCGGTCTAAAGCCAGCTGGTCCTCTTCGCCAACGCCTGGCTCCGGCGTATCGAACTCATGTTGACGTGGCGTTGTTCCGTGCGATCGAGGAGTCGCGTATCCAGAACCAAGTCGGGAGACGTGACGCGGTTTGGGGCGAGTTAAGGAAGGTCCGACAGCATCTTCAGAGGCTGAAGCAGCCGAATCGTCCAGGCGGCGGCGCTTGCGGGGTATGTCTCCGTTCATAGTTCGTGAGATGAAATCGTGGAGAAAGTTGCGTAATAATATTGTTCGATAGATAGAGAGCAACTCTCATAATAGAGGTTGTGGTTGATGGGTAAATGGGTAAAGACGACCAGAGGTAACAGGTACTATGGGCAACATCTCGAAGGTCAAGCGTCCCACCACCTAAATTTTTGTGCAGGGATCTTCCAACACCACAAAAAAAAGTTTAGAGTTGCCCCCACTTATGAGCCTCGCTCTGAAAATCCTCGACTCACTCTTGGAATTTCTATTCAAGTTTCTGTTTGTTTAATATTGCGACTATGTCCATGATCACAGCGACCGGCTGGGTCCCTCGAGGCTTCGCCGCCGCTTTCCCCACCAAATACGTCTTTGACGACGACGAGTATGGCCGAATCGCCAAGCTCGCAAAGTTACAACTCGAAGACGCCGAAGAAGACCTTGAAGAAGCAAAAGAGGCGGCTGAAGATATCAATGGAGAATCTTCTGAGCATGATGGCAATGGCGCGACGGGAGAAGTAAATGGAGAGTCGTCCAAGTCAAATGGAAATGGCGCGAAAGCCTCTTCCAAAAAGTCCAAGGACAAGGAGTTAGTCCCGCTGACGTATAGAGAGAGCGCGTAGAGCGTAGCTAATAGGATCTAGGGAAGCCGATGACGATCTGAAAGAGTACGATCTCGAACACTACGACGATGATGGAGACGAAGAGAATGGCCCCGGAACATCAATGGACATGTTTGGAAACTTCAAGTCCCTGGCCTACCACGAATCAAATGAAGAGGATCCTTATATTACCTTGGATGCTGACGAAGAGGATGACGAAGAGCGCGAGGAACTACAGATATTTCCGACAGACAATATGCTTCTAGCCGCGCGTATAGAAGACGATATCGCACATCTCGAGGTTTATGTCTATGAAGATGATGCAGACAATCTATATGTCCACCACGACATCATGCTTCCTGCATACCCACTCTGCGTAGAATGGCTGAATTCGGCGGCCGGAAAAGGAGCAGCAGAGCGTTCAAAGGAAGCAAAAGAAGCCAACTTCGTCGCCATTGGTACCATGAATCCTGATATTGAAATTTGGGATTTGGACATGATAGATTGCATGTATCCCAATGCCATTCTAGGCCAGGGAGGCGATCCAAGTGCCGGTGATGGAGAACCCAAGAAGAAAAAGAAGAAAAAGAAGAGCAGAAAGCCCAACGACAAATACCATGTAGATGCCGTACTGTCACTCGCTGGCAACAAGCAACACAAGAATCTCCTAGCATCTTCATCGGCAGATATGACCGTCAAGCTCTGGGATCTACACTCCACTACATCACACTGCGCTAAATCTTACGAGCTCCACCAGGACAAGGTGTGCTCAATAGCGTGGAATCAATATGAGTCTACAGTGCTCCTGACTGGTAGCTACGATCGCACTGCAACCGTGTCAGATATGCGAGCGCCTGGCACAAAGGTTCCTCGATGGACAGTTGAGAGTGATGTCGAGACTGTCAAATGGGACCCTCACAATGCCGCGAATTTCTATGTAAGCTGACTCGACTGATAAGTATAAGCACTCGCTGACGTTTTTTAGGTATCGACAGAAAGTGGTATCATACATTGCTTCGATGTTCGCCAGACACCATCAGAAGGCCAAAGCAAGGCTTTATGGACTCTCCAAGCTCATGATGAAAGCATCTCTTCCTTCGATGTCAATCCTATCATTCCTGGATATCTAGTCACGGGCTCAACAGACAAATCAGTCAAGCTCTGGAACGTTGTTGACAATCGGCCGAGCATGGTCGTTTCCCGCAATCTAGATGTAGGAAAAGTGTTCTCTACTACTTGGGCGCCAGACAAAGAAGTAGGCTTCCGACTAGCTGTGGCTGGCAGCAAAGGTTCTGTTCAGATATGGGATACCTCCACCAATGCTGCCGTGCGACGAATCTTTGCCGATCGTGTTGCTCCCGCCGACGGGGAGGAGGTCAAGGAACGACTTATTGGAGTTGAAGAAAGCGAGGACGATTCAGACGAGGATGAGGAGGAAGACGAAGATGATGCCGAAGGCGGAGAAGACGAGGACGACGATGATGATGAGATGGAAGAATAGGCGACAAGTCGTAGATACTATGCGCCCAAGTCATCAACAACTAAACGACTCTCTCCCGTCACCTACAATATGTCCCATTGCACTCTTTAACGCAAAAATACTATAATGCCGACCGTATTCTATCCTAGGTCGAGAGTTCTGTGCGCGCACTAAAGCATGGTGTACTTTGTATAAAGCCCAGAAGTTGATAGACATAATACGGGAGCTTGTAACATATTTTCTGGACCTGCTGGCACCTTGTTGGCAAAGTTGGGCAGGTACTCCGCAGACAGATACGATGTCTACAAAGCAGTCGTGCTTTAATCAGAAGGAAGCTGCACGCCTGCCTACGCTTTGATATAAACACAACTTGACCAGGAAAACCTCTAGTTCTCTCAATCACATCGACCTCTTCAGCTACTCGGTCTGCCACTATAGCGACGCCTCATTTCATTCGTACTATCTTGAAAGAGACCACCATTACTACTTCCAGTCACTCACACATCATTTCTAGCAATGGTAGACACTCATTTCGCCAGGTAAGTGTCCAAGCCGCGTTATCACGAGTTCCCACTGATATATTATCAGGATTATCACATCCGGCGCTTTCACCTTCGTGGTCGGCAAGAACAAACGACCTATATCATTCCATCCGCTTGCTTTTTCGAGGCATTCTCCAGTAATGGCCGCAATGATCGATGACAACGTGAGCCAAGAGAACTATTTCGCAAATATTCAAGACATAGAGGAAGACGATTTCTTCCGCTTTTGCCAGTGGGCTTACACTGGCAACTATACGGCACCGAAATCAGAACCGATCGGCACGCTTTCCAACCATTTCGTCCGTGGCGGTGCCAATGCTTCCGTCAACGACAAGAAATCCCAGGGCCCAAAGATGTATGCCTGCAAATTCCCACGTTGCACATATTCCAGCAAGCGCGAGTCCAACAGCAAGGTGAGCTTCCCCATGTCTAATCACATTTCTTCACGACATCGGATGATACAAAAAACCGTTGCCGTTCTCGTGATACTCAATGGGTACCATAAGACTCGTCCCTAATCCAATGCTATGGATGTCAACGAATGCGATGGATGTTTTACAATATCTCCTTCAAAAGACCGTCTGGTCTTCAAAGCGTGTTTGCTCTGTTCGTGATCGTATACTGACTAAATGCAGCAACACATGGAAAAGGTACACAACTGGACCGCCGATGAAATCAATCCACCAAAAGTTCCTGGTCGCTACTTGTCGTCATTCTTCGAAGCTAGAGGCGAGCCTGGCAAGCATGCAAAGAGACTTTGGTCCAAAGCCTGCCGAGACAACCGAGACGCCCCGGCCAAGCGCACCACAATCATTGTTGAGGATGATGGTTAGAATCCTCCTCACAAGATCGACGCCGAAACAGGTGAGACCGTAGGCGACAGCGAGAACGAAGACATTGAGAAAGAAGTTCCTCACGAAAGGCCCATTTCTCCACAGCCTGAGACAGAGCCTCTATTCGATGAAGATGAGCCTATCGATCTCGATAGCGCCAAAAATGACTTCACGGCGGTATTTCTTTGTCATGCGCGCCTGTTCCGATTTGCAAAGAAGTACCAGATCAAGTCATTTCAGAAAACGATTCTAAACAAAACACGCGAAGCTTTACGTGTCGTCGAACTTAACCCGCAACGTAACAAGGACTTCAATGCCCTTCTCACTGCCGTGTTTTCACGGGAGTACGCGAGGAAGATTGAACTTGGTAAGTCTATGGGTCTGCTATCTCTTGTGATCCATCAAGTGTGTCTGATCATCATGGAGTGTCTGGTACTCAGTGTCGATCACAGCATCAGATAGCAGTTCTTGCAGTCCGTCGCATTGTCACCAGGATTTACTAACAGAAGTAGACGACCTGAGAACCATGCTCTTGCTTTCGAATCTCTGAATTGTTTGCCTGGTCAGCTTAGACAATATGTGTGGTGAAAGACTCGGTGTTCCGTTGTCATTGAAGTAGAGTGGTATTTTTCATTCTTATGGCCGTGTCCGAGAGAAGCATATACAATGGTCATTGCCAATTAGAATCCTTGCTGCTTGTTGAATATCATATCGCTAACCTTACGTCTTGATATACCTGAATAGCAGCCTTATGACTTCGTTACACGGCTGGGAAGTCTCCTACCGGTTGACAAGGACATATCTATACCGCGCTTTCCCATCGTCCTGTTCCACAATAACCTTGTTCGCCTCTTCCATTAGTCTAGTCGTGGTCCAGCCTTTGATCTTGTTCTTCGCTGCAAACTCCAACATCTCGTTGATTTCCCAAGGCGGTCCAATGCAACTTCCACCCAGTTTCGCTCCTTTATTCATGAGATGAAAAGCACTGAATCTTGGAAGCTCATCCTCTGGCGAGCCTATCTGTATAAACTGTCCGTGTGGTGCTAGCAGCGAGAGATAACCAGACAGTGGAAGATCATGCGAAGAAACCGTCGACACAATCAAATCAAGCGTCCGCGCATAGGTCGTTTCCCAATCCTTCTCTTCCCCCGTCGCAATGAATCCTGTAGCACCCATCTTCTCCGCGTCCGCTTTCTTCGTTGACGACCGCGAGATAGCCACAATCTTCTTCGCACCCATCGCCTTTGCCCACAACAGCCCAAAGTGCCCAAGACCACCCACACCCACTATTCCAACTCTCTTGCCCGGTCCACATCCATTCCTCTTTAACGGTGAGTACACCGTGATGCCAGCGCACAACATCGGCGCTGCATCAACACTATCCAACCCATCCGGAATCTTAAACGTAAAATTCCCCACCGCACGATGAAAATCCGCATACCCACCATACCCCCTCTCCGTCGTTCCTGGCCACTCCATCCCATACGTCGTAATCATGCCCGCGCAAAAATTCTCATTCCCATCCGCACATTCAGCACAGTCAGGTTTTCTGCAGCTATCGCCCTGTGCGCCAGCGCCAACTCTATCGCCGACTTTGACATGCTTAACGTTTGCGCCAACGCGGACTGCCGTGCCGACAATTTCGTGGCCTACAACGCAAGGGTAGAGAGTTGCTCCCCAGCCGGAGCGCAGCATGTGGACGTCGGTGGCACAGACGCCACAGTGGGTGATTTTGATGTCCACGTCGGAGTCTGTGAAGGGGCGAGGGGTGAAGGATTCCCATTTCATGGTGCCGTTGACGCTGGATTTGTCGTGGCCTACCCAGCCGTTGAATTCTTCTGTTGTTGACATGGCTGTGAGATTGGCAGTCTTCTTTCTGGGGTTTACACAGATTTGTGCGGTGATGGAAGGCGTATGTATTTTCCTGGTAGTATTGATGAAGCCAAATGACTAGCAAATAGTATGAGATGAGAAGCTCAATATAAACTAATCGGTGACGTTTGATAGAAATATGGAGCTGGATGTACATATCCGAGGATGTGTAAAGCGGCTCTAAAAGTGCGTTCTCAGGATTAAAAATGGTGAAGATTTATACTCTTTTCACTTTAAACAGATGCTTTCGGTAGAGATGTTGAAAATAACCACATTTTCTATGCATGTACAAACACAATTGTTATCAAAGTATATACATTATGAAAATATAGCATGATTGGTGAGGATGGTAACAATTGTAGAACGATATTAGTCCTTCTTAAAAGGTAAAAAGTGCTAGTCCCAACCAGTTCTATTGATTCCGTAGATCTTGAAGCAGAAATGTTGTTGAAACTCACGTTCGGAAATAATCCGAGATGCACTTTGATGGCGTTCTGGCTGTCAGCAACGGCAACAACCGCATCCAATCCAGCCATGTAATTCGCGCCACATATAGCCATATTCTTTGACAATCGCACATGCTCTGATGGTCATTGGCTCTTCTAAAGCATGGACTGAACGGTTGAATCCGAACTCAAACGAAGAATGGGGATGTCAAGAATCCCATTTGAATTCGAGGCGTCCCCTCTTTTCTTCGCCAGCATTTCCACGATACTTCAAAGAGATGCATGATATGCGCGTACGCTTGAATTTATAGTGCTTACTGTTTTATGCTGGAAACTGTGTTGATGAGATGAGTAGTGGATATCGCCGTCGTAACGCTTTCGAACATACCTTCTAGTCAGCATGAAGTTCTTATTCAATTACCAGTCCCAAGGCATCGCCTTTGGTGACTGGATTACACTTCTGACGCTATGTCTTGCTCCGGTAGTTGCTCATATTCTCGCTGGCACCCCTTCTCCTGGTAAGCGATGCACAATAAACCTTCGGCTACCCCTTAACTAATATATTTGGTCAGTAATATTTTCAACTCGCCCGCCGCGCTGGATGAATCGCATTGGGCACTACAATCCAACATCGATCATATGGCGATACTTTGTCATATTCGACCGACGAATGCGCTGCCGAAACTGGACCGTATCGGATCTCGCTGCGACAAATGCGCACTTTTGGGTAGACAATGCATGGGATGGAAGCGAAGAGATGATGTTACGAAGCCGCGGATTCTCGAGCCATCTGCCAGATAGATCTTACGTTCACGCGCTCTCTGGATCCGCCATCAAGACAATCATTGTCGCATTACAAGGCGCACAAGCACTGTACTCTGTCATCGCTGCCCAATTTACAGCCGAATATCTCGGCAACACAAGTTTAGCGACCGTATTCTTGCCGTTGGCAATTCTCGGTCTTCTGAGACTACCCGCAGCGCCATGGATATCCGATGATTGGGTGTACTCAAACGATTGTGCTATGGACATACGGCCTCGAAGCAAAAAACCGGAAGCTGGAAATTTTGACGAGAAAGTCCCACTGGAAGAATTGACTGCGTCGCGGAGCTCAACTTTGGACGTCACACCACTTGAAGATGAAGCAATCGCTGGTCGATTCCGTTCATCCAAAGGACCCATCGGAATACTCACACGCGTCGTCTACCTCACCATCAACTTGGCTCTAGCTGGCTACGCAACATACCAAGCAGCGCCCGTTGCCGATGGCCAAATGTCAGCCACCCTCTACGCACAGATAATCTTCTTCGCGATCCTATTCATCTCAACATCATTTATATCCGCCTTCTACTTCTTGGGCGGAAAATCAAAGACGACGATCATTCCCTGCATCGATTCACCGTGGTACAAAGCATATACGGCGCTGATATTCCTAGGCATGATACTACTGATAACACTCGGCGCAATTGAAACGAGAAAGACCTGGTGTGGAGAATGGACGACATATCCGTTGACAGTGCCGGGTCATCCAGATCAAGTGTTCAATTTTTGCGGACCAGCATTTTTTCTAAGGACGAGTAATTTGACTGTCAGTGATGCCAACCACAATAGGACTATATCGTTGAGTAATTTTGACGGTGTGCTTAGTGGGAATTGGTCTTTTGTTAATGGTATTTTGTAGAATATAGAATGCAAAAACACTTGCTGTTGATATCAGTACCACGGAGTTGTGCTTTGATACCGCTGTAGGCTGCACATAATGGACAGGTAATCGATCACAAGGGATTGCCCAGTCAGTTCAGCTGGGTGTTAGAGCATTCGTGTCCCGGAGTTGCTGTTATGTATGATTCATAGGCGTAAGATTGAGGGTATTTGTAATTTCCCTGTACTTCTAGAACATAATTTCTTCAGCCATGGAAGGCAAGGAATGTTGAAAGCGTTCATGGGGCTTGATGAAGCAAATTACAGGGCATCATGTCAGATTTGTAGATCCTGTTGTCCTGACTGGGCGAAATCGTGGTGTTTGAAGTTGACTCGAGTCGAGTCTGTAATTGTTTGACATGATATCAAACGTCTGAGTTGATATCGTAAATCCGCGATGTTTGCGACCAGCTGTCGTGTTCAGATAAACTTAAAGCAACAGTTCAGTGTTAGGCATCAAGATTGGCGATTCTGGGCCAGAAGCAGGATCAAGGATGCTGTATTTTCGATCCACAAAACCAAGAGTGGTGGGATTGAAACGAGATGAGAGGCGAGACGAGGAGAAGGCGACGTTGTGTTTTGAAACGCGACTATTCCTAAAAGAATTCAGTGGCTTGAGCTTAAATGCAGTGAGCCAATCACAGCATCAAGCACAGCAGTGTCAGACGCGGAGCTAGCCGCAAGAACAAACATTTTGCAGGGAAGAAGGCGCAAGACAGGCGACTGCAGGTTGTGCCGCTTGTTGTGCCTTGTCTTCGCTTTTGCGTGCTGCCCCTGAATAATGAATCTCCCCTTTTCAGCCTTGAGATACTTTTGAGCTTTTTGAAGGGGAGGTTGAGGCTCCACTTACGCGCAGTGCAAAGACCTGCAAGACCTGCCTGTGGTAACACACACCGTTCCAGTCTATCGCTGTTGTATCATTCTCACTGATGTACTCGTAATACGTATATGTATGCCATCGGCATTTCAAGCGAGAAAACAAAACTGATCCCAATAACCAGGTCCAAATATTGCAGTCGGAATGGAATAATGGCTCAAACATGGGTCTATCTTCAAGCGTACCGTAATCCTACTATTTCTGGGGTCAAGTTCAAGATAGTCTGGCAGGAATAGATTTTAGCTGGACTTCGGAGGATGCAGCCAGTAGACGTTAAGCATCCTTTTATGGTGCATCCACTCTTTGAGCCTTGTGCCAGTGTGATATCCCCTCTCCCCACCTTGCGCTCTTAGCCTCTTAGACTTTTAGACTCTTACCAAGGGTGCAGGTGGTGTGCCTTGCAAGTTGCTGTACGAACCAAGTAAGTACCTGCATACGCTGCATCGCCCATTTTGTTGTCCTCCCAACGACCTTTGCATTCCACTGACCATCTTTCTCTCTCCTTCCTCTTCTTATCCAATGCTTTTCTTCTTTTCCCTCATTTAACCACATTCCTTTGCTTGTTTGTTGAAGAGGCCTTGTGCCCTTCGTTCTTTCTCTCATACATTCGTCACTGCACATTGAATTTGCACCACGACTACCCTGCCCTAGCTGCGCTCTGGGCCCCTTCAAACCACTCTCTTACCACGTGCTGTTCACCATATACTGTACTTTCGCGGCCTGGCAGTTCGCGTCGCATTCATCCATACCATATTTCACTCATCGACAAATTTTCCTATCGCTGGCACCGGAGCGTCATCCTTCCTGTTGTGTACCAAGTAAATCGGCAAGGAACTACGCTTGTGCTGGCTCGTACCAAAACCACAGTCTGCAGTATCACCGCACAACCCTCCTTCCTGTTATAGAAGGAGCAATATCAACTCCCATAATAGCTGGCTAATTTTATGTGCTTGGACAACATATCTGCTCCTGTCAAAGTCTTGTTTTAATCCACAACGACTTTGTTCCAACCGTGCTGGTTCATCACACCATCAAAAGTCTGGGAACAATAAACGAGATCGAAACAGTCGACAGTTCCTCTAAAACACTGCCCCAACTACCGACTGGATAATTTCACTTTTACCCTGGTGTCTTTATCCTTGCCAACTCTATCGGATCTGATATAGGGTTTTCAATATCTCGTGATCCCATCATTGGCTGGATACATAATATCGCAAGGCCAGAGCTTGGAAATAAGCACCTATTTCGCCGTTGTTACCTTTAAGAAGGCCTGCAATCACTTTATTCGGTGCTTGATCAACCCTTCATACCTTGGGGATTGGATCTTTATCTCAGCACGCTATACTTCCTACTGACATTACGTCTATTCTCGGACCTACCAAAAGTCGCTGCGCGACCTGTGTGCTTCGATTCCTCTTACTCGAGGCTTCTACATTCTAACCCTCCTTTGGTACACTACCTATTTTGCAACCACACAAACTCACTCTTCACCCACGGTTCACTGTGTGATATTCAGTCACCATGTCTTTATCAAGAGGTCTCACCACCCGCTCGAAGCAGCAAGACCACTCCCAACAATCAACCACCATGCCGTTTCCAAATCTACTCAAGAAGTCGTCGACAAAGACACCGGAAAGAAAGATCTCAATAGCACATATTTCATCACCCACACTGCTATCAACCACCAACGTACAGACACTTAACCACCCAAGCATCAAGGCAGCAAGACAAATACGCAAAGTCCCATCCCTCGCATCAACTTCATCCGCCCATACAGATCTCGACTCAGATGGCTCCTCCGTATCGCCACGCTCACGTGGAACCTCATTCACCGATCACTCCTCCGTAGGCTCCACGCCATCATCACCCAAGCCTGGTGAAGCGCGCTTCGCAAGTTACAGCAGCACAAAGTCATCACCACCTCCGCCACGCCGCGCCGCTTCATCGTCGAACATAAAGCAGCGCGCGCTATCATTCGAGCCCTCACCATCCGTCCCATCACGCGCCCCAGCACACAGCAAAATCGCCCACGAACAACTCGCCCGGAAACGCAGCCTCCAAACCATGAACACGTGGCAAGATCCTGCGCGCTCCGTACCTGCCGTGCCCGCCATTCCCTCCACACACATTGAAAAGCGTACATCACGGGATCTATTCAACAGCTGGTTCGATAGCCCGCCAATGCCCTCTAGTACCAACAGCCTCAAGACCAGCAGTGTACAGAGCTCACATAGCGGTTCCCACACCTCTCACAGTGGCTCACATAGTTCACGCAGCACGACCACCAGCACATTTAGCACCGGCAGCCAGCATTCGCAGACAACGCACCCATTCGGCAAAGAACTCATGCAACTGGACGAAATCGCAGAAGAATTCGGCGGCGCAGTCCGCGATGCAGAGCGGCAAGCAGACGCGCGCGCCATGGCACAGAAAGGGCTAGTCAAGGTCTCAGCAAACGATTATATACGGGATATAGAGCCGTTATTTGAGCGATTATTTGTGTGGCGGACGTCAAGGGCGCCGCCGATGAGTCAGTCTATGGGTGCAGGCTGGATATGATGATGACGATGAGAGAAGCATATTTCACGATTTTGATGTGTGTGGACCGATTTAATTGTGGCTTTTTTTTGGTCACGTTTTCTTGATGCAGGCATGAGAGATTTTTGATCTGCCGAATTTTATTGTGGTCCGTCTAGGTAACCAGTAATGCGAAATACCCGAGAATGAATGTTCAGATACATATTACGGCTGATGATGCCATTTTCTTGGTGATGATAGGGTATTATTTCGTATGAATATATTATACTTGATGAGAAACTGATTTGAGACGTTGGTTGTGTGTTTCGTGAACGTCTTCTGTGTCAACTGTTGATAAGCTTTGTTTCGAAACGGTTTGTCACGGCCATCTGGGAAATGACAGCTATAGGAAGACGATCTTTAGTATAGGGCTGATCGTTACTGCTAGACTATTGTTCCTGTAATTCAGTTTGTGTTCAGTTCTCACCCATGAAGCGTTATACAAGTTTATGGTTGAAAAACTGGACCTCGGCACATTTCGAGAGCGAGTGATTGGGCTACTAATCAGCCTTTTTTCAGCCTGATGATGCTAAATCCTTGAATATCTCAACTTCAGCCCCCCAAAGCTTCGTTGTCTGCATTCAAACCGATTTTTTACCTCCACTTCCGGCAATTTCCCCTCAAAACCTTACCAGAGAAAATGACAAAAAGTTCACCACACATCTGAGGGAAACTCTAAGATGTGTGGTTATGAAAATCAGAAGAACTGATTTTACTGCAAGCGGGGTTCGAACTGGGCCTGTTCAGAACACACTTTCGCTAGACTTGGGTTGGACTACTCCCTTATTTACGCATCGGGTTAGCTCTATCAGCTTCTTTCGAGATTCGAAGGGATAGTAAACACCGATTTTTGCGACCAGTATCCTTAAAAGGATATCAGCAAACTGCCGAGTATTTGTAAATAACCCACAGACGTTTGATCAAAAAATGTGTTTATCTGTATTCTCATAGAGCTCCAAAACAATGAAAAGCAGTTTGTGTCAGCCATGAACATGATAATTGCTTTGAGGTAGAAAATGAGAAAAATGTTTCCCTTTAACGAGTAGTTGTCGATTTGACTAGAGAATTCGAGTTCACATGTACGAGATAAATGACATGAATCAAAATGATATGAATAAGAATGATATGACATGTATATGCAACATGTAGTCTACAAGGCTCCAAACGCCTGCCATTTATGCAATTGATTCTTGATATTCAAATTCCAGAAGGCTAAGCCTTTCTAACAATAACATCGGAAACAACTTTTGGCTTTGGGTCTTCGGTTCGTAGCCATTCCCCATTGAAGGCATTTATCAGCCAATTTTGAAGCTCTGTGGTATAAATTAGCTCAAGAAATAACGATATGTACGTTATAACTTACTATCATACACAATGCGATTAGCATTGTGGAAGTATATGCCGTGATCAGAGTCTGGGAATACATGAACATCGTAGTTCTCGACGCCTGCCAGATCCAATTTGTCGATAAGTGTATAGGTGTTTTGGGTGTGAACGTTATCGTCAGCTACGCCATGCATGACTAAAAATCGTACGTTCTTCCCAAGTCCATTGACGTCGTGGATGGAGGTGTTATCGTAGCCCGCCGCGTTTTCTTGCGGTGTAAGCATGTAGCGCTCTGTATATATTGAGTCATAAAATCGCCAATCTGTTACTGGCGCCACTGCCATGCCATACTTGAATGTTTGACCTTGATCGACCTCAAGGGTCTTCAAGGTCATGAAGCCGCCATAACTCCAGCCCCAGATAGCCATGCGGTCTCCGTCAACGTATTTTTTGGCTTTCCATATTTTGGCGGCAGCAATTTGATCCGCGGCTTCGTATTGACCTAGGTTTCCGCGAACAATGCAACGGGTCTTACGGCCCATGAAACCAGTTCCTCGACCATCGACTGTTACTACGATGTAGCCGAGGGAGGCAGCGACGTACGCCTGGAAATCTACAGTAAACTTCTTTGCAACAGTTTGAGATCCTGGGCCTTGGTACATATAGAAGAGAACGGGGTATTTGCGTTTCTCGGAAAAGTGTGGTGGTCGACGTTCAAGGACATTGAGTTCGTAGCCATCAATGTTGATGGTGGAGTAGACATTAATCGGTAGTTCGTGGGCAGATGCAAAGCCTTTAAGCAGCGTGTTGTCTTCGATTGTTTGTTCGTATTTGGGACTGTCTGGAGTACTGATGACTTTCTGCCATGGTACACCGGGACCTTCGTAGTCTAACAAAGCAAATCCGGAGCCAGAAGAGAAGCTCACGTCATGGTAACCCTCAACCTTAGAGTCTGTGACAGGAGACAAGGAGGAGCCATCTAGCTTGACGCGATATACATGTCGTTGGATGGCGGACTCTTTCGTTGCCACAAAGTACACCCAGTTGTTCTTAAGATCAATTGATGAAGGTGCATCGACAACCTCCCATTTCCCAGAAGTTAACATGATAGGATCGGAACTATCCAGAGGTGTAAAGTAGGCAAGATGGTCGTATCCTTCGTGGATGATGGTATCCACATATCCGGAATGCGGTCTTCCGTTCTTTGGATCAGGTGGAATGAATCGAGTCTTCTCAGAGACCTCAAACCACCCACCATCGAGCTTGTTCACATCTTGCTCTCGAACAGTTCGTCCAGTTCGGCGCTCAGCATCAATCAGGACAACCTTGAGAACATCGCTGACTCGATTGGTTTCTTTTACAAGAACCTTTCCATCAGTGCCAGCCCAAACTACCTCGTTGATGAGGCGATTCTTGTCTTCAAAATCTCCGTCTATCTTGACCTCAAAAACATTATTCTTGGTGACATCGTAGAAGAGCAGATTGACGATCGGGTTTGGCGCCCCAGCTTTCGGATATTTGATATCGCGAACCTCTGGATAGTTTTCCTCGCCGGGTTGTGGGCTCTTGCCACTTGGTCGGGAAAGAAAGTATTGAACAGGAAATGTTGGCACCATTGATTCGTTTGTTCTGAGAAATGCGACATATTTCCCGTCCTCAGACCACCATGTCGCGCTGTTTGCACTGAATACTTCTTCTTCATATACCCAGTCGGGCACACCGTAGAAAAGCTCTTTACCACCATCCTTTGTGATTTGCACCACTGATTTTGCGTCATCCAATTTGCGGATGAATAGGTTGTTGTCCCGAACAAATACAATCGCATCCCCCTTTGGCGACCAAGAAGCCAGCTGTATACGTTTATCCGGATTATTTGGATCCAGAGCCTCGCCCTTCTGGCTATTCACATCGAACAACCAGTACAATCCTGTGAATGAATGCCGCCAATTACCCTGCTTGCCACTCATCACCAAAACCGTTCTTAGATTCGGACTCGGCCACGTCTCCGCGGGATACACACTGGCACTTCCAACTGTAAAGTGCGGGCTAAGCATCAATATGCGCTTTGCGTCGCCCATAACCTGTGCCTGGCCCTCGCGATTCCGCACATCGTCCACCACCAAATAGCCTCCACGACCTCCGCCTGCCTCAAGCAGTAACCCGTCCTGCCCTTCCGGCCCAGCAATCCACCGAATCGCATGTTTCCGCGCACGCCATGCGCCCGTCAACACTTGATCTAGTGTGACTTTACGCCCCGAGCCGACCGTCTGCGTCGCCGCAGGATCGTGTGGCCTTGTGCTAGCATGCTTGTAGCCACCACTTATAACAAACTGCGCTGCAGCTAATCCCCAGCCTACTAGGCAGAGAAGTGCGATAAGCCATATCACGCGACGCGCTTTGCGATCTATGGGCACTATGCCGTTGAAGTGTGTACCGGGATGGGCCTCGACATCGTCGTCGTCGTCGAGCGGGTGGCCATGAAGGGGTTTATCTGAGTAAGGTTCGTTTGCGGAGTGGCGGGCAGCGAATCCGTTGAGGTTCTCGAGGACTATGGAGCTGGTGGAGTCGGTGTCGAGGGAGGTGCGAGTCGAGTCTGCGGTAAGCGGTTTCGTCTCTTCGTAGTCGGGTTCGGGTGCCATACTTGGCGGTTGTTGGGGGGTGGTTATGATGATGTTGCGTTGGTATATTTTTGTCCCATGGCCTCGGAGGATAAATGTAGGATTTATATAGGTGAAGGGGTGGGATTGCAGGAATATTAGTGGGAGCTTGAAGAGTTGAAGTTGAGATGCCACATTAGATGCGACGGGAGCCGAGCCTCATGCAGATCAACCCTTGCACTTTTGTGGTTAGATCAAGAACAGCTTAAAGCTATTCCCCAGCCAGCTAGATCACTTCGAAACCAATTTGTTTGTCTTGAACAGCTACGAGTAGTGGTTCAAAGAACGATTCTTCGATTTAATCGTGGTAACTATCATTTCATCCGCAAGTGCTTATACTTGCTGGAGAACCAACATGGTTAACAGTTCTACCATCCAAAGCTTTGTCCTTCAGCAGTTCAGCCTTGTATCCATTATAATGATTCGGGGTAGTATCTCCCGTGATAATGTGACCATAAACGCAGAGTGCAAAGTGCTTCTACCTCAGTTCCTTGAGTCTCTGGAAAAGCTCTAGAGGGTTATACAGGTTGAAGTAGCTTCGCTGAAATCATGGAAAGCATCAAGTCTCATTCTGGTGGCAACTTTGCAATAGCCATTCTCTTGAGCAAGGGTATCACATTTCCTCCACTCCAACTTTCTGCCTTCTGTCCGTTGTCGAGGCGTTTCACAGGAGTCTAGGAGTTAGCGAGAACACTGTGCACGAATGTTAGTATAAGCGGTTAGCGATAGTCTGCGCAACATACCCAAGATAGTCCTACGAAGGTGTTGTTAGTGAATATCTATAACATTGAGTGGACGTTAGCTTACCTCGTTAATGGTGGCAATACCGGTCAAGCGGTTCATGGTAGCTTTCACTCCAAGCAGTCTTACACGGACTGAGCTGCTACGTTCGATCGTCATGTCCTTGTTGTTTGTCCATTGTGGACCGGCGCCTTGGGTTTCAAAGAACATGTCCTTTGGCATATGCTATTGTTGTTTAGTAAATCTTGAAGAAATGCGATTTTAGACAGTCAGTACCTCTTGCGACACGAAGACCACCAAAGCACCGATCTCGCAAAAGAAACCAGACTCAACAAGGTTGAGAACCACACCATCGACCTAAACTTGATAAGTATTGGGTTTCCAGTTGACGTTTAGCACCTACCACTTCTCGCTTGTAAGGTTGCCAGCACAAAGCCTTCATATATGCAGTATATTCAATGTGTCCACCACCAGGTATCGTACGTCCCTCCGAAAACTTGTCATCCTCAAGAATGCAGACGATGAAGTAGTTGTCTTCGATCATGCCCTCGATCTCTGTGTGTATTCTCTTGGTCAACTCATTGTGTAGTCCAGAGCCTAGATAGCTGGCGTGTACGTAGAACACGCGCTCGAGTTCCTTGACGAAGAACATGATGGGAGAGATAAGCTCGAGAACGAGGTAGCAGGCGCGCCCTATTGGCAAAGGCGCGCGTTGGAATGCGACAGGAGTATAAGATCGCGGGGAACAATAGAGACTGGATAGAGGGGATGCGTAGGCGCTTTCTACGTTCGAAAGATACGATGTCTGTGTGGTGCGGATGGATAGAGCTAGGGTGGATGCGCGCTCAGTCGTTGAGTTGGTTGGTTTGGACGAGGTTTATGGGGAGGACTGAGAGTGAGCTGGAGCTTTGAAAGTCAAATGTTGAATGCGCTGTGCAGATGTGAAAGGCAGGCATGCGCGACGGGGGTGAAAGCTCACAAGCTAGTCCATATTGCCACTAGCGTCGAATTCGAGGTTCAGGTTGTGCGAGGTACTGATTTCTGATTGAGGTGAGAGCACTTGCCAATCCCGCCAGGTGCATCGAACATCCTCATGTTTAATTCCGTTGCACTTATCATTGCCTCAGGACGTATAGATACGAGCTGTTTGATCCAGAGATTGAGATTAGGTACTCAATTGGAGAAATGGATATAGATACTACCCTACCAATCAACGAACTGACAAAACAATCTACAACTTCCTATCAACGTTGATGGCTTCCACCAACGCTACTAACCAAAACATGCTGTGTGTCTCATCGTATTCGACAATCCTCCAGAAAACAAACGCCCTCTGTGGGAAAGAAGCACTCGATAACACAGCGTGGTTGATGGTTGACGTCGCAGTCGATGGGAACATGCCATTCATTTCCCATTCAGTTGGTGAATCAAAGCAGAAGCATGGATATGCATGAGAGCCTGAGCAGCAAAAATGAGTTGATAGTTCATCAACTACCTACAGTACTTGCCATCGCATCTGTTACATAGCGAATGTTCTGATTCTCATCGTTTCCGATGATTTGTCCAGTTTTCAACCCGCTCGATGACGGGATAAGACTCGTCAACAAAGCGTGACAGATGGCTCCCATCAAAGCTGATGGGAGCATGACAATTAAGCAAATTCTGAATACACGATGGGAAGCATCGTACATGGTAACAAAGCGTAGCACTTGGTCCCCATCGAAGCTGATGGGAGCACGACTAATTTGGCTGTCGTTCGGTTTGCCGTATGCATATTTGGGTCCAGTTTTTCAACGCACTCGATCGGCGAGATAGAACTCGATAACAGAGCGAATCAGGTGGCTCCCATCGCATCTGATGGGGGTACGACTAGTTTGGCCGGTTTAGTAAGGAGGCGATTCGTCCAGTTTCCCAACGCACTCGATGGGCGAGATAGAACTCGATAAAAGAGCGAATCAGGTGGCTCCCATCGCATCTGATGGGAGTACGACCAGTTTGGACGGTTTAGTAAGTAAGCGATTTGTCCACTTTCCCAGCGCACTCGATGGGAGACAGCGTACTCGTTCATTAACGTAGCAGCTGGCTCCCATCGAAGCTAATGGGAGTACAGCTGTTTTGGCCG